>OU862893.1:30105000-31305000 GCA_917880725.1 Selenia dentaria
ATTGGGGCGGTATATTTGAAGCTGCTGTAAAATCTGCCAAAACACACTTGCGACGAGTTATTGGAGATACTATTCTCACATTCGAAGAGCTAGCTACTTTGTTTTGTAAGATTGAAGCTATGTTAAACTCCAGACCGTTGTGCCCGATCTCTTCAGACCCTAATGACTTGGAAGCCCTTACGCCGGGCCATTTTTTGATTGGTCAGCCACTTGTTGCCTTGCCTGAGTACCCTTATGTTGATGTGAGACCTAATCATCTCTCGCGGTTTGAATTGGTTCGCCAATTGACTCAGAGCTTTTGGAAACGCTGGAACTTGGAATATTTGCACATTCTCTAGCAACGCGTCAAGTGGACTGACAAAACCGATCCACCCAAAATTGGAGACCTCGTTTTGATTAAGGATCCTAACCTCCCGTCACTCATGTGGCGCAGGGGGCGCATCCTCAATCTTGTATCCGGTAGTGATGGTGTCCCCCGATTTGCTGAGGTCTTGGTGGACGGTTCGGTGCTGAAGAGAGCGGTGGCAACTTTGGCACGATTGCCAATAGATTAGCGGACCGGTATCCCGGTCCGTGGCGGGTAGATGTTCGGATCGTTCCTTTAGCGAGCTTTGTTCGGAATGCATCCCTAGGTAGGCAGACTACTCTTGTCTATGGACTTGCGAAAAAAAATGGACTTACTTTTTGGTTTGATGAGAAAATGTTGCTTTGAGCCTCGTGTAAAATTAATGTTTTGATATAGCCGCCTCTTTGTGATCCGCGCGTGTTGTCTATATGTAAAGGACACTTGAAAGTTTATATGTGTAGTGTTGAACTATTACCAAATTGGGAACGTTGCGAGAGTCACAAGAACTGGACCAGGATCCTTCTCGGCCATGCCCCAAGCGTAAGTACTTATCTAATGCTTGTTGGCCAACATAACATTAGGTAGGGAAAAGCTAGGTGGGAGTCGTCGAAGGAAGAAGACCGAACCAACGTAAGTTTGATTGTATTTACATCATTTTAGCCCCGCGTATTGCGGGCAGATTAAGATTCATAACCAGGTTGTCCAGGTGGAAGACTCTGCTAACTATACCTGCCTAGGCAATCTGGAATCTTAACGCACAACAACCTTATGTACAAGGGCGATATCTCATAAAGTATTTGACGTCGGTGAGCTCATCGACGAGTGCATCGACGAATCATTAGAGAATCGCACGGCTGCCATGCTATTCGTACCTTGGTATTAATCCTCATCGACTCTAATAATTAAGGGGAAAGATATATGATTGTTTGTTCCTTTATAATGGATACACGTAAAACTACTTAGCCAATAAATAGTACAGTTGGGACGTGTCGACTGTTCAATGACTAAATGAAAAATATAATGAAATAAACCATAATAATAAAAATAAAACACTTAACTAATAACACTTAGTAAACAAACACAGAAATTATTTTTGTTTAAAGGCACGTGTCCCGTATCAGGATCTTTATACGATGACATGCTCTAATTTCGTGAGTAGATGTAATGAGTAGTAGTATAATGATATGTTTATTATTTCATACATGTCATAATACTAGTGTTACAATTTAAGGCAATATTCGGTATATTGCATTTTTTAAAGGACGCAATTTTATTTTTGGGACATGTGTGGAGGGTCAATAGAAGCTTAACCTCAAGTTTGTAGGGTCACCACCCTTGTCCCCCGGCCGCCATCTTGGTGCTGGAGGCTTGGAAGCTTGTATTGGCATCTAAATGTTTGCATGATTTTTCGAGCCTCAATCTTCAGGATTTTGATATCTTCTGAGCCACGACTGGACCTGGAGATATACTCGAAGACTGTGAAACCGAGCAGCATCTTGTGTTGGAGGCCACGATGATAAATAAAATGAATTTTTAGTCACTGTCTGGGCAAATCGTTTGTATCGCAAGCCGTCTAGTGAGGCATCTTTATTACCGCCGTATAAAGCTATGAAAAACGTTCGCCAACAAGAGTCTGCAAAGATGGATCGACTTTTTCACTCAGAAATAGCGCGGTACCACCAGCTAATGGTGGATGGCAACACTGCCGCTAAGTAACCACTACCTCTGTGTCGATTAATTGAAATAAAATATTTAAAGTTGTTATTTTTGTCAATAAGTGTTTGTGGATCGTCTATAACAAGTCAACTAATGTGTGTTAATGTTATCCTAACCAGAAGTTACATAAAAAGTTAAATAAATCATAAAAAAGTGCAAAACCTACATAAACAATGTCATAGGAATATTTGAGAGATCACGACCAATAAGTCTTCAGGTGACAGTAAGCCATAACCGTGAGTTACAAACAACTGCCTAAATACAGTCCAAAATCAAAAATATTGACAAACAACCAATGTAAACAACGACGATAACATCGTTAGACAAAGAGACCAAAATTCAAATATTGACCTTTGGACTGTAAGCACTTCTATAAAATAACTTACCCACGTATTGACTTCATTAGCCAACCGACAATTTCACCTTCCCTTCCGTTGTCAGCGTGGCGTAACTGTTTATAGGTACGGCATCGGTAGATCTCTAGACGTAGCCCGGATCGAATTCTGGGGGCGGGGTGTAACTTTTGCAAGCAAACAAAATTTTTGAAAGCCGCATCCACTATGAACAAATATTTTATCCACTGAATTATTATACATTTATAAATCTGTTATTGTTTCTCTCTCCCTCATCTAAGATGGACAACGAAACAAAAAATATTACATTTAGGAAGTACATTCGAAGAACATCCAATGAATCCATAGACCAGTCATATATATCAATGCAATCTGCTGGAAGGGTCAGAAGCTTACCTGATCTATCAACTGAATTTAATGAGACAAACGATCTTATCGAACTTTAAATTAAAATCTGACCTAGAAATTGCAAATAAGAAAATAGAAAATTTATCATTGCATATAAGATCACAAGAGCAGGAGCTCAGCGAATGTCAACTAAGAATCACTCAACTAAAAAAGATTTGTGCAGGTGTTGTAGGAAGCAGCAATCGAAAAAGTAAGATTAAACAAGTCCAAAGAATATTAAATTCGACCGCAATTGATCTTGATTTAGCTATTGATGGAAACGTTACCCAGAAGGAAACATCGTCAAACAAATTTCAATAGATGGTGCTTTAAATAAAATTGACAACAAGAGTGAGCCCTTACCGTCTGCAGTTGTGACAGCTCCAACCCAAAACGTCACAGTACCGCTAGAGGGCGCTAAATTAAAAAAACGACAAATCCTTGCAAGGGTTACATATAAATCTAGGAAGAAAGTTACAAAATTTTAATAAACCACACACACCTCGCAGAGTACAGGATGAAAGTTTGAGACCACGTTTAATAATATTACGTAGTCAACAACTCGCTGGACTATCTCCTACCTTAAATGAAATACGAAATTTAGTGACATGTTATGAAAAATATGAAATTTCTTCTATTATAAAACCATTTGCAAAAACTAGGGACATTGTAAGTACATGCTTTTCACTTGATCTTACTGATAGTGATCAGTTAATATTATGCGTCGGAGAGAATGATACTAATATATCTGAGTTAAAATATGTGTTATTAGCGGCAATCAAGTCGTTAAGGTGTAATGTACTTATTGTTAGTGTAAATAACAACAGAAGTTTGAATGAAGACATGTTGAACAATTATTTGAGGGACATATGTTCACAATTCTTAAACTGTGTTTTCTTATCCATAGACATATCTCGATTGTCTACACATGTAAAATATATAAATTATCTATGTAGAAAAATAAATTATATACTAGACTCGCGCTACTATAATGATATGTATATAAACTCAGTTAAGTCACATCTTAATCGAACTGCCTCAAACAGCATCCAAAGTAAAATTACATGTGATAATACTGAGCCTAAAAAAGGTACAATACAATATTATTTTAAAACACTGAATAATAAAAGCTCTCTATCTGATGCACAAAAACCAATAACAAATCTTGTTAAAAAAGGCACGATACCATATTATTTTCAGCAAAAAAATAAAACTTGCCAAAACGAAGGCGTTAACCGGAATATCAGTCAGTTATTTCGTGACTAACCCTCCGTCACACAGTGTAACTGTATTTCACCAAAACATTGCTGGTGTTTTAACTAAACTTGACTCACTGGAAATATGCATCGATGAGTTATTTTCACAATATAATATAAACGTTGATATTATTTGTTTAACGGAAAAATTCGTAAAATCTGGTAGTGAACCAAATATTAACATGAAAAATTTTCTAATTGCTAGTTTTTTTTCTAGAGCTGATGTGAAACGAGGGGGAGCATGCATTTTAGTTCAAAACTCACTACGTTTTAGAAGGCTTGATATTGATATAGGTCTACCAGCAGAACACTCATTTGAGATTTGTGGAGTTTCAATTTCCTCGATTAATTTTATAATTCTTTGTATCTACAGAACTCCGTCTAGTGATGTAAATATTTTCGTTGACAATTTAGAAGTGTTATTGCATAAATATGTGATAAAACAATCGAAAAAGGTCATTATTGCTGGTGATTTTAATATATATACATTGAACCCGAACCCAAAAGAAGCTAAGAATGCCAGACGCTTAGAAGAACTTGCTTCTAATTATAACCTCACTCTACATATTAAACAGCCCACAAGACAGAAAAACTGTATTGAACACATTGTTAGCAATATTGAGGGAGCAGTAGGCCGCCCTAATTCTATGCACCTCTCTGATCACGACACTTGTCAGACAACCACTTTTCCGGCCCCAAAAATAGAGAAGTGTTTTAATAAATGGTATATAGAGTCACGAAATTATAGCCCAGATAATGTGAATAAATTTTTAAAGCATTTATCAGCCCTGACATGGACGGATGTGTATAATGAAAATAACTTACATAGAGCATTAAATTTTTTCCACGATCTTTTCTGTCTCCTATATAATTTATGTTTTCGAATAGAAAAGCACAAAATTCAGAGTAATTCATCTTCAGCTAAGTGGATTACAAAGGGTATCAAAGTATCAGCAAAACGAAAAAGAGAATTGCGATATCATTGCTATAAACTGAAAACGTCTGACAGTAAAACAATTTACCAGAAATATAGTAGTGTTTTGAGACATTGTATAAATAATTCGAGAAAAAATGTAAACCTTAATTTTTTATCTAATTCAAAAAATAAGTGCAAGGCGTCGTGGCACATTATTAAAGATAAGGTGGACTGTCAGCATACCGTTGATGGTATGAATGCCATTAACGTAAATGGGCATACGACAAGAGATCCAATTCAAATAGTGGAAGCGTTCAATGACTACTTCATTAATCTCTCTAACACGCCCAAGCCAATTAACACTAATATACCTGACACTTCACTAAATGGTAACCAAAACAGCTCAACCATATTTATGAAACCTGTGTCTGATATTGAAGTACTAAAGCTGGTTTTTTCACTTAATCAACAACAAATCGACGGGTTATGACGGTATTTCAACTCATATACTAAAACAATGTGTGTTCATAATATACCCAGTATTAAAATACTTACTTAACCTTTCTCTAACAAAAGGTGTTTTTCCGCAAAGACTAAAAGTATCTGTGGTAAAGCCTTTACACAAAAAGGCAGTAAGAAAGAGTAAAATAACTACAGACCCATAACTCTTATACATACCTTAGCTAAGATATTTGAGAAGGCGATGCATCAGCGTTTGGTAAATTTATTTGACACATGTAAAGTGATTAAAGAAGAACAAAATGGTTTCAGGTGTATTCTTTGACATGATCAAGGCTTTCGACTTTGTGGACCACAATATACTATTAAAAAAATGTGATTTTTATGGTATCATAGGCCTTGTTATAGCTTGGTTAACAAGCTACTTGACCGGTCGAAAACAATACGTAGAGGTAAAAAATATTGACGAGCATTTAGTATTAAAGGCCTTCAAATCGAGTCCCAAACCTAATAACGTCGGTGTACCTCAAGGTAGTATTTTGGGACCGTTATTGTTCCTTATTTACATTAACGACTTACCGAATATAACGAATAAACAATGTGTACTGTTCGCTGATGATGTGTCTATTGTAGTGCCAGATAATAATGATAAATCGTATGAAGCATCACTAAATTTCGAAATAGAATCGGTAATAAATTGGTTAGAACAAAATAACTTAAGGGCTAATCTATCTAAAACGAAATTCATTAATTTTCAAAACTATAATAATATTGACACTTTTAATCCAACATTGACATGCAAAAATGAAAGAATAGAAAAAATGGACGAAATTAAATTTCTTGGAATCGTATTAGATAAAAATCTGAACTGGAAATCACATATAGACAGTGTATGTAAGAAATTAAATAGATTCATATATGCCCTTGGAAGATTAAGACGTACTTCGGGTCAAGACACCGCACTGACTGCTTATTTTGGTTACGTCGCCTCAGTTCTAGGTTACGGACTAATCTTATGGGGTAACTCTACGCATATTAAAAGAGCTTTTATAATTCAAAAAAAATGTATTAGAGCTGTTTGAGGAGTCGGTCCACTAGAGTCATGTAAACCATTTTTTTAAAACTCAATATACTGACTCTAATAGGCATATAAATTTATCAAATAGGATGTTTTGTTCAAGAACATAATGCATTTTTCAACCACTATGAGGACCAAACTCACTCTAGGGCAAAATATGGAGACCCAACGAGGTTAATGATGCCCACATGCAAAACTGCTCTTGCTCGTAAGAGCTGTGTGTATATAACAGTGAAAATATTTAACAAGATACCTAGAGATATAAGAGAATTACCAATTAGATAATTTAAAACTAAACTTTGTAAGTGGCTTAAAGAAATATGCTTTTATGACATTAATGAATTATTTGGTGCACATTGAGACTGACATGTTTATTTCATATTATAATTTAGTAATAATATTAATGACATTTATTTTTTAAATATTGACATGTTCTTCATATATAAGTCATATGTTAGTCATAAATCAATACTAACAATATTATATTGTACGTCTGTCGAGGACAAACTGTGGTTCTACAAGCACTTGTGCGTTTAATAAGATGTATTATGTACACGGTTTTTGCAATTAATAAATTTCATTTCATTTCATAATTCAGGATTATAATTTTTAAATTTTCCCATATTTAACCCTTCAGGGGATGTCATTATAACAATGAAATTTCTATTGTGTCTAGCCGTGCGAACTTTGATGCATTATAGGCTGCTGATGTTGTATCACATCCTAAAAAAGCATGAAGAAACAGCAAATTCTGTGTTATGAGATCTCCATACATAAAATTTAAATATAACCTAGCAGATGTGCGCCCTTTTGAAGGTTTTGAAAAATAAGGCAGATGTTCTTTTGTCCCCAAACGGTAACTCAGACATTTTCTACCTGCTTAACTTTCGAAGAGTTAAATATTGGTAAGTTCTATGGTAAAGAAAAGAGTTAGGAATGAATAAGTAAAGTTGTACAAATATAACAAAAATTTTGTAAGAATATATTTACATTAAAAAAATCTAAAATAAGTTAAACATTTAGTTTCGACCGGATTCTCATGAGCACTGACGAACCCGATCAACTTTGGAGCGCTGTAACAGCATTTTAAATGAAGGAAATAAAAAAAATATAGGGAACAATTTTCTCCAATAGATCATCTACAAGATTGGTCTGAAGTATTTTTTTTGTAAAATGTATGAATTTTTGGAAATCAACTAACAAACTAAATGTTAAGCCTGGCCTTCCCGTGAGCGTGGAGGGGGTCAGTGATAGCAAAGGGATAGCTGAATTATTTAAGGAGCACTTTGGGGTGAAGTCATCGCTAGGTGCGTCATCGCATATGTTGGATGTTGAGTCCAGCGTGACCGGGGAATTATTCACTGTGTCGGCGAAACGAGTATCCCGTATTATTAGTGATATGGCAAGGGGTAAGTCACTGGGTCACGATGGGCTCAGCATTGAGCACTTGAAATACGCGGGAGTTCACCTACCGAGAGTTCTGGCAACCCGCTCAGCTAATGAAAACGATTATTGTGCCTATTTTGAAAAATAAGACTAATCTAAATATAATCTAAAAAATAAAAGGGAATCTGTCCAATAAATGTAATTATAGGGCCAATATCTTTGGCGACAGCAGTGGCAAAGGTGCTGGACGGTGTGATTGATACCGAGCTTAACAGTCACTTAAACATTCATGACGCGCAGTTCGGCTTTAGGGCCAGGCTCTCAACTGAAAGCTCAATTCTCGGCCTCAAGCATACCATTCAGTATTATACGAGGAAAAAAACGCCTGTGTATGCCTGTTTTCTAGACCTTCTCTACTAGTACTCTGAGAAAAGCTGCAGAAAACGAATGTGCATAAGCAGGTGCAGATACTCCTGCACTACTGGTACGCCAATCAGACCAATAACGTCAGATGGGCTGATGGGCTATCCGAAACGTACAGGTTGGAGTGCGGGGTGAGACAAGGTGGGTTGAGTTCTCCCAGGCTCTTCAACCTGTATGTGAACGAGCAAACCCCCCTTCTTAAATGAATATAATATGTCCTTTACAAAAAAATGTCTAAATCAGAATGATGGCGTAGTAGTTTACGTTCGTGAATAAATTACCGCTACATTTTCTGAACCTAGCAATATAGTAGAAGGGAATTGTTTATTAGTCACTCTTGACCAACACTATACTATTCTGTGCACATATAGACCACCATGTTTCCGAAGCCCTGTTAATTACCTTAACTCGATAGAAACAATTCTACAAAGTATTACAACCCACAATATAGTTATAACAGGAGACATAAACATTGACATATTGCCTAACAATCTTACCAGTCACGCACATAACTACCTTAACATGATGGCTATGTATGGCCTTAGACAAGGAGTAAATAAACCTACTAGAGCTTGTGCATGCCTAGACCATTTTATGGTCAAATGTTGCCACGATTGGAAAACCTTTGTGTTTGAGCAACTTTTGACAGATCATTCACCTATTTTACTATTTATAAATAAAACTAAAATAATGAAGAATGCTGTTACATATAACAAAACAAAAGTCAACTATGCAGGGCTTAAAGAACAACTAGGTCAAGTGACATGGTCTGATTTGTACCAGTTGGACAATGTGAACATTGGTATGGAACTCTTTAGCACACGCCTTCTTTCTTGCATCAATAGTAATACACAAACAATAACGCTGCCTAAGAAAAAAAAGCCTATTAAACCGTGGATAACAATGGTGTTGTTCGTTCTATAAGAAAAAGAGACAAATTACATAAAAAAACGAAAAAAGACCCTGACAACGAAACATTAATAAAACGATATATTGACTACAGAAATACATGTAACAAAATAATAAGAACGTTAAAAAAACAATATTACCAAACACAGTTAGAAAAGCACAGTGGAAATGTCAAAGAAACGTGGAAAATAATTAAAGATGGTTGTAACTTCAACCAAACTAAAACTTCATCTCGTGAACTTTTGAGTATTATAACAAATCCTAAAGATTCACTCAATGATGTCAATAAATATTTTACTAATGTAGGACAAAATTTAGCTGATATTATCCTTGATAAAATGAATGTCAGCGAATTGGAATTAGCCCAAAAAAGTAAACCTAAAAGCAGTACACCCCTAAACTCTATGTCCTTGTTTCCGACAGACGCATTTGAGGTAAGAGCTGTTATAAACGGACTGCGTACCAACAGCGCACCGGGTTGGGACAACATTAGCAGTTTAACCCTGAAGCATATTAGTGATTTTGTAATAGATCCTATCACATACCTCTGCAATCTGAGTTTCGAAACTGGTATATATCCCGATATCTGCAAAAAAGCAATTGTGTACCCCATATACAAAACAGGGAACAAAACTAATCCCTCTAACTATCGTCCAATAACCTTACTCACTACACTATCTAAAATATTTGACAAGCTAGTGAATAAACTTCTAATGAAATTCTTAGAAAAGAACCAGTTACTGAGCTACAAACAATATGGCTTTAGAGAAAATAGATCTCATCTGAATTTTAATAAAAAAAAATCTGAATAATTCATTTATAACAATCTACAACGTTTGAAGGCCGAACTAAAGTGATAAATATGTTTCATCTCGCAATTAGGAATCGCTGTTTTCACCAATCTACGCCTTTGAGTATTGCCAGATATATCGAATTTATCAAAATGTATCGAACATATTGTAGAATTTTTGCAAGGCCTGTAATGTTCTTCTCTTCTTTCTTGCGTGACAATGGATATCCATTCTGCAAAGCAAAATGAACAAAAATACAAAATAGAACCTCTCCATTCATTTCATGTTCGAAACCTAACGATGTTTGACAAATTTGTTGGTTCTTTGATGTCGAATATTGTCCTAACGAAGAAATATTTGTTTTTAATTGTTTAGTGATGATTTTAAGTACAGTGAAACAGAAACAGACATGCACTTACCGAAAGAAAGACACTCCTTCTGAAACTTTACTGTTACGGTGGTTATTTTCACAGTTTTTAAAAGCACACTGAGGCATTTTATGACGTCCGAACGTTGGCTGTTGTTGGATCATACTAAACTCAAAAAAGACCACACTTTTATTTGTGCTCTTATTTCATTGGCCGTTTTTAAGGCCGTTACCTTTAATCTAGTACATACTTGATCGAAGGCGATAAATGATTTGAGTTACTGTGGCCGTTTGTGAACGGTTTCGGTTGCGATCGATTGCAACTGAAGCCTCCAGGCTTTGAAATCAAAACCCCCGCCATAATGGAAATTAATGCTCACATCAAAAGAAAACTTACACACATTGAAATAAAAAATCCACCTCAAAAATAACTTATTGACACTAGAGTGGATTTTTAATTTCAATGCATGGAAGTTTTCTTTTGATGCAATTAATTTCCATTATGGCCGGGTTTTTGATGCTAATGTTTTTGCCAATGAACTCGTGCACTATGAAATAATGCACTCGTGAAATAATGAAAGCACAACACAAACCATATATTCATTATAAAACTATTACCTCTACGCAAGTGTTCAAACTTATCTAAATGTCTTAAATATTTTTTTATAACCTACTATACTTCTTACTCGTACGCTGAGTATCTGTGATGAGTTGTTTGACAAAGCCTTGAGTATCACAAATGTGGATTATGTCGTCTTGGTACGGACTGCTCTGTATAGGAATAGTTAAAGCTGGATCACACTTTTGATCACTATTTGGCTTCTGGTTTCTTCTTCGAGAGATTTTCTGCCTCCTCCATGGTGTCGGGCAGCTTGGTGCCGAGCGTCTCTGGTGCAAAGAACATGAGGATCCCAGAGAGTAGCGCAAACGAGCCGAATAACATGAATGGAAACTCTTCGAATGTAGATGAACCCTGGAACAACATATGAATAGGTGAATTATTCTATGTGGGGCATACTGCAGAATTTAGTTCTGCTATACTAAGTAATACATTAAAATTTACTGTAAATTCTAAGTTGGCTACCCAGAATAACTTTAAAAAAGATACATCCTTTAAAAGTAGGGCAGACTGACGGAATGATGGACATATGCGTTGATTGCACAATAATTATGGAGTTTGCTTCAACCCCAGTACAGCTTTTGGTCGCTTCTTCGGATTTTTCGTAATTTTTCTCAGTGTTTTCAACTGGAGACCACGGACCAGCAAGCGCATTGTAGGTCCCCTATACGATAGGTAAAACCAACTAGAGAGTTGAGTTATAATTAGTATTCACGGGAGGTACACCACGATTTACAAGGTTTTGGAGTTCCCAATATTTCGGCACAGTTAAATGCACCATGTCTACGTGAACATAAGAAAACATCCCGTGAGTACTAATTATAAAGCAGTTATGAGTAGAAATACTTGAATCCCGAACAAAAATGTGTATCATTCCTCTCTAAAATTGAAAAGTATGACCTAATAAACGCAGGACCTCACTGGATGCAGGCCACTCCCAACCATCCCATTTGGAAATATAATATGTGGAAGGCCTATGACTATAATGTGGCCGCTGAGACACAGATGATGATAGTACATCACAAAAACGTAATTATTTCAGTCAATAAGCATTTTGATTTAAGTTTATACTACTTACTTACAATGGCCAGGTTAAATGGTACCCTGATTCAATATTATTGTTTACAAAATGCCAGATGTTCTTATTCTAAATATTACTGTCTCAAATTATGAAGGATACTTTAGCAAGTTGGTATTGTCCAGCGCAGCACAACTGTTATGAGAAGATCGACTATAAGCGACATTTGGCAATATTGTGAAGGCAAACTTGACTAATAATAGTAAAAAAACTTACAAAAGCTGGAGTTAGTGGTGCCACAATGGCACCTATTCTGCCCACCATGGAGGTGAAAGCGAACAGAGTGTGCCGGTGCTTAGTCGGGTATAGCTCGGCCGTGTAGATGTAAAGACCTGTAGCCACCACGGCGATTGAGTACTTGCCCAGGAGGTAGATCGTTAGCGATAAACCATATAAGTCTGTGGAAGTAACAATATACTTGATTGTTCGAACTAAATTAATTAACAATTTTACTAGAGGCCATCTTGTGGCTTCATATATATAACTTACCGGAAGGTGCAAAAATGTACGCCACTTGACAACCAGCACACACCCAAAATGCGCCAGTAAGCACAAGCTTTCTTCCAATCCTGTCAACTAAAAATACTGCCGTCCAAAACCCTGGAATCTCCACAGCCGACACTGCCACATAGTTCAGGTAGGGATTCCCAGTCATGTTTACTGCATTAATGGAAAGACCGTAATAGATAAAGGTGTTTGTGACCCACCACACAGGGGCTATCACACATCTTAATAATACTTTTTTATGTCTGAAAACGAGCACTATCAACCACGGCTCGCTTACTTTCATCTCTTTATCAAGTACTTGTGTTTTCCTTAATACCTCGGCTGAGTCTTTCAACGCTTTCAATGATCTTAAAGATAGTGTTTTCCCATTTAATTTTGCAATTTTGTGGAGAACTGCTTCTGCATCGTTATACCTTCCCTTGCTCATGTACCAGCGCACAGACTCAGTCACGAACCAGTAATAGGTAATGGTAAGTAACTGCGGTATGTAGAGGGCAAGTGTAAGATTTCTCCAGTCGGGAATTGCCCACGCAATTAACCCCAAGGTCATCTGACCTAATGCCCAAAATGTACTCATAGCGGCTGCAGCAGGTGTTCTATATTTTGGGCCCATTACTTCAATTACTGTAAGATGCAATTTTCCAAAATTATATTATTTTTTAACCGCGACTTATTTTGTGAAATATCGTTTTTATCTATACTTACACAAAATGTAGGCACTTGTGTAGATACCAGAGCCAAAAACAGACTCGGCAACCTCTGAGATGATGAAGCCGATATACGTATCAGCAAAGTATCGAGTTGCCCCCAACCAGGCACAGTTAAACCCGGTGATGACTAGCACCGTACGCCGTCCCCAGCGGTCGGAGATGTACCCAGTCATGGGGAGCGCCAACAGCATACCGACTGTACGCATAGAACCAATCAGCGTACGCCTCCATTCGTCACATGCCAGATCGAACTGAAAACAGTTACATTTTAGGTATGTCTAGACAATAGCAGAATAAAAACAACATAATAACTGCGTACGGTTTCGAAATTAGTGATCGATGTGATAAATAATTATTCTAAAAGATTTAAAGTTATTCTATGTGATATGATTTTAAATTTGTATCCGTCAAAATTTATCAGCATCAGTAGTTTTACAGTGGTAGGGCTTGTGCAGAGTCCACCTGGGGAAGTAACACACCTTTGCCAGTTATACAACCGTGAAGCAGTAGTGTGCAAACATACTGTGTTCCGGTGAAAGGCAATGTTTCCAGCGAAATTACAGGGCAAGAGATTTAACATCTTATATCTCGGGGTTATGAGCGCAGTGTTTTGCACTCTTGTAGATTAAAATTCTGAATAGCACTGAACTGTTATGGGTAAGCGTTATGCTTAACATCAGGCGAACTTACTTGTATCATCAACATTTGACATAAAACTCAGAATAAAAAATGTAACAGTTCAGCTGCAAGAGCAAACTTTTAAGTATTTGAGCGGGTGAAGCACTGGCCGTTTGGCGTGCGTGCACACAAGCGTGCGTCTGTAAACACGATAACTGTTTCGCAGTTTCATTTATTTAAAAATAAAAGAAGCCACAAGGGTAAAACAATATAGATATTTCTTTAATTTCATAATTTACCTTTTTACTGATTAAAAAAAGTAAAGTAGTTGTCGCTCAAATTGAGAATTTTTCAGAAATTTGAAACGAAAGATTTTGTTCTGTCGTTTTATTTGCGATTTTTTTGTTCAAGGTTCCAGATAAATATGGTACAACATTATTATATTATTTTTTTACTTTTATCTATGCACTGTATTTTTTTTCAAGTTTGTATTAAAACTGTGCGATAAAAAAAATCCAAGAAAAGGAATTAATGAAATCGGACAATATTAAGAGGTAGAAAAGAGTTACTTCTTTTAGTATGGACATGTACTAGCTATGCATTTCTCCTATGGGAGTAGTAAAAACACACAGCATACATTAAAAATACATATATTCTTACATAAACTACTAACGTTCACGTTAATATTATAGTTGTTTGATTAAATTATGTCATGTACAAACATGTCACTATCAACTTGTTTAACTTCCGTTGCAGTGCAACAATTGGTGCGTTGCTCTAATATCATAAAAAATCAGCTTGTGGCAAGAAATTCGCTTTTTGATCTGGACTTACATCATAAACAATAGAGTTCGTATTCGCATAGACATAATTCACGCATTCCTCTACCCTGTTCCGATCAAAGAGGGTGGCGGGGCAAGTTTGGTCTATTGGTAGCTCGGAAGAGTTTCTCGCAAAACGTTGACAGTTGTCTAGGGCTCCAGAAGACCCGGGAATCGCATTGTATATCCACGGGGGATAGAACTCAGGAGAGCTTGTGTCGCACTCGGGTATCAAACACCTGAAAAGTTTTATCTTTGAGATAGCATTCTGGTAACTATACAGCTCAAAATGAAATTAGATTAACCTCAACGCTTGTAAACTATGTTATAATTAGCTAGATTGCTAAACTACTTAGAAAACCTGAGGATGCCTCGTGTAGAGGCGAAACACGTGTCGAATCGTTTTTGGTTTATTTGGGTTTTCTTGTGTTTTTTATTTTGTATCTTCCTATTAGCAGTTTATGCGGGAGGGAGGGTTGTGCACACCCCCAAATAGGCCAAAATCATTGTTTTTTTCAGCGGAAGTGTCACTAAATATTTTTTAGTATCGTTTTTTGATAATGGATTTCCGCAAAATAACGTCTGAATCAATAGATTATCTAAACAACTTCATACACTTTAGATGACTTGCTCATGAGAGTTTTTTGGTAAAAACAGCCTTATTACCAAAAAAATCTCATGAGCAAGGCATCTAAAAAACAAAAGGTCAAAGTAGCTTGATAACTAAAACGCATAATATTTGATTCGTATATAACCTAAATCACTTGAGGTTTTAGTAGCAACAGACCTGAAATGAGTTATGTCTGCGTTTCTTATTACCTCAATCTTAATATAGCTAAGTAGCTGGATGCCTAAAATGCATTATTAGAGTTTATCAAATTACCCACACCGCATTACGTCTTAGGAGTTGTGCAATAATCAGGTGATGTATTTTAACAACTCTTTAACCCTACCTGGTGATGTTTAGATTAACCTGTTTTTCGGTTGGTAATAGGAGTATTTGAAACACAGTCAATGGATCTGTTTAACTGTAAAACTGCAGCTATAGTACAGTACAGGCAACATGAGTTTTAATATTTAAGGGATTTGACTATAAAGGCAAATTGCGTTTTAGACACTGTACAACTTAGGTTAACTGAGTTTAAAGTATATTGACATTCAAGCATTTTGCATCTTATGTTTTTAAAATCTTAGGCAATATGAGATTAATGTATTTACCTTATCAGGCATATTACTTTAAAGACATTGGTGTTAGGCATGTTGCTACAAAGGCTAAAAGTGTTTTAGATGACTCGCTCATGAGGGTCAAAAAATGTACGTACGGATATTTTATCCAAAAATCCACAAACGATTGTTACCCTGAGGTAAACTGAGCGCTTTTGTTAGTAAAACTGCTTACCGAGAGCTTATCCTGGCTGTCGTAAACAAGTACTCCCCAGCTGCAAAAGCACTGAAGATCGCTGCTACCATGCACATTACCATCAGTCTCAGCTGGAATTTGCCAAACTGCCCCAACTCGTTCACTAGAATTGAGTCTAAGTCTATTTTACGATGTATTTCTTCCTCCTTTTCATCTTTAGAAATATGTTCCTCCTTGTTTGGAACTGACATAGTTACGCGGTGACTCCGTCGACAATTAATGTATTTGTATTACTGTTAAAAAGATAAGGTTCTCGTATTATCTTTATTGTCATTCATTTCTGTTTACTAATAAATTTTAAGGTAATCCGTCAGTCTGTATGCGAATTCTGAACACAATATATACTTCATCATCATCTCAGCCGTAGGACGTCCACTGCTGAACATATGCCTCCCCATGATTTTCCAAAAGGACCGGTTGGAAGCGGCGTGCAATATATACTGAATATATACTTCAGATTTTTTAATGTTATTTTGACGTTTTAACTTACGCGGTAGGTTAAGTCGAATATCTCGACCGGTTTCCTGACCGTCCGGGCAGTATTCCATGAAGAAGTGGTTCATGGTGTTGCGGACACGCTGCGTTCGCGCAAAAACTGGCAACCGCCCTCCGCGCCCGTTGTGACGTCACCGTTGCAGGCAAGCCGTATCCGTCAGTTTCTTCGTCGCTGCTGCTTGGCAATAACTTTAAAAGGGGCCAGTACAAACCAAACAAGTAACAAAAAGTGTGGAAATATATATATTTTCACACATTTTAGGCATCCGTATTGATGCTCACTTATCGTGGGGTAACCACATTGACATGATTACCAACAAACTGCATAGTTTTGCTTTTGCACTTAGAAGATTGCGACGTTGTGCTCTCTTGAATACGGTACTATCGGTGTATCATGCTTCGGTTATTCGTTACGGGATATTTGCTTGGGGTAATGGCAATTATATCAAAGCTTTTAAAGCGCAAAAGAAATGTGTTAGAGCCATATTTCTCATTAACTGGGCCAAGTCGTGTAAATCAGTTTTAAATCTCGTAATCTTTTAACAGTTACAGGTTTATACATTTATGAAGCGGCAAAGTTTGTCAGGAGCAATCTCTCATTGTTTCCGATTCATAGTACGAGTAGTTTAAGTAAACGGACTGTTACGCAGGAGCAGCTCAAGATGCCGGTACCCTCGTTAGAACTGTTTAGGAATAAATGCATGGTAAATACATGGTAACTCTCATTTATAATAACATTCCGAAATATTTGCGTGAATTACCCGGTCGCAGATTTTACACATACTGCATGGCCGTGGAGTGCCGGCTTAGAATAGTCCCCCCCCCCATTCTTCCCGTGGGTGCCGTAGAAATCGGCTAAGGGATAACAAATCATAAGGTGGGCAGCAGCAACTTCTGAGCACAACTCCTCCAAAAACTGCTCTCGCCAACACGCCTGCCAAGCGTGGCGAGTATTGGCAAAACCTTCCATGAACAGTACAAATCGAACTAGGCCCACAGACCCCGGCAGCCCCTGGCTATTTATTATTATTATTTATATTTATTATTCCTGGCTACGGTAGCGGCCATGGCTTCGGTGGGGCAGGTGGTGCTGAGAATCCCCGGCAGACGCCCGGCTATCAACGACGACTGGCCCTGGTAACACACAACATACGCACAATGAGGACAGACGAGAGGATTGACGCGCTGGAAGAAGAAATGAGCAGGTTACACTGGGACATCGTGGGGTTATCAGAAGTCCGAAGAGCGGGTGAGGACACCATAACCCTAAAATCAGATAACCTTCTCTACTACCGGGAGGGTGACCAACAGTCCCAAGGTGGTGTCGGGTTTTTCGTCCACAAGTCTCTTACAAACAACATTGTAACGATCGATAGCGCTTCCAAAAGGGTCGTATACCTAATACTCAGAGTATCTAAAAGATACTCGCTGAAGGTCATTAAGGTATACGCACCGACGAAGTCGCACCCGGATGATGAGGTGGAGGATATGTATTAGGATATTAGTCGGGCCATACATACCTCTGAAACGCAATTTATAGTTGTAATGGGGGACTTCAACGCGAGTTGGGAACGAGAAGCGAGGATGAGTTGAAATTGGGGCAATTTGGTTATGGACAATGGGAACCGTAGGGGACAGAAGTAGGCCGACTTCCTGGAGAAAGAGGGACTCTTTATGATGAACTCTTTCTTTCAGAAGCCACCTCATAGGAAATGGACCTGGCTGAGTCCCGATGGTTCCACTAGAAATGAGATTGACTTCATTATGACCACCAAGAGACAAATATTCACTGATGTCTCCGTGACCCACAAGGTGAAAACCAGTAGTGATCATCGAATGGTAAGAGGCACATTGAATATTAATGTCAAACTTGAGGGTCTCGTCTATTGAAGTATACGCTTCAACCTACTCGTGCCCATATTCAAGACCCCGAGAGCTTTCAATTTGAGCTGTCCAATCGCTTCGATTGCCTTGAGAATATCGCTTCAGTGGACGAGATTAGTTAGTAGAAACTGCCCATACAGTGGGTTCCAAGCACTTTAAGCCCCATCGTACAGATAGGCCACAGAAACTCTCGAAAGATACCTTCAACCGCATGGCTGAACGACGCTCATTAAAACTGCAGTCTTCGGATGATGCTGAAGCATACAGGCTGCTCAATAGACGAATATGGAAGTCTTCGTCTTGCGACATGACATCCGGATAGAGCGGAAAAAAGACTCCAAAGTGTTTGCAAGAGACATGTCTATTGGGCAAAGCCAGTTGGCGAAGCTGAAGAGAGAAGACGGCAGTGTAGGGTCGACCAAAACAGAAGTGCTAGGAGAGGTCGAGAGTTTTTACGGACGTTTATACACTTCGGTCACTAAACCTGTAAGCAGCTCGGCCAAAGACCCAAGAGCCAAGATGACTCGACATTATACCGAAGATATCCCGGACATCAGCCTGTACGAGATTAGGATGGCTTTAAAACAGCTTAAGAACAACAGGGCGCCGGGCGATGACGGTATCACATCTGAGCTTCTGAAAGCGGGTTCCTTCAGAAGCTCTTTAATACAGTCTTACTCGAAGGATTAAGGCCAGAAGCATGGAACAAAAGCGTGATAGTTCTATTCTTTAAAAAAGATGACAGTACCTTTATAAAGAATTACAGACCCATCTCGCTTTTGAGCCATGTTTATAAAGTGTTTTCAAAGGTCATCACGAACCGTCTCAGTCGCAGGTTCGATGAATTCCAGCCTCCAGAACAAGCCGGTTTCCGAAAAGGCTATTGTACCATAGATCACATCCACATGCTACGGCAAGTTATACAGAAGACCGAAGAGTATAACTTGCCTCTTTGTTTAGCGTTTAGGACTATGAGAAAGCCTTTGATTCGATCGAGACGTGGGCAGTACTTGAGTTTCTGCAGCGGTGCCGTATTGCCCATGTTGTGCCTACCCCAATATCAGTTGGAAATTCAGATCTCGAAGTTGTTGACGAATACATCTACCTGGGACAGACAGTCAAACTAGGGAAAACGAACTTTGGGAAAGAGGTCAATCGTCGAATCCAACTCGGCTGGGCAGCGTTCCGGAAACTTCGCGATGTCTTCTTGTCAAAAATACCTCAGTGCATCAAGACAAGAGTCTTCGACCAATGTGTGTTACCAGTGATGACATATGGCACTGAAACGTTGTATCTAACTATGGGCCTCATAAGCAAGCTCAAAGTTGCACAACGAGCTATGGAAAGGGCTATGCTCGGGGTTTCTCTACGTGATCAAATCTGAAATGAGGAGATCCGTAGACGAACTAAAGTCACCGACATAGCCCAGAAGATAAGACAGTTGAAGTGGCAGAGGGCAGGCCACATAGCACGCAGAACAGATGGCCGATGGGGCCGAAAGGTTCTAGAGTGGAGACCATGGACCGGCAAGCGCAGCGTAGGTTGTCCACTGACGAGGTGGACTTAAATTACGACCTGATAAAGGTAGCAGGACGACGTTGGATGCGGGTCGGCTCCAACCGGTCCTTTTGGAAATTTGTGGGGGAGGCTAATGTTCAGCAGTGGAGGTCCTATGGCTGAGATGATGATAATGATGAGATTTTACACGGAGTTAGAAAAATGGTTGGTGAGCGAGTACTTTGATTCGGTCAAAGACTTTGAAGAAAACATCATGTGGGTATTACATTGACCATGGCAAATAGTAATCCTTATCAATTGACATTACATAATCCCTTCAAGGGTCATTATAACAATGAAATTTCTATTGTGTCAGGCCGTGCGACCTTTGATGCATTATATAACTTCACTGACGACTTTTTAGTTATTTCTACATTTACATTTTTCATACCTCATACGAGGTTGTTATGGCGGACTTCAATTTTTGATATAGATCTTATTTGTACCCATATTCATGTAAATGAATTGAAATCACTTTACGCCCATGGGAGTTTCATACAACACATACAGCCCCGGGAATGTAATGCCTTTTTTACGTCGAGATTTCGTAATATGTAATTGGACATTTTCGAGCAGGTGGTATGAAAAAAAATTTGCATTCCTAATGCCTAAAGTACCTTTTTCCTAACTGTTCTGATTGTTGCGTTCCCGAGGACATTCATCATATCCTGATGGAGGGTGTTCGTAATGAAACTTTTCATAAAACGGTGACCCTGTGATTTGCCCGTTACATTGCCAGTAGGTAAAATAAAAAGGGCATTACCGTAGAGGCAATAACTCCAAACTTTGAAGTCCTCGTAGTGAACATTTCGCAGTCATTCGTAGCCATCTACATAATTCGTTTGCCTTACCTTGTTAATAAGGACGCAGCTAGGTTTATAACATGTATAACACTTAAATAAACATTGATACTCGTACCTTAGATGGATACCAAACTGATAGCTGCGCCCTGTGTACTAGATGAGTGACTGTCTCATTTTCAACAGATCGTATGTTTAATACCACATTATAATTACTATTAGCAGGATAAATAGGTGGACTCCAACTAGCTAGTGAAACATAAATGATTTCTTCTATTTCCACGATAATGATATGGAATCCTTCGTTATATTATTTATATATGTAGTTTTTACTGATATCATTTAAGTAGTTGTTTACGGCAGGGATTCGCTATCAATTTCGATACCGATATCTAATGTTCCAAGATAATCTAAATCTGTTTATTGTCCCATTCCCAAGTCCCATTATCTAGCACTTTGCAAAATTTGCATTTTACACAAGGCGCAGAGACTGACGTACCAGTCAAGCCTAGTCATAAAAACAAAGAGTAAAACGAAGCTGCACGAGAGCGACTCGCACACAGTCGTTGCAGTTCCCGGCACACCGGGGCCTTCACTTACTACGCTGATGATGATGACGACGGCCGCGGCTTCGTACGGCGGGTTGTCATCTTCGCTCAAATACGGTTGAGGAAGGTGACGGCTGCCATATGCGTCAATTCGTGATCGGGTGTTGTCTGCGGGGAACGGTTTGCTCTGAATGTTTATGGAAACTCCTAAATTATTTAGCCCTTAAATAATATCACATAAAAACCCTATGTCACCTAATTAAGTATTTATTGTTGTCTCATTTCTAATTGTATTTAGATGTAAATAAATTCGCAATTAGCTAAAAATTGCACGGACTCTTGGGGTCTGCGGAGCCATAAAAAAAAACAAGTCAATAGCCCAGCCATAAACTGTTGTCATTGGTACTATTACTACAAACATTGTGTATCGGAGTGCATTAAAGGTCACATCCGCTAGAGTGAACCTTTTTTGCCCATTTAGGCCTACATGCGTAAAAAGTTTAGTGCTTATCCTCAGGTCACGTATCGCTAGTATACGAGTATCTATATTTATCTCTCAAGTGCCTTTTCATTTTCTTTAAGAAAATGTATGCCAGAGGGGTAGTCACTATCCTTAATAATTTAGGTTAATACCACATTGTGAGGCATAGGGGTACAGGTTCTTTTTATTGTTATATTTGGTGATTTATAAACATGCTAATAGATCGCTAGATCTTAGTAGCGGGTTGGATTATCCAGCGGCATCTTTAAGCCCGTAACTGGCAATACATCAATCCGCAACAACCAGTACTCAGCTGTCACTCAAGCTGACCAGACAGTTTTCACCGCTTATAAAACCGCCGCGTGTGCGCATCTAATTAGATATAAACATTAACTCCAATAACTTCATAAACTCTTCGCGAAGCTGTGCAAATTATATAAGAACTTGTGAGGTGATACTGAAAGGAAGGAACACGCCGACCGCCAGGATCGCTGGGTCCTCAAAGACTCGCGACGGATACCTGCTGAAGGCGATACATTGGTATGTACAATCACCTGTATTTCAGTATTTAGATCTAAGCCTCTGGCCTTCCGACACACAGCTTCCCCTCACCATTGTCAGCCCAAAATATTAGAATACAATCATAGATCCAGCAACCGCATGGTGAAAATTTATTATTTTCGTTTAATAACTTATAATTTTCACCAGGTACCTACTTCGTTACAATAAATTACAAAGATTTATTCTAAAGATGTTCTGGAGAAGTGAAAAATGTTACAAACTAAATTGAAAAAAGAAAGAAAGAAAGGGAATTTCAAATATCTTAAATACGACAAGCTTGTAGTTAAGGAAAATAAGGTAAAGAATGATAAAATAAAGAGAGAAATATCTTCATCGCCGCAAGACAGTACACAAGCACAAAAACAAGTGTGGGCGCCATTACAAAATAGATAATAGTCAATTTGGTTAAATCAAGTAACAAGTTTGACAATACAAGAATAATAGAAACCATGATTAGTACCAGCCTTCAAACCCCCTCCCCCCAATTAATTTCACGGGCTTACAACAGTTATAGTCAAAACAATGATTTTGATTACTACAAGGCTTGATAGAGTAAATAGTGTAGTGAAAGAAAATCTTATCCGACAACTCTAATTATATGTAGGTAACCTTAATCTATTATTGAAAGCTATTTATATGAAAATTTCGGCGTGTGTGTGTGTGTGTGTGTGTTCCGCGTTTGAGTGCGTTTATTGTATAATTTATTAATACGGTCATCTTGGTATTATGAGCAAATTGTAAGTTTCGTAATAATCAAATTTATTTAATCAGGTTTTTATAATAGCTTTGCATGCCTACCTATGCAAAGTTACTAGCTCAGCTCATAGCTCGGGGAGTAAATTTTTGCATCGATACCTACTGATATTATTATAGAGAGACGAGCTTACATACGAGGCATATCGTTTATAGCAAACAGTGAGTTTGTACTCTTTACTTGGTAGGTTTTATCTTTTTCTCATTTAGACGTTATATTTATAGCAGAAAGTGTAACGTGCCTATCAAAAATTTGGATTTTTGACAGTTTTCGTACATTTAAGAATTTGTAATATTTATATAATTGAGTGCTAGAATAAAGAAATGGTTTATGTGTGGCTACTTTCCTTATGACCCTTTGGAAGAAGAGTAGTTTTGCTGATACCTCCCCAGCTTGAAATACAGTACATTAGTAGTGATAAACTAAGATAAAAAAAAAACATGTGGCACTCAGAGACCGCCGCGGTAAAGCTATTGCATAACTGTTTTTATCAACTTATGCAATTATAATTATTTTATACTACACCTGCTCGGAAAGTACCTTGATACTTTATCAAATTTACGGTAGAAAGTACGTCATTGCATATCGAACAAATATGCGGCGAGAAAACGCATCTGAGCGGGAGAGAAAAGTGTATGAAAATCCATTTCTTACGTGGTTTTTTTTTTTTAATTTTGGGTAAGACTATGCGCTGGTAACCTAAATATCAAAAGCCAAAAAGTTTTTACAGTGAGTTTTTATCTCCAAGTTCGCAAAATGACACTGGCCACTAGCTGTGTGTTGGATGGTGTCAAACAATTTGAAAAAAGAACATGTGAAAATTGCAGACGCCATTGGCGCCATTTTCAATTTGTGTGTTGTTTGAGGATTCAGTTTTCGTAGAAAAGTAAAATAAAACTATCAAAATGATAAGTAGTGATAGTGATGATGAAGATTTTTTAACTCCGCCGCAGTTGAAGGAAACAGAAAAAATACTGATTGATAACATTTTACCACAGAAATTAATAAAAAAATATAATAAAACTTATGACGATTTTTTGCAATGGAAAAGTGAAAAAAATGCGGCATCTTTTTCTGAAACTGTTTTGCTAGCTTATTTCAGTGAAAAAGCGCAAAAATACAAACCAAGTACGTTATGGTCTATGTACTCAATGTTGAAAAGTACTATATTGACAAGAAACGACATAAATATTCAAGAATACAAAAAACTTACAGCATTTCTGAAAAGAAAGTCGGAGGGATTCCGTAGTAAGAAATCAAAAGTGCTTACTACAAAGGATGTTTATTCCTTTTTGCAGAATGCTCCGGATGACAAATATTTATTGATGAAGGTAAGTTTATGAACAAAATGCACTGGTTTAAAATTTATTACGTACCTATTTATGAGTAGAAATCTACTAGGTTTTCATGTTTGATATTTTTGTTTACAGGTTATTTTGATTTTAGGAGTAAATGGGGCCTGTCGTTCGCAAGAACTTGTGGATATGACAACAGACGATATCGAAATCCTCGAAAATGGAATAATCGTCAATATTCCTAACACAAAAACCAAAATTCAGCGATCATTTGCTATATCGGGCTTATTTTATGAGATAGTGAAGAAATATAACGAAATTCGCCCCAGTGACCCCAAAACCAATCGGTTTTTACTACAATATAAAAACAAAAAATGTACGATACAAGTAATTGGGAAAAACAAAATAAGTACTGTGCCAAGAGAAATAGCTTCGTACCTTAATTTACTCAATCCACTAGAATACACTGGCCACTGCTTTCGCAGAACTTCAGCGACTATTCTTGCCAATACTGGTGCTGATTTAACCACAATAAAACGTCACGGTGGTTGGAAATCGTCCGCTGTTGCAGAAAGCTACATAGAGAATTCCGTAGAAAACAAAACACGAATAAATAACCAAATATCGGGATCGATTAATGTGCATCAAGACTCATCTCCTCAACCATCAACGAGCGCGGCGATGCCAGATGCCCCTCAGCAGCCAGTTGCCCCTTTGGCACCACAGCCTTCTACGAGTGCAGTGCCAACAGCACAGCCAGTTATTCCTCCTACATTATCGCAAACATCTCAAACAAACATTAATGGAAAAAGTGTTACATTAAGCTTCACTAACTGCAACAATTTCTATATAAATTTCAATTAGTAAAGATTTAGTTTATTATTTTCCTCGTAGGTGTAGTATAAAGCACTATGTATCACTCGAGAGAAAGTGCGATTCCCGATCTCGGGTGTTTTAAAGCCCTCGCCTACGGCTCGGGCTTCAAACGACACCCTCGACGGTAATCGGTCACTTTCTCCTCTCGGTGAACAATGTACTATAACCAATGCCATCTAGAGGCGAGTTGCTGAACTAAAGAGACAAGCGTGATATTTCAAAAAGTCATTAAAAGTTCTGCTATTCATCTATAGATGGAGTCGGAGTTACGGTGTTAGATTATTTTCGTTGCGGAATTTCTGGGTTCGGTCTCCACGCTCAAGGCCCGCGAAAGAAGCTATGCAATAGCTTAAAAATAAACTAGCTTAATGATATCCATTTCGCTAATGTATCTTAATATTTAAAAAACGGGAATGAGTTTTCGTATACGTGCCACATATCCAGTGATATGTTGTCTAAAAGAGAGATTATTATATATCGTGATGCCCAAATATTGAATTGAGTCTGTACGTGACTGTTTTGGACATTAACAGTTAGTATGCGAGCAATTACGGTTGTTAACATTATATATATGTATTTAGTGTATCTTATTGTGAAGTGTTCATCATCATCATCATCATCTCAGCCGTAGGACGTCCACTGCTGAACATAGGCCTCCCCCATGATTTTTCAAAAGGACCGGTTGGAAGCGGCCTGCATCCAACGTCGTCCTGCGACCTTCCTCAGGTCGTCTGTCCACCGTGTCGGTGGACGACCTACGCTGCGCTTGCCGGTCCGTGGTCTCCACTCCAGAACCTTTCGGCCCCATCAGCCATCTGTTCTGCGTGCTATGTGCCCTGCCCACTGCCACTTGAACTGGCTTATCTTCTGGGCTATGTCAGTGACTTTCGTTCTTCTACGGATCTCCTCATTTCTGATTCGATCACGTAGAGAAACCCCGAGCATAGCCCTCTCCATAGCTCGTTGTGCGACTTTGAGCTTTTCTATGAGGCCCATAGTAAAAGACCACGTTTCAGTGCCATAAGTCATCACTGGTAACACACATTGGTCGAAGACTCTTGTCTTGAGGCACTGAGGCATTTTTGACGAGAAGACTTCGCGAAGTTTCCGGAACGCTGCCCAGCCGAGTTGGATTCGACGTTTGACCTCTTTCTCGAAGTTGGACCTGCCTAGTTTGACTGTCTGTCCCAGGTAGATGTACTCGTCAACAACTTCGAGGACTGAGTTCCCAACTGATATTGGGGTAGATAAAACATGGGCATTAGACATAATTTTCGTCTTGTCCATGTTCATCTTTTCAGTTACCGTTCAGTCGACGTACGCGCAACAGAGTGGACGTGTTTTTCGTTAGTCGCGATAGCTTTGTTTTTAATTCGTCGCAATGTTTATTTATTGCCGAGCCTGTAATAAAGAAGTGAGTGGTGAACCAACTATGAAGTGTTCTGAATCTAAGTGTGACAAAATTTATGATTTGTTGTGTCTCGGCATGAAACTGGAAGATTTTAAATCGTTTACAACGGAATATAAATGCCAATGGGTATGCCCGGAATGTGTAAGCTGTAAACCGAAACGTTTGGGAAATGATACTCCTGTTCGTACACCGGAGCAGAGAAGGCTTATTGCAAATTCTAGTCCTGTTTACGTTGATACTCAACAGAGCAATACAAGTAAGCAATCGAAAAATTCCATGCGACATAACGAAGCTACCATCTTCACGGAATTGAGAGAATTACGCTGGGAACTGAAAAATAGATTGGACACTCAAGAACAATGTATTCGTGATATTCAGGAAGTGTGTTATGCAACAAAAAATGACATCCAACAACTGAAAGTTACTGTGCAGGGATTGCAGGAAACTGGCCGTAGTATTGTCTCAATAGAAAGTGAATTAAAATTAATAGGCGATCGTAACCAGCAGATCGAGCTTTTGCTAAGAAAAACAGAAAACTATAATAATACAGTAGAGGCTATTGAGAAAAAGCAGGAGACCAAACAATCACAGGTACAGAAACACAAAAATATTCTGTCATGTAAAGCTAGCGCATGTAATATCAGTGAAACTGTTTTAAAAACTACCCCCAACACAAATATGAATCACGACCAAGGGGCCACTAAACCAGCGATTCCTCAACAAAGTGGCCATCCTATAATAGTCGATGCAGAGGTATCGGAAACAACGAAATCGAGTGAAATAACCAATTCCAATGAAAGTGAGTGGATTACAGTACGTAAAAAAACTGCGCGGAATTCTAGTGTCAGTAAGAGTACTCAGGAAGCCAAAATGGCCCGAAATACTACGGGTGGGAGGCCAATTAGCCAATTAGATCAGTCGGAAATAGCTAGCGACGAGTGTAAAATTAATGAAATGAAACAAAAAGTCGAGACAACCGCAAAACTGCAACAAAAGGTAATACAAAGAGGTCAAAATACTAATTTTACGGAAATTCGGGCCTTGGAGCGCAGAAAACATCTTCATGTTTGGAGACTGACATCAGACACCACAGTAGATAACTTGATATCTCATGTAAAAAGTATATGTGGTTCGGAGATTATGGTTAAAGTTGAAAAAATTAAACATAAGATAGAACGAGAGTATTCCTCTTTTGTTATCACGGTTTCGGAGGAACTATATAAAAAATTGTGTCAACCTGAAGCATGGCCCATAAATGCAGCATTTGGAGAATGGATGTGGTTTCGGAGACCGAGAAATAAACTTATCGACAAAGTGTAGCAGTATTTATTTATTCTACCAAAATACGAGGGGACTACGAACAAAGTTGAATTTATTTAATAATAACATAGATTCCTCATGCGCCGATTTGTTTGCAGTAACAGAGACAGGCTGCAATGAATCTATTCATGATGCAGAAATAATTCCACCCGGATATCAAATACTGAGGTGTGATCGAACAGACGGAAGAAAGCAGGGAGGCGCGTTTTTAGTGGCCTCACACCGATTCGAACTACAACAAGCGAAGTTACCGAGTCACGTTAACATAGATGCATGTTCATTCGAAATAGTCGGCGCGACGGTATACTTGCACAATAGATTTTTGTTTTTGTGTTGTGTGTTATATATACCTCCGCGAAGTAAGGAAATTGAATACATGATTTTGTTTGAGATAATAGAATATTGGTGTACTAAATACAAAACATTGATAGTAGTAGGAGATTTCAATTTACATTCTTCTAATGATAATGTAATTAATTATTATGAATATTTTTTAGTCTTTTGCGAGTTGAAACAACTGAATGAGATTCCAAATTGTAATAATAGGCAGCTCGATTTGGTGTTATGTTCATCGAGTATAGCGATGGGAGTGGAGGTGAGCGCGGCGGACGAAGCGCTGGTGCCGGTAGACGAGCATCACCCGCCGCTGGCCGTCATGGTGTGCTTACCCCGCCCCGCGCCCCCTTCCACCCCCGCAGCCCTCTCTCACGAGCCACACAATCCTTCGCACTACTTTAACTTTGCTAAAGCCGATTACAATAGATTTTATGCGTTAATGGCTGAGGTTGACTGGAATCCACTATATACTATGCGAGAGCCCGAAAATGCCGTAAGTTATTTTTATAATATGCTTGACAGTATTATTTATGAATGTGTGCCAAAAAAACAGTTATTCAAAAAACCAGGTAGGTATAGCTATCCAGAGTGGTATACTTTAGACATTATTCGAACCATACGATTAAAGGCCAGACTTCATAAAATGTACAAAACTAATAGAACGTCAGAAAACTACAAGGCTTTTTCTGACTGTAGGTCTAAGGTCAAAGACATGATTAATACTGCACATTGTAGTCATAAAGAGACAGTACAAATTAATTTGGTCCGAGATCCTAAGTCATTTTGGAAATACGTTAGGTCGAAAAAGGGTTCTGAAAATAATAAAAAAATTACTAAAGAAGGAAAAGTACTATCAGATTCGGAATGTGCAAACGAGTTTGCGAAATTCTTTCATTCTGTGTACGGCAGGGAGTGGGCAAAATTAGATGTGGAGGGCGCGGAGGCGAGCGCGGGCGCGGGTTGCGCGAGCGCAGCCTGTGTGCAGCTACCGCACCTGTCACTCGCCGAGGTACGCGCGGCGCTCCAGCGGCTCAAGCCAAAACGCTCAGCAGGGCCGGACGGCATTCCACCTTTTGTCGTTAAAGATTGCCGCACAGTTTTAGCAAGACCACTTTTACACGTATTTAATTTATGTCTAGAAGCATCATATTTTCCGGACTGTTGGAAATTAACACGCGTGGTTCCAATATTCAAAGGTGGTACCGGTTCGGAAGTGAACAGCTTTAGACCTATAGCTATCCTTTCGACACCGGCGAAAGTCTTTGAGTCAGCTATACAGAGCAGTATTCAACGACAGGTGTCTGCGCAACTCTCGGACCATCAGCACGGTTTTAGACCAGCGCGTAGCACCAACAGCAATCTGCTCGATGCAATGGCTTATGTCATTCCTCACATGGACGCCGGGAGGCAAGTTGATGCCGCCTACTTTGACTTTAAAAAAGCTTTTGACTTGGTCGACAATGATATACTTTTGTCAAAGTTGGCGGCTATCGGTTGCACCAAGAAGTTATTGCTATTTTTTGCGAGTTACATGAGAGGTAGAAAGCAGTATGTGGAATACGCAGGTATCAAATCGGAGCCATATTTCACTAAAACTGGGGTGAGTCAAGGCTCGAATCTCGGTCCATTAGAATTTTTAATTCTAATAAACGACCTCCCAGACGTAGTTCGATCAGCTCGATGCTTACTCTTCGCAGATGACCTTAAGTTACTCTTGGCTGTTAAAGACAGTAGTGACTGCAGGCGTTTGCAGGAGGACGTAGATAGAGTGGTCGAGTGGAGTCGAAACAATAAACTACAGTTCAATATTACGAAATGCTCAGTAATATCTTTTAGTAGGTCACCGGTTCCACTCCACTTTGACTATAAAGTCGACAACGAAGCTATGAAGCGTGTTATCGCGATTAAGGACCTTGGAGTAAATATAAATATTGATATGACGTTCAGAGACCACATTGTTCAAGTCTGTAAAAAGGCGTACAGAAATTTAGGCTTTGTGCTGCGTCAAGCAGAAGGCTTCACAAACATAAAGGCCATATCAGCCCTGTACGATGCCCTTATCCGAAGCCAGCTAGAATGCAATGCTGTAGTGTGGGCTCCACATGAAACTAAATACAGAATCATGTTGGAGCGCATACAAAATAAATTTATGAGGTACCTATACCTAAGACGTTACGGAGTTTACCCTTTCTATCCATTGAGGTATCCCACATTGTTCGTTTTGGGCATGGTGGGATACAACAAGTTGGAGACGAGAAGGGATTTGGCACTCGCATATTATATGATTAGAGTGTTTCGGGGCATTGTCTCAAACCCGGACATATTGATAATGATGAGTCTATGTGTGCCGGACAAATACGTAACGCGGCGGCGGCGGCCACTACTGTTTGCTGTGCCCGTCGCACGAACTAACCTGTTAGCCAAGACTCCGTTGATCCGTACGTTGCACATACTAAATCGAGTTGCCAATAAAATTGACCTATTTATATGCTCAGTTGCAGAATTTAAGACATGCACTCTATTTCACTTATGTTATGACACAAATGAATAATTCATATTTCCGCTGATACTTTTTATTATATACCAGACATTTTTAATTTGTATTAATTTGTATTGTCATTTGATTGGTGTAATTGACATTAATACCTATTAATTGGTTTACATTAATGATTAACATTATTTATTTTTAAAAATTAGATTTATCTTATTGACTTTTGTAATTATTGACATGAATTTTTGAGTTTGTAATTATTGACAGGAAATTTATTATTGACATGGTTTTTAATTTGTAATTACTGACATGGATTTAAACTTGTAATAATGGACGTTGACTTATTTATCATAATGCATAGTAGTTGAATTTGATTTAATTGGTAATATTTTAGATTAGACTGTAATTTTAATTATTGCTTTTCGTTTGTATTGTTTGGTGAAGGTATTTAGTCATTTCTTTAATCATATTATGTTACATACACGATTGAATTAGGACACTCCTGTAATAATTTGTGTATATGAATTTTGCAATAAATAAATAAATAAATAAATAAATCTTAAGACCTACCCGTTGGGAAACTCGATGGAGGCCTTCGAGCATTGTACTGAGGTCTTCCATGGATTCTGCCATGACTACAATATCGTCGGCAAATCGAAGGTGAGTGATGTATTCGCCATTAATATTGATGCCAAGTCCTTGCCATTCCAGAAGCTTGAAGGCGTCTCCAATGTAGCGGTGAACAGTTTCGGAGATATAACGTCTCCCTGTCTTACGCCTCTTTGCAATGGAATTGCCTTCGAACTCTGCTCCTGTACTCGGACTGACATGTAGGCGTTTTTGTACAAACACTTCAGCACTTCAATATACCGATAGTCAATACGGCACCGCTGGAGAGACTCAAGCACTGCCCACGTCTCGATCGAATCAAAGGCTTTCTCATAGTCCACAAACGCTAGACAAAGAGGCAAGTTATACTCTTCGGTCTTCTGTATAACTTGCCGTAGCGTGTGGATGTGGTCTATGGTACTATAGCCTTTTCGGAAACCGGCTTGTTCCGGAGGCTGGAATTCATCAAACCTGCGACTGAGACGGTTCGTTATGACCTTCGAAAACAGCTTATAAACATGGCTCAAAAGCGAGATGGGTCTGTAATTTTTAAGTAAAGTGTTGTTACCTTTCTTGAAGAACAGCACCACCACGCTTTTGTTCCTTGCTTCTGGCGTTAAACCTTCGAGTAAGACGGTATTAAAGAGCTTCTGGAGGACTTTAAGTACCGGTGTTCCACCCGCTCTCAGAAGCTCAGATGTGATACCGTCGTCAACAGGCGCCTTGTTGTTCTTAAGCTGTTTCAAGGCCATTCTAATCTCGTACAGGCTGATGTCCGGGATATCTTCGGTATAATGTCGGGTCAGCTTGGCTCTTGGGTCTTTGACCGAGCTGCTAACAGGTTTAGCGACCGAGGTGTATAACTGTCCGTAGAAACTCTCGACCTCTCCTAACACTTCCGCTTTGGTCGACGCTACACTGCCGTCTCCTCTCTTCAGCTTCGTAAACTGGCTTTGCCCAATAGACATGTCTCTTGCAAACACTTTGGAGCCTTTTTTCCGCTCTATCGTCTCTTTAATACGGTTTGTATTAAAGATCCGGATGTCGTGTCGCAAGGACTTCCATATTCGTCTATTGAGCAGCCTATATGCTTCAGCATCATTCGAAGACTGCAGTTTCAATGAGCGTCGTTCAGCCATGAGGTTGAGGGTATCGTTGGAGAGTTTCTGTGGCCTATCTGTACGGTAGGGTTTAAAGTACTTGGAACCCACTGTATGGACAGTTTCTACTAACCTGTTATTGATCTCGTCCACTGAAGCGATGTTCTCAAGGCAATCGAAGCGATTACGGGCACGAGTGGGTCGGAGCGTAGACTTCATCAGACGAGACCTCTCCAGTTTGACATTAATATTCACCGTGCCTCTTACCATTCGGTGATCACTACCGGTTTTAACCCTGTTGATCACGGAGACATCAGTGAATATTTGCCTTTTGGTGGTCATAATGAATTCAATCTCATTTCTCGTGGAACCATCGGGACTCAGCCAGGTCCATTTCCTGTGAAGTGGCTTCTGAAAGAAAGAGTTCATCATAAAGAGTCCCTCTTTCTCCAGAAAGTCGGCCAACCTCTGTCCCCTACGGTTCCGTTGTCCATAGCCAAATTGCCCCACTTTCGACTCATCCTCGCTTCTCTTACCCAACTTCGCGTTGAAGTCCCCCATAACAACTACAAAGTGCGTTTCAGAGGTATGTATGGCCCGACTAATGTCCTCATACATATCCTCCACCTCATCATCCGGGTGCGACTTCGTCGGTGCGTATACCTGAATGACCTTCAGCGTATATCGTTTGGATACTCTGAGTATTAGGTATACGACCCTATTGGAAACGCTATCGATCTTAACTATGTTGTTAGTAAGGGACTTGTGGACGAGAAACCCGACACCACCTTGGGACTGTTGGTCGCCCTCCCGGTGGTAGAGTAGGTTACCTGATTTTAGGGTTATCGTGTCCTCACCCGCTCTACGGACTTCAGATAACCCCACAATGTCCCAGTGTAGCTTACTCATTTCTTCTTCCAGCTCATATATCTTCGTATCGTATCGTCTGTCCTCATCGTGCGTATGTTGTGTGTTACCAGGGCCAGTCGTCGTCGTTGGGGGAGGTAGCCGGGCGTCTGCCGGGGATTCTTAGCACCTCCTGCCCCACCGTTGCCGTGGCCGCTACCGTAGCCAGGGCCTGGTTCTTTTTGTCCAATCCATAAGGGGTTTTTGCCAATACTCGCCACGCTTGGCAGGCGGGTTGGCGAGCGCAGTTTGTGTATGTTTGACTGGGAAGGTGCTGCTGCCCACCTTCTGATTTGTTATCCCTTAGCCGCTTACTACGGCACCCACGGGTAGAGTTGGGGGGGTGCTATTCTAAGCCGGCACCGCCACGGCAACGGCACGTGAAGTGTTACATACTAACAAAGTTTATTATAGAATAGGTGATACATTTTGTTTTATCAATATTAAGACTGAAGGTGTTAATAGACAATCACTTATTTACGACATCAAACCATCCTATGCAGCCTGCAATACAAGAAGCCACGATTTTTGTCGAAAAACACAAACTGTATGATCTGTATACGTTAGTATTTCAGTTATTTCAAGATTAAGAATACATATTACCATTTATAAAGCATAGGTAAGAAAGCATCGGACCCAAAATTCTACCTTGAGGAACACTATGGCTGATAGACAGAGTTAAACTGACGACTTTTACGAGGTGTGTTCTGTTTGTAAGATAATCACTAAGAAGTTGAAGACGACCAATTCCAATCTTCTCTAATAGGCCAGGGATTGGTACAGTGTCAAATGCATTTTTAGCTCAAGAAATAGCAAGGCATTTGTTGCCGTTATCAAGACCTTCAGCTACAAACTCTGTTAATTCAGAAACCGCAATTGATGTAGAGGCACCTCGTTACGAAACCGATTTGAACTAAGTATTTTTTTTTTCTGAATATAATACAAGGCGCACGTTAATCAGCCGTTCCAAGATTTTCGATAGAGCTGGCGAGACGGAAATAGGTCTACAGGTTTTTTTGAGAAGGGCAGTCATGGGCAAGTCAGGAACCACGAGAGAGAGAGAGAGAAAAATCGTGAAAGGAGACATGCCCTTGTTTTATAAGAAAACACTAACTGCATATTTAGTTTTTTAAATATTTTTCTTTTGACGGAAATCAACTCGAATGATTTAAAAAAAAATACATTCTTTATTATTGAACTAATGGATTTTGTTGCTGATAAAGATCCATCTTTGCAAAGACATGTATTACTAAAAATAGTAGTAGTAGTAAAATAGTAGTAAATAGTACATTTTTACAAATTTCGTTTAATATCGCAATTTTACCTAACTAATAAGGTGCTCAAAATGGTTTCCATTGACTCCAATGCATAAGTTTATACGTCTCTCTAAAGACTTTTCTGCATTCGTGCGTCCCTCTCCGGGCCCGCCAGCTATCTCCTATCAATGGCAGGCTTATTGGTTCTTCTTAACGTTACCGTGATGACCCAAGCCACTTCTACTGAGCCCCACCGCCACTGTAATGTTGGAACCCTAGGGGGCGACCTACATATCTACACCTTGATCAACATAATACAAGATCGTCATACGTTGTGCCTAAAATAAATACAGAAGAATAACACAATTCACACCAATTATATTTCATCTTCTGAATAACTCTTCATCTAAAGATTTTCAGCATCTTCCATAGTGTCAGGCAGCTTGTTGCCTAGCGTTTCCGGTGTAAGAAACATAAGAACCCCGGAGAGCAGCGCAAACGATCCAAACAGTACAAAAGGAAACTCTTCGAATTTAGATACACCCTAAAGGTATAGAAAAATAGGAGTAATGTAATTTAAAACTAATATGGACAGAAATTTTAAATGGTTTATTCAAGCCCTTCATAATTCACATTAATCATTTTGAAATTTGTTTAATCGGCTTTAATTAATGTATATTATTCACATCATACAACAGCTAATAAAACTTACAAAAGCAGGAGTGAGAGGAGCCACAATGGATCCAATCTCGCCCATCATGGAGGTGAAAGCAAACAGAGTGTGCCGGAGCTTGGTCGGGTACAGCTCCGCCGTGTAGATGTAAAGGGAACTGGTTACCATGGCGATCGAGTACACGCCAAAGAGGTAGACTGTTAGCGATAAAACGTGGTAGTCTGTGGAAATAACTCTGTAGTTACCTTTTTTACAAAAATATAAAACACTATAATTCAAAGTAAAGAACAAAATATTTATGCGGTGGCCATCTTCGGATGCCTAATAACTTACCATGAGGTACGAAAATGTATGTTAGTTGACAAGCGGCACACGCCCAGAATGCACCAGCAAGGGCAAGCTTTCTCCCAATCCTGTAAACTAAAAGAACTGCTATCCAGAGTCCTGGAATCTCCACGAGTGACACGGCAATATAGTTTTAGTAGGGATTTCCACTCAAACTCATTGCATTAATGGCAAGACCAAAATAGATAAAGTGATACGTGATCCACCATACTGGAGCTAACACACATCTCAGTAATACTTTTTATGCCTAAAAACATGCACAATCAACCACGGCTCGTTTATTATATTTTTTTCAGGTTTATTCCTTTCTTTTTCAACAAAGCTCCTTAACGCTTCCAGTGATTTTTTCGATAAAGTTTTTCCATTAAATTTGGCAATTTTCTGGAGTACTGCTTTTGCCTCACTGTATCTGCCCTTGCTCATATATCAGCGCACGGACTCGGGCATGACCCAATAGTTAACAATAGTGAGAAATTGTGGTATGTACAGCGCAAGCGTAAGATTCCTCCAGTCTGGAACTGCCCACGCAATCAAGCCTAAGGTCACCTGTCCTAATGTCCAGAAAGTACTTATAGCGGCGGAAGCAGCCGGTCTATATTTCGGGCCCATGACCTCAATCACTGTAAGATTTATTTGATCGTTATATCTTGAAATTATATATTTATTATAATAAGGATATACTGCTTTTATGAATAGATACTAACACAAAATGTAGGCACTTGGATAGATACCGGTGCCAATCATAGATTCAGCAACTTCTGAGATTATGAAGCCAATATACGTATCAGCAAAGAATCGAGTTGTCCCCAACCAGGCACAGTTAAAGCCGGTGATAGCAAGCGCCGTACGCCGTCCCCAGCGGTCGGAGATGTACCCGGTAATGGGCAGCGCCAGTACTGTACCGGATGCGCTCAAGGATCCGATCAATGTGTGCCTCCATTCATCGCATGCTAGACCAAACTGAAACAAAATTGACCCTAAAAAACTTTGAATTGCACCATTTAATTAAATGTATTTATTTATTTATTAGCTGACTTCGCTGGCTTGTTCTTAGGGATACGAAGTGAACAGAGAAATAAGCGATTTGTTGGTGTAGTGGTGGAAGCGCTAGTTTGGAATCTTGAGGTCCTAGGTTCGATCCCCGATTCGCACAATTGTTAAATTTTCCTAACAAAAATCTCAAAAGCAGTACGAAGTTTCAAATAGTGCCCCGTAGATATCAGCTGTTTAATGAGACTAAAAAGATATCTGGCTAATCGTGGATGTTAAAACACTTCTGCCTATGCTTTCGAGGGTACGTAGGCGTGACGATTTACTATGTTATCTTTAAAAATAATGTGTACTGCTATACATACTTTAAAGATTATTATAGCTAAGTTTTGCTTGAATGGAACCAGGGATTTTGTTCCATATAAATTTCAAAACTTTGTTTTTTTGCACAGCTTCTAAGTGAAGTTGTGTAAGAATAAAAAATAGGTACGTGTTACACTATTTTTAGTTATACCCTGGTGACTCGCGTGGCTATATACTACTTATGGGTTTACATAAAGATTACTAAACTCAATGTTTACAAAACTAAAATTGCATTCAATAGGAATGGGATTTGAACCATGGAACGTTAGCTTCTGTGCGTACACTCTCAGACTAAGCTATTTAAATTATAATCATGTTAGTGAAATGAGCTTATCGTTGCCTTCGATCAATATAAAATGAATTCATTTTATATTGGTTGATTGAAGATCGTTGAAGAAGAACTGGTTCACATTCTATGCTGTATACATATGGTATTTCGTCTTACATGAACATGAACTTTGTCTTTTGATTTCTTAAGATCAGTTTTTGAGCCCGTATCGGCTAACATAGCCCAACGGCGACCTACATCTCTTCACCCCGACCGAAATATATAATATTCAAAACTTGGTCACAATAAACTTTAAGGTAAATAATGAAATAGATCTTATTTTTATATACAACATAAAAAAGCCTACAAATCCTCGACGGAGTAGGCAGCGGTCTTTTTAACGTCTACGTGTAGCCAGAGGTCTTGGTGGAGATGTTTTGGTCCCATGTAATAGGAGGCGAACCTATTGCCATCTACACAATACTGTTCTAGACTCCAAACTGCTATTGAGAATTACTTTGCCATAAAACCCCTAAAAAATTCTAAAGCGGCGCCTCCACCACTATAGCAAGACCAAGCGAGTGAAGCTGCTGGCGGGTCAGCTAGTTTGGTAATAAAGTGTATCTGAAGTTAGCTAGACTTACTTCATAAACGATAGAGTTCGTATGCTCATAGACGTATTCTACGCAGCCTTCTACCATGTTCTGGTCGAAGAGTGCAGCGGGACAACCCAGATCTATGGACAGCTGGGAAGAGTTTCTCACAAGACGTTGACAGTTGTCATGGGCCCCAGGAGACCCGGGAATCGCGTTATGCAACCACGGAGGATTGAATTCAGGAGGACTGGTTTCGCACTCGGGTATTAAGCATCTGGAATTTTTTTTAACTGCATGATAAAAACATTAAGTTTAGAATATACAAAGCCAAGTCGGACACCATGATAATTCCGATTAGAAAAATTCAAAACCATTTTATTTTTGAAGATTAGATACAAGTAATATGCTCTTTTTTTTTTTAGAAAACTAAATTTTCAGGGCTGGGTACCCTGAAAATTTAGTATGTTATGTTAACGATATGTTGTTTACTTTAGAAAAGCGTTAAAACAATTTCGTTAAATTTATAAGGGACCATCTCTGAAGTATAAACTACTATATAATCGCACACAAACAAACCAAGAAACATACATTTTAATTGATAACCTTCTCCTGTTTAGAAGTCAGTTAAATAAAGCTTTAGCTGGAAATAAGTCGACGAACATGTTTGTTAACAAAGTTAACCAATGCTTACCGAGAGCTTATCCTGGCCGTTGTAAACAAGAACTCCTCAGCTGCCCATGCACTGAAAATCGCTGCAATGAGACAAGGCACCATAAGGCTCAACTGAAAGTTGCCAAACTGTCCCAACTCATTCACCAGGATTGAATCCAAATCTACTTTATATTGGATGTCTTCTCCCTGTTCATCCTTTGAAAAGGATTTATCCTGGCCAGGTGATAACATGGCTATGTTCCTCCGTCAAAGAATATGTTTGAACTACTATTATTATTCTCAAACATTGTTCTTAAACTCAATATTTTTAAACAATAGCCTATAATGTACGAGTATGTTTGTGAATGTATATATAACAAAAATATCTCCGTATACAAATACTTTACCAAACTGTTATTAATTTTCTTTAATGTACAGGGTGTTTTTAGAGTTATACACATATAAAATGAAAAAAAAAACAAAATAAAATAATAGTAATGAGTTTGATATTATGTTGAATTAAAAATGTAATTTTATGCCATCATTATTTCAGTATGATTACGGGCATAGAGCGCCACGGCTAGGTCGAAAGAACCGCAATCGTGAAGTCTAATTTTTGACACCTTATCGAGCAACTGGGGTCGTATATCAGCAATAACACAGCGAATTTAGACTTCTAAATGTTCCATCATCGGCATAGACTAGTGACTTCACTTACTACCCTACCCTAAAGAAAGTTATGAAAGGTGTGAAATCACATGATAATGGAGGTTAGTTCACAGGTCCATTACGCGAAATTATGTGTTCACCAAATGTTTCCCGCATAAAACCGATGGTGTCCGCTGTGTAGCATGTTGCGCCATCTTGTTGAAACTAAAGCTCTGACTCACCATCATCATCTCAGCCGTAAGACGTCCACATATGCCTCCCCCATAACTTTCCAAAAGAACCGGTCGGAAGCGGCCTGCATTCAACGTTATCTTGCGACCACTATCAGGGGCCTTACTATGAGCTCTTAAAGCAAGACTTCTCGACAACTACCCGGTTTATTCGTACCATGACAACTTTAAAGCAGGCCTGCCCAGGCATACTATTCAAGAACCGCAGAAAAACCGTTCACCTGTTTTTTTTTGTATGGACTCCCGTTAACATGTCGCTCTAAATCCACTCAGTTTATCAGCTTACAAACGTCTAGGCGTCCGCAATGTTGTTTATAGTAAATTGTTAGAATGTCAGAGACAACATTATCCGTTCACCTTTGAGAAAACAGTATTCAAACCGTTCACCTAAATGAGCATCATGGTATGATTTCATCCAAAACTGTTTATGTCCGGTTTAATAACTGCACGGAACTTGCATGGTTTTTACGAAGCTGATAGTAAGGCCCCAGGCCGTCTGTCTACCGTGGCGATGGACGACCTACGCTGCGTTTGCCGGTCCGTGGTCTCCACTCTAGAACCTTCCGGCCCCATCGGCCATCTGTTCTGCGTGCTATGTGCTCTGCCCACTGCCACATTAAGTGGATAATCTTCTGGGCTATGTCGGTGAATTTCGTTTTCACTCATCAATGATATTCAACTGAGAAACGAAGAAGTCAGCAATCTGTTCTCTGTTCCGCTATCCGGTAACTGCCAATTAATGACTGGCATCGTTTTAAAAAATGGGTTAAAAATTCCACCTGCCCGTAGAGCATGATTAAATGGCAATACGAACTGACTACAAATTAACTGTCAACAGTCAAATAGACAGTTTATAGAAACAATATTCCTGTTAAACAACCAAACCTTTAAAACATCCTTTATATGTCTAGGTCAGTAAACTGTTAAATGCGATCATTCAAAGTCATTTATTCGAGTTATTCGAAATGCTAATGAAAGAAATATTGCTTATTTGTGAATAAATTTGCAAATTTCATGCTTCTCTTGTAGCTCTCAAAAATTCAACGTTTAGTGCGACAATTTGTCCTAGTATAAAGATGTAATAATAAATAAAACATCAATTTCCATTTAAGATACAATTATAATACCTCATGACCATGGTTTGGTGATTTTCCATACGCAATCCCGGTATAAAAACTGCATACAGTGTCGCGATGTTATATGTCACTTCTGTTTTGAAGAAGATACTTATATACCTATTATACTGTTTGTACCTATATGTTACGCGATATCTTCGTCGATTTTGAAACGATTATTATAAATATTTATATTACCCACACCAATAACATAACTAATTTTGTTACTAGAGTAACAAAATTGGTTATGGTTTAGGGTTATATGGTTATGGTCATCGGAAATAATCCGGAAGTATTTATACAATAAATTGTACACACATTAAGTCAAGTCACAAGTTTGTGATCACTAGCTAAGCTGATATAATTTTTTTAAATTGATTTTAATCAAAAATGTATTATATAATATATATAAACGGTTTCTATTCAATATAATATAATTCCGCTTCTGGCTCGAACACATGCGGTGATCCTCCTTAGCATGCTGAGAACCAAGTTATCCAGCATTTCTTGGGGTAACCTGTCCCACTCAAGAATAGCGGCTTTTCGATCACACTGGCAAGAATAATACACATCTTTCATGTGTTTATATATAACTAGCTGTGCTTCGCGGTTTCACCCGCGTGGTGATGGATGATGATGAATCAGATACAGCGTATGTTACTCAAGCATAATATTGCTTTCTACTGCTGAAAGAATTTTTTGAATTGGTTTAGTAGTTTTTGTGTTTCCATTACAAACAAACAAACATTGAAAGCTTTCTTTTTTATTATTAGGATTAAATACTAAGGCACAAATATTGTGGTTTAGTTTGTACTGGCGTTACTATTGCATATTTAAACGTGAAATGTAGTTATCGTACTTATCGTGACAACTGTATTGTCACAATTTATTTTTTGTTCAATAGATGTCGCTCCGTCCCCATACGACGGTTAAAATCAGATCGAGAGTAAAAATTCGGTGCTCGGACCTGAAGTCTTGGTGGCCTAGTTGGTCATGACGTCTGACACGGATTGTCGGAGGACGCGGGTTGGAATCCCGTCTAAGGATGTGAATTTTTCTCTCTAAAAAAATTGCAGTATTTGGTATCGCTATGCAGGCAATTACTGCTTTAAAAATCATATTTTAATAACTGCCGTGAAATTTTAACATTGATCGATTTTTCTACTCTGTATGTATCTCAAAAACTACTTAAACGAATTTGATGAAATTTAAATAGGACTACACGGGAAGCACCAGCTTTCAAACAAAACAAGAACTTTGAGGTTCGATTTACCCAGTCGAAAGTTATAAGGTAACAAACTTAAAAAAAAATACAGTCATATTGAGTACCTTTTTTTGGAAGTCGGTAGAAAAATATAAACAAATGAACACATTAACGCAGGAAAAAATATTGTTGTTCGTTGTTCGTCATTGATTTTGAAAAGTATTAGTTGTATTTAATTTCCGCGCATTATTTGAGAAAATTACTGGACAAGCCTTGGTCTCAACAGCTAGGCATTGATGGTCGAACCTGTTTCACATTTACACGTGCCACTTGTGCTGCCCGCTGCAGTAATCTTACTAATATTATAAACGGGATGGTCTGTGAGTATGGATCTATGGATGTATGGATGTGTGAATCTTTGTTACTCTTTCACGCTCATAGTACGGCGGAGGCAATTTTGATGAAATTTTTGGAGGTAGATGAGGCGCTGGATTAACACGTAGGATACTTTTCATCATCATCATCATTCATCACCACGCGGGTAAAAAGCGTAATATGCTTGGGCACAGCATAGACAAAATAAAAAGATCGCCTACGTTAAGATCGTAATGATGACAGTTCTGTCAAACTTTGTGTCAGTTTCTGATAGCTTAGTCAAAAGCCAAGTCAATTTGACAGTTCGATACACTTCAGCAACTGAGCTTCAGAGTGGTCAGCGACCGTCAAGGGCGATGATATTTACATATACCGCCAAGGGTGACGAAATGTAATGTTTGACAGTATTCTTCCATGGTGATTAATTTAATTATATTATTATTGTTTACTGATTGATATACTAAGTACTACTGGTACTACTAAGACACGGCATCCATCAGGGCCATAGAGTATAAAACGATATACGCTATAATAAGCACCGTGCTGCCTCATTGAATATGTACATCATACAACAAATGGAAACCATTTTGAATAACTTAGAAGTTAAGTAAAATTGAGATAAACGAAATTTGTCAACATGTACTATTTTCTTTTATCTTTAGTAGTACATGTATTTGCAAAAATTGGTCTTTATCAGCAACAGAATCCATTGATTGATTGATTGACGTATTTTTTGAAAAATCATTTGAGCCGATTTTCGTTAAAAGTAAAATATTAAAAAAAATATTTATAAATAAATATTATGGAGTTATTGTTTTCTTATAAATCAAGGGGATGTCTCCTTTCACGATTCCCTTCTCCTCTATCTTGTGGTTCCTGAATTGGCCATGACCGCCCTTCTCAATAAACCTGTAGACCTATTTCCGTGTCGCCAGCTCTATCGAAAGTCTTGGAAGGGCTGATTAACGTGCGCCTTGTATTATATTTAGAAAAATATAAAATACTTAGTTCAAATCGGTTTCGTAACGAGGTACCTCTACATCAATTGCGGTTTCTGAATTAACAGAGTTTGTAGCTAAAGGTCTTGATAACGACAACAAATGCCTTGCTATATATATATTTCTAGATCTAAAAATGCATTTGACACTGTACCAATCCCTGGCCTATTAGAGAAGATTGGAATTCGTGGTCATCAACTTCAACTTCAACTTTTTTGTGATTAACTTACAGACAGAACATATCTCGTTAAAATTCGCAAAGTCGTTAGTAAAACTCTGCATATCGGCCATAGTTATGTTTATATTCTCTTTGGTACAAAACGATAATGCCATTCTGAACTTTATGCACTTGGCTGGTTGTTTTTCAAATGTGAATCCATAATGAGATAATTCCATTTACGCAAGATTTTTTTAATGTCCTCATGAATATCCATTTTTGCATTATTCATACAACAAACATAAAACTTATGTATACCCTGTATATTTTCATACCCATATTTGTACATCTCAATGCGCTTTAAAGCACTTCTTTGCCCGGAAATCCTAAATTAATTTATCCTTAAAAAAACTAAAACAAAATTTTCAAAATGTATATGGAAATTTCATGAGTTGGTCCAGTTTTAGCATCCTAATAGGTATCTGATTTCTTCTTTGTGAGGTTTTCAGCCTCTTCCATGGTGTCGGGCAGTTTGGTGCCGAGCGTCTCTGGAGTGAAGAACACGAGGATCCCGGAGAGCAGCGCGAACGATCCAAATATCACGAACGGAAACTTCTCGAATGTAGATGCAACCTTGTAACAGAAACATAACAACTTTCAATCACATTTTTTTGAGATAGTGAGGCGGATAAACTTAAGCTCTGAAGGTTTATTCACATAGGTTTTATTTCTGGGATCGGGATTAAAGTAGTTTTATGGCACTACGATTCCCATGACAGTTGCATTGTCACTCAGAGCTTAGAGCTGTAGTTTTACGTAGCACTGCACTGCGCTAATCACCCCGAGATATTCTTTTCCTGAGTTTCTTTCGCCCAATAATTTCCTTACCTTTAACAATACCCTTTTTTTAAGGCTGAAATGCTATACACTTCCCTTCCGCAACAAGGGTGACTGTAGGGGGTATGTGGGACTCAGGCACACTAAAACCCCCGTGGGCAGTCTTATGCCAAGTTTGGGTGAGATGAGGTCGCGGTAGCATTCATCATCTCGCCCCAGAGGTAGGCCCGGATTAATGTTAACCGGGCCTCAGCACCTGTGAGGAGATGACCTAGCTCACCAAGGCCACTCCTAGACATGTACGGCTGAGCAAGCCGGCAAAGAGTCCCCCGACTCCGCCTGTGACCCCACTAAAGAGGAGGGAGGAGGCGTGCTAACTGCCTCCTTCTTTCTTCCGTCCACCTGCGCCTGATCGGTTCAGCTCGAACATCATTCTCCCTGACCCGCTCCACGGCTTCCTTTAGTGCCATCACCGCTTTGCAGAAGGCGAACTTTACTAACTACTTCATAACTCGCTTATTTAGAATATGATTTTTAGCTAACTCGAACTTTCTTTCGGTGAGCTCTATTTGTTTTTCGGAAATGCAACAATTCCCGACTATCTCTCCTCTTATTTCACGAAGGACATAGCTATAATATTCGTATTGCTTGTGTTGTGTGATGATCACTGTTGAACTTAAATTTATGTATGTATTTACGACTTTATAAGTTTTGAAACATACTTGGAAGGAATCTCATATAAATTGATTTATACCTTCACAAGCATTGGTTATAATTTTACAACATCAATGTTAAAAAATCATTTAGAAAAAAAATACTAAAATGGACCTTTACGGAGGTCAGTTTCGAAGTAAATATTGAATCCGGAAGATGTTATTCCATTAATCCCACTCTTTTGCTTCTTACAGAACACTACAATGAACATAATCAGAATCAATTAAACTTATAACATTGTTTGTTTATTTTAGTCTTAAGCATAAAGTACTAGCTCTTACATTAAACATTAAATATACATACATATATTAAATAATATTGTATTATAATTTAAATATATTTCCTGCGTTTGCGAATATGTAGGTATTGTAAAAGATATTTGAAAAGTTACATAGTTATACATACGTGTAATAAAATAAGTATTAGTTTTTACACCATCATTATAGCCTGAGCAGCCAAAAGCCTAAACCTATAGTTTCCTAGGTAATATTTTTCAATAGAAATAATTTTTCAGTCAGGCGCATGCCCATGACTTCCTTTAGGGAATATAATGGGTGAAATTCAAATAATTTTTAACCTTATTTTTAAAATCTATTGTATTCAACTTTGTAATAGTTATAGGTAGGTGATTATACATTAAAATTTTGATATGAATACCTTGTTTTTCACTTTTGTCAGTCTTATTTTGGGGTTAAATATTTTTTCCTTATTTCGTAGGTTTGTTATTGATGCAAGTGTCAATTTCATTGCGTTTGTCCAAATTTTATTGTAGATATATAAGGAAATGACGGTCAATATAGTAATTGTTTACACAGTAATGGCATTATTTGCTATTGAATGAACGTAAGCTTCTAATAAGTCACCGTGGGGTGCCGGCTTAGAATAGTACCTCCCCAACTCTACCCGTGGGTGCCGTAGAAACCGGCTAAGGGATAATAATCAGAAAGTGGGCAGCAGCACCTTCCAGTCAAAAAGCCCAAAACTGCGCTCGCCAACCCGCCTGCCAAGCGTGGCGAGTATTGGCGAAATACCCCAATGATTAACACAAATGGAACCAGGCCTCCAGTCTCCGGCAGCCCCGCTATTCCTGGCTACGGTAGCGGCCACGGTAACGGTTGGTCAGGGGTGCTAAGAATCCCCGGCAGACGCCCGGCTACCTTCCTCAACGACGACGACTGGCCCTGGTAACACACAACATACGCTTGATGAGGACAGAGGAGAAGATCTATGAGCTTGAAGAAGAAATGAGTAGGTTACACTGGGTCATCGTGGGGTTATCAGAAGTCCGAAGAGCGGGTGAGGACACGATAACCCTAAAATCAAGTAACCTGCTCTACTACCGGGAGGGCGACCAACAGTCCCAAGGTGGTGTCGGGTTTCTCGTCCACAAGTCCCTTACTAACAACATAGTTAAGATCGATAGCGTTTCCAATAGGGTCGTATACCTAATACTCAGAGTATCCAAACGATATTCGCTGAAGGTCATTCAGGTATAAGTCGCACCCGGATAATGAGGTGGAGGATATGTATGAAGACATTAGTCCGTCCATACATAGCTCTGAAACGCTTTTTCTAGTTGTTATGGGGGACTTCAACGCGAAGTTGGGTAAGAGAAGTGAGGATGAGTTGAAAGTGGGGCAATTTGGCTATGGACAACGGAACCGTAGGGGACAGAGGTTGGCCGACTTCCTGGAGAAAGAGGGACTCTTTTTGATGAACTCTTTCTTTCAGAAGCCACCTCATAGGAAATAGACCTGGCTGAGTCCCGATGGTTCCACGAGAAATGAGATTGACTTCATTATGACCAATAAGAGACAAATATTCACCGATGTTTTCGTAACCCACAGGGTAAAAACCGGTCGTGATCACCGAATGGTAAGAGGCACATTGAATATTAATGTCAAACTTGAAAGGTCTCGTCTATTGAAGTCTACGCTCCGACCTACTTGTGCCCAAATTCAAGACCCCGAGAGCTTTCAACTTAAACTGTTTAATCGCTTCGATTGCCTTGAGAACATCGATTCAGTAGACGATATCAATAACAGGTAAGTAGAAACTGTCCATACAGTGGGTTCCAAGTTCATTAAACCCCACCAATATATAGATAGGCCACAAAAACTCTCCAATGATACCATCAACTTCATGGCTGAACGACGCTCCTTAAAACTGCAGTCTTAGTCCGTATGTATAACTATGTAACTTTTTAAATATCTTTTACAATAGATATTCACAAACGCAGGAAATATATTAAATTTACAGGCTGCTCAATAAACGCATATGGAAGTCCTTGCGACACGACATCCAGATCTTTAATACTAATCGTATTAAAGAGACGATAGAGCGAAACAAGGGATCCAAAGTATTTGCAAGAGACAAGTCTAGTGGGCAGAGCCAGTTGACGAAGCTGAAGAGAGAAGACGGCAGCGTAGCGTCTAGCAAAACAGAAGTATTAGAAGAGGTAGAGAGTATCTACGGACAGTTATACTCTTCGGTTGATAAACCTGTTAGCAGACTTTATACCGAAGATATCCCGGACATCAGCCTGTACGAGATTAGAATGGCCTTGAAACAGCTTAATAACAACAAGGCGCCGGGTGACGACGGTATCACATCGGAGCTTTTGGCAATTCCATTGCAAAGAAGCGTGAGGCAGGGAGACGTTATATCTCCGAAACTGTTCACCGCTGCATTGGAAGAGGCCTTCAAGCTCTTGGAATGGCAAGGACTTGGCATCAATATTAACGGCGAATACATCACTCACCTTCGATTTTCCGACGATATTGTAGTCATGGCAGAATCTATGGAAGACCTCAGTACAATGCTCGAAGGCCTCCATCGAGTTTCCCAACGGTTAGGCCTTAAGATGAACATGGACAAGAAGAATGTCTAATGCCCATGTTGTGCCTACCCCAGTATCAGTTAGAAACTCAGTTCTCGAAGTTGTTGACAAATACACCTACCTGGGACAGACAGTCAAACTAGGTAGATCGAAATTCGAGAAAGAGGTCAATCGTCGAATCCAACTCGGCTGGGTAGCGTTCCGGAAATTTCGCGAAGTCTTTTCCTCTTAAATACCTCAGTGCCTGAAGACAAGAGTCTTCGACCAATGTGTGTTACCAGTGATGACTTACGGCACTGAAACGTGATCTCTTACTATGGGCCTCATAGATAAGCTCAAAGTCGCACAACGAGCTATGGAGAGGGCTATGCTCGGGGTTTCTCTACGTGATCGAACCAGAAACGAGGAGATCCGTACAAGAACGAAAGTCACCGACATAGCCCAAAAGATTAGCCAGTTAAAGTGGCAGTGGGCAGGGCACATAGCATGCAGAACAGATGGCCGATGGGGCCGGAAGGTTCTGGAATGGATACCACGGACCAGCAAGCGCAGTGTAGGTCATCCACTGACACGGTGGACAGACGACCTGATAAAGGTCGCAGGATGACGATGGATGCAGGCCGCTTCGAACTGGTCCTTTTGGAATATTATGGGGGAGGCATTTGTTCTACAGTGGACGTCCTACGGCTGAGATGATGATAAGAGGTACACCTACATCTATATTTTCTATTTCAGAGTACACGTTGTTGACAATTACAATTTGAGTTCTGTTGTTTAAGTAGCAACGCTTCATACATAGTTCGACACACTCAAACCGTAGTATATAAGTTTATAAATCAGCACGTCATGACGCAGTTAATCAAAAGCTTTTGACAGCGTTTGAACATTTTCGAATCAGAGTATGAAAAAAATTTAAAAAAAAGTTTCAGAGGTCAGAGTAATTCCGACGCCATTATGTGAGCTCTCTTAGCATTTCATCATACTATCAAGCGGGGGGTGAAAAGGAACTCTCAGATTGTCGCAGGGGTGGCTGCTTACGGCTACCCTAATGGTCATACCTTTTTGATTCCATCTTCGCTTTCTATCAGGCTAGAGGGAGTCACTTTAATGAACGATTATAAAAAAAAAAACTTTAGCATATATTTGACTAACTTTCAAGCGGGGTGTGAAGAAGCATCTCTCAGGACAACGCAAAGGTGGCGATTAGTGCAGCAACTTACAAAAGCTGGTGTGAGTGGAGCCAAACTGGACCCGATTTCGCCAACAATGGAGGTGAAAGCGAACAGAGTGTGCCGGTTCTTGGTCGGGTAAAGCTCGGCAGTGTAGATGTACAGTGATGAAGTCACCATGGAGATCGAGGACTTGCCCACAAGGTAAAACATTAGCGATAAACCGTAGTAGTCTGTGGAAATAAAACTTTAGGGTTTTTATTTTTACTGCATGAAACATTAAACCAATATGTATTGGATTGTTTACATTTCGGTTGCCAGTGGGATTTGAACCCTACTTTAACCGAAATCTGTTTTTGTTTTGCAACCTAATTTAACTAAGTAGTTTAGCCATAAGTAATGTAAGTTATTTCTACCCCTCTTAACACTTATGTGTCGGCGCCTCACCGTTTCATGGCGACAGCTTCACCACGCGACATTCTGAGCACACTAAGTTCTAAATTTAAACACAATACTCTCTAGCAATATACTCGTATTTACTTAACAGTAGACGCGAGAAGACAACAAAAATTTCAACGAAGATTAAACCCGACCCGGTCACGAATTAACAATCACTGTACCAACAGAGCGATGCCGGGCGCGTTAGTAAGCACACTGGAGCGCGGTTGCCGATCGCTGATCGGGAGCGGTGTTTTTAATAACGTTTTAACATTTTTGTTTACTTTTCTCCATGAGTAAAAATCAGAATAGAGAACATTATTTCCCAAGTACTTGCCATTTTGTGATCTATCACTTACCTTTAGGTATAAAAACGTAGGCCATTTGGCAAGCGGCACATAACCAGAATGCACCAGTAAGGACAAACCTCCTCCCCACCCTGTCCAGTAAGAATACTGCCATCCAGAGGCCTGGGATATCCATCGCTGACACAGCCATATAGTTCTGGTTGGGATTCCCGGACATAATATTCACTGCGTTAATAGAAAGCCCGTAACTGACAAAGTTATAGGTGATCCATAATACAGGAACTACCAAACATCTTAGTAATACTCTCTTGTGTCTGAACACAAGCACTATTAACCACGGTTCGTTTACTTTCATCGTTTTGTTAAGTTCTTCTCGTTTCCTTTCTTTTTCTGATGAGTCCCTCAACGCTTCCAATGAACTTACAGATATCTTTTTGCCATTCAATTTGGCAATGCTCTGGAGAACTGCTTCTGACTCCTTGTATCTTCCCTTGATCATGTACCAGCGCATGGACTCAGTCACGACCCAGTAGTAAGCAAGGGTGAGAAACTGCGGTATGTAGATAGCAAGAGTAAGACTCCTCCAGTTTGGAAGTACCCACGCAATCAAGCCCAAGGTAATCTGCCCTACTGTCCAGAAAGTATCCAAAATGGCAGCAGCGGAAGTTCTGTATTTTGGGCCTGTGACTTCTATCACTGTTGGTTTAAATTAAACATTATAATGGGGTTAAGTTGTTGATTTTTGGTTAGTATGTCGATAAATTCAAGTTTATACTAAAATTTGTATAAAGTGATACTTACACAAAATATAGGCACTAGTGTAGATACCACTGCCAAAGGTGGTCTCGGTAAACTTCGAGATGATGAAGCCAATGTATGAATTAACAAAATATCGAGTTACCCCCAACCAGGCACAGTTAAAGCCGGTGATGACTAGCACCGTTCGCCGTCCCCAGCGGTCTGAGATGTACCCGGTCAGCGCTAGTGCTAGTAACGTGCCGGCTTTACCAAAGGATCCGATAAGAGTGCGCCTCCATTCATTGCAGGCCAGACCAAACTGGAACAAACATTTAAAATAACAGAATACCACGTGGTATGTAATACCAACAGCAGCTCGTTTCACTTCAAAAAACCTGTGTTTCTATAAATCTACCAATAAAAACTAAAACAGTGTTTAGTAAAACCTAAACTGATTCTTTTAAACTTAAGGGAAAATGGTGCCGATTCTGTAAGCATTCTCTTAACTAAAATCTCTAAATTATGGCAGTACTTATTTTGTTTAGGTTAAAATCGAAATTAGCATAACACTTCCACAGCACTAAAATTAGACATTTATCTTCAATTGTGGGCATATTTTAGACTGTTCAGTAGTCACGTAACTTGGTGCTCGCTAAACTGACCTAAAATAATCCTATTTATATAACGGTCATTCTAAGTGTTGAATGATTTAGGATTTTATTCTTTACAGAATAAGGAACACCATAATAAATTTTTAGTTCTGTAGTTTAGTTTAGTTTTTTTTAACAAGTGAATCGCTACCAATATCTCTCTAACAAAACATATAAATTAAAAGTTGTCTATATTCTAGCTTCATGGTAAAATTTGTTTAGGCACACACAGTACAGTAGTAGACAGAATTTACCTTACCTATTCGATTTCGAAGTCAATAATGTACACATTCTGAAGTTATATTATTATAATTTTGTATTCACCACAGTAGTGAGTGGTACTTTTAATACGGATAGGTACTTTTGATTCAGATTCCGCCTGGGGATGCACCATTGTCAGTTATTCAATGGTGATGCAAAAGTGTGCAAATGCAGTTGTAAGGGTTCTTCCGGTTTCTAGCGAAATCACAGCTGCCAACTAACGATGAATTCAAACTAGAATTAGTCCTTTCTGTTGAGTTCTGGACACATTCCATCAAAATATGGTACACGTCATCGATGACATCACAAGTCAAACAGTTAGGGGAAGTAGATTTTCGCATCAAATATGAAAATTTATTGCATGGAATGTGTCCAGATCTGAGTCTTAACGCGGTTACAATATCGTGTCTACACAATAGACTGTTATCTATCCAAGTGAATGGCATTGGGTGAGGTTGGATCGTACGGTAACATATGCCTTTCTCTTTAGATCTTTCATCAAAATATTCCATCCAGAGATCATAACAATTTTTTTCAGTAAGCATTCGTAACGAGCGCATCCATCGCCAAGCAGGGTTTTGTACTCTTGTAGTTTCAAGTTTACAGCGGCAATGAACTTTTATTGGCAAGTGTGACGCTTATCATAATAAAGTGTTTTAGGATAGTTTTATCTATTTTGATAGTAATCTAAATAACAATATTGAATATCAAAACATATCAAATCATTTATTTTGTAAGGGCGTCATTTTTACATTAATTTTTTCTTAAATCTATAACCGAGCCGGAACGCGACCGCGACTGAGAAGAACCGGCAAGAGACTCAGCGGGCTTTTGTCTTTTGATGTCTTTTTGTTTTCGAAGTCGGTTCATTATTTGGTAAAAAAAAATTCGGTATTTTTAGTGACTCTTGCTATTCACGGAATCGTCATTCTTTCAATTGTCATTCACCGTCAATGACGAATATTCATGAAGATAGACATAACAATTTTCAGTTTCGTAGTGTAACTCAAAAACTGCTTAAACGAATTTGATGAAATTTTAATGGAACCTCCTCTTAAGTATACTCTACCAAACAAAGAAAGAATTTTAAGAATCGGTCCACAAATGGGGGAGAAATTGATTAACATACACATAAAAAAAACATGCACACAAACATATAACCGTCTCCTTTTTTGAAGTCGGTTAAAAATCGGAGTGCCTACTTGTTAGCATGGAAACAGCTTTGCTGATTATCACATGTAGTTATGTACTTATTCTTATCTACCTACTGCCGTAATATCAGAATATGAATTACGAAATCTGGATGTAAGCGTCGGTCACTCCTTCAAAGGTCTTAGTTGTGATGGCATTTATGTAAATTATCATAGTAAAACCAGAAAATTAACTGGCTAACTAGCGGCCCGTAAGAAATCCAAATACCTTCTCTAGCCTACATACGCAGGGTTGTACATAAAATATGTAGATCTACGATTATACGTACGATTTATAAGTACCGGTCTACAAAGATCGGTGAGAATTTGGCAGCCAATAACCCGACTACATTGAAGAGTCTCTCCATGTTAATTTTAGAATGGAAAGCTTTAATCCAACATGATTTATAAACTGAAATTATTACATACAAACATAAAATCCCACACTATACTTATACAACATTACTAAGTACAAAACGCATCGTGCATACTTTTTCTGCGTCGCGATAAGTATCGCAGGCATCGCAGCCTATAAAATGGCTGTTTATAAAAAATATATCTATTTAATTATGGCTCCAAAAACATATCTATCTCATAAATTACGAGATAGATATATATTTGGAGCCTCCCTCCTCTAACCATGTTACGAGTATAATGGCTAAACTCTAATATGTATCTGGTACTATGTGTTTTTTCTAAGCAGATCTAAAGAGGATGACCTACTGTCCAGTAAGTAAATTATATACTTACTGGACAGAAGTAGTTTCCAAATTTTAATCTCGCTTCTTACTGGACAGTTGTGAATAAGTCTCCGGTAGAGTTCACTTTCTGGATACTTTTTAGAGATTTTATGGCAGCATTACATACCATTTAAAAAAATACTGTTTCATGTTTAAATTTGTAATAGTGACGAAACCAGGCCATATTATTCGTACCTTGGTACTAATCCTTATCGACTCTAATAATAAAAGGGAAAGATATATGACAGTATGTTCCTTTATATTGGATACACGTAAAACTACATAACCGATTCAAACAATTATTTCTCGAGTATAAAGCTACATTATGCCTGAGTAACATACGCTATATTTGAATCATCCTCATCATCATCCATCACCACGCGGGTGAAACCGCGGAGCGCAGCTATTTACAAATAATTGTATGTATATGTAGGTATAGCTGATAATGTTTCATCAACATAAAACAATATATATTGTGCAGACACGGCCAAGTTTTGGTTTTACTATTACCTACTGACTGTACCTACTGACTGTACCTACTGACTGTACCTACTGACTGCACCTACTGACTGTACCTACTGACTGTACCTACTGACTGTACCTACTGACTGTACCTACTGACTGTACCTACTGACTGTACCTACTGACTGTACCTACTGACTGTACCTACTGACTGTACCTACTCATATACCTACTTGGTGTAGGTAATCGCCAATTTATGATCATTTGCTTAAGCGTTCAATAACAAGAAACAACGTGATAAATCAATATCGGAATTCAATAAAAATACCACCTTTTTCAATACTCACATCATAAACGATAGAGTTCGTGTTCTCATAGACATATTCCACGCAGCCTTGTACGCTGTTCTGGTCGAAGAGTGCAGCGGGACAGTTCTGGTCTATGGATAGCTGAGAAGAGTTCCTCACAAGACGTTGACAGTTGTCCAGGGCCCCGGGAGACCCGGGAATCGCGTTGTGTAACCACGAGAGGTTGAACTCGGAAGGACCAGTTTCGCATTCAGGTATTAGGCACCTAAAAGTTTTCTTTGACTAATACAGTAAACTGTCATATTAGACTAGATAAAACATATTAATGGTTATATAATAGTATACTTATAATATTACTAGCTGACCCACCAGCGGCTTCGCTCGCGTGGCCTCGCGGGATACGATAATGTATTTTTAATTATCCCACGGGAACTCTTTAATTTACTGAGATTAAAACTATCCTATATGTTGATCAGGGATATAAGCTACCACCATATGAAATTTCATTTAAATCGGTCCAGTCGTTTCGGAGATTAGCCCGTACAAACAGACAGAAAAACATACAGTGAAACAAACAATTTGAACTTGTTTTTCACTCTTTACATCCCCTGACTCGGTTTTTAGCATATTTTTCATTGTACATAAATTTGACCTCTACAGTTTATAATATGTAGTAGTATTTACAGCCCTCGTTTTACCCCCTTAAGACATCCCTGCAAAAATATTGAAAGCATCACTATTTTAGATTATTAATTAATTATTATTATTATCCAGTTATCAATTTTCATCACTGTAGCTCCAAAAAAAAGAAACTATTGAAAAAAAATATATCCCCCGTTTCACTATCTTAAGTCATCCCTGTCGAAAAATATTGAAATCATCACTTTAAACTGTTACAGATCGCGCGGCGAGAGTTTGGCTTTGACCTTCGGGTGGAGGGGATTACTGCGCATGGGTACTGTCGCGCCATGTGACAGAGAGAGACAAGAGTCCCTCGTCTTCGATGTGACAGAGAGAGACAAGAGTCCTTCGTCCCTCTAGCCACCCTGTGATACCCAATTTTTGACTTCTGCGCAATAACGGTCAAAGCCAAACTCTCGCCGCGCGATCTGTACTATGTTAAACAAATGCTAATTTTCAGCACTGTATGTTTTGGCACTCGCAGTAACGAAGTTTCATACAAACTATCAACCCCCAAAAAAAACCCTTAGGGGTTGAATTTCATAAAATCCTGTCTTAGTGAGCACCTACGTCCTTAAAAGTATCCGCATGCAAAATTTGAAACTCCTAGCACTTGTAGTTTCTGAGATTTCGTGATGAGTGAGTAGATGAGTGACCTTTCGCTTTTATATATATAGATAGATAAAAGTGGAAAGATTTTTTTCGTTTAATTGTTTGAATTGAATAGACTCCGAAAGTACAGGACCGATGTAAAAAAAAACTTTCACTATTAGAATCCTACATTATCACTGATGAACATGGGCTATATTTTGATACATCATCATCGTCATCCATCACCACGCGGTTGAAACTGCGGAGCGCAGTTATCATAACTGGCACACATGCACAAAGGAAATAAGCCCTTAAAGCCTTTTGAGAAATTTCTGAGGTAATTAGGGTACCTAATGGTACCATGAAAAAAAAGACGTGTGGCACTCGGAGACTGCCGCGGTAAAGCTATTGCATAGCTGTTTTTATCAACTTATGCAATTATAATTATTTAACGAATGCCATCTAGAGGCGAGTTTCTGAACTAAAGAGACAAGCGTGATATTTCAAAAAGTCATTAAAAGTTCTGCTATTCATCGATAGATGGAGTCGGAGTGGGGGTGTTAGGTTATTTTCGTTAGGGAATTTCTGGATTCGGTCTCCACGCTTAAGGCCCGCGATAGAAGCTATGCAATAGCTTAAAAACCAGTTATAAAGATGTTAAAGGAAATGATAAATCCGCCGAATGGGGTCCTAGGCCGGTAGCCTCTACATGATCGCACGACGTTAGCGCGGCACGATACGAGCATGCCGCAGATAAGATACTAGTCCGTGTCGACTTAACGACAATCGTTAAGGTCGCTAACTAGTGCAAACATGGCGAGGCTACCGCTTAAGAGGCCGTCTGTGCCGTAGCACAGATACGAACACTTTGCGAAAATGTATTCGTATCGTTTGCATCAACGCGTCAAGCTCCGCCATACACACTATTAGTTATTGGTGTCACAGTTGCCCTAGATACATGACACTTGTACTTTCACGTGAACAACACGATACGTTACACTTACGCCACGGTAATGGTATCTTTATATCCGTGCATATGCAGTAATTCGTGCTAGGCCATAGAGAAAATGTGCTAGGCCCACTAGTAACCCGCATAACAGGTTTTTTCGAATCTACTTCAAGCACCCGCTCCTCACTTTAGCTTTACCTACATTGTTATTTATTTTTCAACACACTTGCTCATAAAGTGGCTCTATGGTCACCGCAATTAGGCACAGAATGACACCCATAATCAAACTGTGACTTTTTCATTGCTATAAATATTAAATATTAAAAATATAATAATATTAAAAAAAATCTATAACTCACTAGTGAGTTATAGATTTTTTTTAAATTTTATTTGTTGAGGTGCTTTGTTCTTAAAAATTTTTTATTCAAAAAAAAGATCGTGTTAAATAGAACAAATGAATTAATGTTCCTAATGCTTGCTCATTTCATGCAACTTCTTATTTAAATAAATAATTTTAACTCGTACGCGTTTAATAAATAAAATTTTCATTCATATATAACTTTTGCTTTCTCTGTAATAAAATAAAACTTTAAATTCCCCATTTTGTACGTGGCAGAATAGGCGCAAACCCTATGCGCAGAAAATAAAAAATAAACGTCATCTCTTTAGTCTGTGGCTGATCGCAATGCGCGCGCATAGGAAAACTGATTAGTTTTTCCCGCCATAGCAAAACATTTTTCACAACTCGTTTTCACTGTTGAAATTGTAGTTATAAAGTACTAGTTACAAAAAAATTTATTAATGTTGTACACCGCCCGGTATAAGATGTGAAGCCCTTAACGTTATTGAAAGTTTACTACCTGAAAACTCCAAGGAAAAATATCTATTAGCGTACCAAAATGGCAAAACAGCAAGAATATGCAGTTTTTTTCAGAAAATGTGTTCATGGCGTACTTTAAAGAATTATCTTCTAAGTACAAACCTAGTTCTTTGTGGTGTTTATACTCAATGTTGAAAAGTACAGTCCGAACAAAGAATGGAGTGGACTTAAAAACATACTCTAATTTGTCAGCTTATCTAAAGAGACTATCCGATGGATTTAGAAGCAAGAAATCAAAGGTGTGACGTTGCAGTGACCCTTGCGGCTAGCTGGCCTGGGCACTTCGTCTAGAAGAAGTTCTTACTCCTTGTCGCGGTCCTCGCGGTAAGAGATGGAACGTTTGATAGGGGTAGTCTGTGGAGGGTCGTTGTCGAGAGAAACACACGGTGCTGGGTTAACGGTACTTCAACATATATTTCGGGTGCCCATATTGATTGCTTAGGGCGTCTAGATAGTAACTAGCTTATCCTAGGTTCTACACGGTGACGAAATTAACTGGTTTGGCTCTGAGGAGGGCCACAGGTTCCGGGACGTCGCGGTCGCGGCGGGACCTCTAGCAGGAGCGCGACGGCCTGCGAGGAGTATCGGGTCGACGGGTACGCGGGTTACGACTGGCGGCGGTTCGGTTAGTGAGCACTGTGGTAACGGGATGATTCGGGATCCAAAGATGAGGACCTTGCAGCATGGGCGGACCACGCGCACCGGTTATCCTCCGGGAATGGGTTACGGGAACGAAGACCTTGCTGCATGGGCGTACCACGCACACCGGTTATGGGTTTCGGGAACGAGGGCCTTGCAGCATGGGCGTACCACGCACACCGGTTATCCTCCAGGACAGGAATCAGGTTTCAGGAACGAGGGACCTTGCACCATGGGCGTACCACGCGCACCGGTTATCCTCCAGGATAGGAAGCAGGTTTCAGGGATGAGGGACCTTGCTGCATGGGCGAACCACGCGCACTGGCTATCCTCCTGGATGGGAAACAGGTATCGGGAATGAGGGACCTTGCAGCATGGGCAAACCACGCGAACTGGTTATCCTTCAGGATAGGAAGCAGGTTTCAGGAATGAGGGACCTTGTTGCATGGGCGAACCACGCGCACTGGCTATCCTCCTGGATGGGAAACAGGTATCGGCAATGAGGGACCTTGCAGCATGGGCGGACCACGCGCACTGGCTATCCTCTGCATGTTAGTAAGGAACACGGGACAGGGCGATTTGATGGAAACTCCTACGAGCGGTACGGCTGGTGTGCCGGTCACACGTCCGTTCACCGCGAGAGCTTCGAGCAAATGCCTCTACTTCGGAACGGGGTATTTCTTCAGTCTTCTAGAGGCTGGATGGAGGCTTCGAGCATTCGCTCCTTGCCCCTGCTGAATCTCGGGAGGCAACTACCTCCCGGTATCTTGTACCCTGTGCAGGTGCAATCAAAACAACTCTACACAGGGGCTGTGATGCACTTACTCGTGCTTTCATAATTTGATGGATCTTGTTTCTTCATTTGGCCCGCTACTTGTCCCCGGAGACATCCGTATCATCCGATAGCAGGAGCTCACGGGGCAGTGCACGCCAAGTCTTTGTCTCGTCCGGAGGTCTCGCATGGAGCGGTGCCAAACCGTGGAGGTGAGTGTGGGGTCCGTTGTCCGCAGCATCAAACATCTTCCTCGATAGGCGGACAACGAAGTCCTTCACGGTTTCCATTTTGATGTCTTTGACTATAGTGGTGTTTCTGACATAACGACCTGCTCCAACTATTATTCTTAGGGCCGTATTCTGTTGGGTCTGTAACAGTTTTTTGTTGGTGGCTGAGCAGAGTTGGTACCAAGCTGGGGCGGCATAGGTCAACCTTGACCTTATATACGTCTTGTAAATACCCAGCTTGGTACGAAGCTGAAGCTTGGAGTAGAGCACTGGTCGGAGCATGGCTCTGGCTGTTCTAGCCGCACGAACCACCTGCTCTACTTGCGCGTTCATGGTGAGTCGCTTATCGATTTCAACCCCAAGGTAACGGACTGAACTCCTCCATTCTATGCTCTGTCCTTGGAGTTGGAGTTGTTGGGGGTCTCTAGTGTTCCTGCTCACAAGCAAGGCGGCAGTCTTGCCCACATTGACTACTATCTTCCACTTGTTTAACCATTCTGGGAGCAGGTTCAGGACCTTTTGAATTTTCATGGTGGCTCCTCTAGGGCTAATTGATGTTGCTATGTACGCGCTGTCGTCAGCAAATAGTGCCAGTGTGACATCCGTATCCCCTGCTCGAGTGTGATCAGCCAGGGTGGGGATGTCGTCCGTATACAACGCGTACAGTGCTGGAGAGAGGCAGCTACCTTGGGGTACTCCTGCCTCGATCTTCTTGATTGATGAGTCCTTGTTTTCCACCGTCACATAAAAGGATCTCTCTCTCAAGGATGCAGCTATGATTGAGATGTATTGTTGAGGCATCTCGGTCTTGGTTAGCTTGTAGAGTAGGCCCTCATGCCATACCCTATCAAACGCTTTCTCTACGTCCAAGAACACCGCCACAGAGTACTTCTTGGTGTTCATACCTAGGGCCAGATGGTGTAAGACCCTAGTAAGCTGAAGGGTGGTAGAGTGGTGACTCCTAAAACCAAACTGCTCGGCTCTGGGCTTTATGAAGGGCTTGATCCGCCACAACAATAGTCGCTCGAACAGTTTGGCTAGGTGAGGCAGGAGCGATATGGGCCTATAAGCATCCGCCCTACGTCGGTCCTTGCCTGGTTTGGGCAACACTATCACTTTTGCCCTTTTCCAGGTATCCGGGAAGTGACCAGTCCGCAGGATCCCGGTGAAGAGCATTGTGACCGCAGTGATGCCCCTTCTGGGCAGTTGGTGAATCGCAGCAATGGGGAGGTCATCGTAACCAGCCGCTTTACGTCTGGGAAGCCTCCTGACTACCTTTGCTACTTCAGATGGTGATATGAAGTCATCCCCACCTAGTTTGACCATTTCTTGGTTTAAAAATTCCTCTACGCTCTCTTTAACCAAATTATGGTGAGCGAGGATTGGGGATGAGGTTCCTTCCTTGACTGGGTGCGGGATGAACTGTTGCTCTAGGTGTTCAGCCAGGATCTCCGCTCTTTCGTTCGGTTGGTATCGCCTTACCCCATTTTTATCCTATAATGGGTAAATAGGTTGTTGTGTTGAGGTAAGGCGTCTGCTAAGCTGGTGTAGGTTAGTAGCGTTTTCGCCCGCTTCATCTATTGCTTTCTCCCATTTGGATCCTCGCCAACACTCTACGGCTTTGGCAACTTTTTCCGTGAGGTTGTTGAGTCTTCTCTTGATACTGGGGCATCGTGTCATTGCCCAGCACCTCCACATGTAACGTTTCTGCTGAATGTCTCTCTGTAGGGTGAAAGGCATTTCATCCCTGCGATGAGGTGCTGGGGCCAAGGAAGTGGCCTCTGTCTTGGCATTCATCATGGCCGCGGTGATAGCAAGGGTTTCGTTCTCCACCTCTTGTGCAGTCCGTACTGGTCCAATCGACATTTGATCAAGCTTAGCTGCATATGCAGCTCAGTCGGTTCTCACAGTAGGTGGACGCGTTACCTACTGGACTTATTATAGTGTCGACTGTAACCAGTATCGAGAGATGTTGCTGGTCAAGGTCATATAAAACTTCTACCTTGATCATTCCTCTAATGCCCTGGACGGTCACTATATCCAGGACATCAGGGTTGTAGTTAGCTTGCGCGGGAATATTTGTAGGCTCATCTGGGCCGATGACTTCGAAGTCAAGTGCCTCTGCCACATTATATAGTGTTCTGCCCGCGGGGTTTATAATGCGCGAACCCCATGCCGTGTGCTTGGCGTTGAAGTCACCTATCAACAGTGTAGGCACTTCTCCATTGAAGATGGTTTTGAAGTCATCGAACTTCAATGTAGGTGATGGTGGACGATATGCCGCGTGAACCCTAACTTTGCCTTGGCTTGTCTTCACCGTCACCTCATTAGCTATTAAATCTTGAAGTTGGGGGATGGCCAGTTCGTCGTGAACAACGTCTCTTCGTACCAGGGCAGCAGTGCCCCTATACGCTGTGCCGCTGGAAGTGATGCAGTCACGCCGGTAAGGGTAATAGTTGGCCATCTTTAGTTCGTGTTTCTGGTTAAGCTTGGTTTCGCCCAGGAGCACGATATGGACATCCTGCGACTGGGCGAGTGTGCGTAGATCCGGGATTTTGCCTCTAATCCCGCCCGGGTTCCAGTATAGTATTCGGAGGCTAACAACTATACTGGAGCCGGGACAATAATGAGAGGCCTCTCCTAGCCGCTTCTTGGAGGTCAGCTCCGGCGGCCAGAGAGACGAGTAGATCCGTCAGGATCCCAATTATAACATATAAAGGGTTCCCGCCGCTGCTCGCTGGTGTAAATGCTGGTGGTGGAGGAAGGTAAAAACCTCCTTGGGTGTGTGGTTGTTGTGGTCTGCCTTCCCATTGTTGGGTATGGTAAGGCTTTCTTGGGTCTTCCGAGCGTAGTTGGTTGCGCTGAGGTAGTCTCTGCCCCTCTGGGTCAGCTTGCGGATGTGGTTGTTGGACTGGCACTTGTGTGGCCTTTACTGGGACTGGTTGTGCTGGGGCGGCAGTTGAGCTGGGAACGTTACTGCTCGCCGTCCTGACGGGTTTGAACGCAGATGTAAGGGGTCTGCGTTCTTCACCAATCAGTTCTTTCGGCTTGGGTGCTGGTGTTGGTACCGCTTGGTCTGTAGGTAGGGGGGTGGAGGCCGCCGTGGGGGGGGGGGCTCCGACCTCTTTGACGACTTTGTTCTTGTCCGCCTTCTTCTGTTTCTATTCCTCTTTCTTTTTGGAAGGGGTATGCCTCTATCGGTTGGTAGATTCGCCGCGGGCGTCAGTGTCTGTGGCAGTATGGGCAACATACGCCACATGTCCCTTTGTGGAAGTCTTGGGTGACCACTCCAGCCGGGTAGTGGCAGGGGACACTCGAATCGTGACTCAGCTTGAGCTCTGTGTGCCATTTGCTCCATTTGGATTTTTTGTTGTTGCTGTTGTTGTTGCTGTTGTTGAACCTGTTGTTGTTGAAGGTCATGCTGTTGGTACTGCTGATCTTGGTTGCGGTTTCGAGATAATTAATAATAATAATAATCGAGTAATTTAGAGCGCAGACCTATAGTTATTGAACTTTTGAGTAAAAAAATGACGAGATACCTTCTTCAAAACAGTCGGTTTTTCAAAGGTTCAGGATTATCAATATCTGAATACCTCGATGGAAAAGCCCTACAACAAAGGAAAAGTCTACAAAAACAAGTAAGAAGTGCACGACTTGATGGCCACCACGCAGTTATAAAAAATAACAATATTGTAATAGACGGTATAGTACGTACGAGTAGTACGAGTACCTACCTGCGAAACCAATCATCGGCTACGACACAATCACAACACGAACTAGACACATCCCATTGTTCCAGAAACGACCCGGCCTTGTCAGTCTCTGTCGGCGTACAATCACATCCAGAGAATTCACCACCTCGTCATTCCTTTCGACGCTAAGCTAAAAGACTTCCACATTATTGTACAAAATTTTCAAAGCTTATTTGGTAAAAGAAACACTGTAAAAGTATTTTTAGATAAGAACATTTCCACTGTACACGCACTATGTGCGACCGAAACGTGGCTGACGGAAGCCAAGATGCAACTAATCAACTGCTCAGGTTTTAAGGTCGCCGCTGCATACAATAGGAAAAAAACGCACTGGAGGTGGCACCCTAGTATTGCTACGTAACGACTTTGAATCTACCGAGATAACAGAAATAACCGAATTATCAATTGAATACTGTATAGAATTCTGTGCTGTAATAATACATAAAATTAACACCTTATTAATTATAGTATATTGGAATAGCAGAAGGATCGATCTATTTTATGACCAATTTAATAAATTATTTAAATTAATAAAAAATAAATAAGTCATTAAATATAATAATTAGTGGTGATTTTAACCACAATACTTTAATAAATACCGCAAAATCGACTAGATTGCTGGACTTGTTCTCAAATAATAATTTCCTTCAATATGGTTAATATACCAACTCGCTATACAAGCACTACAGCAAAGTGCATAGATCTTTTATTTGCGAATTGTGATAAAAAGAAAATAGACGTCTCAGTAAAAAATTTCGAATTTTCTGACCACTTAGGACTAATAGTAAAAATAAAAAACGCACTACATAACACAAGGAATTTAGACTGGAAAATTGAAAAACGACAATTTAGTAACAAAAATATTGTAAGCTTTAAAAATGCATTAATAAATATTAACTGGACTGAACTTTTGAATATGACAAATTCAGTGAACGCCAATTACAATATATTTCATGATACTTTGACAAAAATATTAAATAAATGTATCCCAAAAAAAATCATAAGAATAAAATTTATTAAAAAATACACATGGCTAACTAAGGGAATAAAAAAATCCTGTAAAAATAAGCGACTTGTAAGATCGTTAGTTACTTACTATAAACACCCATGTCTAATAAAGTATTATAAATCCTACTTAAAATTATTAAAAAAATCCATCAACCGATCTAAAAGAAATCAATACATGCACGAAATAAAAAAGTCAGATAACAAAACTAAAACAATGTGGAGAATAATAAAAGAGCGGACTAATAAAACCACACTAAACCATAAAATTAACATTCAACTAAAAATAAATAAACAAATAGTGTCGGACCCACGCCAGGTGGCAAATGAATTTAACAAGTTTTTCGCATCAATAGGTGAAACGGGCAGCGCAGACGCAGGGGGAGATCCGCGCTACCGTCCCGCACGTACGCGCTTAGATAACTCCATGTTCCTTCGCCCAGCTGAACCGCGCGAAATAAACAACATACTTAAAAATCTAAAAAGCAAATATAGTTACGGAGTGGACGAAATACCTCCAATATTAATAAAAAACTGCGCAGACCAATTGACGCTACCGTACTACTTACTAATAAATCAATCCTTCATTGAAGGCTTCTTCCCTGACCAGCTAAAAATAGCCCTAATAAAACCAGTCTACAAAAAATCGTCGAAGCTTGACCCCAGCAACTACAGACCAATAGCCCTATTGCCTACATCGTCAAAAGTGTATGAAAAAGTTATGCAAAAGCGATTAAATTCCTTCTGTGAGAAATTTCATATATTTAATGAATCACAAAACGGCTTTAGGAAAAATCGATCAACTACTTTGGCGGTATATACATACGTTGATAAAATTTTAAACATACTTGACAGTAGGAAACATGCTATAGGTATCCTATTAGACATGAGTAAGGCATACGATAAAGTTCGACATAATATACTATTAGATAAACTTTTTGACATTGGCATGCGTGGCATAACACATAAATGGTTCACCTCATACCTACAAAATCGCAAATATTATGTAGAATTAGAAAACGTAGATTATGATTCTGGAAGTTTAAATACAATCCGATCAACCCCCACCCTACTAAATCACTCAATCCCCCAAGGTAGTGTCCTTGTGTGTATCCTATTTTTAATCTATGTAAATGACCTTCCTAAATGTATTGACAAATCCAGTGTACTCTTCGCGGATGACATTTCTATATTGACATCTTGTAATAATAATTCTAATTTAAATAAGAACCTCACTGACATTTTCAATAACATAATTAAATGGATGAATGAACATAACCTTGCCCTCAATATATCAAAAACAAAATTAATGCAATTTCGCCCGTACCAAAAACCGCCTATTGACATAAACTTTTGTTATAATAATACAAAAATTGAATGTGTGAACACTGCTTTATTGCTAGGTTTAGAACTAGACTCGCATGTAAATTGGAAAATACATGTTAAAAAAAATCAATTAAAATTATCAAGTTTTATGTATGGACTAAGGGAACTGCGGCGAGCAGCTGGACTTGATGCCGCTATGACCACTTATTACGCATATGCATACTCATGGTTAAGATATGGCATCATACTATGGGGAAATAGTGTAAACGTAGATAACCTTTTCATCGCACAAAAGAAATGCCTACGAATACTTGCAAACATAGAATTTCCAGATTTAACAATACATCATTTCCATAAACCATATTTTATCAAATATCAAATGCTGACCCTCACCTCCATCTACATCTTGGAAATGTGCATGTTTATTCGAAAATATCCTCAATACTTTTTAAAAGCATGTGAACAGACGAGAAATTATCCCCTTAGACCAACACGGAAACATACACTTTTAATACCTACTTCTAGACTGAAAATGCACAGTTCCGGTACCAAGGCAATGGCAGTTAAAATTTATAATACACTACCTAACAAAATAAAAGACGAAAATAAAATGAACGTTTTCAAATTCACACTTAAAAAATTACTTTTGCAGAAGTGTTATTATAATATTGACGAATTTTTCAATGATAATACGTTAAAATAGACTGGTCCTCTCTGCACAATTGCAACACCCCCAGGGGGTAACGTGTGACATGTACTTACTGTAAACCTTATGCAACAACACCTGCATTGTATGTTAACTTGGCACATAAGCAATAAATCATTTGAGTTTGAGTTTGAGTTTGAGATCTTGGCTGCCTTGTTTGGCGCTGCTGTGATCTTGTTTGAGTAACCTCTCTACTTGGAAGCTGCTGATCCATATGTTGGTCTCTCGGTTGTTGTTGTTGGACCTGTTGAGGTCGCTCAGGTTGGTTCGGGTTCTGTGGAGGTGCTCTCGGGTATGGTCCTTGGACCTTGATCCCCCTCCTCCTGGCCTCTCTCAGGTAGTGGGGGCACCTTCTGCTATTCGCCACGTGTTTTCCCTTGCAGTTGGTGCATTTGGGAGGTTGAGTAGCGGTTTTCGCACATTCTGCCGCGAAGTGCTCTTCCGCGCATTTGACACAGCGCGGGGGACGGTGGCAGCCTCCTGATGCGTGCCCAAACGCCTGGCATCTGTGGCATTGAGGTACCGATCCAGCCTTTGGTACCCATCCTTCCACCATGACGTTAGGGATGTTTAGAAGCTCGTTCACTTCGTAGAGCTTCTTTTTTTCGTCGTTGTTGAGGTGATCAAGGAGGGCATAATACACTGGCCCCCCTTTGCTTCCCCTTCTAGGGGGGATCTCTTTTATGTATCTTATTGGGAAGTCCTTGGCCTCGAGCGCTCCGCGAATCTCGGCCGGATCAATCCCGTATGGTAAACCTTTGATGGCTACCTTGGTGGGTAGGTCCTCGGCTACCGCGTAGCAGTGCCAGGAAACACTTCTGTCGGTAGCTGCCGCTTCAGTCAACGCTCTTTGTACCGCCCTGAATTCTTCAGGGGTTGAGCATGAGAATCTGAAGCCTTTACCCATAGGCTTGACACTCAGAGGGTGGCCTAACTGTTCCTTCAACTTGGAAAATATAGTTATCCAGTTAGGTAAGGCTTCCACTATAATGGGGGGATAACCTTTTAACACCTTGGTAGGCGCCTGTGCATGGATGGTGCTCATACCTGCAATCTGCGGTATATTGGAAGCGCTAGGCGCTCTTGAAATGGTGGGAGACGTCAGTGCCGCTGCATACGAGCGTGCCGCGTCCGATGGCGGTGATGGCGGCGACGGCATGGGTGCCGCGTCCATAGGTACCGACTCTATTGCTTCTATTGCCGCATATGATGTCGAGTTAGTATTGGACTGCAGAATTCTGTTACTTGCTGAGTCCGATGCTGAGTCAGCAGTAATGTTGGCTGGTTTATCGTCGTCGGTCGATGATATTCCAGCTTTAGAAGAGCCGGCAGAGCACGAAGAAGTACTACGGCTGCTTCTATGGGTTCTTACCGTTCCGCCGGATGTTGACGGCTGCGGGTCAGATGTTGATTTAACTGGGGTGGGCGAGGTCTTCTGTTTCAGCCTCTTCTCATCCCCCCCTATGTCCTCATCTGAGGACTCGCACCTCTTTTTTTGAGCGCCTATGCCCGGTGGCATCTGTGCGGTTTCGCCTTGAGTCAGACACTCAGGTCCGCCAAGTACGAGCCCTAGGTCGGAGGTCTTTGTTCGGCTCTGAGCTGGTATTTTACTGACCGGGTATGTTCCTGGCCGTTCTTGGTGGGTTATACGCCCTGCTGATGTAACCTGGACGGTGGGGCCGGTTTCGGTCCGAGTGGGGGGTACATCCCCCATCGGGGCGAGTACCTCTCCACCCTTCACAGGTACCTCCTTAACATTCCTACCTGAAGGTTTGACTTTCACCTGGGGTGGTGCCGTCAGTACATACTTGGATGGACATTTTAAAATAATTTTTAAAACAAACACCTTAGTGATGATGATGGTGAAGATGATGACTAGTGGATCGTAAACTAGTTGCGGACTCCCTCGAGGCGGTACAAACCCAACCAGGTTGGATCTTGTTATGAAGGCCCAGCAAGGTGACCGCTCACGGAAGCCTCGCAACTAGTGTAATGGTGAACTAGCGACGATTTCTTGAAAGTTTTTGCAGAAAAGTTGATTTTGAACTGGAGTTTTACAGCAAAACCCCTAGCCAAATCAGCTCTACGGTCAAGCGTTACGACTTACGATAGTTGTAGTAAACACTTTAATCCGAGCACGAAGTCTCGATGTGCGGGGGTGAGGCACGATGGGAGGATCACGCCGAAGCGGACCTACGACCACTGAGCAACCTTGCACAGCCAAGACAGCGGTGTCTTGGAAAACCTCCGAGTTGCGGGGGAGGGGTGAGGGAAGTGTGGGGGGCGTCTCAACGCTACTGCGGAGAACGATCTCCCACCCAACCGAACACCTGTCGCACGCACTTAACTCAGGAGATTTTCCTGAGGAACCTGTATGAAATATATGGGGTAAAAATTTCACGTATCACTTGGTCCTCGCCTCTACTTCAAACGCCGCGCTGCCTTTTATAACGTATGTGTTATCGGGGCGCATGCTTGTGTGCGTGCGATGCGGGTGGGAGCGCGTGCGCAGATCGGGCGGTCGAAAGGTAGGTATGTATCGGTCCGTTACAAAGGTTTTATCGTCTGACGATATTGAAAAATTTATAAAAGATGCTCCAGATAACCAAGATCTGGCTACTAAGGTTAGTTAAATTAATTTTAAATATCTACGCGATTTCAGCCTGTGTTGTGTGTTGAAATTTATTATTGTTTCTTTTTTTTTTCAGGTAGCTTTAATATTTGGTGCCTGTAGGATACATAAAAAACATAGAGAACCATGGCCAGATGCTTTTAGTGAAGATTCCTATCACGAAAAATAAAATACCGAGGTCGTTCACCATACACAGTCCATTCTTTGAAATTGTTAAGAAGTATCAAAGTTTGCGGTCACCAAAAATGTTGTCCCATATTATTATTATTACCTGTCAGCCTATAGGTATAAACAAATTTGATTCTATGCCTAAAGAAATCGCTAAGTTTTTAGGGTTAGCAGATGCTGAGAGCTACACTGGTGAAACGACTTTCAGAACTTCACCTACATTGCTGGCTAATTCAGGAGCTGATATAATGACTTTGAAGCGTCATGGTAGGTGGCGATCTAGCAATGTAGTAGAATCATACGTAGAAGATTTCATACAAAACAAGAAGGAAATTTGTGCAAAAATCACAAAAAGAATTTAACTTGATTCTGAGGTGCTTCCTACTGACGAAACACCAAATACATCCAATTATTGGATTTCACCTACCTACACGAATAATGAGCCATCTCAAATAACAATAGAACATGAAAGTATTTCAATTAATAATGTATCTGATGAGACCGCTAAGCCATCAAAAACAGTTAATTATAATTTTACTAACTGCACATTTACATACTAATTGTTTCTCTAAATAAACTTTTTATCTACTAAATAAAATTAGTTTTTATTGTTATTTTATTCACAAGTGTGTTGAAAAACGTCGTGTGATGCACGTGTGTATTGATGATTACACACTAGTACCATAATGTACTATTATTACTTTTACCACTAACATTAATTATTAACTTTTGTGAAGAAACAAATTAAGCCAGTCATTGTCGGCTTAAAAGGCAAGTTAGCAAGCGCGCATGTTTCTACGATTATTTTATATGTGTTGTTAGGTACCCTGAAAGTAGTTTATACCGAAAATTGCAACCCTAAAAACCTTGGGCTACTCCCATGGTACTCGTAAAACTGCGTAATTCAGGCAAATGTATGATGTAGATAATTACTGGACCAAATTAACTTTAAAGGTATTTATTTAAAGTTGAAATTCTATAAATAGTTCCTAAGTCCTAAGGGCGTTTGAAAAATGCTTATTTGTTCATATAGCTGATAACAAAACTTACCGTGAGCTTATCCTGGCTGTGGTGAACAAATACTCTTCAGCTGCCCAGGCGGCGAAGATCCCTGCAATAAGACAAGGCACCATCAGCCTCAGCTGGAAGTTGCCAAACTGCCCCAATTCGTTCACCAGAATCGAGTCCAAATCTACTTTAGGATGTACATCTTCCCCATCTTTATTCTTTAAAAAAGATTCCTCCTGGCTTTGTGCTGACATAGCTGCGTGGCTCGGTTGAATAAACGTTTTGAATGATACGTGTCTTCTTTGTTATTAAGATGTACATTGTAACAAAACAAATGTACAATAGCAGGCAAGCGGAGAATATCTATATTAACTATGTCACCCTGCTCCGTGCTCCAATGGTAATAATATACAGATAAATGTATCTTTCCATTGTAATAATATAAAGATTGTTAGGGTAAAGTTTTTGTAAGCCAGTTAGAATAAAGTAAAATAAAATATTTGTATGAGTATTTCGAATAGTATCTATGTGAGCGCTCCTTAGTATTATAAGCTTACTGTGTTAGCTAGAAAAATAATAAAAAACAAGTTCGGGCGCCTCGAGCGACTTCACACAAAGAAAATATAGGTGTATATAAAATTAACAAACATTACCTGGAATAGCAGCTGTAGAGGTTCGGAACTTCTAATCTTCAGGCGGGGGAAGATGAAATAAGTGAAAATATTCAGTTTAGTTCATCTTTTATTTCCGGAAAGGAACACAAACGTAACATTTAATTTAGAATTTTATATCGATTTTGATAACGTTTTAGCAATTATGCAAGGTCTAAAGGACTCTTGCGGTTATACTAGTATAATTAAATAGCCTGATATTTAATTTATTTATTTATTATTATAATTTGCTTACACACTAACAGCTACGCCAAGGCGTGTGACAAGCCAGTATATTATAATTAACCTAATTAATTAACATAATAATATTATTCTAGAAATTTAGTACATATATCAACAAACATAAAAAATTGTATATGAAAAAAGTCTAAATCTATCTGCTGAGCAACCAGATCATTGATGAGTGAAACGGCTTGTGCCGAGGGAGCGTAACGTGTGGTGTTCGTGCGCGGAGGCGGAGCCGCGAGCGCAAGCAGGCGCGCACGTACACACGCCCGGCGCACGTGGCTCGGTACTATTAACGAGAGACGCGACAGAGTGGTGGGGTTATCAATTTTATTTTGGAGCAACAGGTAATAATGTATCATTATCGCGCGTTTGCACCTGAGCTCTAAGGTGTTGATACCAACCATACCCGCTATGAACAAGGACGGATATAGGTACGGATAGTAACCGTATAACTTGTTGTAAAGGAAGCGAGCAAATCTCTTTTGTACCTTCTCTACCATAAGCTTGTATTTTTCTTCGTGCGGGTCCCAAACGACTGAATTGTACTCCAGCTTGCTACGTACAAACGCGTAGTAGAGGGTAACAATAGTACTTCTATCTCGGAAACGCCTAGATTGTATCATGACGAAACCCAGAGACTTGTGAGCTCGTCCACACACCTCCACAATGTGGTCGTTGAAGGTCAACTTTGTATCTAAGGTTAAACCGAGGTCACAAATCTTTTCCACGCGATCGAGTGCGACACTACATTGTAGGTTATGGTACAAAATAGGTGAGCTGGCACGAGTAAAAGTTATAGTTTTGCACTTATTAATATTAAACTCTAAACGGTTTCGCTCACTCCACGCTACAACATTATCAATATCCCTCTGGAGTGCCGCACAGTCTGCATCAGTTTCTATACCCAAGAATAGATCGTCCGCAAACATGAGACATCTAGCTGTCTTGATGACACTTGGCAAGTCGTTAATCATTATCAAAAATTGAGTTGGACCGAGCGTACTTCCCTGACTTACACCAGAGCAGGTCAAATACGGTTCTGAGCGGTATTTCGAGAGTTGTACATATTGAAGCCGATTTGAAAAATAACTTGAGAAAAAATTTACCAAATTTGGAGTGAATCCTACGGCTGAAAATTTCTTTAGGAGCACATCATTGTGAACTCGATCAAATGCTTTTTTAAAATCAAAATATGCCGCATCAACCTGCTTTTTAGAGTCCATTTCTGCAGCGACGTAGTCTACAAAGTTAATAAGATTGGTTGTGGTGGATCGACCAGCTCTGAACCCATGTTGATCATCGCTCAGTTGCGCGCCGACCTGTCTGGTGATGTCACGGTTAAGGATCGATTCGAACACTTTACCCAGTACCGACAATACAGCTATAGGCCTATAGTTTTCAATTTTAGATCTAGAACCATCCTTGGGTATAGGTATGACCCTGGAAATCTTCCACCGAGATGGGAACGTTGCTGTACTTAATGCCAAATTAAAAATAAACAACAGTGGTAGTTTAAGTGTTTCATAACAATCTTTTATAATATAAGAAGGTATGCCATCTGGCCCGATCGAAGAATGGGCATTTAGTCGCCTTATTGCTAAAAACAAATCTCGTGCGGCAATTATGTCTACTGCGATGCGAGATGAGCATAGCGAATTGTCTGCTTCGTACTCGGCTACATCAGCGGGTAGAGTCGAGGTATCGGTGAGGAACACCGACTTGAAGTATGAAGCAAATGCGTTAGTGGCGTCGATGCCCGTAAGCCTCTCGCCAGCGTATTCAAATTCACGGATAGACTGCCGATCAGATTGCTGATCCTTAATAAAATTCCAAAATTGTTTTGGATTATGTTTTATATCGGCTTCCGTATGAGCTAAGTACTGGTTGTAGGCAACATCGACTAGAGTTTTAATTTTACTTCTATAAAATTTGAACATCTCCCAATTGAATTGTTTGTCCTGCTCTCTAAATCGTTTCAAATGAAAATGTTTATTCCTTATAGTATTTATAATCTTCGCCGTATACCACGTGGGATACTTATAATGCGAGCTGAAATCTAATGGCCGTTTACGGGGAACAAATCTATCAAAACAAGTCTCTAGTAGGTTATATAAAGTGTTTACCGCCGTGTCAACGTCATTTGTTATATATATCTCGTCCCATTCAATAGCGGCTATGGCAGCGTATAGTGAGTGGAAGTCTGCCTTACGAAAGTTCCACCCGGTCGGTATGTGATCGCGCACCGCACGCGGAGGGGGCGGGGATGGGGGGGGGCGCGCACGGCTCCGTCCCGCGGTCGAGGCGTGCGCGCGCTTCGGACGCTCACCAGCAGCGGCGGGTGATAACCATCCACCTTCACCACCGGCGCAGTATCACCACTCACTTCGATCCACTCACCTCCATGATTGCTCAGCACCAGATCTAAAATTCCATCACATTTATTGGTAATGGTGTTGTGTTGTATTAATTTACAAGCAGAAACCATACTGTCATAGTGCATCCGAATATCCCGACTACACGAATTCAAATTAAAATCGCCTAAAATTATAGTATCTTATATTGAGCTTAGTACGGAGGCCTCTAACGTTCTGATAATATAGCGAGTAGTACTTATATTTCAGATTTTTTTTTCGGCAGTTTGTGAGTTGCGAAATCCACTACGCCACGGTTTAATATGGACATCTTCAGGCCAGTGCTCAGGCGACAGGTACTTCTCAACGTCTTTGGTCGGTACTGTCAACTTGAATGAGGCGTAGTCACCGCGGGATTTCAAAGCCTCAGTGCAGCAGTTATTACCAGGACAGATGTAATTCAGATGGGCCGTTACTTGATCAGCTGTAGTACCAATGTGTACGTAATATAAGTGCAGATAAGATTTTCGCTCAGCACCTAGAATTGAACAATTTGTCGACCCCGGAGCGGCTGTGCCTCGAGTAACGTTGCTGGGTGGTGCTCGGCGGGCTCGGCGACGCTTAACATCGGTCCAGTCATTGGCATTGTTTACATCAGCTTGCGCATGACTCACCGCGGGCGCATCAGGCACAAGCGACTCTGTCACCTGTGGTGGCGGTGGCCGCGGGGCGGTAGGGGTAGCGGGGGCGCTGTGACTTGAAGGCGTCATGCTGATGGCAGCCGTGTCTGCAAGAACAGGCAGAGACGGAGAATTACTGCGTCCCTCCTTAGTCGTCAAACCGGGTACGGAGAGGGCCGACGCAGCCCGAACACGCGCAGCTCGCTTCGGCCGTTGGGCCGCTTGCTCAACGCTCGGACCGCTGCTACCCACTTCTGCAGTGATTCAGATGTTTTTAGCTGCACTTATGTTTTCGCGGTCACTAATCAGCATTTTTATAAGTTTAGTTTGATCCAACACAAGCTTCTCCAAAGATATAATTTTATTCTCCATGGAGTGCACAGACTTGGTGAGTTCGCGAATAACAGTATCGGTTGATTTCCCCGACATTTCTAACAATTTATGAAAAAAAATATGAATAAGAACGTCCGACGTCGGCGGCGGTGCGATATAGCACTATAAGTTTCCCTATCGTTATTATCGTTAGCTATCGTTATTTATCGTTAACTATCGTTATTGCACCCTTATTTAAAGGAAAATAATTATTTTTTTAATTTCGTACCTACACGTGCCTAGAGAGTGGGTTTGTACAAGTACAACAAATTGACAATACCTTACTCCGAGACGAAACCTGTGATTATATCACGACACGGAGAGGATTTCCTTCCTTCTGATGCACGCGGAAGCACTCCACGAGAGCTGAGGAAATGTTCTCTTCAAGCGAAGATGAAATGCCAAGATGTCGGTCCTCAACTTCCCACGGTGAACTCATGGTGAAAATAAATACGGCAGCAAAATCCAAAAGAAAAATTCCCCAAAGAAAACGTCTAAGAAAAACTTCTAAAGAAAAACGCCAAAGAAAAACGCCAAAAGCTGAAATAATAAAAACCAGCGTTAGAATAATTTCCGTAAACTCAAAATATATCGTCATTTGACTAAAACAAAAGCACACTTACCGTTTTTCATAGGTTATGCACAAAATCCATTATTTCGGTAAAATTTAGGCTATTATACAAAGCTCATGGCTTGCTGCCTTTGAATATCGCCTCCACATGTCGGGCACTGCTCAGAAAATTCAGATCCAAATGGATATAAAAATTAAAAAATATTGCCTTTACATGACTGCGGTTGACAGAGAAGTCGTGGCCGAAAAACTGTCCATAGACAAGCCGATCGGCTCCAGTGTTGCCAACCATCGAAGTAAAAAAAAAAAAAAACATAGTACTCTCCGTACAGGGGTTACAAAAGGTGTTACCCTTGTAATAAAAAAGTTAACCAGAATAATTTCCTCTAAGGATTGGCAATTTTAAAATCGAAAATACATGTCTAGAATCGACAACGTGTAACGGAGCGAAAAACGAACATTACAACATATATTTAATTTTATTGCATTCAATTGCCTGCCTGTCTGTGAATTAAGAACTCTAAAGGGCGGTATTCTAGAATCATACTCCAATGTGAACCTCGACATGAGTGGGGATGTGTCACTAAGTTACGTATTCCAGAAGCGTGCTCAGTTCTGAATCAAGTTTTAAAACTGGTTTAAGTAGAGATTACATTCTAGAACAATAACTGAGTCACGATTATTTGATCACAGTTCACCTGAGTGGCATCTAATTCTAAAACACCACTCAGTTGCCAAATCCCCACTCAGGCAGAGATTTGATCTCTGTTTACGTAAATAATGTACAGACCACACTTGAGCGTCGATTCCATTGCGTTTCTGTTGTGAGCGTGATTGTTTTATTCATTCCACCATGGATATCTTTGATAACATCATATTTTCCCTGATGACGGCTATGTAAATATTGGCGTACATACCAATACGACATTTAAGACGAGAGACGCACAAGATCCTATTTTCATGGATGTAGATAATTTATGAAAACGTTGAAGAAATAAATAAATAATCCTCTCATTTGATAACCACTGGACGAACTACGCAATTATATTAGCCCAGAGAGCTACTTTTTATGGACTAGGACAAAACAAGGGGCATCAGGGACTCGGAAATATAGATGGTGCAATTGATTGTAGACATTGAAGATAGTTTCAACTCCAGGTTTACAACATCACGAAGCTTGAAGAAATGTACATAGTAAGTGTACATATTTATTATACCTTAACACTGAGATTACAGAACCTTTTGTTCTGTAATCTGAGCCTTGATGCTTTTAATGTACCTAGTTAATAATAATTTCTATATATTAATAAATTATGTATTGCTACACAATATACAAATTATTGAGCAAGTAGACACAATAATAAGTTTGGTATGAACATTATAATATATCCATTAATTAATTTAGAGCTATGTCGTGTTGACTTTATTATTAAATTTTCTTTTCAGGCTGTGGTTGGACCTTCCGGAGAGTTTTTAGATATAGCTGGTCAATGATCTGGCAGCACACATGATAGCTGGATAGTCAAGCTCTCAAGAATTAACTTAAAGTATAGGCAAGGTATACCTACATAATGGATGACTGGAGGTGATAGTCAATATCCTTGTTTTGTAGTAAGCTCGATACTGTCTCGGCCATAACCGTGCCATGTGCAATACTCCACAATATTGCCTCTTACCCATACTATTATTAATAAATAATACCTATATTATTATATTAATAATAGTATGGATAGTACGACCTCTAGAAAAATATCATCATTTAATTGTAAGAGTATTAAAAGATCTATACAGGCTGTGCGCGACCTAACTGTATCCTCGCATTTAATAGTCCTCCAAGAGACGTGGCTATTGGAGCATGATTTAAACTTCGTTTATGAAATGAATGCATCGTTTGGATGCGTCGCGAAGTCCTCAGTGGACGCGTCTGTGGGTATACTGCGTGGTCGTCCTTATGGTGGGCTCGCAATATTGTGGAATAAGGCCATGTTTCCTAACGTGTCTCCAGTGACCTGCACTAATAAACGGATTCAAGCCATTCGCGTGTTTGTGAAATCTGGGTCGTTTTTACTCGTGAACGTGTACATGCCAACGGATATCAGTGAAAACATTGTCGAGTTTACAGAGTGCTTAGCCGAAATTAGTGCAATTATTGAAGAGTCGGATGTACAAGTTGCGTACGTCATGGGAGATTTGAATGCACATCCGTCTGCGCGCTTTGGTACACAATTGGCAAAATTTTGTGAGGATATGTTATGGGAATGGGCTGACCTCAACATACTCGGTGTTAATTTCAATACATACACTTTCCAATGTGAAGCAAGCGGTAGTAGGAGATGGCTGGATCATTGCATCACCACGAGAGCTGCTTGGGCACTATAGTCAGTGCTACGATTACGCATGATGTCAGATGGTCAGACCATCATCCTCTGAGCATTGAGTGCGATATAACTGGGGTGGCAATTGGACCAGCTATCTCTTGCAAACCAGACGTATTACAATATGTCAAGTGGGGCGTGAGAAACACTGCTCAAATTAATCAATATGGCGAATTTTGTTATAATAATTTAGACATGTTTTTTGAATTAATTACGTGTAAATGTGATGATGTATTAAGATGTGTTCATCGTAATGGGTATTAAGATTATATTGACAAATATTATAGGCATATTGTTGACGTGCTGCAAAATGCGGCTATTGTAAGTTCTAGGTCGTTTGAACATAAACGTCACAAAAACGTTCCTGGCTGGAACTACCATGTCAGAGATAGTCACGACAAAGCGAGACTTTATTTTAAATGTTGGATGGTTGCTGGAAGGCCCTCCAATGGTGCAGACTATCAGAATATGCGAAACAGTCGACGATCTTTTAACAACAAAATTAGATGGTGTCAAAACAACGAAGAAAGTATAAAAATGAATATTTTGGCTGTACATAGAAATAATAAAAATTTTATAAAATTTTGGAATGCCACAAAAAAGTTTAATTATAAACAAAGCTTACCTGTATCTGTGGAGGGCCTACAGGAACCATCCGCCATAGCGGATTTGTTTGCACAGAGGTTCAAGGTGAGTCCTCTTGCCGCTGAGTGTGTGCTCGATACGGAGTCATATCAGAATAATGATGTTATTGAATTTACGCGGGGGGATATTTCCAAGGTCATTATAAATATGAAACGCGGGAAATCACCTGAATATGATGGGCTCAGTATTGAGCACATACTCTGGGCCAGTGATAAGATTCATACTCACCTGTGTTGTTTTTTCAACCTTTGTATTAAATATGGTTATTTAACTACCTGAGGCTTTAATGAGAACGGTGGTAGTTCCTATCGTAAATAACAAAACTGGAGATCTAAGTGAGACATCTAACTATCGTCCTATATCCTTGGGTACTATATTTGGTAAGATACTAGAGCACTTGATTCAACCTGAACTGCTTAAGAATATTAAGATTGACGATGCGCAATTTGGTTTCCGTTCCGGTCTCTCGACAGATGCCGCAATTGCTAGCTTAAAGAGCACTGTTAGTTATTACAACATGCGTAATACATCTGTCTACGCATGCTTTCTAGATCTCAGCCGTGCATTTGATCTAGTGAATTATGAGATTCTCTGGGCCAAATTACAAGCGTCACAAATGCCTTACAGAGTGATAAATTTGTTGAGATACTGGTACGGAAACCAAACAAATTATGTAAAATGGGGTGACACAACTTCTAGCAGATGTTATAGGTTAGAATGTGGAGTTCGCCAAGGAGGGGTGACCTTTTCGGACCTTTTTAATGTGTATGTGAATGGCCTGATTGAGGAACTGAGAAGCACCAAGGTCGGCTGTCATTTAGGGAATGTGTGTGTGAACAACCTGAGTTATGCGGACGATATGGTGCTCCTTAGTCCCTCTATGAAGGGTTTGGGGAGACTACTTTCGATCTGTGGGCATTTTGCTAATGCTCACGGATTGAAATACAACGTTTCCAAGACAGAAATGATGGTATTCATATCGGGGAGGGGTCCGGATAGGGTACCTTTAGTATATTTGAATGGCAAAGAAGTGAAAATTGTTAAGCAGTTCAAGTACTTAGGACATCTGTTGACGGAACGATTGCAGGATGATGCTGATATTGAGCGGGAGCGCAGGGCCCTCGCTGTTAAAAGTAACATGCTCGCTCGCAGGTTCGCTAACTGCAGCAAGGACGTAAAGACCACTCTCTTTAAAACGTATTGCCTTAGCATGTATACGTGTCAGCTGTGGATAACGTTCACGCTGAAAGTTATGAATACCATAAGAGTTCAGTATAATGACGCATTCCGGACTCTTATGAGACTACCGCGATACTGCAGTGCATCGAGTATGTTTGCTGAAGCGGGGGTTCCTGATTTTTTTGCAGTTATAAGATCGAAGGTGGCGTCTTTCTGGCATCACTTGAATCGTTCCAGCAACGGAATTCTCGTGGCTGTCTCGGACAATATTTGTAGTCCCATGTATAAGCGTTGGACCTCTGTCCACATGGATAGGAATAAAAAATGACAAAAGCACTATTCACGTGCAACGCGTCCTACTATTTTATTTTTATTTAGGTTCTTTAACTATAATCTATTTTATTTTATTATTTTTATACACCCCTCTACAGTGTTAGTTTTAAGTTGAGTGTACGCATATGGGTCCAATGCCTGTAATAAATGATTTATTATTATATATATATTATTATTATCAAAGCCAACTGTATAGGAAGGCAGGGAGGGACCATGGATTTAATTAAATCTTGCCTAATTTTTTAAATATGGCTGATATGATCATTGCCTAACAAATTAGTAAATGATATTCATAATACAAAATCAGTCTTTATCTATACCTAAGTATACAGATTTTTTCAACAAATATGGTAATAAATGATGAATTAACATAAAATTAATTATCCTAAACATTATCACACTCGCTTTATTTTTATAAAAAGGATATTACTAGACATTGACTTCACATCGATCTGACAACTACTCATGTGTATTAATTCTTTGTTTGTACTCATTAGCGGCACTAGCAAGATATATGTAATTATATGGCACCTACCTATTCATTATTCACTGCTCACTTCATGATAATAACAATAAAATAAACTTAATTTTAACATCTCGTGCCTTTAACTAAGCATATATCCATTTATTTAATAACAGTGTGTTTCTGAGCATTGGTATGTTAATTTCAAAATACAATTCCAATATCAAATCAAATTTTTATATTAGCAAGATAACTACTATACTATACAAAATACAAACCTAATAAACACTGCAGGTTCTGCATCTAAAATACTGGGTGACAATAACAATTCATTACTTAAATGGAAATACCTGTTGACTAGGATACCCAAAGAGCCCATCGTTATCTTTTTCGCATTTCTTTTCTCGTATCACATGTGTTCAGTTTTTAAACTTTGTTTCTAGTCTCTTTTCATTATTTGATCATTCCTCCCAGGTCTACGTTTCATTATATTCAGGTTGGCCTATGACTGGTGGCCCATTACTCATTGAAGCATTGTCGATAGGCATTCCTTCAGAATTATCACAAACTACTGTATTTATGGGTAGTGACGCTACGTCACAATCTATAAATACAGTAGTCTGAAGAGAAGCTACATATGTTGATTGACTGAGGTGTATTGTGCAGGCCCTACATCTATGATCTGTTCATGTCCCTGTAACAGAAAAAAAACTATATATTGTCATTTTTCTAAAAAAATTTACACCCTGTTAGCTTTCTTATGTTAGTAGAGTGAAATTTATATAAATTAATATGAGAATTTATAGTAATAAAACTAACAGAATGAAAGCGTTCAACCTAAATTGTTATGTTCATATTTTCATTATGTGTATTATGTTTATGTCATCACACTTTTGTATTTGTCTTTATTACAATTTATTGGCAGGCGGGATGTGCTAACTTAACACTGTGTCTATTACAAAAGACTTTTAAATGAACTCTTTCGTTATGATGTAGGCAATAAAGAGATAAAAAATCCATTATTGTTTACAACAGATGATTTACAAATTTAAGGATCCATGTAACTGTATGTTTATCAAATACTAATGAATGCTATGTGAGCCTTAGAAGCCACAAGTGATTATATTTTGTATGAGAGTGTCTAGTTTATATTTTTTCATGTTTACTATTTAAGAAAGAAATTAATACAAAAAATATACTATTTTAAACAATGAAGTATTTTTTTATGTAAGTAATTATACAAAATACTAACCACAGCAATCGGAGTCAATAGCTTCTGATATCTCCACAAGCAGAGCTGGAGCAATTTCTGCTATGTAGGGATGGGATCAATTACAGCGACAGAACAATGACTTTCACCGTTAGTACCCATCCTGGGCTGATGCTATTTGTCATCTCCCTGGCGAGTTATTAAATTTAGCCAAATACGCCGCAGTTGATGTTTCTCAGGCGTGGTAGTATTTTCTTCACACATGATGTAGTTCATTTAAAGATTACAACAACTGGATTATCAATTTATCATATCAACCACGCATTACATACTTTGTAAGTAGCAAATAAACATGAATAAATGAAATATGAATGGTAAAATAAAGTACACAATAAGTCGTGTAAAAACAGTATTGCCAGTGCGCTGTTATCAGAAGCTACGTGATACGTGTGCTGATTATTTTTATCCACTTGACACACTGACAGATTTACCTACTAGACATGCGACTGCGAATCTTCAAATGAGAAAAGGAAAGACAAATATCGTCTTATATAACGCAGTGTAAACAGCCCGCGATTTTCTCCACATGGAATAAGGTTATCACGACTCATGCCTTGTCATAAATCAGGTAAAACAGTAGCTAGTGTTAATACTGGGTATTCGATATCTGACTGCTCCATTATCTCGGTTGATAGTGACCCTGTCTTCAAAGCGCGGGTTCCCAGGTTCGGTCCCTGGTCAGTACAAATATAACTATGATGAGCAGAAATGTGTGTTCTCTGCTCTTGGGCGTTTGTGATGTGTAATGTATGTGTCCATACCTCCCGCGACACATGGAATCAAAGTGCGAGGTATAATTGTGTAAATGTTATTTCCATTCAAAATCAGTTGCAAATGCAAAAATCCCAAGTGGTTACAGCGCGAAGATGTAACCAATTTATCCACTCATTCACAAATTTCACATTAATAATGTTAACTAGCGTGATTAATTATATTTTTGACGTGATAGTCTTATAAATCGATGAACGCCGGCTGCACGCATGAAGTTAATTAAAAAGTATGATTCATTGTCACGTTCGGCGATCGGCCTAGGCGTTCGGCTTGTCGTATGACGTTATCATGTGAAACTATCGTCCGTAAAACGACTTTACAGGGAACCATTTTTTTCCTAGGCAATGAGCATTTTACATAATATCTAAACGTAAAGAACTATTTTTTGGCCTGCTTTATAACCAGTAGTTCAAACCGTACCTAAAACTTTGCGACGTGCCAAATTTCAAATTTATTTTATTAACTATGATAAAATTAAACGCAGATTTGAAAAGTTTATTATCTTTCATTTGATACCTTTATTATCTTTTATCGACTACTTTTACAAAGCAAAAACTTTAAAACGCTTTAGTCGTTATATACCCATGATATTTCCTATTTTCTTATAACTGAATCTTTGTAATGTTCTGGCAACTCCTCAAATATTGAAATACGTTTCATTTAACGTAAAACGTATAGTTATTTTTATAATGCATACTTTTTAGTTAATAATGATGCGTTAAATGGAGCGCCATAGACGTAGAACGTAAAATGTGTGCGTAAATAGGCTTGAATCATAGACAAAACTGTAACTGAGTACAAATCTAGTTTCAAATGTGGTCCTTGATATGAGGATCGATTTAAATAATTCAGGTAAGACTAGTTTGAAAACCCTTCTGAAGTACATTCGATGCTCAAGGCTAGTTTCAAGGCTCAAGCTTAGATCAAATGCTGTTTGAGCTTAGCTTCTGGAAAACGGACCTAAATGCCATACATATTTGACTCAAATCTGTACTCAAAACTCGATTCACTATTGAACGTACTACTGGATTACATTCATACTGGATCAGTTCGACACTTGTGGACGAAACGCATATGTTCCATACATGCAAATGTTACCACTAAACTAGGTGGATCTTTGCTTGTAACGTTTCCCAATGACATAAACAAAAATGTAGCTCCTGATTTATACCAATTAGATAGGTACCTACTAAGAGTATGTACTTATCTACTACATGATCCCTATGCTTATATGAATAGTCAGAAGGTGTCTAAAAAGGCTCGTCTGGCTGGGGAATGTTGGTTCCGACACTGATGTGTCGGAACCAACATTCCAAACATTCCAAAGTTGGGTGTGGCAGAAAAAGCATGAAAGTAGAATAAATGCTGTGGAGATGAGAGCATTGAGGAGCATGATTGGAGTGAAACGGAGTGACAGGATAAGGAATAGTGTGATAAGGGAACGATGTAGTGTGAATGAGGGTGTAGTGACAAAAATCGAGAAAGGTATGTTAAGATGGTTTGGACATGTGGAGAGAATGAATAAAATGAGAATGACTAAACAGGTATACATGGGACAAGTAAACGGAAGTGTTGGAAGGGGAAGACCTAGGCGAACGTTCCGAAATCAGATTGAAGACGTTCTGAAAAAAGGCCAGGTCAAAAGTACCCTAAACCGTTGCTTATGTATGAAAGGATTGATGAGTATAGATGAAGCGAAAGAGATATGTCAGGATCGTAGCAAGTGGAAATCCGTGGTCTCTGCCTACCCCTACGGGAAAGAGGCGTGATTTTATGTATGTATGTATGATCCCTATAATGTATTTAATTATGTAAAACCACACATTGCGCACTGACTGTTATGGGCGAGAATAGTATATGCCAACGACCATTAGACAGATGATTTGCTTGTTTTATTACCAGAAAATTAAAATAAGTAAGCACTTTCTGCATCAGTCCACCAATAACGTTTTAATATTGGCACATTTTTATGTACACAGTCATAGACTAATATATACACTAGGAAATACAGTGTTAACTTATTGATCTTGCCACTTTTTAAGACACGATTTATTCTTCACGTACGACGCAATATTCAACAGACTTCAAAAAAGGAGGAGGTTATATGTTCGTGTGTTTGTATTTTTTATATGTGTATGTTACCCAATTGGTCCCCTGTTTTTGGACTGATTCTCAAAATTATTTTTATGTTTGGTAAACTGTACTTCCGAGGTGGTCCCATTTAAATTTCATCAAATTCGGTCAAGCAGTTTTTTAGTTACACTCAATAAACTGAAAAGTGTTAATTTATCTTGATATCATCATTGACTATCGATCCCTTAGGTAGCTGGGTCATAGCTTCGGGAAATCGTTGATACGTGCCTCACGTCGGAACGGTTCCCAAATCTATGGAAGGATGGCAGACTGCGCCTCCTGCGGAAGTGCCGTCGATTCACCCTCCAGCTACAGACCCATCGTTTGCTGGATGATACGGGCAAGATACTTGAGAGGGTAATAGCTTCCCGTGTCATACGGCACCAAGAGGGTTTCGGATCTGGGCTGTCGGAGGCTCAGTATGGTTTTAGAGCAGGGCGGTCCACAATTAGACGCCCTATTCTGGCTTAAAGGGTGTACTCAGTAGGCATTCAGGAAAAAAGCGTTTGCCGTATCTTTAGATATAGCCAACGCCTTAACAGCCTTCCACACGGAGCAATACAGGAGGGACTTCGTTATCACGGAGTTCCCCTGCATCTGCGAAGGCTGTTGACTGATTACTTGCTGGACCACGACGTTCTGGTGAAAGGACGTGACGGTTCGAGGTGCTGTCACGTCTCTTGCGAGGTTCCACAGGGATCGGTGCTGGCTACCCACATATATGCGGGTCGCGTGCTATGCGGACGACACCCTAGTTGTGGCCAGAGGGAGGACCCTCAGGAAGGCGATGCGGCTGATCACGGTCAGCACAACCCTTGTGATCAACCGCATACGCGCCCTTGGTCTGGAGGTTGTTCTCTCTAAAATCCAGGCCCAATTGGTCCTTTGGCCTCGGGGTGGGGCACCTCCAGGAACGCGTATTATCCTGGGGATGGGACGGAATCCTCGTGCCGGTTGGGGCCAAGATGAAATATCTGGGCCTCAGCCTGGATGGAAGGTGGGCTTTTGGGAGCCATTTTGCCCAACTGGCCCCTAGAGTCGTGGAAGCTGCAGTCGCGTTGGGAAGGTTGCTGCCCAACGTGGGTGGTCCGAACGCCAACTGCCGTCTACTTTACTCCGGAATGATCCGTAGTATGGCCCTTTACGGGGCAATGGTCTGGGTATACACCCTCGGTCGCAATAATCAGAGCTTGATGTGACGTCCGCAGCAAGTCATTGCGACTAGGGCGATTCGCGGATACCGGACGGTGTCATGGACAGCGGCATGCGTGCTGGCCAGTGATCCTCCCCTGGGAGCTGCAGGCGGAAATCCTCGCCAAAATCTACCACTTCGTGGCGACGTGGTCGTCCCAGACTGGGAGAAGGTTACACGCATGCGATGGCAGGCGCGAGCCACTCTGTTGCGGCGGTGGAAGGAGGACCTGGCTCTGCCGGTCCCTGGGCAGTGGACGGTGTCCGGTCATTCAGAGGTGGGTGAAACGACCGTTCAGGTCGCTGACCTTCCGATTGGTGCAGGTGCTCTCCGGACATGGATGCTTCGGAAAGTACGGGCACCAAATTGTGAGAAGGGAGGTGACTCCTGCTTGCCACGTGTGTGGAGCGCCGGAGGATATGTCGCACCATACGCTGGAAGTACGTGCTGCAAGGGGGCCGCAGCGGCACACGTTTTCAGTGGAAATAGGCAGAGATCTCTCCCTACCGAGCGTGGTGATCTCCATGCTTAGCAGCGAGAGTTCGTGCAGGTGATGGCCACCTTCTGCGAAGCGGTGATAGCGCAGAAGGAGGCCATGGAGCGGATCAGGGAGAACGTCGTCCGATCTGACCCGCTCCGGCACATATGACTGGGGGAACGGAGGAGACGGTTCGCACGTCTCCTCCCTCCCCGCAGTGGGGTCACTAGTGAAGAGTCGGGGGACTCTTCGCCAGCTTGCACGGCCCTACACATTTAGGGGATGAGCAAGATCATCCCTTCACAGGTGCTGAGGCCTGGTTAAGATCGATCCGGACCTACCGCTGGGGCAAGATGGTGAATGCCAACGCGACCCTGCCTCGTCTGTTCTAATCTGAGTTTATTTCAGAGATTTTTTGTGGTATCAAAATTCAAAAAGCACAGAGAATCGCATAAGGTGTCCGTTGTAAGTTTGGTTAAGGTAGTGTACAATTAAGTTAAAGAAATTCCAGCCTCGTGAGTAATCTTATGCGTGGCGTACGCTGCATGAACTTTGAGATAAAAATAATATCTGCTTAAGCTCGTACTTGGATTCTTTGTGACATGGAAGATATGGAGATATACATGCTAAAGCTACCCATGGATGTTTTCTCTTTTTACATGCTTATGGTTGTTTTGTGATGCAGTAATATGTAAGTTCAAAGGCAGTAACTACCGATTACTTATTATTACTAAAGTACCTCTAATACTATATATTGTTTACTTACCAAATGGTACTGCTCAAAATGTTGGCGTATAGACGGTTCCAGATTTGATGATATTGCTTGTTTTTCTCACCACAAAAACACTGTCTACCTGATTCTTAGGAAGTGGATAACATTGTATTTAGTAAGTTGTAGATGACGGTTACAAAACCAGTTAATCAATGTTAAATTATCACAGTCAACTTGAAATCAATAATAAAAATTATAAATCATTAGTTCTAGCTTTAAAGTATTGTGCACAAACTTGTATTATATTATATTCACTTTGTATTTGTAGACTGAGTGACGTACATTACGTAGTACCTATAGTTGTCTGTGGACTACACTACACTACATAGCGGTTGCTTGTAGACGTGGCGGTACGTGGCACGCATAGATAAAATAGAATCGTTGGTGGCATGGTGCCACGTCATGGTGTTACCATAATAATTTGATATTTTTGGCCAGCCCGAAACACGCCAATAGTGCTAATCGACGCTTGGCTGTCGGCAACGCGCGAAGTGTCTCGGAATGCACCATCTTGTTTGTTTTTGTTTTCTTGTCTGTATTTTTGACTGTAATTATAATAATTATCTTTGTTTCATACTATGTATCTTTGTTTATTTTCTATTGTTTATTTGTTTCTGTTGTGTCACGGGTTACGTTCGTGGTGTCAGTGAGGAGCGCCGACTGAAAATCAGTGCTTGGGTTTACCCTAGCGTATGCCGAGTCGGGGCTCTTTCATGGCATTACGCAACATTATTATTATGATGGTTGTCCTATTTTGTCAGTATTTTTGTATGTTATGTTGTGTGATGTCCTGAATAAATCTATTTTCTTTCTTTCTTTCTTCTTTCATGAACACATCACAAAAAATCACATTTAAGATGGAGAACAAAACTTCAGCTCATAAACATTTGAACTGGCCAGACAATGAATCTAGAGCCAGGGCCATATTTCTACTCGTATATGAAAACAATGCGTATAGGTAGTGTTCAGGCGTTATTATTCTTTTAATATATTGTCATTCACAAGCTTCGATTCCAACGAGCAGTGGAAAAAATTTACAAACGAGGGTAGTGGCTGGTTCTAACAACGGCGGTCGTCGAGCGCGTGACCTTCAGTGCACCTCGGACACATTCCGCTAACGGACGTGGTTGTGTGTGCCTACACCTTTCTGGACGGATACCTACAGTCGACGACGGGGTCCCCGCGCGCAAGCTCAATGGTTTTAGGGTAAGTGATTGGCTTTTATTGGATGAATTTTAACCCTGAACAATAAACCTAACCAGGGAAAATCAGGGCTAGGCTGCTCACTGGGCGATCGAAGGAATAGATTATAGTACCTCGTTCTCGCGAACATAAATTGGTCATTCGACACGGATTGATTTTCGTTAAAACTGGTAGGTGTTCACAGTTATTTTGTTAAGTTAGTTTATAATCTTTATTAGGTAGTTTCGGTATTATTATTATTATCATATATTTAGTAGGTATACTTTCTTTGTTCGTTATTTACTTGGGGACTTATATATCATTAATTACGTTGCATTTGGTCGTAAAAGTACCTATAGTTGTCTGTCTATCTTACGAGGTTCGGCTAAGGGTCCAATGTCTAAAATGACTAAAGTGTTTGAAAATAAGTTTAAAATCAAGTACGATTGGTTCGTACATTCTTTAGAAATGATTAATACAAAATCACAACACTCTAGTGTTATTTCGTCTCGTATACGAAAATTAGATGGATATTTTGACGTATTAACGGAAGCTTACGAGTCCATTTTGAACATTTGTACGGAGGAGGTAGACGATGAAATCATTAAGGAATACGAGTTGAAGTATAAGGAAGCCACGGAAATATACAACAAGATAGATGCTATTTCGGCGTCATGCCCGCCTTTGCATGACACAAATGCACCTACGGAGAGTTCACCAATCGCTAGGCTACCAAGGATTGACCTCGTCACCTTTGAAGGTGACCTTTTTTCATGGTGTAGTTTCATCAGTCTTTTTAACTCTTTGGTGTTATCTAGAAAGGATATTTCCAGAACGGAAAAATTCCATTATTTATTCTCGCACTTAGAAGGCGAACCACGGTCATTGATAAGACATTTGCCAATGGTCGATGTTTCGTTAGATACAGCTTTGGATATACTACGGGCCAGATATGAAAATAAACGATTATTGGCGGACTCTCACATTTATCGGATATTGCAGTTACCGTTACAAAATAGGGCTCTGGAACTTAGAACAAAAATATTAAATCCATTATTGGAATCAACGCGGGCTTTGAAAAACTTAGGCCTGCCTACGGATGAGTGGAGCTATATCTTGCTTTATATCGGTCTGTCAAAGTTATCTGTCGAGGTCAAAACTCGGTTTGAGCATAAATATGGTTGTAGTAGCGATGAGTTACCTACATTTGACCAACTTATAGAATTCTTGCAAAATGAATGCAGATTAATAGACACGGCAGCGGCTACGACGATGCCACGAGAACAGGTTTTCTATTCGGAACGGGCCCGGCCGCGTACAACTGATAAGAGAAATGTACATTTAACACAAACCAATAATGACAACAGAGTTGAACGCGGGAATTTTAAACAATGTTGTTATTGTCAAGTACCGGGTCATACGTTGAAGGATTGTTATAAATTCACCAATTTGGCTGAACAGGAGCGTAAGGGCTGGGTGCAAGTTAACGGTTTATGTTACAAATGTTTTGGTAGGCATCCTGCCTCCTCTTGTAAAATATATATTCCATGCGGTCGATGCGGGAACTCGGGACATAATGAACTAATATGCACATTCATTGCGCATTCCAATAGTCCGACAGATGATAGGCAGCGGGCACGGCACGCATACGTTTCAACATACAACAACGTCGTAAGTGGCAGACCGTCACCATGCGAGTCACGGCGTAGTGCAAGCATTTCGCGCGGTTATTGTGAGCGACGTACGTCACCGGCGAGGGAGGCCCAGCATGGCTCACGTTATTACCGGCGTAGTGATAATGAGCCTAGCACTACGAGCGACCGGGACCACGGTAATGGGCTTGACAATCGCACGTCAAGCCCGCCAGTAGTGCCTAGCCGTCATTTTAATAATCCCGTATAGCAATTACAGCAACCGTATAGTATCGCTTCACTGCCTAAGTTACCCAGTAATGTTATTTTACCTACGGTTATTGTTGAGGTCAAAAATGCAAACGGCAAGTTTATCCGGGGAAGGGCAATGTTAGATCTTGGTTCTCAACTGACAATTATTAAGAGTGACTTTGTTTCAAATTTGCGATTGAAGCGATACTATACTCATATACCTATCGTAGGTATCGGCGGCGCTCCAGCAGGTGGCAGTCAATATGTCGTATCTATTGATTTTAGACCTGAGAGGACAGGTAAACCTTTATTATCGACGACGGCGGCGGTATTTAAAAATCCTACAGCGTATTTAACACGTAAATTAGGAACAAATAACTGTAGGTTACAAATCTCGGATGAAGGTTCATGGAATAAATCTCAAGTAGATATCATATTCGGCTGTGATATCTTAGGCAAAATTTTAAGTCGTGCAGTTAGCGTTAGCGCGGGTGGGCCTTTCGCTTTAGAAACTATCTTTGATTTTGTTATTTTCGGTCCGGCTTCGGAATGTTTTAATGATTCGGATAATCAATATATTAATTTATTGACTCTTGCTGACGCGGTTGAACGGTTTTGGCGGTCAGAGGAACCACCTACACCTAAAATTAAGGACCCTTTGGATATAGAGTGTGAACATTTATTTACATCAACAACCACTCGTGGTGCGGATGGTAAATATACTGTTCGGTTGCCTCTTATACCTAACCATAAGTTGTTAGGCGATTCAAAACATGCAGCGCTGCAGCGCTTTTTATCCATTGAACGAAGGATGGCCAGGCAGCCAGAGTTCAAAGAGAAATACGTGGGGTTCATGACGGAATACATAAAACTTGGTCACATGACCTTAACAAATAGGGATTATGATTCAAAGGACGAGCATTATTTTCTCGCTCATCACGGTGTGTTTAAAAAATCTGGAGATGTTGATAAGATTCGAGTTGTTTTTGACGGCAGTATAAAATGTACGGAAAGTGGAAATTCTCTTAATGATTGCTTGTATTCCGGAGAACGGTTACAGAATGATATCACAGTGATCATTCTTAATTTTCGGTGGCCACGTATTGTTTTTACTACTGATGTAAAGATGATGTTCCGTCAAACCTGGATTCACCCAGATGATAGAAAATATCAGCTTATCTTTTGGCGCACGTCTCAATCTGAACCGTTGAAAATCTATGAGTTAACAACCAACACGTACGGTTTGAAATCCAGTCCTTTTATTTCTATCCGATGTCTGCATCAGCTTGCTTATGATGAACAACGTAGGTATCCACGGGCAGCGCAGTTATTGCTTAGAAATTCATATGTAGACGATTTGAGCGGCGGTGCTGATACATTGAGCGACGCTCGAGAATTAAAGGATGAGTTGGTGGGGCTCATGGATACGGCAGGCTATGAGTTGCGGAAGTGGTCCTCTAACGATGCGGCATTGTTAGGCGACCTACCCTCGGAATATTTGGAAACTCCTCGGACATTTGAGGAACATACGGATGAACCCGGTTATATTAAGGTTTTAGGCATTCAATGGGATCCGAAATCCGATAGTTTTACTTATAGACTTAACTTACCCCCGGAACGAACGGTTACGCGTAGGAATATTTTGTCGCTTGTAGCCCGGTTGTATGATCCTCTTGGTTGGATTAGCCCAGTCGTATTTAAAATGAAATTGCTGTTACAAGTATTACTGACTAGTGCCGACAACTCACGAAAAGTGGACTGGGATGCCCCGGCGCCTAATAGCATAGTTAGGCAATGGCTAGAGATAGTTTCGGACTTACCTAATTTAGAACGTGTTTCTATACCACGAGCCTTGAAGCCACTAACATCAGCAAAGTATTCCTTGCATGGATTTTGTGATGGATCTTCAGTAGGCTTTGCAGCCATGATATATTTGCGGGCACAACAGCCGGACGGTAATGTGCTTATACGGCTGCTCATGGCAAAGTCCAGGGTAGCTCCTCTTAAATCTAAGCGGACCATTCCCAAATTGGAATTGAGCGGTGCTGTACTTCTGACTACGCTGTTCGGAAGTGTTGTCTCTTCAATGGAGTATGACATTGTATTTGATGAGTTGATAGGTTGGTGTGATAGTACTATTGTTTTGGCGTGGCTTCGCACACCGCCACACAAGTTACAGGTATTTGAAGGCAATCGGGTAAACCAAATTAATTCGTCCACGCTGAATATCAATTGGAAATTTATTCCCAGTGAAATGAATTGCGCTGATATAGCCACACGCGGGTCAACAGCGATGGAACTATTACAACATCCTTTGTGGTGGAGACCGCAGTGGTTATGCAATTCCCCAGAACTGTGGCCGAGGGGTCGTTTTGAGACACCTGCCGATTTGCCCGGTCTTAAGGCTACAACAGTTAATGTCGCGATGTTAGAATCAGAATTTGAATTAATGCAACGGTACAGCTCTTTTGAGAAACTGATAAACGTTACATCATACATATTACGGTTCATCAAAAACTGTAGACTAAAGATTAAAGCACGTGGAAATATTACTGTTTCAGAAAGAAGAAGTGCTATGTCGTATTTGATTAGATATATTCAAAACACCTTTTTTGAAGCAGAGCTAGCAGCAATAAAATCGGGTAGGCCGGTAAAAAGCGCATTACGGAGATTGAATTTATTTATTGACAAGAATAATCTGCTTCGGGTCGGCGGCAGAATAAGTGAATCAAACTTGCCTTACGATGCTCGCCATCAGATTTTGCTACCTGGAAAATGTCGATTCACGGAATTACTTGTGTCATATTATCATCAGGTACACTGTCACGTCGGTGCGAACACCCTTGCGGCTATATTGTCTCGGTCTTATTGGATAGTTTCAGCCAGACGAATCACCCGTCTTATTACCTTCCGGTGCGTTCAATGCTATCGATCACAAGCCCGTCCAACGCAACCGTTTATGGCCGATTTGCCACCTGATCGCGTAAAAGGTGTGCGTCCGTTTATCGGAGCCGGTACGGATTTTGCGGGACCTTTTATATAAAAACAAGCACATTACGAAATGCAAAGATACAAAAATGCTATCTATGTGTGTTTGTTTGTCTGGCTACTAAAGCAGTCCACTTAGAAATTGTATCAGATTTATCAGTTGAGGCCTTTATTGCAGCGTTCACTCGGTTTATTTCACGTCGCGGATTGCCATCATTAGTGAGGTCAGACTGTGGAACTAACTATACGGGTTCGGACAAATATCTCAAGGAATTATATGTTTTCTTACGGAACAACCAATCGGATATTGAACGTAAATTAACCATGCACAACGTTACATGGTTATTCAATGCGCCGGCTAGCCCTTCACACGGAGGACTCTTTGAAGCGGCGGTGAAATCAGCAAAATCACTTGCGCGACGCGTATTAGGAGATGCACGACTTACCTTTGAAGGGCTGACTACATTTTTTACAAGGGTAGAAGCAGTGCTGAACTCACGGCCCTTGTGTCCTCTGAGTACAGATCCAAAGGACCTTGAAGTTCTGACACCCGGTCATTTTTTAATAGGGCAACCTCTAGTTTCCCTTCCGGAATATTCTTATACCGAAATTAATATGACTCGATTATCTAGATTTCAACAAATCCAAAAGATGACACAACACTTTTGGTCTCGGTGGAGGAACGAATATCTTCATACACTTCAGCAACGCTATAAATGGACCTCACTAACGGAACCTCCTAAGCTAGATGACTTAGTACTAATAAAGGAGGATAACACTCCTCCTCTTCACTGGAAGCGCGGTCGGTTGATAAAATTACTGCCCGGGAAGGATGGAATTATTCGAATCGCGGAAGTAAGGACTCAGAATGGTGTCCTCCTGAGACCCACTTCGAAAATATGTCGATTGCCTATAAGCAATTAGGAACCAAGGCAGGGCTTGGTTAGGCGGGGGGATGTTCAGGCGTTATTATTCTTTTAATATATTGTCATTCACAAGCTTCGATTCCAACGAGCAGTGGAAAAAATTTACAAACGAGGGTAGTGGCTGGTTCTAACAACGGCGGTCGTCGAGCGCGTGACCTTCAGTGCACCTCGGACACATTCCGCTAACGGACGTGGTTGTGTGTGCCTACACCTTTCTGGACGGATACCTACAGTCGACGACGGGGTCCCCGCGCGCAAGCTCAATGGTTTTAGGGTAAGTGATTGGCTTTTATTGGATGAATTTTAACCCTGAACAATAAACCTAACCAGGGAAAATCAGGGCTAGGCTGCTCACTGGGCGATCGAAGGAATAGATTATAGTACCTCGTTCTCGCGAACAGGTAGAATTGTTACTCTCAAATAGTTAAAAAAAATATTAATGTTAAATATAGCAGGTCTTTAGACAAACTATAATACTCCAGAAAAAAGATAGAGAGAACCAATTAAATCAGAATACAGCAAAGAGTACAAGTCCTAGACAAAGTTAAGTAAGTACTTTGCTGCCTGTGCGAATCCAGGGCAGATAACTAGTAAACTGCAAAATATATTTTACGGACATTATGTTATTTGAAATGTTAATGAACAGAATTATGGATTATTTGTAAGTTATTGAGATTTTATCCTATTCATATTTGCGTTGAAACTTGATTTTACATTCTTCTTATAATGTACATAATAATTAACACTGTCTATGTATAACAACACTAGCTGGTGCTGGTGGTACGTCTGCGCAGGATTTGTACTTTGAGTAGCTTATTACTTCTGCAAGGGCATATCTATCTTTACAAAAAAATTACAAAGAAATATCATTTGAGTACATTTAAATACTTAGCATATCAATCAGTAAACAATAATAATAAAATAAAATTAATCACCGTGGAAAAAAACTGTTATTACATTTCATCACCCTTGGCGGTATTTGTGTTACACTTCTGCACCCTTGACGGTCGCCGAACACGCCTAGTGTATCGAGCTATCAAATTGACTTGGCTTTTGACTAAGCTATCAGAAACTGACACAAACTTTGACAGAACTGTCATCATTACGATCTTGACGTAGGCGGAGATCTTATTATTTTGTCTATGCTGTGCCCAAGCATATTACGCTTTTTCACCCGCGTGGTGATGAATGATTATGATGATGAAAAGTATCCCATGTGTTAAACCAGTGCCTCATCTACCTCCGTACCAAATTTCATCAAAATTGCCAATGCCGTAGGTACGTACCGTATATGTACCACAGACTGTGTTAACATCCAACAATTCAACGCCGCCCGGCCCGCCAAAATACGTGACCGTTAGCGATGACGCATTAACTTGCGCTTGCACCGCCGCGACCGTAAGAACGATGTTCTTATTTACTCACCGAATGCTGCTGTGGGAACTACCTCGTGCAATGTTACCACCGTGGGCTTTTCATCTACCGAGCTTCTTAACACTGGAAACTCGGAAGCACCAAGAATGCAGGCAAGCAAGTCAATTAACAATGAGTGGAAAGAAGTTCAATATAAGAAGCGTCGTGAAGTATCATTACGTTGCGTCGCTGGGCCGTCGGTGACGTCATTCAAAGCAGCTGAGTTAAGGAAAGAACATGTTATCAAACGCTGATGATGTCAGAGCATACTTGGCTGAGCTTTGCCCTCAAAGAGCAGTTACCGTGGAGCTCAAAACCAAGAACCATTACAATTCCATTAAAATTTGTGTTCCAGAGGTTTGCTTTGAAAAATGTTTCTCGGTGAATGTTTGACCTCAAAATTCGCGTGTTAAACAGTGGATTAATTAAGTTAAGCGAACGTCCGCTGTTATGACTGCCAAGCAGCCGTTTCAATCGGAGGTCGGCGCGCATTGAGCCGCGTACAGCATCTAAACATAAAAAGGTCAATATATTTTACTAAAACGTCAGAGGTTTGAAAACTAAACTCCATTTATGGTACCCGAGCATACTGACTTCCGACCAAATTCTGATAGACGCGACTGAGACTTTCTGGACGGGACTGTCTATGACGCTGAGATTGTACCGGACGGTTGGACGCTGTTACGCCGCGAGCACCCCACCATCCAAGGAAGTGTCCTGCTTGCAGCGAGGCCTGGCCTCACAATAACACGTCGTCCGGAACTGAAATCGAACCACGGTGAAGACTAATGGGCCTGCATTACTTATAGATATGAATAGATATAAGATACAATACAAGATACAAGATGTTTTAAAGCCAAAAAAAAAATGTAAATACTAAACATTGTAACTTAAATAACGAGTAGTAACTAGTATTTATATTATGTACAAACTAAATATATTACCGGCGGACCCCAAACTAAGCACTGGGCCTGTATCTTGGGGCCCGAGTGCAATGTTAACTAAACAGCATACAAAACTCGTCATAGTAAAATGGCAGTAAATACAATACGAGTATAGCTTATGGCTTTTATCGTTGTGTCTAAGAGGCGACACTTAGATTATAGTGTAGGTAATTATAGTTATGATAAACTTAATGCCGAAAAACAGTTTGTTACGGTGCGAATTTATGCGATCATTCGCATCATGTGTGTAAATGTGATGTGAATGTGTGTTTGTGCGAGTGTGTGTGTATTTGTAAGCGCAGTGATGTAATCAGATTAGTTTTCGGTATCAATATAAGAGAGTTGAATGGATGGATGCTAATGAGACCCAGTTCTACTGACGCGGATTATATGACTTGTAATATTGAATCATTTTTGACGAATTATTGAAACGGTAATTTTCTCATCTCGGAAACTTAAATATGAATAGTGCCAATGACAACATCAAAAAATATTATTGTTATTTTCTGACATATAGCAATTTGACTGATTATAACGACGTAATGAATGCTCACGGGAGCGTTCTTGCCGTAGTTCTGGCACGAGAGTGGACTGAGCTGGGCGGGGCGGGTATGTGTATGCGAAGGAGAGGGGTTTGTCCCCATTGACTGGCTTTACCACCCGGCACTCGAGATCACGATGAGTCTTCGATTACTTTGTACTAATCCCTGTCATTTGCAACCGAGTAACCTCAAAGAATACCGGTATTGGAATTTCAACAAAACGGACTTGGAACGTCTCCACTCGTTAATTGAGAACATTTCATGGGCACCGGTGCTAGAGTCTTACGACGTTGCTAGTGCTACCGATGCTTTCTATTATATTATATATCAATTGTTTGACTGGCCAGTTCCTAAAAAGATTCGGTGTATTAAGCAAAGTAATAGGTACCCGGTCTGGTTTAATGTTAAAAATATTAGAGACATATGGCTGAAAACTAGGGCTGCACAGAGTTTGGCTGCAGAGCCGAGCCCCTGCGTCTTACAGAGCATTTTCTGATCTGCGTACCTCTTTAAAAACTCGCATTTGTGAAGCCCATAAAGCTTATATGTCTAGCGTTGAAGTTGACCTACAAGTATGCCCGCGGCGGTTCTGGAACCATGTACGCAATCTTAGCTCAAATGGCGGTTTTGAACCCTGTGTCACCTACCAAGGCAATTCAAGTCTTGGTGTTGAAGCTGCCAAAGCATTTGTAACCTATTTCTAAAGTGTCTTGTTAAACAATTTACCCCAACTTGACTATACTGTTAGTTGTAGGTGCGGCTTGCAAGGAGGGAGTGTCCATGTACCAATGCTGACACCCAGGGATATTGAATGGGGCCTCAGAAAATTAAAGCCACGTAGTTCTCCGGGTCCTGATTGTGTTCCTGGTTACATTCTCAAGTCCTGAAAAAAGCACATAACCTTTCCTCTTTACCAAAATTTTAATCTCTCACTTTTGCAAGGCAAATATCCTGATCAATGGATAAGATCCAGAGTACCCCCTATTCCTTAAATGGTGGTAAAGCGTTGTTTGATAAACACCATCCCATTGCTATCGTATGTGCTCCGGCAAAAGTATTTGAATATATTATTCATAGGGAGATATATACGCAAGTGAATCAGCTGATAGGCGTGGAACAGCACGGATTTAGACCCGCGCGCTCGGTTAACACTAATCGTTTATGTTTAGTTGACTTTATATCTAGCGCTCTGGACCGCGGGCGGCAGGTTGCCGTTATCTACCCTTCCTTCCTTCATTCTTATATTCTTTTTCCGTTATTAGCACGTCCGCCCAATCAGCACCCCCAAACGCTGGTGAACACCTTTTTATTAAAGTCCTTCTCTCACACTCTAAAATTCTTCTCGGAGTCAACTACAGTAATTCTCCACACAATAACTACTTCTCTTCATTTGAAAATATCATAGTAGATCTCAGTCCTTCCTATAGTCACACCATAATTATGGGTGACTTCAATGCTTGTCTCATAAAACGTGATTATCGGTCCTTTTCTTTCGAAACCCTTGTTAAATCTTGCAACATGCATATTCTCCCCCATTGTGCTACTCACAATTTCCCAAATTCAACTCCATCTCTACTTGACCTCATTTTGGTCTCATCCTTAGATCATGTTGCTAAGCATGGCCAGTGTTTGGCTGGTGCCTTTTCCTATCATGATTAAGTTTCTTATCTTACAAGATCCGTCCTCCTAAAGCTAAACCTACAGTTAGCCTGCAGCGTAATTTTAATGGTATGAACCGAGATGCATTTATTAATACGCCATATCTATGAATCTGTTAAAGATGAGGATCCGGCGAAAATTTGGATCAGAACATTAGGAGTTGGAAAATCTCGTCAAGAATCAATTCCCAATAACTTACATAAAAATTCCCTAAATCACCACTTTTCTTCACCACCTAATAATATATAAAACCCCATACTTTACATTTTCTTTCTAACACTATAACTCCACATTGTTCTCCTTTTGTTTTTACTAAATTTTCCGTTTGTGATGTTAAAAAGAGCATACTTTCCATTACTTCTAATGGCGTTAGCGTGGATGGGATCAGTCGTAACATGCTGATACCTATTCTTGATATATTTCTCCCTGTCCTGTGCCATATTCTTAATTTTTCTATTTCTAGTAGCGCTTTTCCTGCTTTGTGGAAGGACGCTCAAATTATCCCTCTCCCTAAAAAACTAAATCTTAATGTTTTTCTGAATACCGTCCAATATCTATCCTTCCTTTCCTATCCAAAGTACTTGAACGGCTAGTTCACAATCAGATGAACACTTTCCTTGCACGAAATAACTTGCTAAGCCTTCTTCAAACTGGTTTTCACTGGTCTTTCTGGTCAGGGGCACAGTACGGTTACTGCACTTGTTAAAATAACTGACGATATTCGTTTAGGTATGAAAAATGGTCAGCTAACTGTGCTGGCTCTCTTAAGGGCCCCATATACGGTACGATTCGTCTGTATGATCCATCGCTTCAGACCGATCAAAACGACGAATAGACAATGTATGTCAAGATCGATAACGATTTCCTTAATCGAAGACGATGTCGGAAATCGCAATAAATACCCAAGTAATCATGAATATCATAACGATAAATCGACAGTGCATCCGGCTCTTTACAGTAAGGAAAATACTTTAATTTTATGGGGTTCTAGCTGGTGCCCGCGACTACGTCTGCGCAGGATTAGTACTTCAAGTAGCTTATTATTTCTCCACGGGCATATCTATCTTTATACCAAAATGTCAAAAAATATGTACATGGTCAAACGCAATTGCTATAATAGTATTATGTGTGTACATTTAAATACTTAGTATATCAATCGGTAAACAATAATTATAAAATAAAATTATTCACCATGGAATAAAACTGTCATTACATTTCATCACCCTTGGCGGTATTTGTGTTACATTTTATCACCCTTGACGTTAGCCGAACACCTCTAGTGTATCGAGCTATTGACTTGGCTTTTGACTAAACTATCAGAAACTGACACAAACTTTGACAGAACTGTCATCATTACGATCTTTACGTAGGCGGAGATCTTATTATTTTGTATATGCTGTGCTCAAGCATATTACGCTTTTTCACCCGCTTGGTGATGGATGATGATGATCAAAAGTATTATATGTGTTAAACCAGTGCCTCATCTACCTTTATACCAAATTTCATCAAAATGGCCCCAGCCGTTTGTGCATTAATGAGTAACAAAGATGCACACATCCATACATCCATACCATACTCACAAACTTTCGAGTTTATAATATTAGTAGGACGTATTGAATTCTTTGAACACGTCTTTATCCTCCAACACAAACAAGTAAATGATCGATCGTTGCGACTAATCGTGTCGTTTCATTTGTGATGCGATCAATCTTCACGATTTTCATCAGATCGATCGTACAGACGAATCGTACCGTATATGGGGTCCTTTAGACTTTAGCAATGCTTTTAACTTGATTAGTACTACTTTTGTGGAATTTTTTTTTTGATGGATTTCAAAGACCAAAATATCGTTAAATCTTTATGTATGCTCATTTTACATGTGCTCTAGAGATTTTAATAGTCTTTGTCGAATTATTTCATTTTTTTTTTATTTTTATCCTATGTCGTCTCGTCTTCTAATTTACTCCCAGTTAGACCATCACACGAAAGATCATGCAGATCATTACATTTAGTGCACGTCATATCAGCGCTCAGTTCCATTCCTTGGTTACATCCAGAACAAGTAGTAGTCATTGTAGGTAAATAACAGTAAAAACTGTACACGTTAATAGGTAATGTATTGAAATAAAGTGTATGTTTAACGGCAGGACTACAAAGTCAACAAAAACGTATAAGGTGAGCATAATTTAAATCTATGCACAGGCGCAGCGCGTGAGCTACCTGCCAAAAGTCAATGAACTCACAGCGACCGGTAGCAGCGATGCGCAATAGTTTTAAAGCACATATAACGTTTACTGATAATATCTCCGGCGTCAGTTAATAAATTGTCACCATATGAACTTCACTTGGCACTAGGTATCATAAGCTACACTTCTATGCCAGTTCCACGTATAAACACACACTTTAAACTACTTTTATACAGAAGTATTCACGGAGCAAGCGAAGGAGCTGTTGCTTTTATGATACGCTACGACTACAAACCAACTGTCTGTCCTACTCCAAAGATTGCATTTTTCTCTTTTTATTCTTAGTACCTGAGCCACTTTTTCTGATGCTAAACTAATTTGGATGCCCTGGTCGATTAATGCACGCATAGTAACATATGACCCCTTAGAGTTTTTTAAGCTATTGCATAGCTTCTATCGCGGGTCTTGAGCGTGGAGACCGAATCCAGAAATTCCGTAACGAAAATAACCTAACACCCCCCACTTCAACTCCATCTATCGAGGAATAGCAGAACTTTTAATGACCTTTTCAAATATCACGCTTGTCTCTTTTGTTCAGCAACTCGCCTCTAGATGGCATTGGTTAAATAATTATAATTGCATAAGTTGATTTGGCATCTATCGATGAATAGCAGAACTTTTAATGACTTTTTGAAATATCACGCTTGTCTCTTTAGTTCAGCAACTCGCCTCTAGATGGCATTGGTTAAATAATAATAATTGCATAAGTTGATAAAAACAGCTATGCAATAGCTTTACCGCGGCAGTCTCCGAGTGCCACACGTCTTTTTTTACTTTTAATAAGGCTGTCGCGCGCAAACTCTCCGAAGATTCCTCTTAATATGCATGAGAGCTACCCGCCCCTGGTTCTTGATGCTTCATATTTTGTTTCGCAACTTTAGTTCTGTTTGATGACTGTTCCGTTGTAATTGCAGAGTTCGTAAAAGCCTCACGTAAAATAGTGTTATGCGGAGCTAAGCATTTGCGACATGTAGATGTCGAAGTATGTGGATTTCCGTTGTGACTGAATAAACAGTTAGTGCAAAGTTTTAGCTTGTATGCAGTTTTTAGTTTTTGTTCGTCGTTCATTATTAAATAATTCCTGCAATTACAAATGCCGTGCTGCCTATTACAAAGAGGGCATTGGATATTCGACACGTGCATAGATTTCGCAATAAGCTTATTTCCGTTGTTATTATTACGATAATTGTTAAAAGAATTACTTGTATGTTTCCTGGCGTTGTTCAATGGTTGATGATATGATTATGTGTTCACTCTCTGTGACCCTGTCTCTTGTCTTCTACGACTCGTCTCTAAGGATGTAAATGTAGTTTCTAAGAAATCTGTTAAGTTTTACAGGATCAGTAATTCTCTTGAATTTTTAAGAGACCCAATGTAGTCGGCGTACGTGTCTGCGTCTAAATTTTGACCTAAGATGTATACTAATAGCGGGTCCCAAGTGGAAATGTTGACACTGAGATGTTTTATAGTATTTAGACATTCCAGCGTGGTGTCACGCATGCTCTTAATTTGTTGAGCAGATGGTTGTTGGATATTTGGAAGGCCTAACAGTATGCTTATGTGAGATGAAAAGAGAAGATTTTTACTGTCGTGTCGATGTGTTAAAATTTCCCAAAGGGAGCATAATAAGCGCTCTAAGCATATTTATTTTGGGGCAGAAGCTCATCCCAAGAAGGGGGTTGCAGAGCTCGGCAGTAGGCGAGTATCTAATGAGATAATTATGCCATCCTCCGCAACCACCCCGAGCCCTCACTCTTTGTCCATTGTGCTGTAAACGAAAGCAGTGCCATCGGATTAAATTCAATGGCTAAGTAAGGCGAGGTTAAAAATAAAACTTTAATATCAAAAACGCATCTCACAGCGATTATATGTAACGCATCTCCCATGTATCTGTCAAAGAAAGACTTGAAAACTTATTTGAGCGGCTGGGCACACATTTGACACACACTTAACTTTGGTAAACTAATATTAGTTTTTCATATGTCTCGCTTGCGCTTGAGACGTAAACAGTGCTAATACGTATTTACTATAATTATTTTTTTAAGATGACGTATAAAGTGATTGAAGGTATTGTACGTGACCTGCAGAAGACATTAATGATTGTACTGGATAGAATGGGTACTCTCGAGACGAAGAACGACGAAAATAATGCACTAATTAAAAACACATTAGAAATGTTCAAACAATTGAAGATTGAAGTTGAGGGTAATGTTTCAAGCAGTGATCGCAAGTTACAAACGAACGTTGAGCCCCCGACAGCGCTGCAGCGCCCGATACGCCAGGCGCGATTAAACTCCGGCACGCCTTTGACAAGTTACTTGACAGCAACAAAAAAGTCCAGCGCTAACGGCGCTGTGAAGTCACGAGCCTCCGTCGTTCAAGCCGCACCGGAAACTCCCGAGGTAAGCCGAACTGAGACGAAGGCTTCCACTAATAAGCCTCATACTGGAAAGGTATCTACGGCCACGAACCCAGCGATTGACGAAGAATGACGCCCGAATAAGCAGTCAGACTGACAAATCTGACGTTGCCGTTTTAGGCCATGAATGGCAACAAGTCACGCGTAAGCGGATTAGAAATAATATGAAACGGACCATCGTCACAGGTGCTGGAAAAGCAGATGATCACCTCCAAACGGTCGAAAAAATTAAGTATGTACTTATATACTTAAATATGTATGTAAGGCTTGGTCTTTTAGACCAGACACTTCTGCCGAGCAAGTTCTCAACTATATAAATAAACAATTGTATTGCGATAAATACACTGTTGAAAAACGTAGTTTAATGACTGACAAACATGCAGCTTTCATTGTTGGCTTCCCAGAGAGCTTGTTTGATAAGATCTGCACGCCGGTAGCATGGCCTCCGGACGTTAAGGTATCACAATGGTTTCGGAGGGGAACTGGCGGGGCTGCGACGAGCGCGCGCTCTGCCGTCCGGCCAGCCAGTTGCACCGAGCCACAGTGACGAGAGTGACACATCACATTCGTATGCGCCTGCGCTTCGCATTTGCCTTCAAAATATAGCTGCTTTGGAAAATAAAACGACGAAACTTGAAGTGCTCTTACGAGGTGAAATGAAGTGTGATATCCTCGCGCTGACTGAGCATTGGTTGACAGTATCACAGCTTAAATGTGTCGAAATAGACGGTTATAAGCTAGCCTCAAGTTACTGCAGGAGTAAAATAATCCATGGTGGCTCGTGCATTTTTGTTAGTCCGGGAATGAAGTGCGTAGAAAATGTTGAGCTAGTACAGCTTGCAGTAGAAAGAAGTTGTGAAATATCTGCTATAGATTTTATAGACTTTGACATTACGGTAGTTTGTATTTACCGAACAAACCTTGTTACTGCAATTGACTTTTTAGCCTCCTTTGAACGAGTGCTCGATAACATTAGCGAATTGGATATTCAATGCGTCATTGTGGGTGACATGAATATAAACTGTGTAGGCGAAATGCATGCAGACTTAAAGAAACTTACGGACCTACTGACGACTCATGGTATGAGTATAGAGGTTGACTTCCCCACTCGGCTAACTGCCTCAACATCAACATGTCTCGACCATATATATTCTAACCTGCCAGCAGGTTCCATTGCCGTTACACCTGTGGTAACTAATTTAAGTGACCATCGAGCCGTTAGAGGAGAGCTATCGTTCTTCAAAAACAGTATTAAAGTGAATTCTGCCAGTTATGGTAGAATATTCTCCATTGAAAATCAGTCTAGGTTTGATGCATCCATGAACAGTGTTGATTGGGCCAAAATATGCTCCAAAAATAATTGCGCGACGGATCTGGCAATGTCAGTAATTAATGTTATTGTTAATAAATTTGAAATATGCTTTCCATTAAGGAAAATGAACTCCAATTTAAAGTGTGACTCATCCTGGGTAACCCAGGATGTAAAATTATTAAAATCTCTATTATTTGACATTATTGAAATTGGCATTCGGAATCCGAGTAATGAATTATTGAATAGAATGATTATTGACATGCAATTTAGATATGACATGTTGATTAAAACAAGAAATCTGATTTTTTGCTAATATTATTAAACACAGCACAAATCCGCAAAAGGCGATGTGGCATGTGGTCAATAAAGAAAGGGGGAAAATTAACACTCCTCATGTAGATATCACCGATGTAATTCGTAAATCTGACGGGTCTAAGTTTGCTTGCAAAAAAGACGCAGTGAACGCAATTAATGCTAGGTTTTTGTGTGCAGGCGCGACCTGTGGCGCACCTCGCGCTGATATAGCTCGAGCTTTAACTGCACTACGCAGCGCGCGCCCTCCCGCTAGCAGTTCGCTGAGATTCCAACCTTTCAGCGCGGATGAAGTACATCGTCTTATTACCGTACGTATCCCACCGAAAGCCTCGAAAGACGTATACGGTATAAATATGCGACTTTTAAAGACGAGTGCTGCTAACTTATCCTCCATACTATCTGAGCTGTTTAATCGTTGTATTAAAGAGGGTACGTATCCAACACCCCTTAAAATCAGTAAGATAACTCCAATATTTAAAGGGAAGGGTAAGAAAGCGGATATAGATGGCTACAGACCTGTTTCTATTTCTTCTTTGACCAATGCTTTGTCAGATAGCCAGTACGCCTACCGAGAAGGTCGCTCGGTCGAGCGACATTGCTAACACGAGTACTAGTCCACCGCATCATGCGTGCACGTGAAGACAAGCAACAGGTAGCCGTCATATGTTGTGACCTTTCTAAGGCATTTGACGTTGCAGACCATGCTCTCCTGGCATGCAAACTACGCCATTATGGCATAGACGGCACGTCGTTGCAATTATTAACGAGTCTACTGCAAGATCGGTCACAAATTGTAGTTGGCGATGGAGGCAAAGAAAAGTCGGAACCTCTTAGGACAATGATGGGAGTGGCACAGGGGTCGTCTGTGTTAAATTTGCTTTTTTCGCTGCTACTTAATGATCTGCCTGACGTAGTGACGCCAGCAGAAATTTTAATGTATGCAGACGATAAAGCTGCGATCGTAACTGTCGATTGTCTCGAATAATGTCTGAATGCGGCTGCGGCACAACTTGCAAAGTGGTTTAACGTCAACGGTCTGGCACTGAACCTTAAAAAAACGCACTTCATGCGGTTCAACCTTTCAGGGCGTATTCTCTCACCCTTAACCCGTGAGAAGGCGCGCTATGAGCAATTTGCTCACACAAAAATTAATTGAGAAAGTTTTTGGTGTTCCTGTCCACATATCGTCCCGAGCTCCTAGGTACCTTCCTAACTATTCAACCCCTCTCCCCTCGCGCAATTCACGCATCGATCAGTCCCGCTGCTTCCGCGCAGTGAAGCACTTGTGGAAGGCCTGCACTGTCGTGCGGCAATTTGCTCATCGCGCGCCCATTCGCGTAAGTATTTATTATTTTTCATATAAAACATGTTATTGTGCTTTTCTTGTGTATTATTATGTTAATTTGTATAAATTTTTTTTTTATCGGGTACATTAACTCTAAAGTCATATTTTAATGCTAATGTTTTATGTTATCAGCTACAACACACGTGAAAAATGTACGATCTGTATAATGCACAAAATCTTCGAAATTTCTTCGTGGTTGAAAGAGGATTCTAAACGGGAAGAGAGGAAACTTTTATATTACTTAAGACAACAAAAATGTAAACATTGTATACATTTTTATATAGGTTTCTGGTATGATTTTGGAAATAAATTATTATTATTATAATTATTTTATTATTTCTTTGGATTTCATCCGGTCCTTTAGAAAAAGCATGCACTTCGTGCAAGCAATTACTCTGCACCGATCACATAACGTATATATGTTCAATGTGTTTTGAGAGGCACACTTGTCTTGATCTCATGGAAGAGTGAAATTATTAAATTTAGTTTTCAGTTTTTTATTTATCGGGATTTTTTAAGACTACCAAAGATTGTAGGTCCAAAATTAATTAATTTGTTATTAGAGGTAGAAATTCCTTTTATTTTTCATAGTTTTAATTAAAACTCTTGTTTTATATTAAATTAATGTTGTTTTATTTATTATGGATCCATTAATAGCCAATTATACTAATGTTGCAGAAATATAAGCATTTAAAGTAGTGTGAGCTATTTGCTCGCGCGCGCCTATCCGTGTAACAACATTAGGCGCGCCTTCTCACGGGTTAAAGGTTCTGATTGACGGAACAACATTGCAAGAAACAAAAACAATAACCTTTCTTTAAACTTCGATACGAGTGTGTTGATTGAGGGCGAAGCAGTTGAGCGTGTTTTTGAAGCTCGAAACTTGGGCGTCATTATGGATTCGAATTTACGTTTTGAAAAACATGTCGCTGATTGTGTACGGAATTGCTTTTACAGGCTAAAAGTCTTATATAAGATAAGACCCTTTATCAGCGAGGAATTACGTATACATCTTGTTGAATCGTTAGTACTATCTAAACTAAACTACGCAGACACTGTATACGGTCCGCGGCTGCTTGTGCGAACCCAACATCTTATCCAGCGAGTTCAAAATGCCTGTGCGAGGTTTTGTTTCATTGTGCCCCCAAGAAGCCATATTACGCCATTTCTTAATAAACATTACACTCTCAAAATGAAATCTCGCCGCAAACTACATTTAGCATGTCTCCTCTTTGGGGTAATTCATTACGGTACTCCTAAGTACTTGTACGATAAACTTTGTTGGATGTCTAGCAATAGAGGCTGTGAAAGAAGGCAATGTTCCACTCAATTGTCCACGCAACACCACAGATCTGAAAGTTTCAGAGGTAGTATTAAATATGCGGCTTCCAGGTGTTGGAATAATTTGCCACCGCCAGTAAGAAATTCAAAAAGCGTCTACAGTTTTAGACAAAAACTAAAAAAGTTTCTTATTGACGGCCAAATACAGCATGGTATTATAAATGTGGACATTTCTCTTATTTAGCCAATATATCTACACCTCACTATTTTTTGTTGTGGTATAAAATATAGCTATAATTTAAATTTCTCCATAATATAATTTTATTTTATTTAATAATTTAATTTAATTAAAATATAATTTAAATCTGTCTCAACCAACCATTGTTCATGTAAAGAATACGTATTATTTGCGACCTCACTCAAATTTATATATGTAAAACTTCAATATCGCTACTCTTGTTTATATTATTTATGATACAGTATTATATTTATCATACCTTATGTTTGTTTATGATGTATGAGTATGTACCCTACAACCTTTGTATGTTATTTTCATTGTCACTGCTGCACTATCTTCTCCACTCATTGGTCACAGCTGAAAACCAGCGTTGGGTGTTGGTAACACACCCAACTCATGCTGAGCTGAATACCAGTTAGGTACTTGTCAAGTATTCAGGCACATGAGACGAGCGTAGTGTACGTAAATCCGTAGTCTCTGCCTGCCTTCCCCTCCAGGGTTCAGGCGGTGCGTAATGTAAGTGTCTATATGTTTCATGTTTGTTCCCCCTTGTTTATTAATTTGTTATATGTCGGCTCTGTGTTCTGTAAATGTTTAAGTACCTAATAAAAATGTTTCTTTCTTTCTTCTTTCTTTCTCGGGTTTGAAATTGACTCTGGCTTAAGGTGGGAGAACCATGTTGACAGATTGTGTGGTAAGGTAAGCAGTGCGTGTTATGCGCTCAGTCGAGTCGCAAGAACAGTGTCCGCAGAGGCGGCACGTTCATGCTACTTCGCTACGGTACACTCTCTGCTAAAATACGGCGCGGACTTCTGGGGACGATGTGCGGAGTGAGAGAGAGTGTTTTGTCTGCAGAAACGCGCCGTCAGAGCAATCATGCGATTACCATGTGATGCTTCCGTGTGACCTTATTTTGGGAGCCTGGGAATCTTAACTTTGCCAGGCATAGTTATATTTCAGGTAGCTGTATACGCGAGAACGAACTTAGACTCGTATGTGACTCGTAATAGTGGGCACACCTACAATACACGGAACGCAGGTAAGCTTGCTGGTGTACAGCGTAAACTTACGAAGTCTTCCAAGCTCGCTCATATCATGGGTCCAACGGTATTTAATAAGCTGCCCACCTTTATAATAGCGGCCCCCAGCTTGTATAGTTTCAAGTCTCGACTCCGACGCTGGCTTACTGAGCACTCGTTCTATAGCTATAACGAGTTTCTTAACCTACCTACTATAATATAGTAGGTAGGTTAAGAAACTCGGTATGTATAGTAACTATAACGTAGTGTTGCTATTTATTTGTATTTATATTCTGTTGACTCCCCTTGGGTATGAATTATTTAATTAATCGTTTTTACCATGTTTTTATTTATTGAATTATAATCACGATGTATAATTTGACATTACTTTAAATATATGTGTGTTATGTTCTAAATACTAATGTATTACGGTATGTATATATATGCTATTTGTATGTCTGCATGTGCAAAGTGCACCCGCAAATGGCATGTACATGATTATTTGATTGTAATGATTTTGAACTTTGACGTGTAAATTGGCTTTATTAATAAATTGATTATGATTATTATGATTATGATTATTTATGTGTTTAGGTTAAGGACGGCCGTCTGGGGTAGGATAATTCCACGGTTAGCTAGGTCAGCTAGGTATTTGTAATTGCGACACGACCCACGGATGGATCGGGAAGGCCGCTGGAGTAAACACTGCTTCCCCACCTTGACGGACCGAAGAGTTGCCTGGATGGACCAGGCATTGTGAGTTTTAACCTTAATTTAATTGTCTATGTACCTATATTGTTTGTTAGTTTTAATTAATTAGCGCTACGTATCGTAGCCGATGTTCGCTGGAGGCGCTTATGGGCGCAGCCTCCCGAAGACCCGATTAGTCTCTTCGACAAAACTTATTGACCCACAGTTGGGCCAAGTTTGGTTGATAACACTCATTATAAAGAAACATTTAACGAAAGAAGCCAAAATTGATGTTTTACATGCTAACGAGAACCTATATAAAGATGCCGTAAAAAATAAACTAAGCATTTACAATTTTTCGCATCTGACAGTGGATGAAAGCAATGACCAACTAACCGCAGCATTAACTCTAAGCTTAGAAGCGAATACACTTGACATCCTACCTAAACGAACAAGTAAATTAAAGACAGATACCATTAAGCTAATAGACCACAGAAGACTGATAACCGGCGAAGCAAAGGTAGATACGACCGAATTACAAAAGCAAATAAGGCGCCAAACTCGTAAGGACACATCCGAATACAATACTTCATTGGTTTGAACAGCTATTAAAAATAACAGCAGTTGAAGGGTCCTTAAGCTAAAGCTTAACGTGGGCACGAACCAAATACTCAAATTGCTTGACTCCAACGGAAAAGTTGTCACAGACCGAGATCAGCTGCTCGAGATAACACAGGGATAGTATGAGCTTTTTTACAAAAGTAACACAGAACCAAACCAAACAACGTCACAATCACAGAAAAACCTCATCCCTATGAAGAATGTGGGATCTGAAGAAATTCCCGATGTTACTTCTGAGGAGATATCGCTAGCGCTTTGCCATATGAAGAACAGGCGAGCCCCAGGGGAAGATGTTTTTCTTCCAGAAATGCTTAAAGTCAGCACACGATCAATGTGGGAATCTTTAGCATCCTTATTTAAGAAGTGCCTAATAGAAGCAAAAGTACCCACAGCATGGAATAATGCAGTAATCAACCTCATACATAAGAAAGGGGACATTAGGAAGTTGGACATCTACAGACCCATCAGCCTCTTATCACATAATATACATAAACTATTCTCAAAAGTTCTTGTCAATAGGCTCGAAAGAAAACTTGATTTCCACCAACTACTCCTAATAGAAGCAAAAGTACCCACAGCATGGAATAATGCAGTAATCAACCTCATACATAAGAAAGGGGACATTAGGAAGTTGGACATCTACAGACCCATCAGCCTCTTATCACATAATATACATAAACTATTCTCAAAAGTTCTTGTCAATAGGCTCGAAAGAAAACTTGATTTCTACCAACTACGTGAGCAGGCTGGCTTTCAGTCAGGATTCAGCACAAATTACCACTTACATACTCTCAAGACAATAATCAAGAAGTGTAATGAATATAGAAAGCCCCTTATACTTACTTTCGTTGACTATGAGAAAGCGTTTGACTCGATTGAATAGTGGGTTGTAGAGCAACTAGTTAGATGTCGGATCGATCAGAGGTATATTCGGATTCTCAACAACCTTCACCAGAATGATACCGCTTGTATCTTTCTGCACAAGAAAGCGAACAAATTCAATTTGGAACGCGGTGTTAGACAGGGAGACACTATATACCCAAAGCTTTTCACAATGGCCATAGAATTTATATTCCAACAGATGGACTGGACTGAAAAGGGGTTGGTAGTTGATGGAGAGAGACTTTGGAGAGAGAATCTGAGGTTTGCTGATGATCTGGTTCTCATATCTGATAACATGGATGATATGGTTGCTATGTTGGAAGATCTAAAATCTTTTCGTGCAGGTCTGAAAATGAACACTGGGAAGACTAAAAACATGACCAACATCCCTGAGTCATAGTTATCAGATTCCTGTTGACATGGTGACTGAATACGTTTACTTGGGACATGTACATGTAAGGGACAAATTACCTCTTGGCTTTGAGAATCAGACCGCGGAGGTTGAACGACGAATCTCGCAAGCCTGGACCGCATTCGGAGCCAACAAGGAAACTCTACGTGGCAAATTACCTCTCCATCTCAAAGTGAAAGTTTTTGAACAGTGTGTCATGCCCGTGCTCACATATGGTACAGAAACAATGTCACTCACTAAGAAATCAGCTGAGAAGTTCAGGGTCGCGCAGAGAGGAATGGAGAGAGCTATGCTCAGTATCACCTTGCGCGACCGGAAACGAAATGAATGGATAAGAAGCAAGACTAGAGCGGGTGACATAATGGTCGCAATAGCAAAGAAAAAGTGGACATGGGCAGGACACATTGCGAGAATGGATGCGAGTCGATGGGTGAAGCGAGTTCTTGAGTGGAGACCTAGGGCCGACACATGAGGGCGAGCCGCCCACCGCAGCGCTGGGTAGACATCAGGTGACACGCAGGCCGGGACTGGATGCACTGGGCACAAGACTGCCAGGAATGGAAAAAAGGGAAGAGGCCTACATCCAAGAATGGAACGCAAAGAGGCCTCCATGATGATGATGATAACACCTCATCAGCGTTAATAAAATTTTCTCAAAAATGGTATGTAATGTTGCATATCATCTCTAAAAAGTATCCAAAAAGTGAACTTTACCGGAGACTTATTCACAACTGTCCAGTTAGAATCGAGATTTCAAATTTGGAAACTCCTACTGTCCAGTAAGTAAGTATGAGCCCGTGTTGATAAAACGCAGCCATATAAAGGTGCGTCCACACTCGTGACAAGACAACGGATCGAATTACTTGACATATATACAAGACATGTTATGCTTAGTGTGGACGGTCTAGTGTGCTGACACGGTCATAAATCATGTACGATGAAATTTTACAAGTGTGGACGTATGGTGTTGAGCTAGAAAGCGTGGCATGGCATCACTACAGGAACGATTTGAATAATAAATTATTCAAATTGAAATAAATTCATTCACAATTATTGAATAGTCAACGATTGGGATATTCATTATTTATAAATAAAGATAGATTTATTAGTTCAAAAAGTGAGTTAAATGTATCGTAAAATTAATAAAATTTTATTTTTCCTACCATTTATGATTTCTTTATTTACTCGAGTACGAGATAAATTGTGTAATAAAATGATGCACAATTAAAAACTTATAATATGAATATGCAACTATTTAAATATAATTAATTTTTTAAAAATTATGTTATACTATTATAGTTGTCAACTTGCAAATCTTTGTCATTATTCATTACAGAACCATTCTACGCGAGAGAGATATCATCGACTCCTAGCTAGCTTGCTACATTCTCCGGTTGATCATCATTGAAGATGGCTCCGCATTTACATGACGTAAGTACATTTTAATATTATTTACAAACATATGTATCTATATTACTGTATTGAGTTAATAATGACAAATTCCTAAAGATTAATATGTAAAATGTAATAATAAAGTACTGTAAATAGTGATATATTCTAAAAATCAAATTATTGTATGGTTGCAATTAATATTAATAATATTATTATTAATTAAAGTACCTGTATTTAAATTGGGTTTATATAGTTAATATTTTAATACTAATATTAACTCATTAATTTCTTGTGATAATGTTTATATCAAACTTGTTGCATTCGGAAATATACGAGTATGTAACTTGTTCTTAAATAAATAATAAACATCTCTTCATATTCAGTACGAAACTTACTCTTAGTACCTGTTATAAACTTCTATACCCTCGTGTTGATGGATGACGATGAAAAGTGTGTAAGTGTAAATATGTTAATCCAGCGCTTCATTTACCTCCATATCATCATTTATAAAAATTGGCTCCGCCGTTTGAGCGTGAAAGAGTAACAATCATCCACCCATACATCTATAGTCACAAACTTTGGATGAAAAACCATAGCCACATTTTTGAGGATAAACCATTTAGATAGATTTCTCCCCCATTTGTGGACCGATACAATTTTTTTGTAGAATGTACATCCAAGGGGATGGGACCACCCATTTAAATTACACCATATTCGGTCAAGTAGTTTTTGAGTTACACCCTAAAAACTGAAAAGTGTTTGTTTTATCTTGATGATATTAGTATTGACAATCGATCCCGTAAGTAGCGGGTTACTAAAAATACAGAAAAAAATATTTACCAACAAATGGAACTGATTGCAACAAAAAGTGTGAAATAACTTGTCGAAGTCGGTACCATGTGCACAATATTGTTATAATAGGTACCTACTTTTGAACTATCATGGTACCGATTTCAATAAGTTATTTCACAATTTTTGCTGTCGAAGTCGGTCCCATTTTTCAGCAATAATTTTTTTTTAAAATTATTTGTTAATCCAAAATATTAATAAAATATATAATTTAGGCACAACCCAAAAATGTTTAATCAGGTGAAATGAGTCAGTGAAATGAGTCACCTAATTAACAAAAGTTGTAGTACTAATATTTTGGCTACTAAATTCTTCATCTAGATATTTTCAGCTTCTTCCATAGTGTCGGGCAGCTTGGTGCCGAGCGTTTCCGGTGTAAGAAACATGAGGATCCCGGAGATCAACGCCAATGATCCGAATAGTACGAAGGGAAGCTCTTCGAATGTAGATGCACCCTGAAAATACAGAAAAATAGAAGTAAAGTAAGTTATATAACTAATATGGTTAAAAAATGTAAATGATTCCTTTACCTACGGGACAGTTACCTTATATATTTTGTTTTGAGGGTTCGATATATTGGTGCTGTTTTCGAAATGCCTTATGTATCTTATAGAACCAAACATGCGAAAAACCCACTTGGATTTGAAATTTGGGAAAGATAATAATGGTCTATTTGGTTTCGTTTGATTTGATTCTGAGATCAGAATTACAATGTGTCAATCTAGAAGAAGGTGGTCATAAAAGGTTGTACTTAGCTGCAATACATTTTCGTCAACCGTCTACAAGCCCCTCGCTATTGCGCTACTTTATAGTATTTGATGTTCAGCTCTGAGAGGTTTTCCTGTCGACCTGTAGGTACTATTATGAATTTATGAATATGATTGTTTTGAAAAATTTTACGTTAAAGAAGTATCAAACCATTACGTCTCCACCGTTAGGACTACAGTTTGCCTCTCAGAGAGAGAAGTATGAGCTTTAACTGATTGCGGTGACCCAGTACGGCTAGGTGAATGGGCTAGTGTGGGCTAGTGGCCAGCTAGTGTCAAAATTTTAGGCCAATCAAATGCCTCCGACATCTCCGGCTGAATGAATTGTTAATAGACATAATAGACTGTTTTCCTAACAAACAAACAGGACTTCTGAAGCACAGAAGCACTTATAGTTGATACCACTAGCGGTCATCCATCTAATGGGGGATCCCTATAATCTATCTATCCACACTTTTCCTTACTACTGATAGAAATTTGACATAACGTCCTTACAAATAGTGTCAAATATCTAACGGCCGTTTTCAATATTCTATCTAGCCACAGTTTTCATTACTACGGATAGAAATTTGACATAACGTCCATACAAATAGTGTCAAATATTTATCTCTAGTAAGGTAAACCGGCGATAGATAGATTATTGAAAACGACCGTAACCCTAGTAAGGTAAACCGGCGATAGATAGATTATTGGTACGGGCCGTAAGTCGTAACCGCAGCAAGCATTGCTTACCCTTGTTAATCAGTATTGTGAACGACAGGATAAGCTGCGCTTCAAATTTCATTACTTATTTAGAAATTTGATAAATCAGTTTTATTCACGATTTAGCTTACATATTCACATCTTACTATGAAAACCTTACAAAAGCTGGTGTGAGTGGAGACAGAATGCACCCGATCTCGCCCAGCATTGAGGTGAAACCGAACAGAGTGTGCCGGTGCTTGGTTGGGTACAGCTCCGCCGTGTAGATGTAAAGGGAACTGGTTACCATGGCCATCGAGCACACACCAAATAGGTAGACTGTTAGCGATAAAACGTAATAATCTGCAAAAATAACACTGTAGTTGACATTTCTCTCAAAAATAAATCCAAAGTAAGGAACAACATATACAAGGGCCTTATAACTTACCATGAGGTACGAATATGAAAGTTATTTGACAAGCGAAACACATCCAGAACGCACCAGCAAGGACAGGCTTTCTTCCAATCCTGTTAACTAAGAAAACTGCTATCCAGAGTCCTGGAATCTGCACAAGCGACACTACGATATAGTTCTTGTAGGGATTTCCACTCAAATTCAATGCATTGATGTCAAGGCCGTCACGTACAAAGAAATACGTAAACCACCATACCGGGGCAATCACACATCTCAGTAATACTTTTTTATGTCTGAAGACTAGCACAATCAACCACGGCTCGTTAACTATCTTGTTATCTAGTTCTTTTCTGTTCTTTTCTTTTTCAGCATATATCCTCAACGCTTTCAGTGATAGTTGCGATAAAGTTTTTCCATTACATTTAACAATTTTGTGGAGAACTGCTTCTGCCTCATTGTATCTCCCCTTGCTCATGTACCAGCGCACAGACTCGGGTACGACCCAATAGTAAGCAATAGTCAGTAACTGTGGTATGTAGAGAGCAAGTGTAAGACTCCTCCAGTTGGGAACTGCCCACGCAATCAAGCCCAAGGTCACCTGACCCAATGCCCAGAAAGTACTTAAAGCGGCGGAAGCAGCAGGTCTATATTTTGGACCCATGACCTCCATCACTGTAAAATTAATTTTCACGTTATAATATCGTTTTGTTTACAGATATTATCATTAAAATTTGCTGTTTTTATGTATATACTTAATATATAATTATTATTAAATACTTACACAAAATGTAGGCACTTGTGTAGATACCAGTGCCAATTGTGGACTCGGCCACTTCTGAGATGATGAAGCCCATATACGTATTAGCAAAGTATCGAGTTGTCCCCAACCAGGCACAGTTAAAGCCGGTGATAGCAAGCGCCGCACGCCGTCCCCAGCGGTCGGAGATGTACCCGGTAATGGGCAGCGCCAGTACTGTACCGGATGCGCTCAAGGATCCGATCAATGTGCGCCTCCATTCATCGCATGCTAGACCAAACTGAAACAAAATTTCCAGAAAAGAAACTATTATTGCACCATTATAATTATTAAATTTAATTTTAAATTGATTTATTTATTCACTAGTTTATTTATTTATGTCATCCACCAGCTGCTTTGCAGGCTTGTATTTAGGGATACGAAGTAGAAGAGACACAATAATTACTGCTTTGTTCTTGTAGACTACTACTACTTCTTCCACTAGGAAGCGCCGCTTTGGAATCTCAAAGCCCTGTGTTCGATCCCAAGTTGGACAATTATTAAGTTTTTCTAACAAATATCCCAAAAGCAGTCCGGATTCTAAAATAACTGCTATTATTTGGAATCAAAAAGACATCTGTAGAAACGTGTGTATTCAAAAACACCTCTGCCTATCCATTCGCAGCTACATAGGCGTGACGTTTTGTTATGTTATCTTCTTTGTTATGTGTTTTTTCGTAAAATCACATGTACTTCATTTTTTACTTTAATTTTTATATTCATGAAGTTTTGAGTTAATCGAACCACCTGGTTTGATGGTGATGGTTGATGATGATGATGAAATATATATAGCGTATGTTACTCAGGCAATCAGGCACAATGTAGCTTTCCACTGATGAAACAGTTTTTTGCATCGGTTTAGGCGTTTTTGCGTACATACATTACACATTTTTATTTATATCTATTTATTATACCTTTTTATTATAGATAAGTATTAATGCCACAGTACTAGGGGGGGAATGGGTTGGTTTTGGTCTTAGTGGGGTATGTTCAAGGCCAATGAACATGCCTCTATAAAATGCTAAGTAATGCCAGCTGCGTACGTCTAGAAGTGCGGATCTAGACTACAGGCGCACACCAACAAGTGCTCCATACACGTCCACGCCATCTCTAGACTGCCGCCGCGGTCTAGGGCTGGGCCCACATACTAACATCTTTGTGGGTCGTCCTCCCCGGGCAATGTTATGGTCCCCAACGAGCCCGCCTATAACATCTACCTCGAGACCATGACAGCCAAGTATGCAGTGCGAAAGCGAATCATCGGCGCCCATGTGACATGCCCATCTCCTGCGCCGCCTGTGAAATGGGACGGGCACCTTTCGTAGCTAGATCCAGATCGCGGGCGGAATGGGAGATGGAACGTACACAAAACCGATAAATCTGGCCGGGGAAGGAAACCCCTGTATAAAAATCCAAGCACACAATGGCTGCAAATATTAAAAACAAACTACCCCAGGAGGGTACCGGTTTATCCGGAGAATCCCTCCCTGAGCATAGCTCGGGCTGCCCCTCGTATTCTGGGGGGGGCAAAATATTGCAAGAAGTGGTAGAAGAGAGAGGAGAGCAAACCCCCACGGGTTTGGGTGAAGCGGTGAAGGAGCTCGTGGCGGCCATGTCGGCCCCGGAGCCCTGCACCTCTGCCTGGACGGTTGTTGGACCGAAGGGCAAAAAAGCAAAAGATAAGCAACAGGGACTTAAGCCGAAGGCTGGATTCCCCCATGCTGACGCTAAGGGACTTAAGCCGAAGGCTGGATTCCCCCATGCTAACGCTAAGGGACTTAAGCTAGAGGCTGGATTCCCCCACGCTAACGCTAAGGGACTTAAGCCTGAGGCTGGATTCCCTAGTGAAAAGAGACTCGAGGGGACGCAAGTCCCAGAGACTCAAGACTTAAGCAAAAAACAAAGAAACCGACTAAGGCAGAAGCTAAAGAAGCAGCAAAAGGCCGAAGCGCGAATGGCTAGTCAAAGGTCAGAAGCCGGAAACACCGGTACGGGATCTAGCCCAACGGGACTTAAGCCGCAGGCTGGAGTCCCCAAGGCAGGAGACCATCCGGAAGGTCAGAAGCAGATGACTGGAGATGCCAGCAACAGCGCACCTGGCCCGAGCTACTACTTTAAAAAAGCAGGACAGAGCACCGCACCACCTGCCAAACCATTGAAGACTGGAACACCACTAACGGCAGAACCAGGACCTTCAGGGGTCCAGAGCAAGTGGTCGCACCCTAGATACGGCAATCGGTACAATCGCCAGAGGCGTGGGGCAGTGGCCATCTCTAAATCTGCACAGGCCCCTCCCCGCACTGAGCCCGGCAAGCGTACCCGGTTGAATGACACGGTGTCACCTAGAGGTGGACACAAAAGACCCAGACTGGACAGCTCACGGCGCACCCTGACCAGCTACGCAGATATTGCTCAGAATGAGCTGTGCGTAGCGGTGACAGGGGAAAGCCAAGAGCTGAAAGAAGAGCAAGCCACCAAAGTAAAGAAGTACCTGGTCAACAGGATACTAGCTGATGTCAAAGATCCAAACATCACATTCTCCCCCTGCTTCAGAGGGAAGCCCATCATTGCAGATGGAGCCCTGAAGCTGTGGTGTAAGGATGATGCTTCACTAAGGTAACAAGGCAGTTAGCAATCTGTCAGCTGACTCAGGGGTAAAACTCACTGTCAAACGACAGGGAGATTAAACCCGAGTAGTTAGAGCAGCACTGTTCATCCCGGAATGTGACAGCTCAGTCGAAGACACGAGCTTGGTTCTGGCGGATCAGAACAAGTGGGCCCAGGTGAACACCTGGAGACTATTCGCGCATAGCAAGCACGGAGACGACACGATGTTCCTCACGTTGGGGATTCCCGAACCCCTTATACCTACACTCGTAGAGAAAGGGCGGAGGCTAGCCTTCAACCTGGGGAATGTCTACGTTCGATTCTATGCAGCGAACGGGTCTCTTCAGGACGAACCACCTGCACCAGCAAGCAAGTCCACACCGGCAGACAAGCCGGATACCATGCGGGCTCCAGACGGCAAGACGGGGGTGTGGATCCTGACCCCCCTGCTAGAGGAGAGTGGAGGGATCCAAACGGGGCCAACAAGGCAGAGTCAGAGGAGGAGAGAAGCCTGGATGATGGCGACCCAATCCTCCATGACGTGTAAGGTCATACAGACCAACCTCCAGCACAGCCTCACTGCAACGGCTAACTTGCGCAGAGTGCTGGGGGATGACAGCGAGGAGACCATGGCCTTGATCCAGGAGCCGTGGATCAGGGCGGGGCGTGTGTGTGGTCTCAATAATCTAAGGGGTAAGTTAATATATGACAACACCTCCAAAAACATTCGAGTATGTATATATGTACCAAGCAACATTGCATCAATGCCTCTAACCGAGTTCTGTTCCAGAGACTTGGCTACTGCCAGGCTCCGGGGTATTCTCGGGGAGGAAGCTGGGGACGTGATCGTCGCGTCAGCCTACATGCCCGGCGACGAGGAGATCCCATCGAAAGACGTTGCGGACCTGGTAAGATACTGCGAACTTAATGACTTCGAACTAGTAATATCAGCAGACACAAACGCCCATCACCCTATATGGGGTATGCCCACGTCAAACAGCAGAGGGGAAGACCTGGTAAACTTTTTATTTACTACAAATCTCCTTATAGCAAATACAGGCGCGGAGCCAACTTTTGTTAGACAACGCAGCCGTACTATCATTGACCTCACCTTGGTCTCAGGTAATACAAACCTCATAGAGAACTGGGAAGTATCAGGCGAATACTCCGGCTCCGACCACAGGTGGATCAGGTATGAACTAAAAATAAGCAAACAGATACTAACACCAATCCGCAACCCTCGCAGGACTGACAAGACGATCTTTACAAGGTCCCTTGAACAAAACATGAACAAAGTAAGTGCGAACACAAGGTTGTCGAAAAATGGTGCATAGAATACGAACTCTCCGTAAACCCAGCTAAAACCGAACTGGTGATGTTCACTAACAAACGAACCCTAGGCAGGTTTACACTTCCTAGCCTATTTTACAAGCAACTGAAACTGTCAGAAGAAGTGAAATATCTGGGAGTCACACTAGACAGCAAGTTGAATTGGGCCAAGCACTTAGAGAACAAGTTAATCAAGGCCAGTATTTCGTTCTGGCAATGCAGAAGGATGATAGGTAAAACATGGGGACTAAGCCCTAAGATCACCCTGTGGTTATATAAAACTGTAATCAGACCTTCACTAACATATGGTGCAATTGTGTGGTGGCCCAGAACCACCCTGAGCACCACCAAAACCAAGCTACAAACCTTTCAGAGACTTGCCTGTGTAGCCGTAACAGGCTGCATGCGCACTGCACCAACCGCCGCGATTGAGGCCCTGATAGGCCTAACCCCACTACACCTATACATACAACAAGAGGCCGCGGCGGCTGCGTACAGGCTAAAGGCACTAAACCTCTGGTATCAGGACCATATAGCACCCCATACAACAATCATAGAAGACTTTGCAGTTGGAAACCCTCTAATAAAGTCTATCTATGATAGAGTACAAAAGCAACACTTCTTTACAAAGAGCTACCGCGTACAACTAAACGAAGAGCCAAGCGACTGCTCAGGTATTCATGAAATCAGAATTTACACAGATGGCTCTAAGATGGCAACAGGTACCGGAGCGGGAGCGTTCTCGGAGGAACTAAACATACACATAGCAACAGGGCTAGGTAAACACAACTCTATATTCCAAGCAGAATGCGTGGGTGTCATCCAAGCCACAGCAGCAGTACTTCGCAGAAAGGTAACCAATAGTAATATTAGGATACTCTGCGACAGCACTGCGGTACTACGAGCCCTAAATAGATACGACCACTCTTCGGGGCTGATCATACAATGTCACCGACTATTGGAGGAAGTAAGTAACCATAACAATAATGTCACACTCCAATGGATAAAGGGGCATAGCGATTCCAGAGGTAACGATGCGGCTGATGAGCTAGCTAGGAGAGGTTCCGGAATGACGTGTGCAGGACCAGAACCAATGATCCCCCTACCTTTCAGTCAAATTCGTGCATGGATTCGCAAAAAAACTAAGGACCAGCATCAGGACTACTGGGCAAGTATCGAGGGTTGTAGGCAGTCGAAGGAGGCTTTTCTGATTCTAAATCTGAAATTCTCCAGAAAACTCCTCAATCTTAAAAGAAATAATGTACGACATATCGTCGGAATTATGACCGGTCATTGCTCCTTAAACAAACACCTGTTTAATCTAGGTGTTACAGACAGCCCCCTATGCAGAGGCTGCATGGAGGCGGAAGAAACAGCTGCGCATCTGCTCATTGAATGCAGGAGCGTGGCGGCACAAAGTAAAAATATGCAATATTAGCGCCGTTACAAACTAGGCCACATTTATCATACTGTGGCATTACTTGGTACTTGGTACTATGTGGGCTGGCTCTTTTGGCAACCAGGCCGCTGTGGCGTGGCCCATTTTGCGTGATAGCCGGGTGAAGCTGATCAGTCCAGCCACCCGGTGTCGCCCAGGAAAGCCAGCAGCTCCTTCAGCTTGGCGCAGGCTTCCCACACAGTCCTCGGCGAGCCGAGGTTTGCAAAAAACATTTATAAAAAAAAATATCCGCCGTTTCACGCCCTTAAGTCCCTAACAAAAATATTGAATGTGTTTCGCCTTAAGTCTTCTTAGAACTTCTTAGAACCCTTAAGTCATCCCTGTCAATAAATATTGACATCACTTTAAACTGTCCAAATGATAAATTTCACCACTGTATGTTTCAAAACAAAAAACTTTCACCCCTCAATTTCACCCTCTTAAACCACCACTATCCAAAAAATTATTTGTCCAACCTTTTTATTTTGAATCATCTATCCAAATACAAATTTTCACAATTCTAAGTTGAAAAACAAAGGAGTTTCATACAAACGTTTTTACCCCTTTTGACCCCCTTAGGGGTAGACTTTCGAAAAACCCATTCTTAATACACCTCCACGCAGGACATCTTCTTTTATATATATAGATATAGTTAGTATAGTAGGTATGTTGTCCCTTGTCAAAACTTGCTCCTCTCCATCCAAAGGTTGTCTGGAAGAGATCGCTTTGAGCGATAAGGCCGCCTATTGTTCACTAATATAAGCTAAATATTTTTAAATTTTGTTTTAGTTTAAGGTGTTCAATAAAGAGTTTATCTATCTATCTATCTATGTTCATCAGGGACTATGTAGGATTATAATGGCACCTGCTGCTCATTCCCGGGCCCCTCCTAGTGGGGCCGTGCAGGCCCCGCTGTCGGGGGTGGTCCTCGACGGTGGGCTCGACGTTAAGGCTCCGGAAACTCCCCAGTATTCCTCCACACAGACGAAGCCGGAGTGCCGCTGGGTTAGTTTCGTGGGTATACCACTCGTACCCAATCACTAAATGGGGAGATTGCGTAATGTATTACTCCCAGCGTCAACAAAAAATGGATTCTAATGGTGAAATATTTTTTTCAAATCGCACCGGTAGTTTCGGAGCCTATTCAATTTAAACACACAAACAAATATTTCCTCATTATATTATTAGTGTAGAAGTGTAGATGTAGATATCTTCTGTCTTTGTAAAAATAAAATTAAGTTACATTATTATATTGTTACTAGCTGACCCGCAAGCGACTTCGCTCGCGTAGTCTCGCGGAATATGGTTATTTACAGTTTTTTAATATCCCACGGGAACTCTTTAATTTACAGGTATCAAAATAAGGTACAAAACAGGTATAAAACCTATATGTTGACCAGGTATATTATTAAGCTACCACCATACAAAATTTCATTTAAATCGGTCCAGTCGTTTTGGACATTAGCCCGTACAAACAGACAGACAAACAGACAAACAAAAAATTAAAAAGAGACGTGTGGCACTCGGAGACTGCCACGGTAAAGCTATTGCATAGCTGTTTTTATCAACTTATGCAATTATAATTATTTAACCAATGCCATCTAGAGGCGAGTTGCTGAACTAAAGAGACAAGCGTGATATTTCAAAAAGTCATTAAAAGTTCTGCTATTCATTGATAAATGCCAAATCAACTTATGCAATTATAATTATTTAACCAATGCCATCAAGAGGCGAGTTGCTGAACTAAAGAGACAAGCGTAATATTTCAAAAAGTCTTTAAAGGTCAGGGTCATCGATAGATGGAGTCGGAGTGGGGGGTGTTAGGTTATTAGTTATTATAGTTACGGAGATTCGGTCTCCACGCTCAAGGCCCGCGATAGAAGCTATGCAATAGCTTAAAAACAAAGATTAATTCGATTCCACTCCTTACATCCCCCTGACTCGGTTTTTAGCATTTTTTTCATTGTACAGAAATGATAGTGATACTCGTAGTGATACCGGGTGACTTAAATCGCGCGCCTATCGCCTGTCACCTATCTTATTGCTTATATATTTCAGTTTAATTGTAACCATGTAACTACAGTCTATTTCTACATCTACACTAATAATATAATATATAATAATTTTATAAAGAGGAAGAAATTGTTTGTTTGTTAGTTTGTATTGAATAGGCTCCGACTCTACTTAACCGATTTGGAAAATTCTTTCACCATTAGAATCCTATCTTATCCCTGATGGTCATAGGGCAAAGGTGATTTGCACAAATTCAGGTAAACTTATGAAAACTTCGATAATGTAACCCAAGGTGTGAAATAAATCCTTTTATCACGTACGCTACGAAAACTATTGACAAAAAGCAAAGTGATGTATACCTTTTTTTAAAAGATGTCAATGTCTACAAAAATGTCAACAATACAATATGTCTCAATTTTAATGTTATGTCAAATGATTGCTTTTTCATGTTTACATGCATATGTAATGTATCACCGAAAAATCCTTAAATTGCATACGCTGCGGAAATTATTGCTAATAGAGCAAAATGATTTAGGTATTATAGAGCACATTAATAACTACAAAAAACCTGCAGTGCCATAATATGTCAACTATTACCATGCTTAACATAATATATGGTTGCCAGGCATGTTCGCTTGAAAACACGAAGAGAAAATTGCAATTTGCCAGCGAAATATGTAAAGAAGCATTTTAGGAATCAAAACTTCAGACATTGTAAGTAACAGAGTAATAAAACAATACGAAAGAGAACTAAAGCACCAGATGTAACACAAAGGATATGACTATTGAAATGGACATGGGCAGGCCATGTCTGCAGACTAAATAACGAAAGATGGACAAAAAGGCTTACAGAGTGAATACCTCTGGATGGAAACCAAGGAAGGCAGAGGAAAGACGGAGGGACATATTTTCTAAGATACTCGGACCCGACTGGATGAGGAAGGCAAAAAAAGAAAGAAAAGGAAAGATTGAGGGAAGGCCTACGTCGCAGAGGCGATACATTATAGTGTAAAATAAAATTCAATTGGTAATTACATAAGCCAACGATGTTCGATTTTTGTGGGAGATTAAAGGCTTTTTATTTATTTTATATTAACTATTACAGTTATAGTATTACTTTTTTAAAGCTCTAACGCCTGCTTAGCGATACTGCATATTACAATTTATTTAGAGAGAAAAAATCACATCCTTGGACGGGATTCGAACCCGTGTCTTCCGACAATCCGTGTCAGACGCCATGACCACTAGACCACCAAAGTCCGAGCATCGAATTTTAACTCTCTATCTGATTTTAACCGTCGAATAAGGAACAAGCGACATCTATAGAACAAAAAAAACTTGTGAAAAATACTTTTTCACTTATAAAATATATGCAATAGTTACGCCGGTACCGACTTAACCACATTATTCGTACCTTAGAATTTAATCCTAATAATAAAAAAGAAAGCTTTCATTGTTTGGTTGTTTGTAATAGAAACACAAAAACTACTAAACCGATTTAATAAATTCGTTCAGCAGTAGAAAGCTACATTATGCCCGAGTAACTTATGCTCTGATTCATCAACACCATCCATCACCACGCGGGTGAAACCGCGGAGCGCAGCAAGATATATTATAAAATACTTATGAGTCATAATATAAAATATTATATAATAAAATATTTATAAGTCTTACTGACTCTTAATAATAATAACAATAATCAACCCGCAGGGTCGGCCTTGTGCGAGCCGTCGGTGAGTGGCGACACCGTGGACCCTGATTCTCCCTGGGGCTAAATGAGACCCCTGACCCCCGGCTTGCCTTAATTGGCCATCCGGGGGTGGAGACGCAAAAGCAAGTAACAAAAGCTCCAAGGGTGGAAGTGTTAAAGGGCATAACGCCGGTAGTAGCGCTCTAGTGAAACCACAGCACACCTCTCGACACCCTTTAGCCATCCACACCAACGTTGCCCCTTTTGTCACCACTCATGGTGACCTTTATGGGGGCCCGTTTAGTGGGTGGCAAGTCACCACCTGCCTAAATATTTTAAGATGAGACTGAAATTGGCAGGTGCCGTAGTCTCGTCAATAGCCATTTCCTTTATCAATTAAGAGTTCATTTCAATAGCCCTACTATGTTACAATTTCTGCAATAGCTATACCATTCCACATTCATACCAAATGCTGTTTATGGACGACTACATTGTATTTTTATACCAAACAGGCCTCAAGTGTTGGCTACAGCCCCATTATACGCCTATTACATGCCTTTGTAAAGGACCGGATAAAATCCGTGATAAAATTATATAATAATCATTCATGTAGAAAATAAAAATATTACATAGTTATAGTGAATCCATAGCCTCCCAAGTTAGTATACACTGTGTTTCAAGAGTTCAAGAGCTATTTTAGTTTATGTCATACATGAGTGAATCATAACTATTTGATATTAATATAAATTAAAAAACAAACTCTACCGTTTTAACCCGTCCAATGACTACTTCATATAGTACTAGTAATGACTACTTTATATAGGCGAAACACTTTTCAGTTATTGGATTATAACTCATAATCGATTGTCCGGAATACCTCAGACGTATACTCTACAGAACAAAATAAGAATTACGGACTACCCTGCAAAAAGTTTTGCGTGATTGTACATAAAAAAAAGTACACGTCGACTTGTGAAAATCCTCCTATTTTTTGGAAACAGTTGAAAAATACTTAGTAAGAAAGTAGATACTATAAGTATCAAAATATCGGAATGAAGTAATGCAATTTCATAGGTTTTACTCGATTTAACTTTCTTCCGGAGGTTTCACTTTTGTTGGGATTGAGTTAGACATGGTTCTTAAAGCATATTAAACTATAATAAAGAAAAAACTTAAATTCAGGATTTTCTTCCACTCTTTTGCAAAATATCTCTTATTTTGACTGGGACTAATCATAGTTTGCCATTGGTGTCAATACATATCTGCCGTAATCGTCTGACCATATCTAATGGAACTGTAGTGTACGATACCAGCACTGGTCCACCAAACACTCACTAGTACCCTTTTTCTTTCAGTGTCAAGTTTCGCTTGAGGCAGGATTTTGCCGGTTCTCCTGGGTTAAACCACTGTGATGAGCAATTCCGATTGTCGTACAGGATCTATTTTTTATCACAGGTAACAATATAGTTCAGGACTCCTTCCTTCTTGAGACGGTTGAGCATTGTAATGTCGTATTCAATGTGTGTTTGTTATTTTACTTTGCTTAACTCATGCAGTACCAAATTCCCGAGCTTTTTCACTTTTCCAATTTGTAGCAAGTGAATCAAAAGCCTACCGCTTACTATGATGGGGTTTGCGATGGATCTGCTTCAAAACTCACATGTAAACTTCGTTGTCAACTGAGGTCTCCGGTCCACGAGGTTTGTTCTGTGCGTCAATATATCCAGAACGAAAACGTTGGAACTAAAAACGCAAAATGTTTTCTTTTACAGTAACATCCCCACAGAGATCATCATCCGGATATACATTCCAAAACGAGCTGTTTCTGCAGCGTTGGTGTCATGGTAGAACTTGTATTCGTTGGTCGCGAGATTTTAAGTTTTTTATATTTTGAACAGACCGATGTCAATGAAACATCAGATGATAATACAAATTAATAACTAAATTCGAAACACAATAGTTAACAAGTAAACAAGCCAAAATATGAAATAAATTTTCCTCCTAGCCAGTATGAGATATGAAAGTGGACAGTTCGACAAAATGCCAATTTAGCCAATAATCTATAAACTCTCAACAAATCTAAATCTATCATCATTCATGTCATTTATCAAATTTTCTTCATAATTAATCCTAAATGAGATATCTAGCAGATATCTCTACACACAAACCAGTCTTATTTCAAACATATCTGATGGATGGAGATTATAAGGGATAATAAAACAGACACGATGTTATTTATAAAAGTATCTACAATCTGAGATAGAAAACTATCGCGAGTTTTGTTCATAATTACGCTTAAAAACCGGCTAGGACTCGCGTAATATTTACCGGAAATATTCTCCGACCAGTTTCGAACTTATTTGAAGTTCTTCTTCTGGGAGTCACTCTTGTGCACAGCGGCGAGCGCGGGCCACAGCACGTAAGTAAATATTAGGTAAATATTACGCGAGTCCTAGCCGGTTTTTAAGCGTATCTACAATCGTCAAGATACATATAGAAAGCGAAGAAAAAGTGCTAGAAAATAAAAAATAAAAAATTTCACATATATAGTAATAAACTATCTATGAGGTTAGCTAGACTTACATCATAAACGATAGAGTTTGTATGCTCATAGACGTATTCCACGCAGCCTTCTACCCTGTTCTGGATGAAGAGTGTAGTTGGACAAGCCTGTTCTATGAGTAGCTGGGAAGAGTTCCTCACAAGACGTTGACAGTTGCCCAGGGCCCCGGGAGACCCGGGAATTGCGTTTTGTAACCACGGGGGGTTGAATTCAGGAGGAGAGGTTTCACACTCTGGTATTAGGCATCTGGAATTTAGTTTTACTGATAATAACATTTTGGGATTAGATTCTTAGAGCCAAGTGGTGTATATGACAATATACGATTAGAAAAGTCTGAAACCGACTTCAGTTCTATTATTGAAGATGCTCTGTTCTGTTCGATTCTTTTAAGTATCGATGTTGACGATAAGTTATCATCCAAAAAACCTACGAAATGAGTTACTTATTATACTTGAGTTATTTTTTTAAAAACCAGTCAACTTCATTTTGTTAAATTTATATGGGGCCTCACTGAAGTATGACCTATGGAAAATTAAAGGAATCGTTAAAACAGTTCATAATGGGCAGATATTTGGCAAAATTTAATCGCGTTACAAACATATAAAATAACATACAGTTGAATTGGGAACCTTGAAGACGACTTCATAAAAGCCATCAGTTAAATAAAGCTTGAGCTGGAAATAAGTCGATTATTATGTTTGTTAACAAAGCTGGTTCATCAATGCTTACCGAGAGTTAATCCTGGCTGTGGTAAACAAGTACTCCTCAGATGCCCAAGCACTGAACATCCCTGCAATGAGACAAGGCACCAACAGCCTCAGCTGAAAGTTGCCAAACTGTCCCAACTCATTCACCAGAATTGAATCCAAATCTACTTTATCTTGGATGTCTTCTCCCTCTTTATCCTTAGGAAAGGACTCTTCCTTGCCTGGCGGTAACATGGCGATGCTCCTCCGTCAAATAATACGTTTGAACTACTGTTTAATGTAATTATATGCATTGTTCTAAAACTCTTTATTTTTAATATGTATGTCAGTGTATGAATTTAGAACTCGAGATATGCTGAATACCATTCCGATAATACTTAACCTAAAAAATGCTTTTGTGTGTGTGTGTGTTTTCGTGTATAATGGCAAGACGGAACGCTAGTAAACTGCTAAATGTTTTTTTTATTTCAAAGTAATTTATGCGAGTCATTTGAATTGTTAATGAACAAGAGCGTGCTGCTTTGTAAACGAATTTAAAGATTATATGCTCCTTGCGTAGCTCTTTAAAATTCAACGTAAAGCGAGAATACATATAAGAATTACATTACGAAATAAGTGGCATGAAATTAATTTAGTGACATTAGTTTTAACAACAGTTTCACATGTTATTTAATATTTTCGTAATGCATGCATTAATTTCATGAATGCAAATGAGTTTCGTGCCCTGCGCGATTTTAAGGTGAAATTAGTGTCATGCAACTAATTTCATAGTGTAGATGCGACGTGAAACTAGTGTCGCGAAAGCGCCTGTTCTGTGCGTTTGTATGTATTTTTATTTATAATATGTGTATTTTTATCATTGCGTGCGCTTCAAGCGTTGAAAATGGTAAACCAAAGATGGAGTACAGATAAAAATATACAATTCATCAATGAGAATATCAGCGACAAGAGTGTCTCTGGGACCCGAAACAACCACAATATAAAAATAGGGATCCCTGAGATGCGGCCTACAAAATGATCATGGAAGCCATGGAGATGCAAAATGTTAAAGAAGTTGTTGGTAAAATACGATCACTTCAAAATACTTACAACAATGAGTTGTTACAGGCGAAAAAATCTAATACCACGGGTATGGCAGCTAATGAACTGTATATTTTTAAAATTCCTTGGCTATCTCATTTGGATTTTTTGAAAAATATTGACAGCTACACGAGAGAAAATACAGAAAATGTAATAAGTATCATTTATTCTACATATACAATTTTACAATGGATGTTTTGTTTTTGCCTCCTTGCATTTAAAAAACCATTCTGTCTTGCCATTCTACACAACCATGTACAACAAATTAGTCAGTATAACCTTGTCTTATTAGGGTTGCATTTCTAGAATGATTTCTACCCAAATTACGAAGTGGGGAAAAAGTTCCGTGGGTTACCGTCCGAAATGAACCTTCTACTACTTCTCCCGTTTCTGGATTTTCTTCATCAATCAAACCCTTCTACATAAGTCGATGAAATAGTTTTCAGCCAAATATGCAAGACACAACATGTCTTTATTATTTTGTCCACAGTGTCTGGCAATACCGGGATAGACTTCTCGAATATCCGAAATTTACTAACTAAGACACCAAAGTATTTTCTATAGTTCTTCGAGCTCTGCTTAATCTGTAGTTGAAATTTTTTTGTTGGTTTGATAAGTTTAATCGACGACTATTATGGTGTCATAAGATATTCGGTTAAGGGGAAAGCTTGATCTCCCAACAAAACCATTCCTTCAGGAGCGTTCAATAAATGTTCCTACAACATTGTTTTTAAATTTGATCTTGCAAATATTCCCCCATCAGAAGCACGCCCATAATGTACGTATATATATCCAAATTTTTGATTACTGTCACAGACTGCCAGAAGGACTATACTGAAAGTTCCCTTGTAATTATAGTAATCAGTTCCTGAATGCGCTGGACAACGAATTTGGACATGTTTGCCATCTATAGTGCTACCACATAACGGAAAATTAGATTTGTCACTATAACCAGCAACAATCTCGCTCCAAGTTTCTTCTGTGTTTGCCATCTGGAAAGAAAAAAAGTTCAATAATAAACGTACATAGTAAATTTAATTCATTGTTTCAGGCACCAATTAGTCAGGCAACTTCTACTTCAGAATCCGAGAGCCAAGATTTTACCGTACCATGCATACCCACAAGAAATAATAGAAAATTAAAAGATCCCCTACTGAAAGCAGTAGATGTATTAGAAAAAGTTTCAACGCAGCACTTTTCAAATACTACTAATGATGAATTCGATCTTTTTGCCCAAACTATAGCTCAACAGTTACGCCAACTTCCTCTAGAAATAGCTCTGGAAACAGAGGAAATGATTTTGTCAACAGTACGAAAGCAACGTATCAAATTGGCAAAACGACAGACTTCAACTCAACAAATTAGCCTTCCAGCTTCATCCTCAGAACCCGATACCTTTGCTTCAACCAGTGGTATCAGTGGTGTAATAACAGACAACGAGTATTTTCATGATGAGGACTACGACGTACTCGCACGGGCTGTAGCAAGCATTCAGGATGCTTCTATGCCGGAGTCCGAATTGAGTTATGAACAATATTAGTTTTCTAAATACCCTAAGTTGTTGATTGTAGCTACTTACCAAATAAAAAATAAAAATATGTTTGCTTACCTCAATAAAGTTTTTCAATTCTTCGTAGACTGCATCCAGGATCTCAGGCACAAATTTCGATATACTACATGATGGCACCCTGAATTCTTATGATAAAGACTTAAAACTATTTCCAGTTGCTAAAAAGCGCAGCGTAATTTGTTTGGATAAGTTTTTCACTGTTATCGGATTTCAAGAAAACAAAACCTTAATGTTGCTCCAAGTTGAGCTAAATCTCCTTATGGAAACCGCGAGATCCTTTCAGTAATTCCGGAGAGTAACTTGCACATACAGACAAAAATAAATTAAAAGAAACGCATGTGTTCAACTGAACATTATATCATAGCGTAAAAAACTATTTGGATGCGGTTATATGTTGTTTATCGCCTACACTCATCTATCTGATTAAAATGAAACAAAGCCTGAATGTTTTCTTAAGCTGATCTTAATTTGCATTTTAATAATGCAATAAAGTCTGTTCAGTAGTTTTGGAGATTGGCGTATATATACGGACAGACATATAGACAAAAAAAATATTTTGGGGTTGAGTATAGCTATACATGGAAAAGATCATCGAAACATGTGAATAAAATCCGAAACAGTTGGTGAAATTCTATGTAGAAGTCTGGCAGATAGTTCGGTACTATTTGTACTTCGATTTTGGCTTCCGCAATTCTTGCTTCTTATAATCACGACGCTATTTTATAACATTAGAGTAAAAACACAAATTGACAAATATCCTTATTAACGATGTAGAAATTGTCAGAATATCTATATACTAATGCGAAAAAATCTCAACATGTACAAACTGCAAATTCTTACTTGCAAAAATCAACAATCAACAACATTTATAACCAACAGTTGTTAAACGCACATGGTGAAATTTTTAAACCGTTGAAAACGAAATTCTAGCATTGAATTATTAATTATATGTGTTCATTTCGATGGCAACTGTTATCTTCGCCACACGTACGACGCCGCAGGTCAGCTAGCCGCTAAAGTATATTCTTTATATTCTAACTACGTGCAAGTTAGTGAGTGGTACTTTTAATACGGATAGGTACTTTTGATTCAGATTCCGCCTGGGGATGCACCATTGTCAGTTATTCAATGGTGATGCAAAAGTGTGCAAATGCAGTTTGAAGGGTTCTTCCGGTTTCTAGCGAAATCACAGCTGCCAACTAACGATGAATTCAAACTAGAATTAATCCTTTCTGTTGAGTTCTGGACACATTCCATCAAAATATGGTACACGTCATCGATGACATCACAAGTCAAACAGTTAGGGGAAGTAGATTTTCGCATCAAATATGAAAATTTATTGCATGGAATGTGTCCAGATCTGAGTCTTAACGCGGTTACAATATCGCGTCTACACAATAGACTGTTATCTATCCAAGTGAATGGCATTGGGTGGGGTTGGATCGTACGGTACCATATGCCTTTCTCTTTAGATCTTTCATCAAAATATTCCTTCCAGAGATCATAACAATTTTTTTCAGTAAGCATTCGTAACGAGCGCATCCATCGCCAAGCAGGGTTTTGTACTCTTGTAGTTTCAAGTTTACAGCGGCAATGAACTTTTATAGGCAAGTGTGACGCTTATCATAATAAAGTGTTTTAGGATAGTTTTATCTATTTTGATAGTAATCTAAATAACAATATTGAATATCAAAACAAATCAAATCATTTATTTTGTAAAGGCGTCATTTTTTACATTAAAATTTTTCTTAAATCTATAACCGGGCCGGAACGCGACCGCGACTGAGAAGAACCGGCAAGAGACTCAGCGGGCTTTTGTCTTTTGATGTCTTTTTGTTTTCGAAGTCGGTCCATTATTTGGTAAATTTTTTTTAGTATTTTTAGTCACCCTTGCTATTCAAGGAATCGTCATTCTTTCAATTGTCATTCACCGTCAATGACGAATATTCATGAAGATAGACATAACAATGTTCAGTTTCGTAGTGTAACTCAAAAACTGCTCAAACGAATTTGATGAAATTTTAATGGAACCACCTCGTAAGTATACTCTACCAAACAAAGAAAGAATTTTAAGAATCGGTTTACAAATGGGGAAGAAATTGATTAACATACACATAAAAAAAACATGCTCACATATAACCGTCTCCTTTTTTGAAGTCGGTTAAAAATCGGAGTGCCTACTTGTTAGCATGGAAACAGCTTTGCTGATTATCACATGTAGTTATGTACTTATTCTTATCTACCTACTGCCGTAATATCAGAATATGAATTACGAAATCTGGATGTAAGCGTCGGTCACTCCTTCAACGGTCTTAGTTGTGATGGCATTTATGTAAATTATCATAGTAAAACCAGAAAATTAACTGGCTAACTAGCGGCCCGTAATAAATCCAAATACCTTCTCTAGCCTACATACGCAGGGTTGTACATAAAATATGTAGATCTACGATTATACGTACGATTTATAAGTACCGGTCTACAAAGATCGGTGAGAATTTGGCAGCCAATAACCCGACTACATTGAAGAGTCTCTCCATGTTAATTTTAGAATGGAAAGCTTTAATCCAACATGATTTATAAACTGAAATTATTACATACAAACATAAATTCCCACACTATACTTATACAACATTACTAAGTACAAAACGCATCGTGCATACTTTTTCTGCGTCGCGATAAGTATCGCAGGCATCGCAGCCTATAAAATGGCTGTTTATAAAAAATATATCTATTTAATTATGGCTACAAAAACATATCTATCTAATAAATTACGAGATAGATATATATTTGGAGCCTCCCTCCTCTAACCATGTTACGAGTATAATGGCTAAACTCTAATATGTATCTGGTACTATGTGTTTTTTCTAAGCAGATCTAAAGAGGATGACCTACTGTCCAGTAAGTAAATTATATACTTACTGGACAGAAGTAGTTTCCAAATTTTAAATCTCGCTTCTTACTGGACAGTTATGAATAAGTCTCCGGTAGAGTTCACTTTCTGGATACTTTTTAGAGATTTTATGGCAGCATTACATACCATTTAAAAAAATACTGTTTCATGTTTAAATTTGTAATAGTGACGAAACCAGGCCATATTATTCGTACCTTGGTACTAATCCTTATCGACTCTAATAATAAAAGGGAAAGATATATGACAGTATGTTCCTTTATATTGGATACACGTAAAACTACATAACCGATTCAAACAATTATTTCTCGAGTATAAAGCTACATTATGCCTGAGTAACATACGCTATATTTGAATCATCCTCATCATCATCCATCACCACGCGGGTGAAACCGCGGAGCGCAGCTATTTACAAATAATTGTATGTATATGTAGGTATAGCTGATAATGTCTCATCAACATAAAACAATATATATTGTGCAGACACGGCCAAGTTTTGGTTTTACTATTACCTACTGACTGTACCTACTGACTGTACCTACTGACTGTACCTACTGACTGTACCTACTGACTGTACCTACTCATATACCTACTTGGTGTAGGTAATCGCCAATTTATGATCATTTGCTTAGGCGTTCAATAACAAGAAACAACGTGATAAATCAATATCGGAATTGAATAAAAATACCACCTTTTTCAATACTCACATCATAAACGATAGAGTTCGTGATCTCATAGACATATTCCACGCAGCCTTGTACGCTGTTCTGGTCGAAGAGTGCAGCGGGACAGTTCTGGTCTATGGATAGCTGAGAAGAGTTCCTCACAAGACGTTGACAGTTGTCCAGGGCCCCGGGAGACCCGGGAATCGCGTTGTGTAACCACGAGAGGTTGAACTCGGAAGGACCAGTTTCGCATTCAGGTATTAGGCACCTAAAAGTTTTCTTTGACTAATACAGTAAACTGTCATATTAGACTAGATAAAACATATTAATGGTTATATATAGTATACTTATAATATTACTAGCTGACCCACCAGCGGCTTCGCTCGCGTGGCCTCGCGGGATACGATAATGTATTTTTAATTATCCCACGGGAACTCTTTAATTTACTGAGATTAAAACTATCCTATATGTTGATCAGGGATATAAGCTACCACCATATGAAATTTCATTTAAATCGGTCCAGTCGTTTCGGAGATTAGCCCGTACAAACAGACAGAAAAACATACAGTGAAACAAACAATTTGAACTTGTTTTTCACTCTTTACATCCCCTGACTCGGTTTTTAGCATATTTTTCATTGTACATAAATTTGACCTCTACAGTTTATAATATGTAGTAGTATTTACAGCCCTCGTTTTACCCCCTTAAGACATCCCTGCAAAAATATTGAAAGCATCACTATTTTAGATTATTAATTAATTATTATTATTATCCAGTTATCAATTTTCATCACTGTAGCTCCAAAAAAAAGAAACTATTGAAAAAAAATATATCCCCCGTTTCACTATCTTAAGTCATCCCTGTCGAAAAATATTGAAATCATCACTTTAAACTGTTACAGATCGCGCGGCGAGAGTTTGGCTTTGACCTTCGGGTGGAGGGGATTACTGCGCATGGGTACTGTCGCGCCATGTGACAGAGAGAGACAAGAGTCCCTCGTCTTCGATGTGACAGAGAGAGACAAGAGTCCTTCGTCCCTCTAGCCACCCTGTGATACCCAATTTTTGACTTCTGCGCAATAACGGTCAAAGCCAAACTCTCGCCGCGCGATCTGTACTATGTTAAACAAATGCTAATTTTCAGCACTGTATGTTTTGGCACTCGCAGTAACGAAGTTTCATACAAACTATCAACCCCCAAAAAAAACCCTTAGGGGTTGAATTTCATAAAATCCTGTCTTAGTGAGCACCTACGTCCTTAAAAGTATCCGCATGCAAAATTTGAAACTCCTAGCACTTGTAGTTTCTGAGATTTCGTGATGAGTGAGTAGATGAGTGACCTTTCGCTTTTATATATATAGATAGATAAAAGTGGAAAGATTTTTTTCGTTTAATTGTTTGAATTGAATAGACTCCGAAAGTACAGGACCGATGTAAAAAAAAACTTTCACTATTAGAATCCTACATTATCACTGATGAACATGGGCTATATTTTGATACATCATCATCGTCATCCATCACCACGCGGTTGAAACTGCGGAGCGCAGTTATCATAACTGGCACACATGCACAAAGGAAATAAGCCCTTAAAGCCTTTTGAGAAATTTCTGAGGTAATTAGGGTACCTAATGGTACCATGAAAAAAAAGACGTGTGGCACTCGGAGACTGCCGCGGTAAAGCTATTGCATAGCTGTTTTTATCAACTTATGCAATTATAATTATTTAACGAATGCCATCTAGAGGCGAGTTTCTGAACTAAAGAGACAAGCGTGATATTTCAAAAAGTCATTAAAAGTTCTGCTATTCATCGATAGATGGAGTCGGAGTGGGGGTGTTAGGTTATTTTCGTTAGGGAATTTCTGGATTCGGTCTCCACGCTTAAGGCCCGCGATAGAAGCTATGCAATAGCTTAAAAACCAGTTATAAAGATGTTAAAGGAAATGATAAATCCGCCGAATGGGGTCCTAGGCCGGTAGCCTCTACATGATCGCACGACGTTAGCGCGGCACGATAAGAGCATGCCGCAGATAAGATACTAGTCCGTGTCGACTTAACGACAATCGTTAAGGTCGCTAACTAGTGCAAACATGGCGAGGCTACCGCTTAAGAGGCCGTCTGTGCCGTAGCACAGATACGAACACTTTGCGAAAATGTATTCGTATCGTTTGCATCAACGCGTCAAGCTCCGCCATACACACTATTAGTTATTGGTGTCACAGTTGCCCTAGATACGTGACACTTGTACTTTCACGTGAACGACACGATACGTTACACTTACGCCACGGTAATGGTATCTTTATATCCGTGCATATGCAGTAATTCGTGCTAGGCCATAGAGAAAATGTGCTAGGCCCACTAGTAACCCGCATAACAGGTTTTTTCGAATCTACTTCAAGCACCCGCTCCTCACTTTAGCTTTACCTACATTGTTATTTATTTTTCAACACACTTGCTCATAAAGTGGCTCTATGGTCACCGCAATTAGGCACAGAATGACACCCATAATCAAACTGTGACTTTTTCATTGCTATAAATATTAAATATTAAAAATATAATAATATTAAAAAAAATCTATAACTCACTAGTGAGTTATAGATTTTTTTTAAATTTTATTTGTTGAGGTGCTTTGTTCTTAAAAATTTTTTATTCAAAAAAAAGATCGTGTTAAATAGAACAAATGAATTAATGTTCCTAATGCTTGCTCATTTCATGCAACTTCTTATTTAAATAAATAATTTTAACTCGTACGCGTTTAATAAATAAAATTTTCATTCATATATAACTTTTGCTTTCTCTGTAATAAAATAAAACTTTAAATTCCCCATTTTGTACGTGGCAGAATAGGCGCAAACCCTATGCGCAGAAAATAAAAAATAAACGTCATCTCTTTAGTCTGTGGCTGATCGCAATGCGCGCGCATAGGAAAACTGATTAGTTTTTCCCGCCATAGCAAAACATTTTTCACAACTCGTTTTCACTGTTGAAATTGTAGTTATAAAGTACTAGTTACAAAAAAAATGATTAATGTTGTACACCGCCCGGTATAAGATGTGAAGCCCTTAACGTTATTGAAAGTTTACTACCTGAAAACTCCCAGGAAAAATATCTATTAGCGTACCAAAATGGCAAAACAGCAAGAATATGCAGTTTTTTTCAGAAAATGTGTTCATGGCGTACTTTAAAGAATTATCTTCTAAGTACAAACCTAGTTCTTTGTGGTGTTTATACTCAATGTTGAAAAGTACAGTCCGAACAAAGAATGGAGTGGACTTAAAAACATACTCTAATTTGTCAGCTTATCTAAAGAGACTATCCGATGGATTTAGAAGCAAGAAATCAAAGGTGTGACGTTGCAGTGACCCTTGCGGCTAGCTGGCCTGGGCACTTCGTCTAGAAGAAGTTCTTACTCCTTGTCGCGGTCCTCGCGGTAAGAGATGGAACGTTTGATAGGGGTAGTCTGTGGAGGGTCGTTGTCGAGAGAAACACACGGTGCTGGGTTAACGGTACTTCAACATATATTTCGGGTGCCCATATTGATTGCTTAGGGCGTCTAGATAGTAACTAGCTTATCCTAGGTTCTACACGGTGACGAAATTAACTGGTTTGGCTCTGAGGAGGGCCACAGGTTCCGGGACGTCGCGGTCGCGGCGGGACCTCTAGCAGGAGCGCGACGGCCTGCGAGGAGTATCGGGTCGACGGGTACGCGGGTTACGACTGGCGGCGGTTCGGTTAGTGAGCACTGTGGTAACGGGATGATTCGGGATCCAAAGATGAGGACCTTGCAGCATGGGCGGACCACGCGCACCGGTTATCCTCCGGGAATGGGTTACGGGAACGAAGACCTTGCTGCATGGGCGTACCACGCACACCGGTTATGGGTTTCGGGAACGAGGGCCTTGCAGCATGGGCGTACCACGCACACCGGTTATCCTCCAGGACAGGAATCAGGTTTCAGGAACGAGGGACCTTGCACCATGGGCGTACCACGCGCACCGGTTATCCTCCAGGATAGGAAGCAGGTTTCAGGGATGAGGGACCTTGCTGCATGGGCGAACCACGCGCACTGGCTATCCTCCTGGATGGGAAACAGGTATCGGGAATGAGGGACCTTGCAGCATGGGCAAACCACGCGAACTGGTTATCCTTCAGGATAGGAAGCAGGTTTCAGGAATGAGGGACCTTGCTGCATGGGCGAACCACGCGCACTGGCTATCCTCCTGGATGGGAAACAGGTATCGGCAATGAGGGACCTTGCAGCATGGGCGGACCACGCGCACTGGCTATCCTCTGCATGTTAGTAAGGAACACGGGACAGGGCGATTTGATGGAAACTCCTACGAGCGGTACGGCTGGTGTGCCGGTCACACGTCCGTTCACCGCGAGAGCTTCGAGCAAATGCCTCTACTTCGGAACGGGGTATTTCTTCAGTCTTCTAGAGGCTGGATGGAGGCTTCGAGCATTCGCTCCTTGCCCCTGCTGAATCTCGGGAGGCAACTACCTCCCGGTATCTTGTACCCTGTGCAGGTGCAATCAAAACAACTCTACACAGGGGCTGTGATGCACTTACTCGTGCTTTCATAATTTGATGGATCTTGTTTCTTCATTTGGCCCGCTACTTGTCCCCGGAGACATCCGTATCATCCGATAGCAGGAGCTCACGGGGCAGTGCACGCCAAGTCTTTGTCTCGTCCGGAGGTCTCGCATGGAGCGGTGCCAAACCGTGGAGGTGAGTGTGGGGTCCGTTGTCCGCAGCATCAAACATCTTCCTCGATAGGCGGACAACGAAGTCCTTCACGGTTTCCATTTTGATGTCTTTGACTATAGTGGTGTTTCTGACATAACGACCTGCTCCAACTATTATTCTTAGGGCCGTATTCTGTTGGGTCTGTAACAGTTTTTTGTTGGTGGCTGAGCAGAGTTGGTACCAAGCTGGGGCGGCATAGGTCAACCTTGACCTTATATACGTCTTGTAAATACCCAGCTTGGTACGAAGCTGAAGCTTGGAGTAGAGCACTGGTCGGAGCATGGCTCTGGCTGTTCTAGCCGCACGAACCACCTGCTCTACTTGCGCGTTCATGGTGAGTCGCTTATCGATTTCAACCCCAAGGTAACGGACTGAACTCCTCCATTCTATGCTCTGTCCTTGGAGTTGGAGTTGTTGGGGGTCTCTAGTGTTCCTGCTCACAAGCAAGGCGGCAGTCTTGCCCACATTGACTACTATCTTCCACTTGTTTAACCATTCTGGGAGCAGGTTCAGGACCTTTTGAATTTTCATGGTGGCTCCTCTAGGGCTAATTGATGTTGCTATGTACGCGCTGTCGTCAGCAAATAGTGCCAGTGTGACATCCGTATCCCCTGCTCGAGTGTGATCAGCCAGGGTGGGGATGTCGTCCGTATACAACGCGTACAGTGCTGGAGAGAGGCAGCTACCTTGGGGTACTCCTGCCTCGATCTTCTTGATTGATGAGTCCTTGTTTTCCACCGTCACATAAAAGGATCTCTCTCTCAAGGATGCAGCTATGATTGAGATGTATTGTTGAGGCATCTCGGTCTTGGTTAGCTTGTAGAGTAGGCCCTCATGCCATACCCTATCAAACGCTTTCTCTACGTCCAAGAACACCGCCACAGAGTACTTCTTGGTGTTCATACCTAGGGCCAGATGGTGTAAGACCCTAGTAAGCTGAAGGGTGGTAGAGTGGTGACTCCTAAAACCAAACTGCTCGGCTCTGGGCTTTATGAAGGGCTTGATCCGCCACAACAATAGTCGCTCGAACAGTTTGGCTAGGTGAGGCAGGAGCGATATGGGCCTATAAGCATCCGCCCTACGTCGGTCCTTGCCTGGTTTGGGCAACACTATCACTTTTGCCCTTTTCCAGGTATCCGGGAAGTGACCAGTCCGCAGGATCCCGGTGAAGAGCATTGTGACCGCAGTGATGCCCCTTCTGGGCAGTTGGTGAATCGCAGCAATGGGGAGGTCATCGTAACCAGCCGCTTTACGTCTGGGAAGCCTCCTGACTACCTTTGCTACTTCAGATGGTGATATGAAGTCATCCCCACCTAGTTTGACCATTTCTTGGTTTAAAAATTCCTCTACGCTCTCTTTAACCAAATTATGGTGAGCGAGGATTGGGGATGAGGTTCCTTCCTTGACTGGGTGCGGGATGAACTGTTGCTCTAGGTGTTCAGCCAGGATCTCCGCTCTTTCGTTCGGTTGGTATCGCCTTACCCCATTTTTATCCTATAATGGGTAAATAGGTTGTTGTGTTGAGGTAAGGCGTCTGCTAAGCTGGTGTAGGTTAGTAGCGTTTTCGCCCGCTTCATCTATTGCTTTCTCCCATTTGGATCCTCGCCAACACTCTACGGCTTTGGCAACTTTTTCCGTGAGGTTGTTGAGTCTTCTCTTGATACTGGGGCATCGTGTCATTGCCCAGCACCTCCACATGTAACGTTTCTGCTGAATGTCTCTCTGTAGGGTGAAAGGCATTTCATCCCTGCGATGAGGTGCTGGGGCCAAGGAAGTGGCCTCTGTCTTGGCATTCATCATGGCCGCGGTGATAGCAAGGGTTTCGTTCTCCACCTCTTGTGCAGTCCGTACTGGTCCAATCGACATTTGATCAAGCTTAGCTGCATATGCAGCCCAGTCGGTTCTCACAGTAGGTGGACGCGTTACCTACTGGACTTATTATAGTGTCGACTGTAACCAGTATCGGGAGATGTTGCTGGTCAAGGTCATATAAAACTTCTACCTTGATCATTCCTCTAATGCCCTGGACGGTCACTATATCCAGGACATCAGGGTTGTAGTTAGCTTGCGCGGGAATATTTGTAGGCTCATCTGGGCCGATGACTTCGAAGTCAAGTGCCTCTGCCACATTATATAGTGTTCTGCCCGCGGGGTTTATAATGCGCGAACCCCATGCCGTGTGCTTGGCGTTGAAGTCACCTATCAACAGTGTAGGCACTTCTCCATTGAAGATGGTTTTGAAGTCATCGAACTTCAATGTAGGTGATGGTGGACGATATGCCGCGTGAACCCTAACTTTGCCTTGGCTTGTCTTCACCGTCACCTCATTAGCTATTAAATCTTGAAGTTGGGGGATGGCCAGTTCGTCGTGAACAACGTCTCTTCGTACCAGGGCAGCAGTGCCCCTATACGCTGTGCCGCTGGAAGTGATGCAGTCACGCCGGTAAGGGTAATAGTTGGCCATCTTTAGTTCGTGTTTCTGGTTAAGCTTGGTTTCGCCCAGGAGGACGATATGGACATCCTGCGACTGGGCGAGTGTGCGTAGATCCGGGATTTTGCCTCTAATCCCGCCCGGGTTCCAGTATAGTATTCGGAGGCTAACAACTATACTGGAGCCGGGACAATAATGAGAGGCCTCTCCTAGCCGCTTCCTGGAGGTCAGCTCCGGCGGCCAGAGAGACGAGTAGATCCGTCAGGATCCCAATTATAACATATAAAGGGTTCCCGCCGCTGCTCGCTGGTGTAAATGCTGGTGGTGGAGGAAGGTAAAAACCTCCTTGGGTGTGTGGTTGTTGTGGTCTGCCTTCCCATTGTTGGGTATGGTAAGGCTTTCTTCGGTCTTCCGAGCGTAGTTGGTTGCGCTGAGGTAGTCTCTGCCCCTCTGGGTCAGCTTGCGGATGTGGTTGTTGGACTGGCACTTGTGTGGCCTTTACTGGGACTGGTTGTGCTGGGGCGGCAGTTGAGCTGGGAACGTTACTGCTCGCCGTCCTGACGGGTTTGAACGCAGATGTAAGGGGTCTGCGTTCTTCACCAATCAGTTCTTTCGGCTTGGGTGCTGGTGTTGGTACCGCTTGGTCTGTAGGTAGGGGGGTGGAGGCCGCCGTGGGGGGGGGGGGCTCCGACCTCTTTGACGACTTTGTTCTTGTCCGCCTTCTTCTGTTTCTATTCCTCTTTCTTTTTGGAAGGGGTATGCCTCTATCGGTTGGTAGATTCGCCGCGGGCGTCAGTGTCTGTGGCAGTATGGGCAACATACGCCACATGTCCCTTTGTGGAAGTCTTGGGTGACCACTCCAGCCGGGTAGTGGCAGGGGACACTCGAATCGTGACTCAGCTTGAGCTCTGTGTGCCATTTGCTCCATTTGGATTTTTTGTTGTTGCTGTTGTTGTTGCTGTTGTTGAACCTGTTGTTGTTGAAGGTCATGCTGTTGGTACTGCTGATCTTGGTTGCGGTTTCGAGATAATTAATAATAATAATAATCGAGTAATTTAGAGCGCAGACCTATAGTTATTGAACTTTTGAGTAAAAAAATGACGAGATACCTTCTTCAAAACAGTCGGTTTTTCAAAGGTTCAGGATTATCAATATCTGAATACCTCGATGGAAAAGCCCTACAACAAAGGAAAAGTCTACAAAAACAAGTAAGAAGTGCACGACTTGATGGCCACCACGCAGTTATAAAAAATAACAATATTGTAATAGACGGTATAGTACGTACGAGTAGTACGAGTACCTACCTGCGAAACCAATCATCGGCTACGACACAATCACAACACGAACTAGACACATCCCATTGTTCCAGAAACGACCCGGCCTTGTCAGTCTCTGTCGGCGTACAATCACATCCAGAGAATTCACCACCTCGTCATTCCTTTCGACGCTAAGCTAAAAGACTTCCACATTATTGTACAAAATTTTCAAAGCTTATTTGGTAAAAGAAACACTGTAAAAGTATTTTTAGATAAGAACATTTCCACTGTACACGCACTATGTGCGACCGAAACGTGGCTGACGGAAGCCAAGATGCAACTAATCAACTGCTCAGGTTTTAAGGTCGCCGCTGCATACAATAGGAAAAAACGCACTGGAGGTGGCACCCTAGTATTGCTACGTAACGACTTTGAATCTACCGAGATAACAGAAATAACCGAATTATCAATTGAATACTGTATAGAATTCTGTGCTGTAATAATACATAAAATTAACACCTTATTAATTATAGTATATTGGAATAGCAGAAGGATCGATCTATTTTATGACCAATTTAATAAATTATTTAAATTAATAAAAAATAAATAAGTCATTAAATATAATAATTAGTGGTGATTTTAACCACAATACTTTAATAAATACCGCAAAATCGACTAGATTGCTGGACTTGTTCTCAAATAATAATTTCCTTCAATATGGTTAATATACCAACTCGCTATACAAGCACTACAGCAAAGTGCATAGATCTTTTATTTGCGAATTGTGATAAAAAGAAAATAGACGTCTCAGTAAAAAATTTCGAATTTTCTGACCACTTAGGACTAATAGTAAAAATAAAAAACGCACTACATAAGGATACATATACAAGGAATTTAGACTGGAAAATTGAAAAACGACAATTTAGTAACAAAAATATTGTAAGCTTTAAAAATGCATTAATAAATATTAACTGGACTGAACTTTTGAATATGACAAATTCAGTGAACGCCAATTACAATATATTTCATGATACTTTGACAAAAATATTAAATAAATGTATCCCAAAAAAAATCATAAGAATAAAATTTATTAAAAAATACACATGGCTAACTAAGGGAATAAAAAAATCCTGTAAAAATAAGCGACTTGTAAGATCGTTAGTTACTTACTATAAACACCCATGTCTAATAAAGTATTATAAATCCTACTTAAAATTATTAAAAAAATCCATCAACCGATCTAAAAGAAATCAATACATGCACGAAATAAAAAAGTCAGATAACAAAACTAAAACAATGTGGAGAATAATAAAAGAGCGGACTAATAAAACCACACTAAACCATAAAATTAACATTCAACTAAAAATAAATAAACAAATAGTGTCGGACCCACGCCAGGTGGCAAATGAATTTAACAAGTTTTTCGCATCAATAGGTGAAACGGGCAGCGCAGACGCAGGGGGAGATCCGCGCTACCGTCCCGCACGTACGCGCTTAGATAACTCCATGTTCCTTCGCCCAGCTGAACCGCGCGAAATAAACAACATACTTAAAAATCTAAAAAGCAAATATAGTTACGGAGTGGACGAAATACCTCCAATATTAATAAAAAACTGCGCAGACCAATTGACGCTACCGTACTACTTACTAATAAATCAATCCTTCATTGAAGGCTTCTTCCCTGACCAGCTAAAAATAGCCCTAATAAAACCAGTCTACAAAAAATCGTCGAAGCTTGACCCCAGCAACTACAGACCAATAGCCCTATTGCCTACATCGTCAAAAGTGTATGAAAAAGTTATGCAAAAGCGATTAAATTCCTTCTGTGAGAAATTTCATATATTTAATGAATCACAAAACGGCTTTAGGAAAAATCGATCAACTACTTTGGCGGTATATACATACGTTGATAAAATTTTAAACATACTTGACAGTAGGAAACATGCTATAGGTATCCTATTAGACATGAGTAAGGCATACGATAAAGTTCGACATAATATACTATTAGATAAACTTTTTGACATTGGCATGCGTGGCATAACACATAAATGGTTCACCTCATACCTACAAAATCGCAAATATTATGTAGAATTAGAAAACGTAGATTATGATTCTGGAAGTTTAAATACAATCCGATCAACCCCCACCCTACTAAATCACTCAATCCCCCAAGGTAGTGTCCTTGTGTGTATCCTATTTTTAATCTATGTAAATGACCTTCCTAAATGTATTGACAAATCCAGTGTACTCTTCGCGGATGACATTTCTATATTGACATCTTGTAATAATAATTCTAATTTAAATAAGAACCTCACTGACATTTTCAATAACATAATTAAATGGATGAATGAACATAACCTTGCCCTCAATATATCAAAAACAAAATTAATGCAATTTCGCCCGTACCAAAAACCGCCTATTGACATAAACTTTTGTTATAATAATACAAAAATTGAATGTGTGAACACTGCTTTATTGCTAGGTTTAGAACTAGACTCGCATGTAAATTGGAAAATACATGTTAAAAAAAATCAATTAAAATTATCAAGTTTTATGTATGGACTAAGGGAACTGCGGCGAGCAGCTGGACTTGATGCCGCTATGACCACTTATTACGCATATGCATACTCATGGTTAAGATATGGCATCATACTATGGGGAAATAGTGTAAACGTAGATAACCTTTTCATCGCACAAAAGAAATGCCTACGAATACTTGCAAACATAGAATTTCCAGATTTAACAATACATCATTTCCATAAACCATATTTTATCAAATATCAAATGCTGACCCTCACCTCCATCTACATCTTGGAAATGTGCATGTTTATTCGAAAATATCCTCAATACTTTTTAAAAGCATGTGAACAGACGAGAAATTATCCCCTTAGACCAACACGGAAACATACACTTTTAATACCTACTTCTAGACTGAAAATGCACAGTTCCGGTACCAAGGCAATGGCAGTTAAAATTTATAATACACTACCTAACAAAATAAAAGACGAAAATAAAATGAACGTTTTCAAATTCACACTTAAAAAATTACTTTTGCAGAAGTGTTATTATAATATTGACGAATTTTTCAATGATAATACGTTAAAATAGACTGGTCCTCTCTGCACAATTGCAACACCCCCAGGGGGTAACGTGTGACATGTACTTACTGTAAACCTTATGCAACAACACCTGCATTGTATGTTAACTTGGCACATAAGCAATAAATCATTTGAGTTTGAGTTTGAGTTTGAGATCTTGGCTGCCTTGTTTGGCGCTGCTGTGATCTTGTTTGAGTAACCTCTCTACTTGGAAGCTGCTGATCCATATGTTGGTCTCTCGGTTGTTGTTGTTGGACCTGTTGAGGTCGCTCAGGTTGGTTCGGGTTCTGTGGAGGTGCTCTCGGGTATGGTCCTTGGACCTTGATCCCCCTCCTCCTGGCCTCTCTCAGGTAGTGGGGGCACCTTCTGCTATTCGCCACGTGTTTTCCCTTGCAGTTGGTGCATTTGGGAGGTTGAGTAGCGGTTTTCGCACATTCTGCCGCGAAGTGCTCTTCCGCGCATTTGACACAGCGCGGGGGACGGTGGCAGCCTCCTGATGCGTGCCCAAACGCCTGGCATCTGTGGCATTGAGGTACCGATCCAGCCTTTGGTACCCATCCTTCCACCATGACGTTAGGGATGTTTAGAAGCTCGTTCACTTCGTAGAGCTTCTTTTTTTCGTCGTTGTTGAGGTGATCAAGGAGGGCATAATACACTGGCCCCCCTTTGCTTCCCCTTCTAGGGGGGATCTCTTTTATGTATCTTATTGGGAAGTCCTTGGCCTCGAGCGCTCCGCGAATCTCGGCCGGATCAATCCCGTATGGTAAACCTTTGATGGCTACCTTGGTGGGTAGGTCCTCGGCTACCGCGTAGCAGTGCCAGGAAACACTTCTGTCGGTAGCTGCCGCTTCAGTCAACGCTCTTTGTACCGCCCTGAATTCTTCAGGGGTTGAGCATGAGAATCTGAAGCCTTTACCCATAGGCTTGACACTCAGAGGGTGGCCTAACTGTTCCTTCAACTTGGAAAATATAGTTATCCAGTTAGGTAAGGCTTCCACTATAATGGGGGGATAACCTTTTAACACCTTGGTAGGCGCCTGTGCATGGATGGTGCTCATACCTGCAATCTGCGGTATATTGGAAGCGCTAGGCGCTCTTGAAATGGTGGGAGACGTCAGTGCCGCTGCATACGAGCGTGCCGCGTCCGATGGCGGTGATGGCGGCGACGGCATGGGTGCCGCGTCCATAGGTACCGACTCTATTGCTTCTATTGCCGCATATGATGTCGAGTTAGTATTGGACTGCAGAATTCTGTTACTTGCTGAGTCCGATGCTGAGTCAGCAGTAATGTTGGCTGGTTTATCGTCGTCGGTCGATGATATTCCAGCTTTAGAAGAGCCGGCAGAGCACGAAGAAGTACTACGGCTGCTTCTATGGGTTCTTACCGTTCCGCCGGATGTTGACGGCTGCGGGTCAGATGTTGATTTAACTGGGGTGGGCGAGGTCTTCTGTTTCAGCCTCTTCTCATCCCCCCCTATGTCCTCATCTGAGGACTCGCACCTCTTTTTTTGAGCGCCTATGCCCGGAGGCATCTGTGCGGTTTCGCCTTGAGTCAGACACTCAGGTCCGCCAAGTACGAGCCCTAGGTCGGAGGTCTTTGTTCGGCTCTGAGCTGGTATTTTACTGACCGGGTATGTTCCTGGCCGTTCTTGGTGGGTTATACGCCCTGCTGATGTAACCTGGACGGTGGGGCCGGTTTCGGTCCGAGTGGGGGGTACATCCCCCATCGGGGCGAGTACCTCTCCACCCTTCACAGGTACCTCCTTAACATTCCTACCTGAAGGTTTGACTTTCACCTGGGGTGGTGCCGTCAGTACATACTTGGATGGACATTTTAAAATAATTTTTAAAACAAACACCTTAGTGATGATGATGGTGAAGATGATGACTAGTGGATCGTAAACTAGTTGCGGACTCCCTCGAGGCGGTACAAACCCAACCAGGTTGGATCTTGTTATGAAGGCCCAGCAAGGTGACCGCTCACGGAAGCCTCGCAACTAGTGTAATGGTGAACTAGCGACGATTTCTTGAAAGTTTTTGCAGAAAAGTTGATTTTGAACTGGAGTTTTACAGCAAAACCCCTAGCCAAATCAGCTCTACGGTCAAGCGTTACGACTTACGATAGTTGTAGTAAACACTTTAATCCGAGCACGAAGTCTCGATGTGCGGGGGTGAGGCACGGTGGGAGGATCACGCCGAAGCGGACCTACGACCACTGAGCAACCTTGCACAGCCAAGACAGCGGTGTCTTGGAAAACCTCCGAGTTGCGGGGGAGGGGTGAGGGAAGTGTGGGGGGCGTCTCAACGCTACTGCGGAGAACGATCTCCCACCCAACCGAACACCTGTCGCACGCACTTAACTCAGGAGATTTTCCTGAGGAACCTGTATGAAATATATGGGGTAAAAATTTCACGTATCACTTGGTCCTCGCCTCTACTTCAAACGCCGCGCTGCCTTTTATAACGTATGTGTTATCGGGGCGCATGCTTGTGTGCGTGCGATGCGGGTGGGAGCGCGTGCGCAGATCGGGCGGTCGAAAGGTAGGTATGTATCGGTCCGTTACAAAGGTTTTATCGTCTGACGATATTGAAAAATTTATAAAAGATGCTCCAGATAACCAAGATCTGGCTACTAAGGTTAGTTAAATTAATTTTAAATATCTACGCGATTTCAGCCTGTGTTGTGTGTTGAAATTTATTATTGTTTCTTTTTTTTTTCAGGTAGCTTTAATATTTGGTGCCTGTAGGATACATAAAAAACATAGAGAACCATGGCCAGATGCTTTTAGTGAAGATTCCTATCACGAAAAATAAAATACCGAGGTCGTTCACCATACACAGTCCATTCTTTGAAATTGTTAAGAAGTATCAAAGTTTGCGGTCACCAAAAATGTTGTCCCATATTATTATTATTACCTGTCAGCCTATAGGTATAAACAAATTTGATTCTATGCCTAAAGAAATCGCTAAGTTTTTAGGGTTAGCAGATGCTGAGAGCTACACTGGTGAAACGACTTTCAGAACTTCACCTACATTGCTGGCTAATTCAGGAGCTGATATAATGACTTTGAAGCGTCATGGTAGGTGGCGATCTAGCAATGTAGTAGATCATACGTAGAAGATTTCATACAAAACAAGAAGGAAATTTGTGCAAAAATCACAAAAAGAATTTAACTTGATTCTGAGGTGCTTCCTACTGACGAAACACCAAATACATCCAATTATTGGATTTCACCTACCTACACGAATAATGAGCCATCTCAAATAACAATAGAACATGAAAGTATTTCAATTAATAATGTATCTGATGAGACCGCTAAGCCATCAAAAACAGTTAATTATAATTTTACTAACTGCACATTTACATACTAATTGTTTCTCTAAATAAACTTTTTATCTACTAAATAAAATTAGTTTTTATTGTTATTTTATTCACAAGTGTGTTGAAAAACGTCGTGTGATGCACGTGTGTATTGATGATTACACACTAGTACCATAATGTACTATTATTACTTTTACCACTAACATTAATTATTAACTTTTGTGAAGAAACAAATTAAGCCAGTCATTGTCGGCTTAAAAGGCAAGTTAGCAAGCGCGCATGTTTCTACGATTATTTTATATGTGTTGTTAGGTACCCTGAAAGTAGTTTATACCGAAAATTGCAACCCTAAAAACCTTGGGCTACTCCCATGGTACTCGTAAAACTGCGTAATTCAGGCAAATGTATGATGTAGATAATTACTGGACCAAATTAACTTTAAAGGTATTTATTTAAAGTTGAAATTCTATAAATAGTTCCTAAGTCCTAAGGGCGTTTGAAAAATGCTTATTTGTTCATATAGCTGATAACAAAACTTACCGTGAGCTTATCCTGGCTGTGGTGAACAAATACTCTTCAGCTGCCCAGGCGGCGAAGATCCCTGCAATAAGACAAGGCACCATCAGCCTCAGCTGGAAGTTGCCAAACTGCCCCAATTCGTTCACCAGAATCGAGTCCAAATCTACTTTAGGATGTACATCTTCCCCATCTTTATTCTTTAAAAAAGATTCCTCCTGGCTTTGTGCTGACATAGCTGCGTGGCTCGGTTGAATAAACGTTTTGAATGATACGTGTCTTCTTTGTTATTAAGATGTACATTGTAACAAAACAAATGTACAATAGCAGGCAAGCGGAGAATATCTATATTAACTATGTCACCCTGCTCCGTGCTCCAATGGTAATAATATACAGATAAATGTATCTTTCCATTGTAATAATATAAAGATTGTTAGGGTAAAGTTTTTGTAAGCCAGTTAGAATAAAGTAAAATAAAATATTTGTATGAGTATTTCGAATAGTATCTATGTGAGCGCTCCTTAGTATTATAAGCTTACTGTGTTAGCTAGAAAAATAATAAAAAACAAGTTCGGGCGCCTCGAGCGACTTCACACAAAGAAAATATAGGTGTATATAAAATTAACAAACATTACCTGGAATAGCAGCTGTAGAGGTTCGGAACTTCTAATCTTCAGGCGGGGGAAGATGAAATAAGTGAAAATATTCAGTTTAGTTCATCTTTTATTTCCGGAAAGGAACACAAACGTAACATTTAATTTAGAATTTTATATCGATTTTGATAACGTTTTAGCAATTATGCAAGGTCTAAAGGACTCTTGCGGTTATACTAGTATAATTAAATAGCCTGATATTTAATTTATTTATTTATTATTATAATTTGCTTACACACTAACAGCTACGCCAAGGCGTGTGACAAGCCAGTATATTATAATTAACCTAATTAATTAACATAATAATATTATTCTAGAAATTTAGTACATATATCAACAAACATGAAAAATTGTATATGAAAAAAGTCTAAATCTATCTGCTGAGCAACCAGATCATTGATGAGTGAAACGGCTTGTGCCGAGGGAGCGTAACGTGTGGTGTTCGTGCGCGGAGGCGGAGCCGCGAGCGCAAGCAGGCGCGCACGTACACACGCCCGGCGCACGTGGCTCGGTACTATTAACGAGAGACGCGACAGAGTGGTGGGGTTATCAATTTTATTTTGGAGCAACAGGTAATAATGTATCATTATCGCGCGTTTGCACCTGAGCTCTAAGGTGTTGATACCAACCATACCCGCTATGAACAAGGACGGATATAGGTACGGATAGTAACCGTATAACTTGTTGTAAAGGAAGCGAGCAAATCTCTTTTGTACCTTCTCTACCATAAGCTTGTATTTTTCTTCGTGCGGGTCCCAAACGACTGAATTGTACTCCAGCTTGCTACGTACAAACGCGTAGTAGAGGGTAACAATAGTACTTCTATCTCGGAAACGCCTAGATTGTATCATGACGAAACCCAGAGACTTGTGAGCTCGTCCACACACCTCCACAATGTGGTCGTTGAAGGTCAACTTTGTATCTAAGGTTAAACCGAGGTCACAAATCTTTTCCACGCGATCGAGTGCGACACTACATTGTAGGTTATGGTACAAAATAGGTGAGCTGGCACGAGTAAAAGTTATAGTTTTGCACTTATTAATATTAAACTCTAAACGGTTTCGCTCACTCCACGCTACAACATTATCAATATCCCTCTGGAGTGCCGCACAGTCTGCATCAGTTTCTATACCCAAGAATAGATCGTCCGCAAACATGAGACATCTAGCTGTCTTGATGACACTTGGCAAGTCGTTAATCATTATCAAAAATTGAGTTGGACCGAGCGTACTTCCCTGACTTACACCAGAGCAGGTCAAATACGGTTCTGAGCGGTATTTCGAGAGTTGTACATATTGAAGCCGATTTGAAAAATAACTTGAGAAAAAATTTACCAAATTTGGAGTGAATCCTACGGCTGAAAATTTCTTTAGGAGCACATCATTGTGAACTCGATCAAATGCTTTTTTAAAATCAAAATATGCCGCATCAACCTGCTTTTTAGAGTCCATTTCTGCAGCGACGTAGTCTACAAAGTTAATAAGATTGGTTGTGGTGGATCGACCAGCTCTGAACCCATGTTGATCATCGCTCAGTTGCGCGCCGACCTGTCTGGTGATGTCACGGTTAAGGATCGATTCGAACACTTTACCCAGTACCGACAATACAGCTATAGGCCTATAGTTTTCAATTTTAGATCTAGAACCATCCTTGGGTATAGGTATGACCCTGGAAATCTTCCACCGAGATGGGAACGTTGCTGTACTTAATGCCAAATTAAAAATAAACAACAGTGGTAGTTTAAGTGTTTCATAACAATCTTTTATAATATAAGAAGGTATGCCATCTGGCCCGATCGAAGAATGGGCATTTAGTCGCCTTATTGCTAAAAACAAATCTCGTGCGGCAATTATGTCTACTGCGATGCGAGATGAGCATAGCGAATTGTCTGCTTCGTACTCGGCTACATCAGCGGGTAGAGTCGAGGTATCGGTGAGGAACACCGACTTGAAGTATGAAGCAAATGCGTTAGTGGCGTCGATGCCCGTAAGCCTCTCGCCAGCGTATTCAAATTCACGGATAGACTGCCGATCAGATTGCTGATCCTTAATAAAATTCCAAAATTGTTTTGGATTATGTTTTATATCGGCTTCCGTATGAGCTAAGTACTGGTTGTAGGCAACATCGACTAGAGTTTTAATTTTACTTCTATAAAATTTGAACATCTCCCAATTGAATTGTTTGTCCTGCTCTCTAAATCGTTTCAAATGAAAATGTTTATTCCTTATAGTATTTATAATCTTCGCCGTATACCACGTGGGATACTTATAATGCGAGCTGAAATCTAATGGCCGTTTACGGGGAACAAATCTATCAAAACAAGTCTCTAGTAGGTTATATAAAGTGTTTACCGCCGTGTCAACGTCATTTGTTATATATATCTCGTCCCATTCAATAGCGGCTATGGCAGCGTATAGTGAGTGGAAGTCTGCCTTACGAAAGTTCCACCCGGTCGGTATGTGATCGCGCACCGCACGCGGAGGGGGCGGGGATGGGGGGGGGCGCGCACGGCTCCGTCCCGCGGTCGAGGCGTGCGCGCGCTTCGGACGCTCACCAGCAGCGGCGGGTGATAACCATCCACCTTCACCACCGGCGCAGTATCACCACTCACTTCGATCCACTCACCTCCATGATTGCTCAGCACCAGATCTAAAATTCCATCACATTTATTGGTAATGGTGTTGTGTTGTATTAATTTACAAGCAGAAACCATACTGTCATAGTGCATCCGAATATCCCGACTACACGAATTCAAATTAAAATCGCCTAAAATTATAGTATCTTATATTGAGCTTAGTACGGAGGCCTCTAACGTTCTGATAATATAGCGAGTAGTACTTATATTTCAGATTTTTTTTTCGGCAGTTTGTGAGTTGCGAAATCCACTACGCCACGGTTTAATATGGACATCTTCAGGCCAGTGCTCAGGCGACAGGTACTTCTCAACGTCTTTGGTCGGTACTGTCAACTTGAATGAGGCGTAGTCACCGCGGGATTTCAAAGCCTCAGTGCAGCAGTTATTACCAGGACAGATGTAATTCAGATGGGCCGTTACTTGATCAGCTGTAGTACCAATGTGTACGTAATATAAGTGCAGATAAGATTTTCGCTCAGCACCTAGAATTGAACAATTTGTCGACCCCGGAGCGGCTGTGCCTCGAGTAACGTTGCTGGGTGGTGCTCGGCGGGCTCGGCGACGCTTAACATCGGTCCAGTCATTGGCATTGTTTACATCAGCTTGCGCATGACTCACCGCGGGCGCATCAGGCACAAGCGACTCTGTCACCTGTGGTGGCGGTGGCCGCGGGGCGGTAGGGGTAGCGGGGGCGCTGTGACTTGAAGGCGTCATGCTGATGGCAGCCGTGTCTGCAAGAACAGGCAGAGACGGAGAATTACTGCGTCCCTCCTTAGTCGTCAAACCGGGTACGGAGAGGGCCGACGCAGCCCGAACACGCGCAGCTCGCTTCGGCCGTTGGGCCGCTTGCTCAACGCTCGGACCGCTGCTACCCACTTCTGCAGTGATTCAGATGTTTTTAGCTGCACTTATGTTTTCGCGGTCACTAATCAGCATTTTTATAAGTTTAGTTTGATCCAACACAAGCTTCTCCAAAGATATAATTTTATTCTCCATGGAGTGCACAGACTTGGTGAGTTCGCGAATAACAGTATCGGTTGATTTCCCCGACATTTCTAACAATTTATGAAAAAAAATATGAATAAGAACGTCCGACGTCGGCGGCGGTGCGATATAGCACTATAAGTTTCCCTATCGTTATTATCGTTAGCTATCGTTATTTATCGTTAACTATCGTTATTGCACCCTTATTTAAAGGAAAATAATTATTTTTTTAATTTCGTACCTACACGTGCCTAGAGAGTGGGTTTGTACAAGTACAACAAATTGACAATACCTTACTCCGAGACGAAACCTGTGATTATATCACGACACGGAGAGGATTTCCTTCCTTCTGATGCACGCGGAAGCACTCCACGAGAGCTGAGGAAATGTTCTCTTCAAGCGAAGATGAAATGCCAAGATGTCGGTCCTCAACTTCCCACGGTGAACTCATGGTGAAAATAAATACGGCAGCAAAATCCAAAAGAAAAATTCCCCAAAGAAAACGTCTAAGAAAAACTTCTAAAGAAAAACGCCAAAGAAAAACGCCAAAAGCTGAAATAATAAAAACCAGCGTTAGAATAATTTCCGTAAACTCAAAATATATCGTCATTTGACTAAAACAAAAGCACACTTACCGTTTTTCATAGGTTATGCACAAAATCCATTATTTCGGTAAAATTTAGGCTATTATACAAAGCTCATGGCTTGCTGCCTTTGAATATCGCCTCCACATGTCGGGCACTGCTCAGAAAATTCAGATCCAAATGGATATAAAAATTAAAAAATATTGCCTTTACATGACTGCGGTTGACAGAGAAGTCGTGGCCGAAAAACTGTCCATAGACAAGCCGATCGGCTCCAGTGTTGCCAACCATCGAAGTAAAAAAAAAAAAAACATAGTACTCTCCGTACAGGGGTTACAAAAGGTGTTACCCTTGTAATAAAAAAGTTAACCAGAATAATTTCCTCTAAGGATTGGCAATTTTAAAATCGAAAATACATGTCTAGAATCGACAACGTGTAACGGAGCGAAAAACGAACATTACAACATATATTTAATTTTATTGCATTCAATTGCCTGCCTGTCTGTGAATTAAGAACTCTAAAGGGCGGTATTCTAGAATCATACTCCAATGTGAACCTCGACATGAGTGGGGATGTGTCACTAAGTTACGTATTCCAGAAGCGTGCTCAGTTCTGAATCAAGTTTTAAAACTGGTTTAAGTAGAGATTACATTCTAGAACAATAACTGAGTCACGATTATTTGATCACAGTTCACCTGAGTGGCATCTAATTCTAAAACACCACTCAGTTGCCAAATCCCCACTCAGGCAGAGATTTGATCTCTGTTTACGTAAATAATGTACAGACCACACTTGAGCGTCGATTCCATTGCGTTTCTGTTGTGAGCGTGATTGTTTTATTCATTCCACCATGGATATCTTTGATAACATCATATTTTCCCTGATGACGGCTATGTAAATATTGGCGTACATACCAATACGACATTTAAGACGAGAGACGCACAAGATCCTATTTTCATGGATGTAGATAATTTATGAAAACGTTGAAGAAATAAATAAATAATCCTCTCATTTGATAACCACTGGACGAACTACGCAATTATATTAGCCCAGAGAGCTACTTTTTATGGACTAGGACAAAACAAGGGGCATCAGGGACTCGGAAATATAGATGGTGCAATTGATTGTAGACATTGAAGATAGTTTCAACTCCAGGTTTACAACATCACGAAGCTTGAAGAAATGTACATAGTAAGTGTACATATTTATTATACCTTAACACTGAGATTACAGAACCTTTTGTTCTGTAATCTGAGCCTTGATGCTTTTAATGTACCTAGTTAATAATAATTTCTATATATTAATAAATTATGTATTGCTACACAATATACAAATTATTGAGCAAGTAGACACAATAATAAGTTTGGTATGAACATTATAATATATCCATTAATTAATTTAGAGCTATGTCGTGTTGACTTTATTATTAAATTTTCTTTTCAGGCTGTGGTTGGACCTTCCGGAGAGTTTTTAGATATAGCTGGTCAATGATCTGGCAGCACACATGATAGCTGGATAGTCAAGCTCTCAAGAATTAACTTAAAGTATAGGCAAGGTATACCTACATAATGGATGACTGGAGGTGATAGTCAATATCCTTGTTTTGTAGTAAGCTCGATACTGTCTCGGCCATAACCGTGCCATGTGCAATACTCCACAATATTGCCTCTTACCCATACTATTATTAATAAATAATACCTATATTATTATATTAATAATAGTATGGATAGTACGACCTCTAGAAAAATATCATCATTTAATTGTAAGAGTATTAAAAGATCTATACAGGCTGTGCGCGACCTAACTGTATCCTCGCATTTAATAGTCCTCCAAGAGACGTGGCTATTGGAGCATGATTTAAACTTCGTTTATGAAATGAATGCATCGTTTGGATGCGTCGCGAAGTCCTCAGTGGACGCGTCTGTGGGTATACTGCGTGGTCGTCCTTATGGTGGGCTCGCAATATTGTGGAATAAGGCCATGTTTCCTAACGTGTCTCCAGTGACCTGCACTAATAAACGGATTCAAGCCATTCGCGTGTTTGTGAAATCTGGGTCGTTTTTACTCGTGAACGTGTACATGCCAACGGATATCAGTGAAAACATTGTCGAGTTTACAGAGTGCTTAGCCGAAATTAGTGCAATTATTGAAGAGTCGGATGTACAAGTTGCGTACGTCATGGGAGATTTGAATGCACATCCGTCTGCGCGCTTTGGTACACAATTGGCAAAATTTTGTGAGGATATGTTATGGGAATGGGCTGACCTCAACATACTCGGTGTTAATTTCAATACATACACTTTCCAATGTGAAGCAAGCGGTAGTAGGAGATGGCTGGATCATTGCATCACCACGAGAGCTGCTTGGGCACTATAGTCAGTGCTACGATTACGCATGATGTCAGATGGTCAGACCATCATCCTCTGAGCATTGAGTGCGATATAACTGGGGTGGCAATTGGACCAGCTATCTCTTGCAAACCAGACGTATTACAATATGTCAAGTGGGGCGTGAGAAACACTGCTCAAATTAATCAATATGGCGAATTTTGTTATAATAATTTAGACATGTTTTTTGAATTAATTACGTGTAAATGTGATGATGTATTAAGATGTGTTCATCGTAATGGGTATTAAGATTATATTGACAAATATTATAGGCATATTGTTGACGTGCTGCAAAATGCGGCTATTGTAAGTTCTAGGTCGTTTGAACATAAACGTCACAAAAACGTTCCTGGCTGGAACTACCATGTCAGAGATAGTCACGACAAAGCGAGACTTTATTTTAAATGTTGGATGGTTGCTGGAAGGCCCTCCAATGGTGCAGACTATCAGAATATGCGAAACAGTCGACGATCTTTTAACAACAAAATTAGATGGTGTCAAAACAACGAAGAAAGTATAAAAATGAATATTTTGGCTGTACATAGAAATAATAAAAATTTTATAAAATTTTGGAATGCCACAAAAAAGTTTAATTATAAACAAAGCTTACCTGTATCTGTGGAGGGCCTACAGGAACCATCCGCCATAGCGGATTTGTTTGCACAGAGGTTCAAGGTGAGTCCTCTTGCCGCTGAGTGTGTGCTCGATACGGAGTCATATCAGAATAATGATGTTATTGAATTTACGCGGGGGGATATTTCCAAGGTCATTATAAATATGAAACGCGGGAAATCACCTGAATATGATGGGCTCAGTATTGAGCACATACTCTGGGCCAGTGATAAGATTCATACTCACCTGTGTTGTTTTTTCAACCTTTGTATTAAATATGGTTATTTAACTACCTGAGGCTTTAATGAGAACGGTGGTAGTTCCTATCGTAAATAACAAAACTGGAGATCTAAGTGAGACATCTAACTATCGTCCTATATCCTTGGGTACTATATTTGGTAAGATACTAGAGCACTTGATTCAACCTGAACTGCTTAAGAATATTAAGATTGACGATGCGCAATTTGGTTTCCGTTCCGGTCTCTCGACAGATGCCGCAATTGCTAGCTTAAAGAGCACTGTTAGTTATTACAACATGCGTAATACATCTGTCTACGCATGCTTTCTAGATCTCAGCCGTGCATTTGATCTAGTGAATTATGAGATTCTCTGGGCCAAATTACAAGCGTCACAAATGCCTTACAGAGTGATAAATTTGTTGAGATACTGGTACGGAAACCAAACAAATTATGTAAAATGGGGTGACACAACTTCTAGCAGATGTTATAGGTTAGAATGTGGAGTTCGCCAAGGAGGGGTGACCTTTTCGGACCTTTTTAATGTGTATGTGAATGGCCTGATTGAGGAACTGAGAAGCACCAAGGTCGGCTGTCATTTAGGGAATGTGTGTGTGAACAACCTGAGTTATGCGGACGATATGGTGCTCCTTAGTCCCTCTATGAAGGGTTTGGGGAGACTACTTTCGATCTGTGGGCATTTTGCTAATGCTCACGGATTGAAATACAACGTTTCCAAGACAGAAATGATGGTATTCATATCGGGGAGGGGTCCGGATAGGGTACCTTTAGTATATTTGAATGGCAAAGAAGTGAAAATTGTTAAGCAGTTCAAGTACTTAGGACATCTGTTGACGGAACGATTGCAGGATGATGCTGATATTGAGCGGGAGCGCAGGGCCCTCGCTGTTAAAAGTAACATGCTCGCTCGCAGGTTCGCTAACTGCAGCAAGGACGTAAAGACCACTCTCTTTAAAACGTATTGCCTTAGCATGTATACGTGTCAGCTGTGGATAACGTTCACGCTGAAAGTTATGAATACCATAAGAGTTCAGTATAATGACGCATTCCGGACTCTTATGAGACTACCGCGATACTGCAGTGCATCGAGTATGTTTGCTGAAGCGGGGGTTCCTGATTTTTTTGCAGTTATAAGATCGAAGGTGGCGTCTTTCTGGCATCACTTGAATCGTTCCAGCAACGGAATTCTCGTGGCTGTCTCGGACAATATTTGTAGTCCCATGTATAAGCGTTGGACCTCTGTCCACATGGATAGGAATAAAAAATGACAAAAGCACTATTCACGTGCAACGCGTCCTACTATTTTATTTTTATTTAGGTTCTTTAACTATAATCTATTTTATTTTATTATTTTTATACACCCCTCTACAGTGTTAGTTTTAAGTTGAGTGTACGCATATGGGTCCAATGCCTGTAATAAATGATTTATTATTATATATATATTATTATTATCAAAGCCAACTGTATAGGAAGGCAGGGAGGGACCATGGATTTAATTAAATCTTGCCTAATTTTTTAAATATGGCTGATATGATCATTGCCTAACAAATTAGTAAATGATATTCATAATACAAAATCAGTCTTTATTTATACCTAAGTATACAGATTTTTTCAACAAATATGGTAATAAATGATGAATTAACATAAAATTAATTATCCTAAACATTATCACACTCGCTTTATTTTTATAAAAAGGATATTACTAGACATTGACTTCACATCGATCTGACAACTACTCATGTGTATTAATTCTTTGTTTGTACTCATTAGCGGCACTAGCAAGATATATGTAATTATATGGCACCTACCTATTCATTATTCACTGCTCACTTCATGATAATAACAATAAAATAAACTTAATTTTAACATCTCGTGCCTTTAACTAAGCATATATCCATTTATTTAATAACAGTGTGTTTCTGAGCATTGGTATGTTAATTTCAAAATACAATTCCAATATCAAATCAAATTTTTATATTAGCAAGATAACTACTATACTATACAAAATACAAACCTAATAAACACTGCAGGTTCTGCATCTAAAATACTGGGTGACAATAACAATTCATTACTTAAATGGAAATACCTGTTGACTAGGATACCCAAAGAGCCCATCGTTATCTTTTTCGCATTTCTTTTCTCGTATCACATGTGTTCAGTTTTTAAACTTTGTTTCTAGTCTCTTTTCATTATTTGATCATTCCTCCCAGGTCTACGTTTCATTATATTCAGGTTGGCCTATGACTGGTGGCCCATTACTCATTGAAGCATTGTCGATAGGCATTCCTTCAGAATTATCACAAACTACTGTATTTATGGGTAGTGACGCTACGTCACAATCTATAAATACAGTAGTCTGAAGAGAAGCTACATATGTTGATTGACTGAGGTGTATTGTGCAGGCCCTACATCTATGATCTGTTCATGTCCCTGTAACAGAAAAAAAACTATATATTGTCATTTTTCTAAAAAAATTTACACCCTGTTAGCTTTCTTATGTTAGTAGAGTGAAATTTATATAAATTAATATGAGAATTTATAGTAATAAAACTAACAGAATGAAAGCGTTCAACCTAAATTGTTATGTTCATATTTTCATTATGTGTATTATGTTTATGTCATCACACTTTTGTATTTGTCTTTATTACAATTTATTGGCAGGCGGGATGTGCTAACTTAACACTGTGTCTATTACAAAAGACTTTTAAATGAACTCTTTCGTTATGATGTAGGCAATAAAGAGATAAAAAATCCATTATTGTTTACAACAGATGATTTACAAATTTAAGGATCCATGTAACTGTATGTTTATCAAATACTAATGAATGCTATGTGAGCCTTAGAAGCCACAAGTGATTATATTTTGTATGAGAGTGTCTAGTTTATATTTTTTCATGTTTACTATTTAAGAAAGAAATTAATACAAAAAATATACTATTTCAAACAATGAAGTATTTTTTTATGTAAGTAATTATACAAAATACTAACCACAGCAATCGGAGTCAATAGCTTCTGATATCTCCACAAGCAGAGCTGGAGCAATTTCTGCTATGTAGGGATGGGATCAATTACAGCGACAGAACAATGACTTTCACCGTTAGTACCCATCCTGGGCTGATGCTATTTGTCATCTCCCTGGCGAGTTATTAAATTTAGCCAAATACGCCGCAGTTGATGTTTCTCAGGCGTGGTAGTATTTTCTTCACACATGATGTAGTTCATTTAAAGATTACAACAACTGGATTATCAATTTATCATATCAACCACGCATTACATACTTTGTAAGTAGCAAATAAACATGAATAAATGAAATATGAATGGTAAAATAAAGTACACAATAAGTCGTGTAAAAACAGTATTGCCAGTGCGCTGTTATCAGAAGCTACGTGATACGTGTGCTGATTATTTTTATCCACTTGACACACTGACAGATTTACCTACTAGACATGCGACTGCGAATCTTCAAATGAGAAAAGGAAAGACAAATATCGTCTTATATAACGCAGTGTAAACAGCCCGCGATTTTCTCCACATGGAATAAGGTTATCACGACTCATGCCTTGTCATAAATCAGGTAAAACAGTAGCTAGTGTTAATACTGGGTATTCGATATCTGACTGCTCCATTATCTCGGTTGATAGTGACCCTGTCTTCAAAGCGCGGGTTCCCAGGTTCGGTCCCTGGTCAGTACAAATATAACTATGATGAGCAGAAATGTGTGTTCTCTGCTCTTGGGCGTTTGTGATGTGTAATGTATGTGTCCATACCTCCCGCGACACATGGAATCAAAGTGCGAGGTATAATTGTGTAAATGTTATTTCCATTCAAAATCAGTTGCAAATGCAAAAATCCCAAGTGGTTACAGCGCGAAGATGTAACCAATTTATCCACTCATTCACAAATTTCACATTAATAATGTTAACTAGCGTGATTAATTATATTTTTGACGTGATAGTCTTATAAATCGATGAACGCCGGCTGCACGCATGAAGTTAATTAAAAAGTATGATTCATTGTCACGTTCGGCGATCGGCCTAGGCGTTCGGCTTGTCGTATGACGTTATCATGTGAAACTATCGTCCGTAAAACGACTTTACAGGGAACCATTTTTTTCCTAGGCAATGAGCATTTTACATAATATCTAAACGTAAAGAACTATTTTTTGGCCTGCTTTATAACCAGTAGTTCAAACCGTACCTAAAACTTTGCGACGTGCCAAATTTCAAATTTATTTTATTAACTATGATAAAATTAAACGCAGATTTGAAAAGTTTATTATCTTTCATTTGATACCTTTATTATCTTTTATCGACTACTTTTACAAAGCAAAAACTTTAAAACGCTTTAGTCGTTATATACCCATGATATTTCCTATTTTCTTATAACTGAATCTTTGTAATGTTCTGGCAACTCCTCAAATATTGAAATACGTTTCATTTAACGTAAAACGTATAGTTATTTTTATAATGCATACTTTTTAGTTAATAATGATGCGTTAAATGGAGCGCCATAGACGTAGAACGTAAAATGTGTGCGTAAATAGGCTTGAATCATAGACAAAACTGTAACTGAGTACAAATCTAGTTTCAAATGTGGTCCTTGATATGAGGATCGATTTAAATAATTCAGGTAAGACTAGTTTGAAAACCCTTCTGAAGTACATTCGATGCTCAAGGCTAGTTTCAAGGCTCAAGCTTAGATCAAATGCTGTTTGAGCTTAGCTTCTGGAAAACGGACCTAAATGCCATACATATTTGACTCAAATCTGTACTCAAAACTCGATTCACTATTGAACGTACTACTGGATTACATTCATACTGGATCAGTTCGACACTTGTGGACGAAACGCATATGTTCCATACATGCAAATGTTACCACTAAACTAGGTGGATCTTTGCTTGTAACGTTTCCCAATGACATAAACAAAAATGTAGCTCCTGATTTATACCAATTAGATAGGTACCTACTAAGAGTATGTACTTATCTACTACATGATCCCTATGCTTATATGAATAGTCAGAAGGTGTCTAAAAAGGCTCGTCTGGCTGGGGAATGTTGGTTCCGACACTGATGTGTCGGAACCAACATTCCAAACATTCCAAAGTTGGGTGTGGCAGAAAAAGCATGAAAGTAGAATAAATGCTGTGGAGATGAGAGCATTGAGGAGCATGATTGGAGTGAAACGGAGTGACAGGATAAGGAATAGTGTGATAAGGGAACGATGTAGTGTGAATGAGGGTGTAGTGACAAAAATCGAGAAAGGTATGTTAAGATGGTTTGGACATGTGGAGAGAATGAATAAAATGAGAATGACTAAACAGGTATACATGGGACAAGTAAACGGAAGTGTTGGAAGGGGAAGACCTAGGCGAACGTTCCGAAATCAGATTGAAGACGTTCTGAAAAAAGGCCAGGTCAAAAGTACCCTAAACCGTTGCTTATGTATGAAAGGATTGATGAGTATAGATGAAGCGAAAGAGATATGTCAGGATCGTAGCAAGTGGAAATCCGTGGTCTCTGCCTACCCCTACGGGAAAGAGGCGTGATTTTATGTATGTATGTATGATCCCTATAATGTATTTAATTATGTAAAACCACACATTGCGCACTGACTGTTATGGGCGAGAATAGTATATGCCAACGACCATTAGACAGATGATTTGCTTGTTTTATTACCAGAAAATTAAAATAAGTAAGCACTTTCTGCATCAGTCCACCAATAACGTTTTAATATTGGCACATTTTTATGTACACAGTCATAGACTAATATATACACTAGGAAATACAGTGTTAACTTATTGATCTTGCCACTTTTTAAGACACGATTTATTCTTCACGTACGACGCAATATTCAACAGACTTCAAAAAAGGAGGAGGTTATATGTTCGTGTGTTTGTATTTTTTATATGTGTATGTTACCCAATTGGTCCCCTGTTTTTGGACTGATTCTCAAAATTATTTTTATGTTTGGTAAACTGTACTTCCGAGGTGGTCCCATTTAAATTTCATCAAATTCGGTCAAGCAGTTTTTTAGTTACACTCAATAAACTGAAAAGTGTTAATTTATCTTGATATCATCATTGACTATCGATCCCTTAGGTAGCTGGGTCATAGCTTCGGGAAATCGTTGATACGTGCCTCACGTCGGAACGGTTCCCAAATCTATGGAAGGATGGCAGACTGCGCCTCCTGCGGAAGTGCCGTCGATTCACCCTCCAGCTACAGACCCATCGTTTGCTGGATGATACGGGCAAGATACTTGAGAGGGTAATAGCTTCCCGTGTCATACGGCACCAAGAGGGTTTCGGATCTGGGCTGTCGGAGGCTCAGTATGGTTTTAGAGCAGGGCGGTCCACAATTAGACGCCCTATTCTGGCTTAAAGGGTGTACTCAGTAGGCATTCAGGAAAAAAGCGTTTGCCGTATCTTTAGATATAGCCAACGCCTTAACAGCCTTCCACACGGAGCAATACAGGAGGGACTTCGTTATCACGGAGTTCCCCTGCATCTGCGAAGGCTGTTGACTGATTACTTGCTGGACCACGACGTTCTGGTGAAAGGACGTGACGGTTCGAGGTGCTGTCACGTCTCTTGCGAGGTTCCACAGGGATCGGTGCTGGCTACCCACATATATGCGGGTCGCGTGCTATGCGGACGACACCCTAGTTGTGGCCAGAGGGAGGACCCTCAGGAAGGCGATGCGGCTGATCACGGTCAGCACAACCCTTGTGATCAACCGCATACGCGCCCTTGGTCTGGAGGTTGTTCTCTCTAAAATCCAGGCCCAATTGGTCCTTTGGCCTCGGGGTGGGGCACCTCCAGGAACGCGTATTATCCTGGGGATGGGACGGAATCCTCGTGCCGGTTGGGGCCAAGATGAAATATCTGGGCCTCAGCCTGGATGGAAGGTGGGCTTTTGGGAGCCATTTTGCCCAACTGGCCCCTAGAGTCGTGGAAGCTGCAGTCGCGTTGGGAAGGTTGCTGCCCAACGTGGGTGGTCCGAACGCCAACTGCCGTCTACTTTACTCCGGAATGATCCGTAGTATGGCCCTTTACGGGGCAATGGTCTGGGTATACACCCTCGGTCGCAATAATCAGAGCTTGATGTGACGTCCGCAGCAAGTCATTGCGACTAGGGCGATTCGCGGATACCGGACGGTGTCATGGACAGCGGCATGCGTGCTGGCCAGTGATCCTCCCCTGGGAGCTGCAGGCGGAAATCCTCGCCAAAATCTACCACTTCGTGGCGACGTGGTCGTCCCAGACTGGGAGAAGGTTACACGCATGCGATGGCAGGCGCGAGCCACTCTGTTGCGGCGGTGGAAGGAGGACCTGGCTCTGCCGGTCCCTGGGCAGTGGACGGTGTCCGGTCATTCAGAGGTGGGTGAAACGACCGTTCAGGTCGCTGACCTTCCGATTGGTGCAGGTGCTCTCCGGACATGGATGCTTCGGAAAGTACGGGCACCAAATTGTGAGAAGGGAGGTGACTCCTGCTTGCCACGTGTGTGGAGCGCCGGAGGATATGTCGCACCATACGCTGGAAGTACGTGCTGCAAGGGGGCCGCAGCGGCACACGTTTTCAGTGGAAATAGGCAGAGATCTCTCCCTACCGAGCGTGGTGATCTCCATGCTTAGCAGCGAGAGTTCGTGCAGGTGATGGCCACCTTCTGCGAAGCGGTGATAGCGCAGAAGGAGGCCATGGAGCGGATCAGGGAGAACGTCGTCCGATCTGACCCGCTCCGGCACATATGACTGGGGGAACGGAGGAGACGGTTCGCACGTCTCCTCCCTCCCCGCAGTGGGGTCACTAGTGAAGAGTCGGGGGACTCTTCGCCAGCTTGCACGGCCCTACACATTTAGGGGATGAGCAAGATCATCCCTTCACAGGTGCTGAGGCCTGGTTAAGATCGATCCGGACCTACCGCTGGGGCAAGATGGTGAATGCCAACGCGACCCTGCCTCGTCTGTTCTAATCTGAGTTTATTTCAGAGATTTTTTGTGGTATCAAAATTCAAAAAGCACAGAGAATCGCATAAGGTGTCCGTTGTAAGTTTGGTTAAGGTAGTGTACAATTAAGTTAAAGAAATTCCAGCCTCGTGAGTAATCTTATGCGTGGCGTACGCTGCATGAACTCTGAGATAAAAATAATATCTGCTTAAGCTCGTACTTGGATTCTTTGTGACATGGAAGATATGGAGATATACATGCTAAAGCTACCCATGGATGTTTTCTCTTTTTACATGCTTATGGTTGTTTTGTGATGCAGTAATATGTAAGTTCAAAGGCAGTAACTACCGATTACTTATTATTACTAAAGTACCTCTAATACTATATATTGTTTACTTACCAAATGGTACTGCTCAAAATGTTGGCGTATAGACGGTTCCAGATTTGATGATATTGCTTGTTTTTCTCACCACAAAAACACTGTCTACCTGATTCTTAGGAAGTGGATAACATTGTATTTAGTAAGTTGTAGATGACGGTTACAAAACCAGTTAATCAATGTTAAATTATCACAGTCAACTTGAAATCAATAATAAAAATTATAAATCATTAGTTCTAGCTTTAAAGTATTGTGCACAAACTTGTATTATATTATATTCACTTTGTATTTGTAGACTGAGTGACGTACATTACGTAGTACCTATAGTTGTCTGTGGACTACACTACACTACATAGCGGTTGCTTGTAGACGTGGCGGTACGTGGCACGCATAGATAAAATAGAATCGTTGGTGGCATGGTGCCACGTCATGGTGTTACCATAATAATTTGATATTTTTGGCCAGCCCGAAACACGCCAATAGTGCTAATCGACGCTTGGCTGTCGGCAACGCGCGAAGTGTCTCGGAATGCACCATCTTGTTTGTTTTTGTTTTCTTGTCTGTATTTTTGACTGTAATTATAATAATTATCTTTGTTTCATACTATGTATCTTTGTTTATTTTCTATTGTTTATTTGTTTCTGTTGTGTCACGGGTTACGTTCGTGGTGTCAGTGAGGAGCGCCGACTGAAAATCAGTGCTTGGGTTTACCCTAGCGTATGCCGAGTCGGGGCTCTTTCATGGCATTACGCAACATTATTATTATGATGGTTGTCCTATTTTGTCAGTATTTTTGTATGTTATGTTGTGTGATGTCCTGAATAAATCTATTTTCTTTCTTTCTTTCTTCTTTCATGAACACATCACAAAAAATCACATTTAAGATGGAGAACAAAACTTCAGCTCATAAACATTTGAACTGGCCAGACAATGAATCTAGAGCCAGGGCCATATTTCTACTCGTATATGAAAACAATGCGTATAGGTAGAATTGTTACTCTCAAATAGTTAAAAAAAATATTAATGTTAAATATAGCAGGTCTTTAGACAAACTATAATACTCCAGAAAAAAGATAGAGAGAACCAATTAAATCAGAATACAGCAAAGAGTACAAGTCCTAGACAAAGTTAAGTAAGTACTTTGCTGCCTGTGCGAATCCAGGGCAGATAACTAGTAAACTGCAAAATATATTTTACGGACATTATGTTATTTGAAATGTTAATGAACAGAATTATGGATTATTTGTAAGTTATTGAGATTTTATCCTATTCATATTTGCGTTGAAACTTGATTTTACATTCTTCTTATAATGTACATAATAATTAACACTGTCTATGTATAACAACACTAGCTGGTGCTGGTGGTACGTCTGCGCAGGATTTGTACTTTGAGTAGCTTATTACTTCTGCAAGGGCATATCTATCTTTACAAAAAAATTACAAAGAAATATCATTTGAGTACATTTAAATACTTAGCATATCAATCAGTAAACAATAATAATAAAATAAAATTAATCACCGTGGAAAAAAACTGTTATTACATTTCATCACCCTTGGCGGTATTTGTGTTACACTTCTGCACCCTTGACGGTCGCCGAACACGCCTAGTGTATCGAGCTATCAAATTGACTTGGCTTTTGACTAAGCTATCAGAAACTGACACAAACTTTGACAGAACTGTCATCATTACGATCTTGACGTAGGCGGAGATCTTATTATTTTGTCTATGCTGTGCCCAAGCATATTACGCTTTTTCACCCGCGTGGTGATGAATGATTATGATGATGAAAAGTATCCCATGTGTTAAACCAGTGCCTCATCTACCTCCGTACCAAATTTCATCAAAATTGCCAATGCCGTAGGTACGTACCGTATATGTACCACAGACTGTGTTAACATCCAACAATTCAACGCCGCCCGGCCCGCCAAAATACGTGACCGTTAGCGATGACGCATTAACTTGCGCTTGCACCGCCGCGACCGTAAGAACGATGTTCTTATTTACTCACCGAATGCTGCTGTGGGAACTACCTCGTGCAATGTTACCACCGTGGGCTTTTCATCTACCGAGCTTCTTAACACTGGAAACTCGGAAGCACCAAGAATGCAGGCAAGCAAGTCAATTAACAATGAGTGGAAAGAAGTTCAATATAAGAAGCGTCGTGAAGTATCATTACGTTGCGTCGCTGGGCCGTCGGTGACGTCATTCAAAGCAGCTGAGTTAAGGAAAGAACATGTTATCAAACGCTGATGATGTCAGAGCATACTTGGCTGAGCTTTGCCCTCAAAGAGCAGTTACCGTGGAGCTCAAAACCAAGAACCATTACAATTCCATTAAAATTTGTGTTCCAGAGGTTTGCTTTGAAAAATGTTTCTCGGTGAATGTTTGACCTCAAAATTCGCGTGTTAAACAGTGGATTAATTAAGTTAAGCGAACGTCCGCTGTTATGACTGCCAAGCAGCCGTTTCAATCGGAGGTCGGCGCGCATTGAGCCGCGTACAGCATCTAAACATAAAAAGGTCAATATATTTTACTAAAACGTCAGAGGTTTGAAAACTAAACTCCATTTATGGTACCCGAGCATACTGACTTCCGACCAAATTCTGATAGACGCGACTGAGACTTTCTGGACGGGACTGTCTATGACGCTGAGATTGTACCGGACGGTTGGACGCTGTTACGCCGCGAGCACCCCACCATCCAAGGAAGTGTCCTGCTTGCAGCGAGGCCTGGCCTCACAATAACACGTCGTCCGGAACTGAAATCGAACCACGGTGAAGACTAATGGGCCTGCATTACTTATAGATATGAATAGATATAAGATACAATACAAGATACAAGATGTTTTAAAGCCAAAAAAAAAATGTAAATACTAAACATTGTAACTTAAATAACGAGTAGTAACTAGTATTTATATTATGTACAAACTAAATATATTACCGGCGGACCCCAAACTAAGCACTGGGCCTGTATCTTGGGGCCCGAGTGCAATGTTAACTAAACAGCATACAAAACTCGTCATAGTAAAATGGCAGTAAATACAATACGAGTATAGCTTATGGCTTTTATCGTTGTGTCTAAGAGGCGACACTTAGATTATAGTGTAGGTAATTATAGTTATGATAAACTTAATGCCGAAAAACAGTTTGTTACGGTGCGAATTTATGCGATCATTCGCATCATGTGTGTAAATGTGATGTGAATGTGTGTTTGTGCGAGTGTGTGTGTATTTGTAAGCGCAGTGATGTAATCAGATTAGTTTTCGGTATCAATATAAGAGAGTTGAATGGATGGATGCTAATGAGACCCAGTTCTACTGACGCGGATTATATGACTTGTAATATTGAATCATTTTTGACGAATTATTGAAACGGTAATTTTCTCATCTCGGAAACTTAAATATGAATAGTGCCAATGACAACATCAAAAAATATTATTGTTATTTTCTGACATATAGCAATTTGACTGATTATAACGACGTAATGAATGCTCACGGGAGCGTTCTTGCCGTAGTTCTGGCACGAGAGTGGACTGAGCTGGGCGGGGCGGGTATGTGTATGCGAAGGAGAGGGGTTTGTCCCCATTGACTGGCTTTACCACCCGGCACTCGAGATCACGATGAGTCTTCGATTACTTTGTACTAATCCCTGTCATTTGCAACCGAGTAACCTCAAAGAATACCGGTATTGGAATTTCAACAAAACGGACTTGGAACGTCTCCACTCGTTAATTGAGAACATTTCATGGGCACCGGTGCTAGAGTCTTACGACGTTGCTAGTGCTACCGATGCTTTCTATTATATTATATATCAATTGTTTGACTGGCCAGTTCCTAAAAAGATTCGGTGTATTAAGCAAAGTAATAGGTACCCGGTCTGGTTTAATGTTAAAAATATTAGAGACATATGGCTGAAAACTAGGGCTGCACAGAGTTTGGCTGCAGAGCCGAGCCCCTGCGTCTTACAGAGCATTTTCTGATCTGCGTACCTCTTTAAAAACTCGCATTTGTGAAGCCCATAAAGCTTATATGTCTAGCGTTGAAGTTGACCTACAAGTATGCCCGCGGCGGTTCTGGAACCATGTACGCAATCTTAGCTCAAATGGCGGTTTTGAACCCTGTGTCACCTACCAAGGCAATTCAAGTCTTGGTGTTGAAGCTGCCAAAGCATTTGTAACCTATTTCTAAAGTGTCTTGTTAAACAATTTACCCCAACTTGACTATACTGTTAGTTGTAGGTGCGGCTTGCAAGGAGGGAGTGTCCATGTACCAATGCTGACACCCAGGGATATTGAATGGGGCCTCAGAAAATTAAAGCCACGTAGTTCTCCGGGTCCTGATTGTGTTCCTGGTTACATTCTCAAGTCCTGAAAAAAGCACATAACCTTTCCTCTTTACCAAAATTTTAATCTCTCACTTTTGCAAGGCAAATATCCTGATCAATGGATAAGATCCAGAGTACCCCCTATTCCTTAAATGGTGGTAAAGCGTTGTTTGATAAACACCATCCCATTGCTATCGTATGTGCTCCGGCAAAAGTATTTGAATATATTATTCATAGGGAGATATATACGCAAGTGAATCAGCTGATAGGCGTGGAACAGCACGGATTTAGACCCGCGCGCTCGGTTAACACTAATCGTTTATGTTTAGTTGACTTTATATCTAGCGCTCTGGACCGCGGGCGGCAGGTTGCCGTTATCTACCCTTCCTTCCTTCATTCTTATATTCTTTTTCCGTTATTAGCACGTCCGCCCAATCAGCACCCCCAAACGCTGGTGAACACCTTTTTATTAAAGTCCTTCTCTCACACTCTAAAATTCTTCTCGGAGTCAACTACAGTAATTCTCCACACAATAACTACTTCTCTTCATTTGAAAATATCATAGTAGATCTCAGTCCTTCCTATAGTCACACCATAATTATGGGTGACTTCAATGCTTGTCTCATAAAACGTGATTATCGGTCCTTTTCTTTCGAAACCCTTGTTAAATCTTGCAACATGCATATTCTCCCCCATTGTGCTACTCACAATTTCCCAAATTCAACTCCATCTCTACTTGACCTCATTTTGGTCTCATCCTTAGATCATGTTGCTAAGCATGGCCAGTGTTTGGCTGGTGCCTTTTCCTATCATGATTAAGTTTTCTTATCTTACAAGATCCGTCCTCCTAAAGCTAAACCTACAGTTAGCCTGCAGCGTAATTTTAATGGTATGAACCGAGATGCATTTATTAATACGCCATATCTATGAATCTGTTAAAGATGAGGATCCGGCGAAAATTTGGATCAGAACATTAGGAGTTGGAAAATCTCGTCAAGAATCAATTCCCAATAACTTACATAAAAATTCCCTAAATCACCACTTTTCTTCACCACCTAATAATATATAAAACCCCATACTTTACATTTTCTTTCTAACACTATAACTCCACATTGTTCTCCTTTTGTTTTTACTAAATTTTCCGTTTGTGATGTTAAAAAGAGCATACTTTCCATTACTTCTAATGGCGTTAGCGTGGATGGGATCAGTCGTAACATGCTGATACCTATTCTTGATATATTTCTCCCTGTCCTGTGCCATATTCTTAATTTTTCTATTTCTAGTAGCGCTTTTCCTGCTTTGTGGAAGGACGCTCAAATTATCCCTCTCCCTAAAAAACTAAATCTTAATGTTTTTCTGAATACCGTCCAATATCTATCCTTCCTTTCCTATCCAAAGTACTTGAACGGCTAGTTCACAATCAGATGAACACTTTCCTTGCACGAAATAACTTGCTAAGCCTTCTTCAAACTGGTTTTCACTGGTCTTTCTGGTCAGGGGCACAGTACGGTTACTGCACTTGTTAAAATAACTGACGATATTCGTTTAGGTATGAAAAATGGTCAGCTAACTGTGCTGGCTCTCTTAAGGGCCCCATATACGGTACGATTCGTCTGTATGATCCATCGCTTCAGACCGATCAAAACGACGAATAGACAATGTATGTCAAGATCGATAACGATTTCCTTAATCGAAGACGATGTCGGAAATCGCAATAAATACCCAAGTAATCATGAATATCATAACGATAAATCGACAGTGCATCCGGCTCTTTACAGTAAGGAAAATACTTTAATTTTATGGGGTTCTAGCTGGTGCCCGCGACTACGTCTGCGCAGGATTAGTACTTCAAGTAGCTTATTATTTCTCCACGGGCATATCTATCTTTATACCAAAATGTCAAAAAATATGTACATGGTCAAACGCAATTGCTATAATAGTATTATGTGTGTACATTTAAATACTTAGTATATCAATCGGTAAACAATAATTATAAAATAAAATTATTCACCATGGAATAAAACTGTCATTACATTTCATCACCCTTGGCGGTATTTGTGTTACATTTTATCACCCTTGACGTTAGCCGAACACCTCTAGTGTATCGAGCTATTGACTTGGCTTTTGACTAAACTATCAGAAACTGACACAAACTTTGACAGAACTGTCATCATTACGATCTTTACGTAGGCGGAGATCTTATTATTTTGTATATGCTGTGCTCAAGCATATTACGCTTTTTCACCCGCTTGGTGATGGATGATGATGATCAAAAGTATTATATGTGTTAAACCAGTGCCTCATCTACCTTTATACCAAATTTCATCAAAATGGCCCCAGCCGTTTGTGCATTAATGAGTAACAAAGATGCACACATCCATACATCCATACCATACTCACAAACTTTCGAGTTTATAATATTAGTAGGACGTATTGAATTCTTTGAACACGTCTTTATCCTCCAACACAAACAAGTAAATGATCGATCGTTGCGACTAATCGTGTCGTTTCATTTGTGATGCGATCAATCTTCACGATTTTCATCAGATCGATCGTACAGACGAATCGTACCGTATATGGGGTCCTTTAGACTTTAGCAATGCTTTTAACTTGATTAGTACTACTTTTGTGGAATTTTTTTTTGATGGATTTCAACGACCAAAATATCGTTAAATCTTTATGTATGCTCATTTTACATGTGCTCTAGAGATTTTAATAGTCTTTGTCGAATTATTTCATTTTTTTTTTATTTTTATCCTATGTCGTCTCGTCTTCTAATTTACTCCCAGTTAGACCATCACACGAAAGATCATGCAGATCATTACATTTAGTGCACGTCATATCAGCGCTCAGTTCCATTCCTTGGTTACATCCAGAACAAGTAGTAGTCATTGTAGGTAAATAACAGTAAAAACTGTACACGTTAATAGGTAATGTATTGAAATAAAGTGTATGTTTAACGGCAGGACTACAAAGTCAACAAAAACGTATAAGGTGAGCATAATTTAAATCTATGCACAGGCGCAGCGCGTGAGCTACCTGCCAAAAGTCAATGAACTCACAGCGACCGGTAGCAGCGATGCGCAATAGTTTTAAAGCACATATAACGTTTACTGATAATATCTCCGGCGTCAGTTAATAAATTGTCACCATATGAACTTCACTTGGCACTAGGTATCATAAGCTACACTTCTATGCCAGTTCCACGTATAAACACACACTTTAAACTACTTTTATACAGAAGTATTCACGGAGCAAGCGAAGGAGCTGTTGCTTTTATGATACGCTACGACTACAAACCAACTGTCTGTCCTACTCCAAAGATTGCATTTTTCTCTTTTTATTCTTAGTACCTGAGCCACTTTTTCTGATGCTAAACTAATTTGGATGCCCTGGTCGATTAATGCACGCATAGTAACATATGACCCCTTAGAGTTTTTTAAGCTATTGCATAGCTTCTATCGCGGGTCTTGAGCGTGGAGACCGAATCCAGAAATTCCGTAACGAAAATAACCTAACACCCCCCACTTCAACTCCATCTATCGAGGAATAGCAGAACTTTTAATGACCTTTTCAAATATCACGCTTGTCTCTTTTGTTCAGCAACTCGCCTCTAGATGGCATTGGTTAAATAATTATAATTGCATAAGTTGATTTGGCATCTATCGATGAATAGCAGAACTTTTAATGACTTTTTGAAATATCACGCTTGTCTCTTTAGTTCAGCAACTCGCCTCTAGATGGCATTGGTTAAATAATAATAATTGCATAAGTTGATAAAAACAGCTATGCAATAGCTTTACCGCGGCAGTCTCCGAGTGCCACACGTCTTTTTTTACTTTTAATAAGGCTGTCGCGCGCAAACTCTCCGAAGATTCCTCTTAATATGCATGAGAGCTACCCGCCCCTGGTTCTTGATGCTTCATATTTTGTTTCGCAACTTTAGTTCTGTTTGATGACTGTTCCGTTGTAATTGCAGAGTTCGTAAAAGCCTCACGTAAAATAGTGTTATGCGGAGCTAAGCATTTGCGACATGTAGATGTCGAAGTATGTGGATTTCCGTTGTGACTAAATAAACAGTTAGTGCAAAGTTTTAGCTTGTATGCAGTTTTTAGTTTTTGTTCGTCGTTCATTATTAAATAATTCCTGCAATTACAAATGCCGTGCTGCCTATTACAAAGAGGGCATTGGATATTCGACACGTGCATAGATTTCGCAATAAGCTTATTTCCGTTGTTATTATTACGATAATTGTTAAAAGAATTACTTGTATGTTTCCTGGCGTTGTTCAATGGTTGATGATATGATTATGTGTTCACTCTCTGTGACCCTGTCTCTTGTCTTCTACGACTCGTCTCTAAGGATGTAAATGTAGTTTCTAAGAAATCTGTTAAGTTTTACAGGATCAGTAATTCTCTTGAATTTTTAAGAGACCCAATGTAGTCGGCGTACGTGTCTGCGTCTAAATTTTGACCTAAGATGTATACTAATAGCGGGTCCCAAGTGGAAATGTTGACACTGAGATGTTTTATAGTATTTAGACATTCCAGCGTGGTGTCACGCATGCTCTTAATTTGTTGAGCAGATGGTTGTTGGATATTTGGAAGGCCTAACAGTATGCTTATGTGAGATGAAAAGAGAAGATTTTTACTGTCGTGTCGATGTGTTAAAATTTCCCAAAGGGAGCATAATAAGCGCTCTAAGCATATTTATTTTGGGGCAGAAGCTCATCCCAAGAAGGGGGTTGCAGAGCTCGGCAGTAGGCGAGTATCTAATGAGATAATTATGCCATCCTCCGCAACCACCCCGAGCCCTCACTCTTTGTCCATTGTGCTGTAAACGAAAGCAGTGCCATCGGATTAAATTCAATGGCTAAGTAAGGCGAGGTTAAAAATAAAACTTTAATATCAAAAACGCATCTCACAGCGATTATATGTAACGCATCTCCCATGTATCTGTCAAAGAAAGACTTGAAAACTTATTTGAGCGGCTGGGCACACATTTGACACACACTTAACTTTGGTAAACTAATATTAGTTTTTCATATGTCTCGCTTGCGCTTGAGACGTAAACAGTGCTAATACGTATTTACTATAATTATTTTTTTAAGATGACGTATAAAGTGATTGAAGGTATTGTACGTGACCTGCAGAAGACATTAATGATTGTACTGGATAGAATGGGTACTCTCGAGACGAAGAACGACGAAAATAATGCACTAATTAAAAACACATTAGAAATGTTCAAACAATTGAAGATTGAAGTTGAGGGTAATGTTTCAAGCAGTGATCGCAAGTTACAAACGAACGTTGAGCCCCCGACAGCGCTGCAGCGCCCGATACGCCAGGCGCGATTAAACTCCGGCACGCCTTTGACAAGTTACTTGACAGCAACAAAAAAGTCCAGCGCTAACGGCGCTGTGAAGTCACGAGCCTCCGTCGTTCAAGCCGCACCGGAAACTCCCGAGGTAAGCCGAACTGAGACGAAGGCTTCCACTAATAAGCCTCATACTGGAAAGGTATCTACGGCCACGAACCCAGCGATTGACGAAGAATGACGCCCGAATAAGCAGTCAGACTGACAAATCTGACGTTGCCGTTTTAGGCCATGAATGGCAACAAGTCACGCGTAAGCGGATTAGAAATAATATGAAACGGACCATCGTCACAGGTGCTGGAAAAGCAGATGATCACCTCCAAACGGTCGAAAAAATTAAGTATGTACTTATATACTTAAATATGTATGTAAGGCTTGGTCTTTTAGACCAGACACTTCTGCCGAGCAAGTTCTCAACTATATAAATAAACAATTGTATTGCGATAAATACACTGTTGAAAAACGTAGTTTAATGACTGACAAACATGCAGCTTTCATTGTTGGCTTCCCAGAGAGCTTGTTTGATAAGATCTGCACGCCGGTAGCATGGCCTCCGGACGTTAAGGTATCACAATGGTTTCGGAGGGGAACTGGCGGGGCTGCGACGAGCGCGCGCTCTGCCGTCCGGCCAGCCAGTTGCACCGAGCCACAGTGACGAGAGTGACACATCACATTCGTATGCGCCTGCGCTTCGCATTTGCCTTCAAAATATAGCTGCTTTGGAAAATAAAACGACGAAACTTGAAGTGCTCTTACGAGGTGAAATGAAGTGTGATATCCTCGCGCTGACTGAGCATTGGTTGACAGTATCACAGCTTAAATGTGTCGAAATAGACGGTTATAAGCTAGCCTCAAGTTACTGCAGGAGTAAAATAATCCATGGTGGCTCGTGCATTTTTGTTAGTCCGGGAATGAAGTGCGTAGAAAATGTTGAGCTAGTACAGCTTGCAGTAGAAAGAAGTTGTGAAATATCTGCTATAGATTTTATAGACTTTGACATTACGGTAGTTTGTATTTACCGAACAAACCTTGTTACTGCAATTGACTTTTTAGCCTCCTTTGAACGAGTGCTCGATAACATTAGCGAATTGGATATTCAATGCGTCATTGTGGGTGACATGAATATAAACTGTGTAGGCGAAATGCATGCAGACTTAAAGAAACTTACGGACCTACTGACGACTCATGGTATGAGTATAGAGGTTGACTTCCCCACTCGGCTAACTGCCTCAACATCAACATGTCTCGACCATATATATTCTAACCTGCCAGCAGGTTCCATTGCCGTTACACCTGTGGTAACTAATTTAAGTGACCATCGAGCCGTTAGAGGAGAGCTATCGTTCTTCAAAAACAGTATTAAAGTGAATTCTGCCAGTTATGGTAGAATATTCTCCATTGAAAATCAGTCTAGGTTTGATGCATCCATGAACAGTGTTGATTGGGCCAAAATATGCTCCAAAAATAATTGCGCGACGGATCTGGCAATGTCAGTAATTAATGTTATTGTTAATAAATTTGAAATATGCTTTCCATTAAGGAAAATGAACTCCAATTTAAAGTGTGACTCATCCTGGGTAACCCAGGATGTAAAATTATTAAAATCTCTATTATTTGACATTATTGAAATTGGCATTCGGAATCCGAGTAATGAATTATTGAATAGAATGATTATTGACATGCAATTTAGATATGACATGTTGATTAAAACAAGAAATCTGATTTTTTGCTAATATTATTAAACACAGCACAAATCCGCAAAAGGCGATGTGGCATGTGGTCAATAAAGAAAGGGGGAAAATTAACACTCCTCATGTAGATATCACCGATGTAATTCGTAAATCTGACGGGTCTAAGTTTGCTTGCAAAAAAGACGCAGTGAACGCAATTAATGCTAGGTTTTTGTGTGCAGGCGCGACCTGTGGCGCACCTCGCGCTGATATAGCTCGAGCTTTAACTGCACTACGCAGCGCGCGCCCTCCCGCTAGCAGTTCGCTGAGATTCCAACCTTTCAGCGCGGATGAAGTACATCGTCTTATTACCGTACGTATCCCACCGAAAGCCTCGAAAGACGTATACGGTATAAATATGCGACTTTTAAAGACGAGTGCTGCTAACTTATCCTCCATACTATCTGAGCTGTTTAATCGTTGTATTAAAGAGGGTACGTATCCAACACCCCTTAAAATCAGTAAGATAACTCCAATATTTAAAGGGAAGGGTAAGAAAGCGGATATAGATGGCTACAGACCTGTTTCTATAATTCAAAATTATTTGAAAATGGGCTAAGTAGTCGCCTCGTTAACTTTTTGACTTCTACCAATGCTTTGTCAGATAGCCAGTACGCCTACCGAGAAGGTCGCTCGGTCGAGCGACATTGCTAACACGAGTACTAGTCCACCGCATCATGCGTGCACGTGAAGACAAGCAACAGGTAGCCGTCATATGTTGTGACCTTTCTAAGGCATTTGACGTTGCAGACCATGCTCTCCTGGCATGCAAACTACGCCATTATGGCATAGACGGCACGTCGTTGCAATTATTAACGAGTCTACTGCAAGATCGGTCACAAATTGTAGTTGGCGATGGAGGCAAAGAAAAGTCGGAACCTCTTAGGACAATGATGGGAGTGGCACAGGGGTCGTCTGTGTTAAATTTGCTTTTTTCGCTGCTACTTAATGATCTGCCTGACGTAGTGACGCCAGCAGAAATTTTAATGTATGCAGACGATAAAGCTGCGATCGTAACTGTCGATTGTCTCGAATAATGTCTGAATGCGGCTGCGGCACAACTTGCAAAGTGGTTTAACGTCAACGGTCTGGCACTGAACCTTAAAAAAACGCACTTCATGCGGTTCAACCTTTCAGGGCGTATTCTCTCACCCTTAACCCGTGAGAAGGCGCGCTATGAGCAATTTGCTCACACAAAAATTAATTGAGAAAGTTTTTGGTGTTCCTGTCCACATATCGTCCCGAGCTCCTAGGTACCTTCCTAACTATTCAACCCCTCTCCCCTCGCGCAATTCACGCATCGATCAGTCCCGCTGCTTCCGCGCAGTGAAGCACTTGTGGAAGGCCTGCACTGTCGTGCGGCAATTTGCTCATCGCGCGCCCATTCGCGTAAGTATTTATTATTTTTCATATAAAACATGTTATTGTGCTTTTCTTGTGTATTATTATGTTAATTTGTATAAAATTTTTTTTTATCGGGTACATTAACTCTAAAGTCATATTTTAATGCTAATGTTTTATGTTATCAGCTACAACACACGTGAAAAATGTACGATCTGTATAATGCACAAAATCTTCGAAATTTCTTCGTGGTTGAAAGAGGATTCTAAACGGGAAGAGAGGAAACTTTTATATTACTTAAGACAACAAAAATGTAAACATTGTATACATTTTTATATAGGTTTCTGGTATGATTTTGGAAATAAATTATTATTATTATAATTATTTTATTATTTCTTTGGATTTCATCCGGTCCTTTAGAAAAAGCATGCACTTCGTGCAAGCAATTACTCTGCACCGATCACATAACGTATATATGTTCAATGTGTTTTGAGAGGCACACTTGTCTTGATCTCATGGAAGAGTGAAATTATTAAATTTAGTTTTCAGTTTTTTATTTATCGGGATTTTTTAAGACTACCAAAGATTGTAGGTCCAAAATTAATTAATTTGTTATTAGAGGTAGAAATTCCTTTTATTTTTCATAGTTTTAATTAAAACTCTTGTTTTATATTAAATTAATGTTGTTTTATTTATTATGGATCCATTAATAGCCAATTATACTAATGTTGCAGAAATATAAGCATTTAAAGTAGTGTGAGCTATTTGCTCGCGCGCGCCTATCCGTGTAACAACATTAGGCGCGCCTTCTCACGGGTTAAAGGTTCTGATTGACGGAACAACATTGCAAGAAACAAAAACAATAACCTTTCTTTAAACTTCGATACGAGTGTGTTGATTGAGGGCGAAGCAGTTGAGCGTGTTTTTGAAGCTCGAAACTTGGGCGTCATTATGGATTCGAATTTACGTTTTGAAAAACATGTCGCTGATTGTGTACGGAATTGCTTTTACAGGCTAAAAGTCTTATATAAGATAAGACCCTTTATCAGCGAGGAATTACGTATACATCTTGTTGAATCGTTAGTACTATCTAAACTAAACTACGCAGACACTGTATACGGTCCGCGGCTGCTTGTGCGAACCCAACATCTTATCCAGCGAGTTCAAAATGCCTGTGCGAGGTTTTGTTTCATTGTGCCCCCAAGAAGCCATATTACGCCATTTCTTAATAAACATTACACTCTCAAAATGAAATCTCGCCGCAAACTACATTTAGCATGTCTCCTCTTTGGGGTAATTCATTACGGTACTCCTAAGTACTTGTACGATAAACTTTGTTGGATGTCTAGCAATAGAGGCTGTGAAAGAAGGCAATGTTCCACTCAATTGTCCACGCAACACCACAGATCTGAAAGTTTCAGAGGTAGTATTAAATATGCGGCTTCCAGGTGTTGGAATAATTTGCCACCGCCAGTAAGAAATTCAAAAAGCGTCTACAGTTTTAGACAAAAACTAAAAAAGTTTCTTATTGACGGCCAAATACAGCATGGTATTATAAATGTGGACATTTCTCTTATTTAGCCAATATATCTACACCTCACTATTTTTTGTTGTGGTATAAAATATAGCTATAATTTAAATTTCTCCATAATATAATTTTATTTTATTTAATAATTTAATTTAATTAAAATATAATTTAAATCTGTCTCAACCAACCATTGTTCATGTAAAGAATACGTATTATTTGCGACCTCACTCAAATTTATATATGTAAAACTTCAATATCGCTACTCTTGTTTATATTATTTATGATACAGTATTATATTTATCATACCTTATGTTTGTTTATGATGTATGAGTATGTACCCTACAACCTTTGTATGTTATTTTCATTGTCACTGCTGCACTATCTTCTCCACTCATTGGTCACAGCTGAAAACCAGCGTTGGGTGTTGGTAACACACCCAACTCATGCTGAGCTGAATACCAGTTAGGTACTTGTCAAGTATTCAGGCACATGAGACGAGCGTAGTGTACGTAAATCCGTAGTCTCTGCCTGCCTTCCCCTCCAGGGTTCAGGCGGTGCGTAATGTAAGTGTCTATATGTTTCATGTTTGTTCCCCCTTGTTTATTAATTTGTTATATGTCGGCTCTGTGTTCTGTAAATGTTTAAGTACCTAATAAAAATGTTTCTTTCTTTCTTCTTTCTTTCTCGGGTTTGAAATTGACTCTGGCTTAAGGTGGGAGAACCATGTTGACAGATTGTGTGGTAAGGTAAGCAGTGCGTGTTATGCGCTCAGTCGAGTCGCAAGAACAGTGTCCGCAGAGGCGGCACGTTCATGCTACTTCGCTACGGTACACTCTCTGCTAAAATACGGCGCGGACTTCTGGGGACGATGTGCGGAGTGAGAGAGAGTGTTTTGTCTGCAGAAACGCGCCGTCAGAGCAATCATGCGATTACCATGTGATGCTTCCGTGTGACCTTATTTTGGGAGCCTGGGAATCTTAACTTTGCCAGGCATAGTTATATTTCAGGTAGCTGTATACGCGAGAACGAACTTAGACTCGTATGTGACTCGTAATAGTGGGCACACCTACAATACACGGAACGCAGGTAAGCTTGCTGGTGTACAGCGTAAACTTACGAAGTCTTCCAAGCTCGCTCATATCATGGGTCCAACGGTATTTAATAAGCTGCCCACCTTTATAATAGCGGCCCCCAGCTTGTATAGTTTCAAGTCTCGACTCCGACGCTGGCTTACTGAGCACTCGTTCTATAGCTATAACGAGTTTCTTAACCTACCTACTATATTATAGTAGGTAGGTTAAGAAACTCGGTATGTATAGTAACTATAACGTAGTGTTGCTATTTATTTGTATTTATATTCTGTTGACTCCCCTTGGGTATGAATTATTTAATTAATCGTTTTTACCATGTTTTTATTTATTGAATTATAATCACGATGTATAATTTGACATTACTTTAAATATATGTGTGTTATGTTCTAAATACTAATGTATTACGGTATGTATATATATGCTATTTGTATGTCTGCATGTGCAAAGTGCACCCGCAAATGGCATGTACATGATTATTTGATTGTAATGATTTTGAACTTTGACGTGTAAATTGGCTTTATTAATAAATTGATTATGATTATTATGATTATGATTATTTATGTGTTTAGGTTAAGGACGGCCGTCTGGGGTAGGATAATTCCACGGTTAGCTAGGTCAGCTAGGTATTTGTAATTGCGACACGACCCACGGATGGATCGGGAAGGCCGCTGGAGTAAACACTGCTTCCCCACCTTGACGGACCGAAGAGTTGCCTGGATGGACCAGGCATTGTGAGTTTTAACCTTAATTTAATTGTCTATGTACCTATATTGTTTGTTAGTTTTAATTAATTAGCGCTACGTATCGTAGCCGATGTTCGCTGGAGGCGCTTATGGGCGCAGCCTCCCGAAGACCCGATTAGTCTCTTCGACAAAACTTATTGACCCACAGTTGGGCCAAGTTTGGTTGATAACACTCATTATAAAGAAACATTTAACGAAAGAAGCCAAAATTGATGTTTTACATGCTAACGAGAACCTATATAAAGATGCCGTAAAAAATAAACTAAGCATTTACAATTTTTCGCATCTGACAGTGGATGAAAGCAATGACCAACTAACCGCAGCATTAACTCTAAGCTTAGAAGCGAATACACTTGACATCCTACCTAAACGAACAAGTAAATTAAAGACAGATACCATTAAGCTAATAGACCACAGAAGACTGATAACCGGCGAAGCAAAGGTAGATACGACCGAATTACAAAAGCAAATAAGGCGCCAAACTCGTAAGGACACATCCGAATACAATACTTCATTGGTTTGAACAGCTATTAAAAATAACAGCAGTTGAAGGGTCCTTAAGCTAAAGCTTAACGTGGGCACGAACCAAATACTCAAATTGCTTGACTCCAACGGAAAAGTTGTCACAGACCGAGATCAGCTGCTCGAGATAACACAGGGATAGTATGAGCTTTTTTACAAAAGTAACACAGAACCAAACCAAACAACGTCACAATCACAGAAAAACCTCATCCCTATGAAGAATGTGGGATCTGAAGAAATTCCCGATGTTACTTCTGAGGAGATATCGCTAGCGCTTTGCCATATGAAGAACAGGCGAGCCCCAGGGGAAGATGTTTTTCTTCCAGAAATGCTTAAAGTCAGCACACGATCAATGTGGGAATCTTTAGCATCCTTATTTAAGAAGTGCCTAATAGAAGCAAAAGTACCCACAGCATGGAATAATGCAGTAATCAACCTCATACATAAGAAAGGGGACATTAGGAAGTTGGACATCTACAGACCCATCAGCCTCTTATCACATAATATACATAAACTATTCTCAAAAGTTCTTGTCAATAGGCTCGAAAGAAAACTTGATTTCCACCAACTACTCCTAATAGAAGCAAAAGTACCCACAGCATGGAATAATGCAGTAATCAACCTCATACATAAGAAAGGGGACATTAGGAAGTTGGACATCTACAGACCCATCAGCCTCTTATCACATAATATACATAAACTATTCTCAAAAGTTCTTGTCAATAGGCTCGAAAGAAAACTTGATTTCTACCAACTACGTGAGCAGGCTGGCTTTCAGTCAGGATTCAGCACAAATTACCACTTACATACTCTCAAGACAATAATCAAGAAGTGTAATGAATATAGAAAGCCCCTTATACTTACTTTCGTTGACTATGAGAAAGCGTTTGACTCGATTGAATAGTGGGTTGTAGAGCAACTAGTTAGATGTCGGATCGATCAGAGGTATATTCGGATTCTCAACAACCTTCACCAGAATGATACCGCTTGTATCTTTCTGCACAAGAAAGCGAACAAATTCAATTTGGAACGCGGTGTTAGACAGGGAGACACTATATACCCAAAGCTTTTCACAATGGCCATAGAATTTATATTCCAACAGATGGACTGGACTGAAAAGGGGTTGGTAGTTGATGGAGAGAGACTTTGGAGAGAGAATCTGAGGTTTGCTGATGATCTGGTTCTCATATCTGATAACATGGATGATATGGTTGCTATGTTGGAAGATCTAAAATCTTTTCGTGCAGGTCTGAAAATGAACACTGGGAAGACTAAAAACATGACCAACATCCCTGAGTCATAGTTATCAGATTCCTGTTGACATGGTGACTGAATACGTTTACTTGGGACATGTACATGTAAGGGACAAATTACCTCTTGGCTTTGAGAATCAGACCGCGGAGGTTGAACGACGAATCTCGCAAGCCTGGACCGCATTCGGAGCCAACAAGGAAACTCTACGTGGCAAATTACCTCTCCATCTCAAAGTGAAAGTTTTTGAACAGTGTGTCATGCCCGTGCTCACATATGGTACAGAAACAATGTCACTCACTAAGAAATCAGCTGAGAAGTTCAGGGTCGCGCAGAGAGGAATGGAGAGAGCTATGCTCAGTATCACCTTGCGCGACCGGAAACGAAATGAATGGATAAGAAGCAAGACTAGAGCGGGTGACATAATGGTCGCAATAGCAAAGAAAAAGTGGACATGGGCAGGACACATTGCGAGAATGGATGCGAGTCGATGGGTGAAGCGAGTTCTTGAGTGGAGACCTAGGGCCGACACATGAGGGCGAGCCGCCCACCGCAGCGCTGGGTAGACATCAGGTGACACGCAGGCCGGGACTGGATGCACTGGGCACAAGACTGCCAGGAATGGAAAAAAGGGAAGAGGCCTACATCCAAGAATGGAACGCAAAGAGGCCTCCATGATGATGATGATAACACCTCATCAGCGTTAATAAAATTTTCTCAAAAATGGTATGTAATGTTGCATATCATCTCTAAAAAGTATCCAAAAAGTGAACTTTACCGGAGACTTATTCACAACTGTCCAGTTAGAATCGAGATTTCAAATTTGGAAACTCCTACTGTCCAGTAAGTAAGTATGAGCCCGTGTTGATAAAACGCAGCCATATAAAGGTGCGTCCACACTCGTGACAAGACAACGGATCGAATTACTTGACATATATACAAGACATGTTATGCTTAGTGTGGACGGTCTAGTGTGCTGACACGGTCATAAATCATGTACGATGAAATTTTACAAGTGTGGACGTATGGTGTTGAGCTAGAAAGCGTGGCATGGCATCACTACAGGAACGATTTGAATAATAAATTATTCAAATTGAAATAAATTCATTCACAATTATTGAATAGTCAACGATTGGGATATTCATTATTTATAAATAAAGATAGATTTATTAGTTCAAAAAGTGAGTTAAATGTATCGTAAAATTAATAAAATTTTATTTTTCCTACCATTTATGATTTCTTTATTTACTCGAGTACGAGATAAATTGTGTAATAAAATGATGCACAATTAAAAACTTATAATATGAATATGCAACTATTTAAATATAATTAATTTTTTTAAAATTATGTTATACTATTATAGTTGTCAACTTGCAAATCTTTGTCATTATTCATTACAGAACCATTCTACGCGAGAGAGTATATCATCGACTCCTAGCTAGCTTGCTACATTCTCCGGTTGATCATCATTGAAGATGGCTCCGCATTTACATGACGTAAGTACATTTTAATATTATTTACAAACATATGTATCTATATTACTGTATTGAGTTAATAATGACAAATTCCTAAAGATTAATATGTAAAATGTAATAATAAAGTACTGTAAATAGTGATATATTCTAAAAATCAAATTATTGTATGGTTGCAATTAATATTAATAATATTATTATTAATTAAAGTACCTGTATTTAAATTGGGTTTATATAGTTAATATTTTAATACTAATATTAACTCATTAATTTCTTGTGATAATGTTTATATCAAACTTGTTGCATTCGGAAATATACGAGTATGTAACTTGTTCTTAAATAAATAATAAACATCTCTTCATATTCAGTACGAAACTTACTCTTAGTACCTGTTATAAACTTCTATACCCTCGTGTTGATGGATGACGATGAAAAGTGTGTAAGTGTAAATATGTTAATCCAGCGCTTCATTTACCTCCATATCATCATTTATAAAAATTGGCTCCGCCGTTTGAGCGTGAAAGAGTAACAATCATCCACCCATACATCTATAGTCACAAACTTTGGATGAAAAACCATAGCCACATTTTTGAGGATAAACCATTTAGATAGATTTCTCCCCCATTTGTGGACCGATACAATTTTTTTGTAGAATGTACTTCCAAGGGGATGGGACCACCCATTTAAATTACACCATATTCGGTCAAGTAGTTTTTGAGTTACACCCTAAAAACTGAAAAGTGTTTGTTTTATCTTGATGATATTAGTATTGACAATCGATCCCGTAAGTAGCGGGTTACTAAAAATACAGAAAAAAATATTTACCAACAAATGGAACTGATTGCAACAAAAAGTGTGAAATAACTTGTCGAAGTCGGTACCATGTGCACAAAATTGTTATAATAGGTACCTACTTTTGAACTATCATGGTACCGATTTCAATAAGTTATTTCACAATTTTTGCTGTCGAAGTCGGTCCCATTTTTCAGCAATAATTTTTTTTTAAAATTATTTGTTAATCCAAAATATTAATAAAATATATAATTTAGGCACAACCCAAAAATGTTTAATCAGGTGAAATGAGTCAGTGAAATGAGTCACCTAATTAACAAAAGTTGTAGTACTAATATTTTGGCTACTAAATTCTTCATCTAGATATTTTCAGCTTCTTCCATAGTGTCGGGCAGCTTGGTGCCGAGCGTTTCCGGTGTAAGAAACATGAGGATCCCGGAGATCAACGCCAATGATCCGAATAGTACGAAGGGAAGCTCTTCGAATGTAGATGCACCCTGAAAATACAGAAAAATAGAAGTAAAGTAAGTTATATAACTAATATGGTTAAAAAATGTAAATGATTCCTTTACCTACGGGACAGTTACCTTATATATTTTGTTTTGAGGGTTCGATATATTGGTGCTGTTTTCGAAATGCCTTATGTATCTTATAGAACCAAACATGCGAAAAACCCACTTGGATTTGAAATTTGGGAAAGATAATAATGGTCTATTTGGTTTCGTTTGATTTGATTCTGAGATCAGAATTACAATGTGTCAATCTAGAAGAAGGTGGTCATAAAAGGTTGTACTTAGCTGCAATACATTTTCGTCAACCGTCTACAAGCCCCTCGCTATTGCGCTACTTTATAGTATTTGATGTTCAGCTCTGAGAGGTTTTCCTGTCGACCTGTAGGTACTATTATGAATTTATGAATATGATTGTTTTGAAAAATTTTACGTTAAAGAAGTATCAAACCATTACGTCTCCACCGTTAGGACTACAGTTTGCCTCTCAGAGAGAGAAGTATGAGCTTTAACTGATTGCGGTGACCCAGTACGGCTAGGTGAATGGGCTAGTGTGGGCTAGTGGCCAGCTAGTGTCAAAATTTTAGGCCAATCAAATGCCTCCGACATCTCCGGCTGAATGAATTGTTAATAGACATAATAGACTGTTTTCCTAACAAACAAACAGGACTTCTGAAGCACAGAAGCACTTATAGTTGATACCACTAGCGGTCATCCATCTAATGGGGGATCCCTATAATCTATCTATCCACACTTTTCCTTACTACTGATAGAAATTTGACATAACGTCCTTACAAATAGTGTCAAATATCTAACGGCCGTTTTCAATATTCTATCTAGCCACAGTTTTCATTACTACGGATAGAAATTTGACATAACGTCCATACAAATAGTGTCAAATATTTATCTCTAGTAAGGTAAACCGGCGATAGATAGATTATTGAAAACGACCGTAACCCTAGTAAGGTAAACCGGCGATAGATAGATTATTGGTACGGGCCGTAAGTCGTAACCGCAGCAAGCATTGCTTACCCTTGTTAATCAGTATTGTGAACGACAGGATAAGCTGCGCTTCAAATTTCATTAATTATTTAGAAATTTGATAAATCAGTTTTATTCACGATTTAGCTTACATATTCACATCTTACTATGAAAACCTTACAAAAGCTGGTGTGAGTGGAGACAGAATGCACCCGATCTCGCCCAGCATTGAGGTGAAACCGAACAGAGTGTGCCGGTGCTTGGTTGGGTACAGCTCCGCCGTGTAGATGTAAAGGGAACTGGTTACCATGGCCATCGAGCACACACCAAATAGGTAGACTGTTAGCGATAAAACGTAATAATCTGCAAAAATAACACTGTAGTTGACATTTCTCTCAAAAATAAATCCAAAGTAAGGAACAACATATACAAGGGCCTTATAACTTACCATGAGGTACGAATATGAAAGTTATTTGACAAGCGAAACACATCCAGAACGCACCAGCAAGGACAGGCTTTCTTCCAATCCTGTTAACTAAGAAAACTGCTATCCAGAGTCCTAGAATCTGCACAAGCGACACTACGATATAGTTCTTGTAGGGATTTCCACTCAAATTCAATGCATTGATGTCAAGGCCGTCACGTACAAAGAAATACGTAAACCACCATACCGGGGCAATCACACATCTCAGTAATACTTTTTTATGTCTGAAGACTAGCACAATCAACCACGGCTCGTTAACTATCTTGTTATCTAGTTCTTTTCTGTTCTTTTCTTTTTCAGCATATATCCTCAACGCTTTCAGTGATAGTTGCGATAAAGTTTTTCCATTACATTTAACAATTTTGTGGAGAACTGCTTCTGCCTCATTGTATCTCCCCTTGCTCATGTACCAGCGCACAGACTCGGGTACGACCCAATAGTAAGCAATAGTCAGTAACTGTGGTATGTAGAGAGCAAGTGTAAGACTCCTCCAGTTGGGAACTGCCCACGCAATCAAGCCCAAGGTCACCTGACCCAATGCCCAGAAAGTACTTAAAGCGGCGGAAGCAGCAGGTCTATATTTTGGACCCATGACCTCCATCACTGTAAAATTAATTTTCACGTTATAATATCGTTTTGTTTACAGATATTATCATTAAAATTTGCTGTTTTTATGTATATACTTAATATATAATTATTATTAAATACTTACACAAAATGTAGGCACTTGTGTAGATACCAGTGCCAATTGTGGACTCGGCCACTTCTGAGATGATGAAGCCCATATACGTATTAGCAAAGTATCGAGTTGTCCCCAACCAGGCACAGTTAAAGCCGGTGATAGCAAGCGCCGCACGCCGTCCCCAGCGGTCGGAGATGTACCCGGTAATGGGCAGCGCCAGTACTGTACCGGATGCGCTCAAGGATCCGATCAATGTGCGCCTCCATTCATCGCATGCTAGACCAAACTGAAACAAAATTTCCAGAAAAGAAACTATTATTGCACCATTATAATTATTAAATTTAATTTTAAATTGATTTATTTATTCACTAGTTTATTTATTTATGTCATCCACCAGCTGCTTTGCAGGCTTGTATTTAGGGATACGAAGTAGAAGAGACACAATAATTACTGCTTTGTTCTTGTAGACTACTACTACTTCTTCCACTAGGAAGCGCCGCTTTGGAATCTCAAAGCCCTGTGTTCGATCCCAAGTTGGACAATTATTAAGTTTTTCTAACAAATATCCCAAAAGCAGTCCGGATTCTAAAATAACTGCTATTATTTGGAATCAAAAAGACATCTGTAGAAACGTGTGTATTCAAAAACACCTCTGCCTATCCATTCGCAGCTACATAGGCGTGACGTTTTGTTATGTTATCTTCTTTGTTATGTGTTTTTTCGTAAAATCACATGTACTTCATTTTTTACTTTAATTTTTATATTCATGAAGTTTTGAGTTAATCGAACCACCTGGTTTGATGGTGATGGTTGATGATGATGATGAAATATATATAGCGTATGTTACTCAGGCAATCAGGCACAATGTAGCTTTCCACTGATGAAACAGTTTTTTGCATCGGTTTAGGCGTTTTTGCGTACATACATTACACATTTTTATTTATATCTATTTATTATACCTTTTTATTATAGATAAGTATTAATGCCACAGTACTAGGGGGGGAATGGGTTGGTTTTGGTCTTAGTGGGGTATGTTCAAGGCCAATGAACATGCCTCTATAAAATGCTAAGTAATGCCAGCTGCGTACGTCTAGAAGTGCGGATCTAGACTACAGGCGCACACCAACAAGTGCTCCATACACGTCCACGCCATCTCTAGACTGCCGCCGCGGTCTAGGGCTGGGCCCACATACTAACATCTTTGTGGGTCGTCCTCCCCGGGCAATGTTATGGTCCCCAACGAGCCCGCCTATAACATCTACCTCGAGACCATGACAGCCAAGTATGCAGTGCGAAAGCGAATCATCGGCGCCCATGTGACATGCCCATCTCCTGCGCCGCCTGTGAAATGGGACGGGCACCTTTCGTAGCTAGATCCAGATCGCGGGCGGAATGGGAGATGGAACGTACACAAAACCGATAAATCTGGCCGGGGAAGGAAACCCCTGTATAAAAATCCAAGCACACAATGGCTGCAAATATTAAAAACAAACTACCCCAGGAGGGTACCGGTTTATCCGGAGAATCCCTCCCTGAGCATAGCTCGGGCTGCCCCTCGTATTCTGGGGGGGGCAAAATATTGCAAGAAGTGGTAGAAGAGAGAGGAGAGCAAACCCCCACGGGTTTGGGTGAAGCGGTGAAGGAGCTCGTGGCGGCCATGTCGGCCCCGGAGCCCTGCACCTCTGCCTGGACGGTTGTTGGACCGAAGGGCAAAAAAGCAAAAGATAAGCAACAGGGACTTAAGCCGAAGGCTGGATTCCCCCATGCTGACGCTAAGGGACTTAAGCCGAAGGCTGGATTCCCCCATGCTAACGCTAAGGGACTTAAGCTAGAGGCTGGATTCCCCCACGCTAACGCTAAGGGACTTAAGCCTGAGGCTGGATTCCCTAGTGAAAAGAGACTCGAGGGGACGCAAGTCCCAGAGACTCAAGACTTAAGCAAAAAACAAAGAAACCGACTAAGGCAGAAGCTAAAGAAGCAGCAAAAGGCCGAAGCGCGAATGGCTAGTCAAAGGTCAGAAGCCGGAAACACCGGTACGGGATCTAGCCCAACGGGACTTAAGCCGCAGGCTGGAGTCCCCAAGGCAGGAGACCATCCGGAAGGTCAGAAGCAGATGACTGGAGATGCCAGCAACAGCGCACCTGGCCCGAGCTACTACTTTAAAAAAGCAGGACAGAGCACCGCACCACCTGCCAAACCATTGAAGACTGGAACACCACTAACGGCAGAACCAGGACCTTCAGGGGTCCAGAGCAAGTGGTCGCACCCTAGATACGGCAATCGGTACAATCGCCAGAGGCGTGGGGCAGTGGCCATCTCTAAATCTGCACAGGCCCCTCCCCGCACTGAGCCCGGCAAGCGTACCCGGTTGAATGACACGGTGTCACCTAGAGGTGGACACAAAAGACCCAGACTGGACAGCTCACGGCGCACCCTGACCAGCTACGCAGATATTGCTCAGAATGAGCTGTGCGTAGCGGTGACAGGGGAAAGCCAAGAGCTGAAAGAAGAGCAAGCCACCAAAGTAAAGAAGTACCTGGTCAACAGGATACTAGCTGATGTCAAAGATCCAAACATCACATTCTCCCCCTGCTTCAGAGGGAAGCCCATCATTGCAGATGGAGCCCTGAAGCTGTGGTGTAAGGATGATGCTTCACTAAGGTAACAAGGCAGTTAGCAATCTGTCAGCTGACTCAGGGGTAAAACTCACTGTCAAACGACAGGGAGATTAAACCCGAGTAGTTAGAGCAGCACTGTTCATCCCGGAATGTGACAGCTCAGTCGAAGACACGAGCTTGGTTCTGGCGGATCAGAACAAGTGGGCCCAGGTGAACACCTGGAGACTATTCGCGCATAGCAAGCACGGAGACGACACGATGTTCCTCACGTTGGGGATTCCCGAACCCCTTATACCTACACTCGTAGAGAAAGGGCGGAGGCTAGCCTTCAACCTTGGGAATGTCTACGTTCGATTCTATGCAGCGAACGGGTCTCTTCAGGACGAACCACCTGCACCAGCAAGCAAGTCCACACCGGCAGACAAGCCGGATACCATGCGGGCTCCAGACGGCAAGACGGGGGAAACTCCGGACGAGCCGTCACACTCATCGCCCAAACCATCGTCCTCAAAGGCGACGGAGGATATGAGTGTGGATCCTGACCCCCCTGCTAGAGGAGAGTGGAGGGATCCAAACGGGGCCAACAAGGCAGAGTCAGAGGAGGAGGGAAGCCTGGATGATGGCGACCCAATCCTCCATGACGTGTAAGGTCATACAGACCAACCTCCAGCACAGCCTCACTGCAACGGCTAACTTGCGCAGAGTGCTGGGGGATGACAGCGAGGAGACCATGGCCTTGATCCAGGAGCCGTGGATCAGGGCGGGGCGTGTGTGTGGTCTCAATAATCTAAGGGGTAAGTTAATATATGACAACACCTCCAAAAACATTCGAGTATGTATATATGTACCAAGCAACATTGCATCAATGCCTCTAACCGAGTTCTGTTCCAGAGACTTGGCTACTGCCAGGCTCCGGGGTATTCTCGGGGAGGAAGCTGGGGACGTGATCGTCGCGTCAGCCTACATGCCCGGCGACGAGGAGATCCCATCGAAAGACGTTGCGGACCTGGTAAGATACTGCGAACTTAATGACTTCGAACTAGTAATATCAGCAGACACAAACGCCCATCACCCTATATGGGGTATGCCCACGTCAAACAGCAGAGGGGAAGACCTGGTAAACTTTTTATTTACTACAAATCTCCTTATAGCAAATACAGGCGCGGAGCCAACTTTTGTTAGACAACGCAGCCGTACTATCATTGACCTCACCTTGGTCTCAGGTAATACAAACCTCATAGAGAACTGGGAAGTATCAGGCGAATACTCCGGCTCCGACCACAGGTGGATCAGGTATGAACTAAAAATAAGCAAACAGATACTAACACCAATCCGCAACCCTCGCAGGACTGACAAGACGATCTTTACAAGGTCCCTTGAACAAAACATGAACAAAGTAAGTGCGAACACAAGGTTGTCGAAAAATGGTGCATAGAATACGAACTCTCCGTAAACCCAGCTAAAACCGAACTGGTGATGTTCACTAACAAACGAACCCTAGGCAGGTTTACACTTCCTAGCCTATTTTACAAGCAACTGAAACTGTCAGAAGAAGTGAAATATCTGGGAGTCACACTAGACAGCAAGTTGAATTGGGCCAAGCACTTAGAGAACAAGTTAATCAAGGCCAGTATTTCGTTCTGGCAATGCAGAAGGATGATAGGTAAAACATGGGGACTAAGCCCTAAGATCACCCTGTGGTTATATAAAACTGTAATCAGACCTTCACTAACATATGGTGCAATTGTGTGGTGGCCCAGAACCACCCTGAGCACCACCAAAACCAAGCTACAAACCTTTCAGAGACTTGCCTGTGTAGCCGTAACAGGCTGCATGCGCACTGCACCAACCGCCGCGATTGAGGCCCTGATAGGCCTAACCCCACTACACCTATACATACAACAAGAGGCCGCGGCGGCTGCGTACAGGCTAAAGGCACTAAACCTCTGGTATCAGGACCATATAGCACCCCATACAACAATCATAGAAGACTTTGCAGTTGGAAACCCTCTAATAAAGTCTATCTATGATAGAGTACAAAAGCAACACTTCTTTACAAAGAGCTACCGCGTACAACTAAACGAAGAGCCAAGCGACTGCTCAGGTATTCATGAAATCAGAATTTACACAGATGGCTCTAAGATGGCAACAGGTACCGGAGCGGGAGCGTTCTCGGAGGAACTAAACATACACATAGCAACAGGGCTAGGTAAACACAACTCTATATTCCAAGCAGAATGCGTGGGTGTCATCCAAGCCACAGCAGCAGTACTTCGCAGAAAGGTAACCAATAGTAATATTAGGATACTCTGCGACAGCACTGCGGTACTACGAGCCCTAAATAGATACGACCACTCTTCGGGGCTGATCATACAATGTCACCGACTATTGGAGGAAGTAAGTAACCATAACAATAATGTCACACTCCAATGGATAAAGGGGCATAGCGATTCCAGAGGTAACGATGCGGCTGATGAGCTAGCTAGGAGAGGTTCCGGAATGACGTGTGCAGGACCAGAACCAATGATCCCCCTACCTTTCAGTCAAATTCGTGCATGGATTCGCAAAAAAACTAAGGACCAGCATCAGGACTACTGGGCAAGTATCGAGGGTTGTAGGCAGTCGAAGGAGGCTTTTCTGATTCTAAATCTGAAATTCTCCAGAAAACTCCTCAATCTTAAAAGAAATAATGTACGACATATCGTCGGAATTATGACCGGTCATTGCTCCTTAAACAAACACCTGTTTAATCTAGGTGTTACAGACAGCCCCCTATGCAGAGGCTGCATGGAGGCGGAAGAAACAGCTGCGCATCTGCTCATTGAATGCAGGAGCGTGGCGGCACAAAGTAAAAATATGCAATATTAGCGCCGTTACAAACTAGGCCACATTTATCATACTGTGGCATTACTTGGTACTTGGTACTATGTGGGCTGGCTCTTTTGGCAACCAGGCCGCTGTGGCGTGGCCCATTTTGCGTGATAGCCGGGTGAAGCTGATCAGTCCAGCCACCCGGTGTCGCCCAGGAAAGCCAGCAGCTCCTTCAGCTTGGCGCAGGCTTCCCACACAGTCCTCGGCGAGCCGAGGTTTGCAAAAAACATTTATAAAAAAAAATATCCGCCGTTTCACGCCCTTAAGTCCCTAACAAAAATATTGAATGTGTTTCGCCTTAAGTCTTCTTAGAACTTCTTAGAACCCTTAAGTCATCCCTGTCAATAAATATTGACATCACTTTAAACTGTCCAAATGATAAATTTCACCACTGTATGTTTCAAAACAAAAAACTTTCACCCCTCAATTTCACCCTCTTAAACCACCACTATCCAAAAAATAATTTGTCCAACCTTTTTATTTTGAATCATCTATCCAAATACAAATTTTCACAATTCTAAGTTGAAAAACAAAGGAGTTTCATACAAACGTTTTTACCCCTTTTGACCCCCTTAGGGGTAGACTTTCGAAAAACCCATTCTTAATACACCTCCACGCAGGACATCTTCTTTTATATATATAGATATAGTTAGTATAGTAGGTATGTTGTCCCTTGTCAAAACTTGCTCCTCTCCATCCAAAGGTTGTCTGGAAGAGATCGCTTTGAGCGATAAGGCCGCCTATTGTTCACTAATATAAGCTAAATATTTTTAAATTTTGTTTTAGTTTAAGGTGTTCAATAAAGAGTTTATCTATCTATCTATCTATGTTCATCAGGGACTATGTAGGATTATAATGGCACCTGCTGCTCATTCCCGGGCCCCTCCTAGTGGGGCCGTGCAGGCCCCGCTGTCGGGGGTGGTCCTCGACGGTGGGCTCGACGTTAAGGCTCCGGAAACTCCCCAGTATTCCTCCACACAGACGAAGCCGGAGTGCCGCTGGGTTAGTTTCGTGGGTATACCACTCGTACCCAATCACTAAATGGGGAGATTGCGTAATGTATTACTCCCAGCGTCAACAAAAAATGGATTCTAATGGTGAAATATTTTTTTCAAATCGCACCGGTAGTTTCGGAGCCTATTCAATTTAAACACACAAACAAATATTTCCTCATTATATTATTAGTGTAGAAGTGTAGATGTAGATATCTTCTGTCTTTGTAAAAATAAAATTAAGTTACATTATTATATTGTTACTAGCTGACCCGCAAGCGACTTCGCTCGCGTAGTCTCGCGGAATATGGTTATTTACAGTTTTTTAATATCCCACGGGAACTCTTTAATTTACAGGTATCAAAATAAGGTACAAAACAGGTATAAAACCTATATGTTGACCAGGTATATTATTAAGCTACCACCATACAAAATTTCATTTAAATCGGTCCAGTCGTTTTGGACATTAGCCCGTACAAACAGACAGACAAACAGACAAACAAAAAATTAAAAAGAGACGTGTGGCACTCGGAGACTGCCACGGTAAAGCTATTGCATAGCTGTTTTTATCAACTTATGCAATTATAATTATTTAACCAATGCCATCTAGAGGCGAGTTGCTGAACTAAAGAGACAAGCGTGATATTTCAAAAAGTCATTAAAAGTTCTGCTATTCATTGATAAATGCCAAATCAACTTATGCAATTATAATTATTTAACCAATGCCATCAAGAGGCGAGTTGCTGAACTAAAGAGACAAGCGTAATATTTCAAAAAGTCTTTAAAGGTCAGGGTCATCGATAGATGGAGTCGGAGTGGGGGGTGTTAGGTTATTAGTTATTATAGTTACGGAGATTCGGTCTCCACGCTCAAGGCCCGCGATAGAAGCTATGCAATAGCTTAAAAACAAAGATTAATTCGATTCCACTCCTTACATCCCCCTGACTCGGTTTTTAGCATTTTTTTCATTGTACAGAAATGATAGTGATACTCGTAGTGATACCGGGTGACTTAAATCGCGCGCCTATCGCCTGTCACCTATCTTATTGCTTATATATTTCAGTTTAATTGTAACCATGTAACTACAGTCTATTTCTACATCTACACTAATAATATAATATATAATAATTTTATAAAGAGGAAGAAATTGTTTGTTTGTTAGTTTGTATTGAATAGGCTCCGACTCTACTTAACCGATTTGGAAAATTCTTTCACCATTAGAATCCTATCTTATCCCTGATGGTCATAGGGCAAAGGTGATTTGCACAAATTCAGGTAAACTTATGAAAACTTCGATAATGTAACCCAAGGTGTGAAATAAATCCTTTTATCACGTACGCTACGAAAACTATTGACAAAAAGCAAAGTGATGTATACCTTTTTTTAAAAGATGTCAATGTCTACAAAAATGTCAACAATACAATATGTCTCAATTTTAATGTTATGTCAAATGATTGCTTTTTCATGTTTACATGCATATGTAATGTATCACCGAAAAATCCTTAAATTGCATACGCTGCGGAAATTATTGCTAATAGAGCAAAATGATTTAGGTATTATAGAGCACATTAATACCATGCTTAACATAATATATGGTTGCCAGGCATGTTCGCTTGAAAACACGAAGAGAAAATTGCAATTTGCCAGCGAAATATGTAAAGAAGCATTTTAGGAATCAAAACTTCAGACATTGTAAGTAACAGAGTAATAAAACAATACGAAAGAGAACTAAAGCACCAGATGTAACACAAAGGATATGACTATTGAAATGGACATGGGCAGGCCATGTCTGCAGACTAAATAACGAAAGATGGACAAAAAGGCTTACAGAGTGAATACCTCTGGATGGAAACCAAGGAAGGCAGAGGAAAGACGGAGGGACATATTTTCTAAGATACTCGGACCCGACTGGATGAGGAAGGCAAAAAAAGAAAGAAAAGGAAAGATTGAGGGAAGGCCTACGTCGCAGAGGCGATACATTATAGTGTAAAATAAAATTCAATTGGTAATTACATAAGCCAACGATGTTCGATTTTTGTGGGAGATTAAAGGCTTTTTATTTATTTTATATTAACTATTACAGTTATAGTATTACTTTTTTAAAGCTCTAACGCCTGCTTAGCGATACTGCATATTACAATTTATTTAGAGAGAAAAAATCACATCCTTGGACGGGATTCGAACCCGTGTCTTCCGACAATCCGTGTCAGACGCCATGACCACTAGACCACCAAAGTCCGAGCATCGAATTTTAACTCTCTATCTGATTTTAACCGTCGAATAAGGAACAAGCGACATCTATAGAACAAAAAAAACTTGTGAAAAATACTTTTTCACTTATAAAATATATGCAATAGTTACGCCGGTACCGACTTAACCACATTATTCGTACCTTAGAATTTAATCCTAATAATAAAAAAGAAAGCTTTCATTGTTTGGTTGTTTGTAATAGAAACACAAAAACTACTAAACCGATTTAATAAATTCGTTCAGCAGTAGAAAGCTACATTATGCCCGAGTAACTTATGCTCTGATTCATCAACACCATCCATCACCACGCGGGTGAAACCGCGGAGCGCAGCAAGATATATTATAAAATACTTATGAGTCATAATATAAAATATTATATAATAAAATATTTATAAGTCTTACTGACTCTTAATAATAATAACAATAATCAACCCGCAGGGTCGGCCTTGTGCGAGCCGTCGGTGAGTGGCGACACCGTGGACCCTGATTCTCCCTGGGGCTAAATGAGACCCCTGACCCCCGGCTTGCCTTAATTGGCCATCCGGGGGTGGAGACGCAAAAGCAAGTAACAAAAGCTCCAAGGGTGGAAGTGTTAAAGGGCATAACGCCGGTAGTAGCGCTCTAGTGAAACCACAGCACACCTCTCGACACCCTTTAGCCATCCACACCAACGTTGCCCCTTTTGTCACCACTCATGGTGACCTTTATGGGGGCCCGTTTAGTGGGTGGCAAGTCACCACCTGCCTAAATATTTTAAGATGAGACTGAAATTGGCAGGTGCCGTAGTCTCGTCAATAGCCATTTCCTTTATCAATTAAGAGTTCATTTCAATAGCCCTACTATGTTACAATTTCTGCAATAGCTATACCATTCCACATTCATACCAAATGCTGTTTATGGACGACTACATTGTATTTTTATACCAAACAGGCCTCAAGTGTTGGCTACAGCCCCATTATACGCCTATTACATGCCTTTGTAAAGGACCGGATAAAATCCGTGATAAAATTATATAATAATCATTCATGTAGAAAATAAAAATATTACATAGTTATAGTGAATCCATAGCCTCCCGAGTTAGTATACACTGTGTTTCAAGAGTTCAAGAGCTATTTTAGTTTATGTCATACATGAGTGAATCATAACTATTTGATATTAATATAAATTAAAAAACAAACTCTACCGTTTTAACCCGTCCAATGACTACTTCATATAGTACTAGTAATGACTACTTTATATAGGCGAAACACTTTTCAGTTATTGGATTATAACTCATAATCGATTGTCCGGAATACCTCAGACGTATACTCTACAGAACAAAATAAGAATTACGGACTACCCTGCAAAAAGTTTTGCGTGATTGTACATAAAAAAAAGTACACGTCGACTTGTGAAAATCCTCCTATTTTTTGGAAACAGTTGAAAAATTCTTAGTAAGAAAGTAGATACTATAAGTATCAAAATATCGGAATGAAGTAATGCAATTTCATAGGTTTTACTCGATTTAACTTTCTTCCGGAGGTTTCACTTTTGTTGGGATTGAGTTAGACATGGTTCTTAAAGCATATTAAACTATAATAAAGAAAAAACTTAAATTCAGGATTTTCTTCCACTCTTTTGCAAAATATCTCTTATTTTGACTGGGACTAATCATAGTTTGCCATTGGTGTCAATACATATCTGCCGTAATCGTCTGACCATATCTAATGGAACTGTAGTGTACGATACCAGCACTGGTCCACCAAACACTCACTAGTACCCTTTTTCTTTCAGTGTCAAGTTTCGCTTGAGGCAGGATTTTGCCGGTTCTCCTGGGTTAAACCACTGTGATGAGCAATTCCGATTGTCGTACAGGATCTATTTTTTATCACAGGTAACAATATAGTTCAGGACTCCTTCCTTCTTGAGACGGTTGAGCATTGTAATGTCGTATTCAATGTGTGTTTGTTATTTTACTTTGCTTAACTCATGCAGTACCAAATTCCCGAGCTTTTTCACTTTTCCAATTTGTAGCAAGTGAATCAAAAGCCTACCGCTTACTATGATGGGGTTTGCGATGGATCTGCTTCAAAACTCACATGTAAACTTCGTTGTCAACTGAGGTCTCCGGTCCACGAGGTTTGTTCTGTGCGTCAATATATCCAGAACGAAAACGTTGGAACTAAAAACGCAAAATGTTTTCTTTTACAGTAACATCCCCACAGAGATCATCATCCGGATATACATTCCAAAACGAGCTGTTTCTGCAGCGTTGGTGTCATGGTAGAACTTGTATTCGTTGGTCGCGAGATTTTAAGTTTTTTATATTTTGAACAGACCGATGTCAATGAAACATCAGATGATAATACAAATTAATAACTAAATTCGAAACACAATAGTTAACAAGTAAACAAGCCAAAATATGAAATAAATTTTCCTCCTAGCCAGTATGAGATATGAAAGTGGACAGTTCGACAAAATGCCAATTTAGCCAATAATCTATAAACTCTCAACAAATCTAAATCTATCATCATTCATGTCATTTATCAAATTTTCTTCATAATTAATCCTAAATGAGATATCTAGCAGATATCTCTACACACAAACCAGTCTTATTTCAAACATATCTGATGGATGGAGATTATAAGGGATAATAAAACAGACACGATGTTATTTATAAAAGTATCTACAATCTGAGATAGAAAACTATCGCGAGTTTTGTTCATAATTACGCTTAAAAACCGGCTAGGACTCGCGTAATATTTACCGGAAATATTCTCCGACCAGTTTCGAACTTATTTGAAGTTCTTCTTCTGGGAGTCACTCTTGTGCACAGCGGCGAGCGCGGGCCACAGCACGTAAGTAAATATTAGGTAAATATTACGCGAGTCCTAGCCGGTTTTTAAGCGTATCTACAATCGTCAAGATACATATAGAAAGCGAAGAAAAAGTGCTAGAAAATAAAAAATAAAAAATTTCACATATATAGTAATAAACTATCTATGAGGTTAGCTAGACTTACATCATAAACGATAGAGTTTGTATGCTCATAGACGTATTCCACGCAGCCTTCTACCCTGTTCTGGATGAAGAGTGTAGTTGGACAAGCCTGTTCTATGAGTAGCTGGGAAGAGTTCCTCACAAGACGTTGACAGTTGCCCAGGGCCCCGGGAGACCCGGGAATTGCGTTTTGTAACCACGGGGGGTTGAATTCAGGAGGAGAGGTTTCACACTCTGGTATTAGGCATCTGGAATTTAGTTTTACTGATAATAACATTTTGGGATTAGATTCTTAGAGCCAAGTGGTGTATATGACAATATACGATTAGAAAAGTCTGAAACCGACTTCAGTTCTATTATTGAAGATGCTCTGTTCTGTTCGATTCTTTTAAGTATCGATGTTGACGATAAGTTATCATCCAAAAAACCTACGAAATGAGTTACTTATTATACTTGAGTTATTTTTTTAAAAACCAGTCAACTTCATTTTGTTAAATTTATATGGGGCCTCACTGAAGTATGACCTATGGAAAATTAAAGGAATCGTTAAAACAGTTCATAATGGGCAGATATTTGGCAAAATTTAATCGCGTTACAAACATATAAAATAACATACAGTTGAATTGGGAACCTTGAAGACGACTTCATAAAAGCCATCAGTTAAATAAAGCTTGAGCTGGAAATAAGTCGATTATTATGTTTGTTAACAAAGCTGGTTCATCAATGCTTACCGAGAGTTAATCCTGGCTGTGGTAAACAAGTACTCCTCAGATGCCCAAGCACTGAACATCCCTGCAATGAGACAAGGCACCAACAGCCTCAGCTGAAAGTTGCCAAACTGTCCCAACTCATTCACCAGAATTGAATCCAAATCTACTTTATCTTGGATGTCTTCTCCCTCTTTATCCTTAGGAAAGGACTCTTCCTTGCCTGGCGGTAACATGGCGATGCTCCTCCGTCAAATAATACGTTTGAACTACTGTTTAATGTAATTATATGCATTGTTCTAAAACTCTTTATTTTTAATATGTATGTCAGTGTATGAATTTAGAACTCGAGATATGCTGAATACCATTCCGATAATACTTAACCTAAAAAATGCTTTTGTGTGTGTGTGTGTTTTCGTGTATAATGGCAAGACGGAACGCTAGTAAACTGCTAAATGTTTTTTTTATTTCAAAGTAATTTATGCGAGTCATTTGAATTGTTAATGAACAAGAGCGTGCTGCTTTGTAAACGAATTTAAAGATTATATGCTCCTTGCGTAGCTCTTTAAAATTCAACGTAAAGCGAGAATACATATAAGAATTACATTACGAAATAAGTGGCATGAAATTAATTTAGTGACATTAGTTTTAACAACAGTTTCACATGTTATTTAATATTTTCGTAATGCATGCATTAATTTCATGAATGCAAATGAGTTTCGTGCCCTGCGCGATTTTAAGGTGAAATTAGTGTCATGCAACTAATTTCATAGTGTAGATGCGACGTGAAACTAGTGTCGCGAAAGCGCCTGTTCTGTGCGTTTGTATGTATTTTTATTTATAATATGTGTATTTTTATCATTGCGTGCGCTTCAAGCGTTGAAAATGGTAAACCAAAGATGGAGTACAGATAAAAATATACAATTCATCAATGAGAATATCAGCGACAAGAGTGTCTCTGGGACCCGAAACAACCACAATATAAAAATAGGGATCCCTGAGATGCGGCCTACAAAATGATCATGGAAGCCATGGAGATGCAAAATGTTAAAGAAGTTGTTGGTAAAATACGATCACTTCAAAATACTTACAACAATGAGTTGTTACAGGCGAAAAAATCTAATACCACGGGTATGGCAGCTAATGAACTGTATATTTTTAAAATTCCTTGGCTATCTCATTTGGATTTTTTGAAAAATATTGACAGCTACACGAGAGAAAATACAGAAAATGTAATAAGTATCATTTATTCTACATATACAATTTTACAATGGATGTTTTGTTTTTGCCTCCTTGCATTTAAAAAACCATTCTGTCTTGCCATTCTACACGCCCATGTACAACAAATTAGTCAGTATAACCTTGTCTTATTAGGGTTGCATTTCTAGAATGATTTCTACCCAAATTACGAAGTGGGGAAAAAGTTCCGTGGGTTACCGTCCGAAATGAACCTTCTACTACTTCTCCCGTTTCTGGATTTTCTTCATCAATCAAACCCTTCTACATAAGTCGATGAAATAGTTTTCAGCCAAATATGCAAGACACAACATGTCTTTATTATTTTGTCCACAGTGTCTGGCAATACCGGGATAGACTTCTCGAATATCCGAAATTTACTAACTAAGACACCAAAGTATTTTCTATAGTTCTTCGAGCTCTGCTTAATCTGTAGTTGAAATTTTTTTGTTGGTTTGATAAGTTTAATCGACGACTATTATGGTGTCATAAGATATTCGGTTAAGGGGAAAGCTTGATCTCCCAACAAAACCATTCCTTCAGGAGCGTTCAATAAATGTTCCTACAACATTGTTTTTAAATTTGATCTTGCAAATATTCCCCCATCAGAAGCACGCCCATAATGTACGTATATATATCCAAATTTTTGATTACTGTCACAGACTGCCAGAAGGACTATACTGAAAGTTCCCTTGTAATTATAGTAATCAGTTCCTGAATGCGCTGGACAACGAATTTGGACATGTTTGCCATCTATAGTGCTACCACATAACGGAAAATTAGATTTGTCACTATAACCAGCAACAATCTCGCTCCAAGTTTCTTCTGTGTTTGCCATCTGGAAAGAAAAAAAGTTCAATAATAAACGTACATAGTAAATTTAATTCATTGTTTCAGGCACCAATTAGTCAGGCAACTTCTACTTCAGAATCCGAGAGCCAAGATTTTACCGTACCATGCATACCCACAAGAAATAATAGAAAATTAAAAGATCCCCTACTGAAAGCAGTAGATGTATTAGAAAAAGTTTCAACGCAGCACTTTTCAAATACTACTAATGATGAATTCGATCTTTTTGCCCAAACTATAGCTCAACAGTTACGCCAACTTCCTCTAGAAATAGCTCTGGAAACAGAGGAAATGATTTTGTCAACAGTACGAAAGCAACGTATCAAATTGGCAAAACGACAGACTTCAACTCAACAAATTAGCCTTCCAGCTTCATCCTCAGAACCCGATACCTTTGCTTCAACCAGTGGTATCAGTGGTGTAATAACAGACAACGAGTATTTTCATGATGAGGACTACGACGTACTCGCACGGGCTGTAGCAAGCATTCAGGATGCTTCTATGCCGGAGTCCGAATTGAGTTATGAACAATATTAGTTTTCTAAATACCCTAAGTTGTTGATTGTAGCTACTTACCAAATAAAAAATAAAAATATGTTTGCTTACCTCAATAAAGTTTTTCAATTCTTCGTAGACTGCATCCAGGATCTCAGGCACAAATTTCGATATACTACATGATGGCACCCTGAATTCTTATGATAAAGACTTAAAACTATTTCCAGTTGCTAAAAAGCGCAGCGTAATTTGTTTGGATAAGTTTTTCACTGTTATCGGATTTCAAGAAAACAAAACCTTAATGTTGCTCCAAGTTGAGCTAAATCTCCTTATGGAAACCGCGAGATCCTTTCAGTAATTCCGGAGAGTAACTTGCACATACAGACAAAAATAAATTAAAAGAAACGCATGTGTTCAACTGAACATTATATCATAGCGTAAAAAACTATTTGGATGCGGTTATATGTTGTTTATCGCCTACACTCATCTATCTGATTAAAATGAAACAAAGCCTGAATGTTTTCTTAAGCTGATCTTAATTTGCATTTTAATAATGCAATAAAGTCTGTTCAGTAGTTTTGGAGATTGGCGTATATATACGGACAGACATATAGACAAAAAAAATATTTTGGGGTTGAGTATAGCTATACATGGAAAAGATCATCGAAACATGTGAATAAAATCCGAAACAGTTGGTGAAATTCTATGTAGAAGTCTGGCAGATAGTTCGGTACTATTTGTACTTCGATTTTGGCTTCCGCAATTCTTGCTTCTTATAATCACGACGCTATTTTATAACATTAGAGTAAAAACACAAATTGACAAATATCCTTATTAACGATGTAGAAATTGTCAGAATATCTATATACTAATGCGAAAAAATCTCAACATGTACAAACTGCAAATTCTTACTTGCAAAAATCAACAATCAACAACATTTATAACCAACAGTTGTTAAACGCACATGGTGAAATTTTTAAACCGTTGAAAACGAAATTCTAGCATTGAATTATTAATTATATGTGTTCATTTCGATGGCAACTGTTATCTTCGCCACACGTACGACGCCGCAGGTCAGCTAGCCGCTAAAGTATATTCTTTATATTCTAACTACGTGCAAGTTAGTGAGTGGTACTTTTAATACGGATAGGTACTTTTGATTCAGATTCCGCCTGGGGATGCACCATTGTCAGTTATTCAATGGTGATGCAAAAGTGTGCAAATGCAGTTTGAAGGGTTCTTCCGGTTTCTAGCGAAATCACAGCTGCCAACTAACGATGAATTCAAACTAGAATGAATCCTTTCTGTTGAGTTCTGGACACATTCCATCAAAATATGGTACACGTCATCGATGACATCACAAGTCAAACAGTTAGGGGAAGTAGATTTTCGCATCAAATATGAAAATTTATTGCATGGAATGTGTCCAGATCTGAGTCTTAACGCGGTTACAATATCGCGTCTACACAATAGACTGTTATCTATCCAAGTGAATGGCATTGGGTGAGGTTGGATCGTACGGTACCATATGCCTTTCTCTTTAGATCTTTCATCAAAATATTCCTTCCAGAGATCATAACAATTTTTTTCAGTAAGCATTCGTAACGAGCGCATCCATCGCCAAGCAGGGTTTTGTACTCTTGTAGTTTCAAGTTTACAGCGGCAATGAACTTTTATAGGCAAGTGTGACGCTTATCATAATAAAGTGTTTTAGGATAGTTTTATCTATTTTGATAGTAATCTAAATAACAATATTGAATATCAAAACAAATCAAATCATTTATTTTGTAAAGGCGTCATTTTTTACATTAAAATTTTTCTTAAATCTATAACCGGGCCGGAACGCGACCGCGACTGAGAAGAACCGGCAAGAGACTCAGCGGGCTTTTGTCTTTTGATGTCTTTTTGTTTTCGAAGTCGGTCCATTATTTGGTAAATTTTTTTTAGTATTTTTAGTCACCCTTGCTATTCAAGGAATCGTCATTCTTTCAATTGTCATTCACCGTCAATGACGAATATTCATGAAGATAGACATAACAATGTTCAGTTTCGTAGTGTAACTCAAAAACTGCTCAAACGAATTTGATGAAATTTTAATGGAACCACCTCGTAAGTATACTCTACCAAACAAAGAAAGAATTTTAAGAATCGGTTTACAAATGGGGAAGAAATTGATTAACATACACATAAAAAAAACATGCTCACATATAACCGTCTCCTTTTTTGAAGTCGGTTAAAAATCGGAGTGCCTACTTGTTAGCATGGAAACAGCTTTGCTGATTATCACATGTAGTTATGTACTTATTCTTATCTACCTACTGCCGTAATATCAGAATATGAATTACGAAATCTGGATGTAAGCGTCGGTCACTCCTTCAACGGTCTTAGTTGTGATGGCATTTATGTAAATTATCATAGTAAAACCAGAAAATTAACTGGCTAACTAGCGGCCCGTAATAAATCCAAATACCTTCTCTAGCCTACATACGCAGGGTTGTACATAAAATATGTAGATCTACGATTATACGTACGATTTATAAGTACCGGTCTACAAAGATCGGTGAGAATTTGGCAGCCAATAACCCGACTACATTGAAGAGTCTCTCCATGTTAATTTTAGAATGGAAAGCTTTAATCCAACATGATTTATAAACTGAAATTATTACATACAAACATAAATTCCCACACTATACTTATACAACATTACTAAGTACAAAACGCATCGTGCATACTTTTTCTGCGTCGCGATAAGTATCGCAGGCATCGCAGCCTATAAAATGGCTGTTTATAAAAAATATATCTATTTAATTATGGCTACAAAAACATATCTATCTAATAAATTACGAGATAGATATATATTTGGAGCCTCCCTCCTCTAACCATGTTACGAGTATAATGGCTAAACTCTAATATGTATCTGGTACTATGTGTTTTTTCTAAGCAGATCTAAAGAGGATGACCTACTGTCCAGTAAGTAAATTATATACTTACTGGACAGAAGTAGTTTCCAAATTTTAAATCTCGCTTCTTACTGGACAGTTATGAATAAGTCTCCGGTAGAGTTCACTTTCTGGATACTTTTTAGAGATTTTATGGCAGCATTACATACCATTTAAAAAAATACTGTTTCATGTTTAAATTTGTAATAGTGACGAAACCAGGCCATATTATTCGTACCTTGGTACTAATCCTTATCGACTCTAATAATAAAAGGGAAAGATATATGACAGTATGTTCCTTTATATTGGATACACGTAAAACTACATAACCGATTCAAACAATTATTTCTCGAGTATAAAGCTACATTATGCCTGAGTAACATACGCTATATTTGAATCATCCTCATCATCATCCATCACCACGCGGGTGAAACCGCGGAGCGCAGCTATTTACAAATAATTGTATGTATATGTAGGTATAGCTGATAATGTCTCATCAACATAAAACAATATATATTGTGCAGACACGGCCAAGTTTTGGTTTTACTATTACCTACTGACTGTACCTACTGACTGTACCTACTGACTGTACCTACTGACTGTACCTACTGACTGTACCTACTCATATACCTACTTGGTGTAGGTAATCGCCAATTTATGATCATTTGCTTAGGCGTTCAATAACAAGAAACAACGTGATAAATCAATATCGGAATTGAATAAAAATACCACCTTTTTCAATACTCACATCATAAACGATAGAGTTCGTGATCTCATAGACATATTCCACGCAGCCTTGTACGCTGTTCTGGTCGAAGAGTGCAGCGGGACAGTTCTGGTCTATGGATAGCTGAGAAGAGTTCCTCACAAGACGTTGACAGTTGTCCAGGGCCCCGGGAGACCCGGGAATCGCGTTGTGTAACCACGAGAGGTTGAACTCGGAAGGACCAGTTTCGCATTCAGGTATTAGGCACCTAAAAGTTTTCTTTGACTAATACAGTAAACTGTCATATTAGACTAGATAAAACATATTAATGGTTATATATAGTATACTTATAATATTACTAGCTGACCCACCAGCGGCTTCGCTCGCGTGGCCTCGCGGGATACGGTAATGTATTTTTAATTATCCCACGGGAACTCTTTAATTTACCGAGATTAAAACTATCCTATATGTTGATCAGGGATATAAGCTACCACCATATGAAATTTCATTTAAATCGGTCTAGTCGTTTCGGAGATTAGCCCGTACAAACAGACAGAAAAACATACAGAGAAACAAACAATTTGAACTTGTTTTTCACTCCTTACATCCCCTGACTCGGTTTTTAGCATATTTTTCATTGTACATAAATTTGACCTCTACAGTTTATAATATGTAGTAGTATTTACAGCCCTCGTTTTACCCCCTTAAGACATCCCTGCAAAAATATTGAAAGCATCACTATTTTAGATTATTAATTAATTATTATTATTATCCAGTTATCAATTTTCATCACTGTAGCTCCAAAAAAAAGAAACTATTGAAAAAAAATATATCTCCCGTTTCACTACCTTAAGTCATCCCTGTCGATAAATATTGAAATCATCACTTTAAACTGTTACTATGTTAAACAAATGCTAATTTTCAGCACTGTATGTTTTAGCATTCGCAGTAACGAAGTTTCATACAAACTATCAACCCCCAAAAAAACCCTTAGGGGTTGAATTTCATAAAATCCTGTCTTAGTGAGCACCAACGTCCTTAAAAGTATCCGCATGCAAAATTTGAAACTCCTACTTTGCACTTGTAGTTTCTGAGATTTCGTGATGAGTGAGTAGATGAGTGACCTTTCGCTTTTATATATATAGATAGATAAAAGTGGAAAGATTTTTTTCGTTTAATTGTTTGAATTGAATAGACTCCGAAAGTACAGGACCGATGTAAAAAAAACTTTCACTATTAGAATCCTACATTATCACTGATGAACATGGGCTATATTTTGATACATCATCATCGTCATCCATCACCACGCGGTTGAAACTGCGGAGCGCAGTTATCATAACTGGCACACATGCACAAAGGAAATAAGCCCTTTAAAGCCTTTTGAGAATTTTCTGAGGTAATTAGGGTACCTAATGGTACCATGAAAAAAAAAGACGTGTGGCACTCGGAGACTGCCGCGGTAAAGCTATTGCATAGCTGTTTTTATCAACTTATGCAATTATAATTATTTAACCAATGCCATCTAGAGGCGAGTTTCTGAACTAAAGAGACAAGCGTGATATTTCAAAAAGTCATTAAAAGTTCTGCTATTCATCGATAGATGGAGTCGGAGTGGGGGTGTTAGGTTATTTTCGTTACGGAATTTCTGGATTCGGTCTCCACGCTTAAGGCCCGCGATAGAAGCTATGCAATAGCTTAAAAACCAGTTATAAAGATGTTAAAGGAAATGATAAATCCGCCGAATGGGGTCCTAGGCCGGTAGCCTCTACATGATCGCACGACGTTAGCGCGGCACGATACGAGCATGCCGCAGATAAGATACTAGTCCGTGTCGACTTAACGACAATCGTTAAGGTCGCTAACTAGTGCAAACATGGCGAGGCTACCGCTTAAGAGGCCGTCTGTGCCGTAGCACAGATACGAACACTTTGCGAAAATGTATTCGTATCGTTTGCATCAACGCGTCAAGCTCCGCCATACACACTATTAGTTATTGGTGTCACAGTTGCCCTAGATACGTGACACTTGTACTTTCACGTGAACGACACGATACGTTACACTTACGCCACGGTAATGGTATCTTTATATCCGTGCATATGCAGTAATTCGTGCTAAGCCATAGAGAAAATGTGCTAGGCCCACTAGTAACCCGCATAACAGGTTTTTTCGAATCTACTTCAAGCACCCGCTCCTCACTTTAGCTTTACCTACATTGTTATTTATTTTTCAACACACTTGCTCATAAAGTGGCTCTATGGTCACCGCAATTAGGCACAGAATGACACCCATAATCAAACTGTGACTTTTTCATTGCTATAACTCACTAGTGAGTTATAGATTTTTTATTAATTTTATTTGTTGAGGTGCTTGTTCTTAAAAAGTTTTATTCAAAAAAACATTGTGTTCAATAGAACAAATAAATTAATGTTCCTAATGCTTGCTCATTTCATGCAACTTCTTATTTAAATAGATAATTTTAACTCGTACGCGTTTAATAAATAAAATTTTCATTCATATATAACTTTTGCTTTCTCTGTAATAAAATAAAACTTTAAATTCCTCATTTTGCACGTGGCAGAATAGGCGCAAACCCTATGCGCAGAAAATAAAAAATAAACCTCATTCCTTTAGTCTGTGGCTGATCGCAATGTGCGCGCATAGGAAAACTGATTAGTTTTTCCCGCCATAGCGAAACATTTTTCACAACTCGTTTTCACTGTTGAAATTGTAGTTATAAAGTACTAGTTACAAAAAAAATGATTAACGTTGTACACCGCCCGGTATAAGATGTGAAGCCCTTAACGTTATTGAAAGTTTACTACCTGAAAACTCCCAGGAAAAATATCTATTAGCGTACCAAAATGGCAAAACAGCAAGAATATGCAGTTTTTTTTTCAGAAAATGTGTTCATGGCGTATTTTCAAGAATTATTTTCTAAGTACAAACCTAGTTCTTTGTGGTGTTTATACTCAATGTTGAAAAGTACAGTCCGAACAAAGAATGGAGTGGACTTAAAAACATACTCTAATTTGTCAGCTTATCTAAAGAGACTATCCGATGGATTTAGAAGCAAGAAATCAAAGGTGTGACTGTACGGTGCTGTCCGTACACAGGAAATGATATAACCGAGTTATAGAAGTAAAAGTGTCCTTTTATTCACAGACTAAGTCTAAATGGTTAAAATGGTATGATAGATGAGCACACGCGGATGGTACGGTTTCCGATCGTGAACTGATGAAGCGATTTATGAAATGTGACATGAATACGTAAATCGCTGACCGCGCGCGATGTGCGATGCTTGCATCGTACATACTCCCGAGGGAGGAATGGGAGAACTCATGAAGATGTTGGATGTTGGTGAATGATAATGGTACAAGGTGATAAACAATATAGTGGTGATATTACAAGGTGATAAGACAATTTCATGTAAATAAATATTAGTGATTAAATTGATTGCCTCGATTGAAAATGGGAGAAATAGACCTATTCACACGCGCACTAGTTTTGATTACACGAGCGTATTGGTTAACAATTTTATCACTATTTTGTTCTGCTTTTACACTAATGCACTGATCACTGACACGATACGCGACACTGGTACTCGGCACCGGCTCCGTGTCGGCGCGGACAGCTCCAGCCGCGGCAGGGGCGGGGGCAGCGCGCTGGACGCACGCAAAGCCTCTTTTGCGTGCGCGTCGAACTGCGTAGCCCACGCCTCCAGCTGCCACGATGCCCATCATGATATATATCACGACATAATGGTGAACATCGTGTGTCGATATCTGGTCGGTAATGACGGTCTCCCTTTTCATGTGTTCTATCTGTTTACCTAGTTCTTCAATTTCCTTTTCGTGGTGACTAGTTGCGGAATCCATATCACTTATGGGAATCGACAAATTAATGATGTTATTTATAGGCGGAATTTCAAAACTTAAAATATCCGCTTGCATGTTCACACTGTTCGAGTTGTGTCTATGCGATACAACAGTGACGTAATCCCCTTTGATAATGCAGTCTTCCCCGAGCGATGCGATCCCGACCTTGCTGAGTCGGTCGGTTGTAACTAGATGCCCGCATATTATTCTTATCGGACAATACTCACAACAAAAGAATAAGTAGGTATTAACGTTGGTTAGCTGCGTCCACGTGTCTCTGCACGGGACAGAGTTTGTTTTGCATTTTTGTAATCTTTCGTCTCTAAGGCATAGATCTTCATCAGATTTCATATGATAGATTGGCCTTTGTAAGAGACACAGTTGCGTGTCTGCATCAAACTGTGTGCATTGTTGGATGTCTATCTCGGATAATGGTACATAGGCATCTTTTGGTAGATTCATAGCAATATGACTAGCGATGGGCGCAAGGGTGACCATGTTGTTGCCGACCTTCTGAGGTATTGGTATCATTTTGTAAACTTCATAGGTGTCTCGGCTTACAAGCGGAATTCTTATCTCGAAAATGAAAAACTCTTTGGTCATTCGCGCTTTTACTTTTAGCAAATTATATATTTTTGGTAAATCTGTCTGTAAATTACTTATAGGCAAACAAATATCTTTTGAGAGTTGGCCTGATATAATGTTTAATTCGTCTAGTAGCTGCTCTGGTTTCAATAAATGTATATTGAATTTGCCATAGTAGATGTTTGTGACTGTATCCAGTAGAGTATCTTGAATGTTTTGCAAGCTCATCAGGATGCTGTTAGCGGTGATTGCAGACAGGGTAAACTCGTCAGTCATTCTTATGTTTCGAAGACCTTCGTTGAAACCATTCACAGTGTTTTGCAAATTGTTGAGATGTTGGTTGAATATTTTGTGCTGCTTGTCCATAGCACTCTCCATTCTTTTCAATAAATTATATTCGGACTCCACTACAGAAGTCTGGTTTTCCATAGCAAGGCGAGATGATTTTGGTTGTTTCTTATTAAGCTGATATCCTTTGCATATTGTTCGGCGAATTGGTCATCCAGTAAACCAAATAAAGTACGTCCCACGTTGCCGATAATATTTATCGCTCCTCGTGTTACTCGCACGCGCCTCGTTAGGAACTGTTGACCAAGCAAGGCCTTATTATAATGCTCTAACTCTTTATATCCATGATGCAATTGCAGCAGAATCAGGTTACAGTGTGTTTTGATTTCTGATTTCATACACACTTCTTCCATATGGTTAAGATATTCACCGAATAGATTTGTACCTCGCCAATACGGGTTCATATCGTAATAAACTATAAGTTTCCATTGATCCCGAATAAGATGCATGTTTGATAGTTTATCAAAATAAATGCTCTGATTGTTCTTTAGTTTTGATGTGTTATAGGCACAATGAACTGGTGACATTATCAACATAAGCAATGTGAGCGCCATGGTAATGACATAACATGACCCTTTTCGGGTTGTTCGTGTGGTCTGAGGCGTTATGACATTATCAGCTGTGGTGTTACTTGATGCGCTTTGATTATCTGGTTGCTGTAAAGGTATACTATAATGGTCTGCTTGTTTATCTGTTGGTAAAATAGATAATTTAACGATGGGCCTCTTGAAGGTTCCACTCTTTGTCTTTAGGGTTACCACTCTCACGTACCCATCTTTACCTGGATGGAGCTCTATTACTCTTCCTAGGGCCCATTTCCCGGCTGGTAGGTTTGCATCATGAATCAACACGATGTCATCTATTTGAATATTTCTTTGTGGTATTTGCCATTTGGATCGTGCTGTTATTTGAGCTAGGTACTCGCTGCGCCACCTTTTCCAAATATCCTGATAGATCCTTTGAGTAAGCTGCCATCTGGTACGTTCGTCCTTTTCTGTTTCTATAATGGTTAGTATTGGTCCGCTGGACAGAAAGTGGGATGGTGTAAGATATTCAATGTCGTCAGGGTCTTCACTGAGCGCGCACAACGGTCTTGAATTGAGGCAAGCCTCTAGTTGTGCTAATAACGTCGAAAACTCTTCGTATGTAAGTTTTTGCTCTCCTATTACCCTTCGGAGGTGGTGTTTGAGACTTTTTACCGCAGCTTCCCATAGGCCTCCCGCCGTAAGCCAGGACGGCGCATTGAAAACGAATTCTGATTCCATTTTGCTAAGCTCTGAGTAGAATTCATCATCCAGTGTTGCTTTTAGGTCTATAAATTCTTCCTGCAATCTCCGATTTGCTTTGACAAAGTTCGTTCCGTTATCACTGTAGATATAACGAGGTGTACCTCGTCTGGCAGCTAATCTTCTTAAAGCTGCCAGGAACGCGGATGCAGTAAGATCCGAAACCAGCTCCAGGTGCACAGCTTTGGTTGCCATGCACACAAACACCGCGACGTATCCTTTGGTAGTTTTAATTCCTCGGCCTTTGGTAGATTTGACGTCAACAAACCCTGTGAAATCAACCCCCACATGGAAGAAAGGTCGTGTAGCGTTTGTTCTTGCGGCTGGTAAATCTCCCATTAATTGGTTTTGTTTGACTGGATTATGCTTCCTGCAGGTGACACAATTTCGTAGCCTCTTTTTGACGGCATTGTTTCCACTTATGATCCAAAACTCTTGTCTTAGCCATGCCAAAGTCTAGCGTGTACCCCCGTGGAAGGTCATTTGGTGAGCTCGATCTATAAGCAGGTCTGTAAGGTGGTGATTGTGAGGGAGAATAAGAGGATGCTTCATTTTTTGATTAATTTCTGCTGTTCTTATTCTTCCGGAGACCTTCAACAGACCATCACTGTCGATGAAAGGTCTCAAATTCAATAATTTACTTTTATTACTAACTTGTTTATGGTTTGTAATGCTATGTATATCGCTCGAGAAAACTGAGTGTTGCACATATTTGATCAAAATGTGTTTAGCTTTTCTCAACTCCGCAATGGTTAAGTAGAATGGTTTGTTTTGGTAATGTGACCCCAAACGTAAAATCCACGCTAATATGCGAGACGCTCGTTCAAAGCTGCTGTGGTTATGTATTAAACTGTGTAGGGTGTCATTTTCTTGGTTGTTTGTTACTATGCTTACATGTTTTGGGTTTTTAACATCTTCGTCAGTGACGTAAGCAGGTGTTTCTTTGGTCTCTTTATGGTCGTAAGATGATAGCCACTCAGGTCCATTCCACCATATCGGATGTTTTGATAGTTGTTCTGCGGTGATTCCACGACTGGCACAATCTGCAGGGTTTTCATTTGTTTTGACATAATTCCAACATTCCGGTGGCATGATCTCTGTGACCTGTTTAACCCTATTTGCGACGAATGTTTTCCATCGGTTTGGGTCCCCGTTGAGCCATCCTAAGACAGCTGTTGAGTCTGACCAACCAAAGGTTTTGATATTATAATTGGACAGACATTCTCGAACGGTTTTCATCAATTTTGATAGTAAATGTGCAGCGCATAGTTCCAATCTTGGTAGAGAGATGGTTGTCTTAGTTGGAACTAGTCGCGATTTGGCAGCCACGATGACTACGGACGAGCTCTTTTCTCCTAACTGATTTGTATTGCTGACTTTGCAATATATCACACAAGACATGGCTTTGGTAGATGCATCGCTGAACCCATGTAACTCCAAATCGTCGTATTTAAGACTTGTCAGCCATCTTGGCACGCGAATTTGCTTGATGTTATCAAGATCTTCTCTGGTTTTCTGCCACCTATTGGCAATATCTTCTGGTAAAACGTCATTCCATTGGAGACTGAGTTGCCAACTCTCTTGGAACAGAAGTTTGAGGCGAACTGTTACTGGTGAGAGCCAGCCGAGAGGGTCAAAAATTTTGGAGATGTCTGATAGGAGTGATCTCTTTGTTTGTTTGCACGTAGAGTTGGTGGGAACTTTGAGCTGGAAACTGAACTGGTCATCATGAGGGTTCCAGCGCAGTCCCAAAGTTTTGGTGGTTTCTTGGTGTCTAAAATCAAATGATATTTCATTGAAGTCTTGTGGTTTGTTGTCATCTAGTAACTCGGGTACATTAGAAGTCCATTTGCGTAAGTTGAAGCCTCCTGATTTCAGTAATGTCACTAGATCTGTTTTGATTTGTTTGGCAGACTCAATGTCGTGATGCCCGTGAAGAAGGTCATCCATGTAAAAGCTATTTTCTACAATTTTTGCCGCTTCAGGGAATCGGTTCTGCTCATCTTGGGCCAACTGTTTCAGCGTCATCATCGCCAAGAAAGGAGCGGCCTTGAATCCGAAAACGACACTGGTAATTTGATATTCCCGTAATGGTTTGTTTGGGAAATCTCTCCAGATTATCTTTTGGTAGCGCTGGTCATCTTCGTGAACAAGAATTTGCCGAAACATTTTTTCTATATCGGCAGTGAAAGCTATTTTATATTGCCTCCATTTTATGATAAGTGATAGCAAATCTTGTTGTAGATTAGGTCCACGGTACATGAGGTCGTTTAAGCTATTTCCCGTTGAAGTTATAGCTGACGCATTAAAAACGATTCTAATGGAAGTAGTCGTCGAGTCGTCGCGTAAAACACAATGGTGCGGTAAATAGCATTCCGTCGGTGTCTGGTTACCTTTACATTCATGCATGTGACCTAATTGTATATACTCGTCAATTACTTCTTTATAACGTTTAGCAATTGCTTCGTTTTTGATAAATTTTCTTTCTTGTTGTCGAAATTGGGCCACAGCCTTAGACTTAGAAGATCCCAGCTTCTCATCTACATCTGGTTTCAGTGGCAATCGTACGACGTAGCGTCCGTCTGGTAGGCGCTTGGTTTCTGTTTGGTACTGCAGAATGCATTGATGGTCTTCATTGGACATGTTACCGGAACTGTCTCCGATGTCGTCGATGTCCCAAAATCGTTGAATGTCCTCTTTTGTGATCATAACGACATTACAGTGATATGGTTGTTTATTAGAGCATTTACCGCTTATTATCCAACCGAGTTGGGTTTGCTGTGCTATCTGTTGTGAGGTTTTGTCACGAAGGAAGCCTGGTAAAATGATAAGTGCATAAACATCTACGCTCAATATAAGATCAACTGGTCGACTTATATAAAATTCTGGATCAGCGAGCTTAATATGCTTTTTATATGGCAGTAGTGGTTTTTCAAAAGTGTGGTGTGGTAAGTTATCATTTTGAATCATATTTTTCATGACGAAAGCTTCTGTGTTGAAGGTAAAATTGTTGTAGATGGAAGATGCTGTGATCTCGATGATCCCCTTGCTATGGTTTGCTTTAGCGCCTACTCCATACACAATCCATTTGCACCCTTTTCTCGGTAGGCCTAATCGTTGCGCGGCGTTTTCCGTAATAAGAGATGATGTGCGCACGGATCGATTAGAGCACGCATGGTGAGAAGAGATCCATCTGCTGCTCGAATATTGACCTTGGCGGTCGCTAAGACAGATTCAGTATTTTCAGTTCCATTATACTCTGTTGGTTGAGAAATACAAGCATTAAATTTTCGCTGGGTTTCGGTTGAGCTAGTACTTTGCTCACTTGCAGTCATTGAACTCACATAGGCATCATGTAGCAACGTGTTATGTGAGTCATCGCAATATCGACATGTTTTCACCGATGAACATTGTTTACCATTGTGGTTATATAGACAGTTTTTACACAGCTCTAATTTGGATATAGTTTTAAGTTTGGAGTCTGGTTTTAATTCCAAAAAGGTCTTACATTGGTATAGTTTATGGTTATTACTGCATAGTAGGCATTTTTGTAGCGACACAGTTTTAGCAGCTGAATGGTTGACGAAGGATTTATTTTTATTCTGGTTGTTACTAACAAGAAACTTGTTCGGCATTTTTCTAAAATTATTTTCATGCTGTTGCTGTGGTAATTTTGCCGAGTCTTGCTTTCTTTTTGAAGATTCTAGTGAAGTAAACTTGCATTCAAGATAATTAAGGAAGTCTTCTAGGGTCGGCAAGTTTCTAGGATATTTCAATGATTCGATGTAGTCATTATGAGTTTCATTGTCTAATTTTTGCGATAGTATGTGAACTACAAGCGGATCCCAGTTTGAAATGTCTACCCCAAGACCTTTGACCGCATTTAAACATTCATTAGTGGTGTCGTGCAACCTTTTAATCTGGGCGGCACTTTGGTTTTGCATGGTTGGCAAGGATAACAAGATGTTGATGTGAGATGTAAATATTAACTTCGTGTTATTGTATCTCTGGTTTAATATGTCCCAGCATACCTGATAGTTATCTGAGCTTATTCTTAAATGTTGTACTAGTTTATCAGCTTCACCCCTCAGTTTACTTTTCAAGAACTGCATTTTTTGAGCTTGCGATAATGATTTATTTCTATGGATGGATTCACAGAACAAATCTTTGAATGATAACCACTGATGATAATTTCCGCTAAAGGTGGGGATATCCATTTTTGGTGTTGATTTTTCTCTATGTGAGACATCCCACATTTTACTATTAAGCGCCTTTTTAATGTCAACATATTGCTGTTCATACTGGTTGAAAGTCACCTCATAATCTTCATTGTCTTCAAGAAGATTGCTATCGATTTCCCAATGCAAAGAGTCGATAGTAGACCACCTAGATTGAACTGTTTTCAATATATCCTCAAACTCCCATATTTCGGATAAATATTCTACATCTATGGCCGATATAGTGCGAGAAAATGCTTTAAAATTACTTTTTTGCTTTCTTAGCATTTCTTCTAATTTGCTGGGATTGCCTTGAGAGGCAAATCTTGATACTGGTAATGATCCTGACCTACTGGGGCCCGGAGTGGGAAGAGCCTTTTCTCCTTTCATGGTACCGATAGGAGTTGTAGGTCTAGGAAGACATTGTGAAATATGCATTTTCACGTTGTTATAAAAATCTATTGCTTGTTGGTAATGCTGATCTTTAAAATACGAAATAGTTTCGTCGTGGAATTCGCGCAGATTTACATGGTTTGATTTGAAATCTTTCCAATATGTTTCTAATAGTTCCAGCTGTCTCTTCACATAGTCAGGCGTTTTGCGCTCACGTCCCGCCTTCTTAAAGTTAGAGAAAAGCTGTTCCATCGCTGTGATAAGCGTTTCTTGATTTAATAAAAGATCTTCCATTTTAATTACAAATTAGTTAATAGTAAATCGGAAAGATCTTACTTGATATAACTCGATACAGGTATCGAGTATGACGTGGATGTTTGGTTTACCACCACGTCACGCTGTAATGCTGATGTAAGCGTTTGCTCGTGCCGCTTCTTGGTTTACGGCTAGGAATCGTGGCAATGTAGACACTGGTAAATGGTCTAGTCACTGATTCACTCACTTATGGTTCACTTATAATAATAATGGTATGTTCAATGGTATGTAGTTCGATAGTCACTGGTTTCACCTTACACGCGTATGATCCCACATGTGTCCGACACGCGCGCAAGGACACGATGCTCGAAGGACCACTATGTACGGTGCTGTCCGTACACAGGAAATGATATAACCGAGTTATAGAAGTAAAAGTGTCCTTTTATTCACAAACTAAGTCTAAATGGTTAAAATGGTATGATAGATGAGCACACGCGGATGGTACGGTTTCCGATCGTGAACTGATGAAGCGATTTATGAAATGTGACATGAATACGTAAATCGCTGACCGCGCGCGATGTGCGATGCTTGCATCGTACAGTGACGTTGCAGTGAACCTTGCGGCTAGCTGGCCTGGGCACTTCGTCCAGAAGATGTTCTTACTCCTTGTCGCGGTCCTCGCGGTAAGAGATGGAACGTTTGATAGGGGGAGTCTGTGGAGGGTCGTTGTCGAGAGAAACACACGGTGCTGGGTTAACGGTACTTCAACATATATTTCGGGTGCCCATATTGATTGCTTAGGGCGTCTAGATAGTAACTAGCTTATCCTAGGCTCTACACGGTGACGAAATTAACTGGTTTGGCCCTGAGGAGGGCCACAGGTTCCGGGACGTCGCGGTCGCGGCGGGACCTCTAGCAGGAGCGCGACAGCCTGCGAGGAGTATCGGGTCGACGGGTACGCGGGTTACGACTGGCGGCGGTTCGGTTAGTGAGCACTGTGGTAACGGGATGATTCGGGATCCAAAGATGAGGACCTTGCAGCATGGGCGAACCACGCGCACCGGTTATCCTCCGGGAATGGGTTTCGGGAACGAAGGCCTTGCTGCATGGGCGTACCACGCACACCGGTTATGGGTTTCGGGAACGAGGGCCTTGCAGCATGGGCGTACCACGCACACCGGTTATCCTCCAGGATAGGAAGCAGGTTTCAGGGATGAGGGACCTTGCTGCATGGGCGAACCACGCGCACTGGCTATCCTCCTGGATGGGAAACAGGTATCGGGAATGAGGGACATTGCAGCATGGGCAGACCACGCGCACTGGTTATTCTCCAGTATAGGAAGCAGATTTAAGGAATGAGGGACCTTGCTGCATGGGCGAACCACGCGCATTGGCTATCCTCCTGGATGGGAAACAGGTATCGGCAATGAGGGACCTTGCAGCATGGGCGGACCACGCGCACTGGCTATCCTCTGCGTGTTAGTAAGGAACACGGGACAGGGCGATTTGATGGAAACTCCTACGAGCGGTACGGCTGGTGTGCCGGTCACACGTCCGTTCACCGCGAGAGCTTCGAGCAAATGCCTCTACTTATCTCGGGTCTCGTCTCGCTCGCAAGTGCGGTTGAGCGGGGAAAGAGTACCAGGGCACATTGCCCTTTTCTCTGGCACGTCTTAGTCCATAGCTATGGACCAGTCATTGGGTTGGAATTTACCACGGCCTCACGATACTGCCACCCCAGAGACCAATAGGTAACTGGGCGATCAAGGCCGCGCCAGGTGGAACCCCCGCCTACACGGGTGAAGCCCAGCGGACCGATCAGCTACACAGTCGCTGGCCACTGGGGGCAGCACTGATATAGCCGTGGCATCCGAACTCTCCTCTTCTTTGTCTTCTCCGGTGTCTATGGGAATCAAGTCCCGTGGTAATGGTTTCGTCTTACGTCTTCCTTTCTCGTCCGGTGGTCTTGCGTGCAGGGGCGCGATTCCTCTGAGGGTTTCATGGTTTGATGCGTCTGCTCGTTCAAACATTTTCGCGGCGAGTGTCTTCACGAACTCTTCAATGGTGTTCATGTTGAGGTCCCGGTGGATAGTGGTGTTTCTTACGTATCTGGGCGCATTCACTATGGCCCTGAGGCATTTATTTTGAGTGGTCTGCAGTCTCGTTCGGTTCGTTTTGGATGCGTAGGCGTACCACGCCGGAGCTGCGTAGGTAAGTCGAGGCCTGATATACGTTTTGTATATCAGAACCTTGGTCCGGAGTGGTAGCTTTGAATTTAAAACTGGCATCAATTTGATCCTAGCCGCTGTCGCCTTCCCGACGGTGCGCTGTACATGTTGGTGGAAGCTGAGGTTCCTGTCAATGGTAACTCCGAGGTATAAAACTTCTGTCCTCCACTCAAGGTTTTCACCCATGAGTTTCAGCTGAGTGGGCAGGTTGGTTCTTCCTGTGATCATTGCCTGGGTCTTGGCGACATTCACCGTCAGCCTCCACTTTCGTAACCATTCTGGTAGGGCGTCCAGAGTAGGTTGAAGGCGTTTACTGCGTTTTCAGTCTTGAACGAGGTTGCGTAGTAGGCTGCATCGTCCGCGTATAGTGCCAGCTTTGCGTGCCCAATGACCGGTATGTCATTGGTATACCACGAGTAGCACACTGGCGAGATGCAGCTTCCTTGGGGGACCCCCGCCCTCACGGGTCTTTCTGTAGAAATCGCGTCTTCTACGGATACTACAATTCTCCTGTCTTGTAGGAAGGATGCGATGACTTCAACCACTCTTTTGGGTGCTGTGGACGTCGATAGTTTGTAGATGAGGCCCTCATGCCACACTCTGTCAAACGCTTTTTCCATGTCCAGCATGACTGCTGCGACATACTCCTTCTTGTTTGCGCAGGTGGCCATTTCACCGACCATCTTGATGACTTGCAGAGTCGTCGAGTGTTCCGCCCTAAACCCGTACTGTTCTGCTCTGGGAATGATGTGCGGCTTCAGGTTGACCAATAACAATCTTTCGAAGAGTTTCGAGATGGTGCTTAAGAGAGTTATTGGTCTATAGCTTGCTGGCTTCTCAGGGTCTTTTCCGGGCTTAGGGAGGACGACTACCTTTCCCATTTTCCAACTGCTAGGGAAATGGCCACTGCGCATAATGCCATTAAAAATCCTTGTGAGGGCCGCCACGGATTTTATGGGCAGGTGCTTGAGGGCTTCATTGGTGATTCCATCGAGTCCTGGGGCCTTCTTGTTGGGCAAGCGCTTGATCATCCTTGCCACTCTTCCCGGCGAGTAGACGATTTGTTCTTCGTCGGGTGGTAGAGGTTGTGTCAAGTAGCTTCTGACGTGTTGCAGTATCGTCTCCGCGTGTTGCTGGTCGCTGATTGGGTTTGGCTGAAATTGTTCTTCCAGGTGCTCGGCGTGTGCCTCCGCCCGGTCTGTAGATACGAATTTCAGCTGACCATCGCGCCCAATCAGGGGTCGCACTGGTTCCTTCGTAGAGGTGAGCTGACGACAGAGACGATACAAGGACGGCATGTCTTCGCCAATGTCCTCCACGTGCTTATCCCAAGTCTCAGTCGCGTGTGTGGTTAGAGCGTCTTGTACCCTTTCGACGAGGTTGTTCAGTCGGGTCTTGAGTCGTGGGCATCGCGTCGATTGCCATAGCTTTCTCGTGTCCCTCTTTTCGCTAATTAAGTCCCGTATCCACGTCGGGAGCGGATCGGGCCGTTTCGCCGACGCGGAGGTGTGCGATGCTGCTTGGAGGGATTCACGGATGGCCGTTGTCATGGCGTTGGTGGCTTCGTCAACCTCTTCCGGTGTTTCGATTGGCCTCGTAATTGTCCGGTCTTGAGCTTCCTTTTCAAAGGTTTCCCAGCAGATCTTCCGTCTCCTCGCGGGGGCGGCAACTCTGCTTGGGAGATCCTTGTAGGTAAGTAAGACCGGTCTGTGGTCCGACGGCAAGTCCGGCATAACTGTTTGGGTTGGAGGCGTTCGTATGCCTTTAATGATGGTGAGGTCGATGTTTGTTGTTATTCCTCTGTCATCATAGTGGGTAGGCTCGGTCGGGCCTATGATATCATATCCGCGGTCTAGAGCTTCTTCGTATAGCTTCTTTCCTGGCGTGTCTATATGGGTGGAATGCCAATGGGTGTGCTTGGCATTTAAGTCTCCACCGACTATTGTTGGGTCACTTGAATTCATCAGTTTTGTTACTTCAGCGGCATTTAAGTGGCAAAGAGGTGGTCTGTAGATGGCGAATATTCTGTGGTTGACTCCTTTTATGCTCACCAGCACACCCATGGCTTGGAAAGAGCTATATTCCACTATGGGCAGCAGTTGGTGGATAATATTTCTGCGTACCAGGATGAGTAGTCCACGGTATGCTGATCCGGCGGGGCTTATTTCGTCCTTCCTGTACGAATGGTAATTTGGAATCTTGAAGTCGGTGCTTGCTCTGAGATGTGTCTCACTGACCAGCATTATGTCAATTTTATGCTCGCGGAGGAAGATGGTCAGCAGTTGTTTCTTCCCCGCGAGCGTTCTGGCATTCCAGTGGACAATTCTAAGTTCGTGCCCCATTATTAGAACATAGAATTCTCATTAGGCCTTCCAAAGTGGCCGTTTCTGGGTCAGTGCCTTTTTGCACCGCCTCCAAGATTTCCTTTAGCACCCCGATCGTTTGCCCCAGGGAGTCGCGGCGGGGGGCGTCTTGCTTTTTTTGTTGTTGCTGCTGTAGCTGCAGTTGCGGTTTCTTTTTAGGCCTTCTTTTGGCGGGCTTTGGTCCGGCGACTTTGGGTAAGTTCGCCGGTGCCATTAATGTGGCTTCCGCCGTCTCGCCGACGGTTGCGGGGACTACCGGGGCAACGCCTCGCCGGGTAGTTTGCGTAGCCGCTACTGCTCCCACCTTCTTGTTCTGGATCTCCTTCTTAAATACCGGGCAGGACTTAAAATTGGCGGGATGTAAGACCTGGCAGTTTGCGCATGTTGCTGGTTTGCGAATTTTTGGCATCTGTGGCACTGAGCGGGGCCCCTCTTGCCGCGCCATGCCTCAATGATGACGCCGGGCATCATGAGCAGCTCGTCCACTTCGTAAATGGCGGGCACTGTCTGCGCATTTTTTCTTAGTTGCACATAAAATATGCTGCCAGGGCGCCCTTGCCTGGCCTGTATATTTTTAATATACTCCGGCTCAAAACCTTTTTCTTCGAGGGCGTCTTTTATTACGTTCGTGTCTGTGTCTGCTGGTAGCCCTCGAAGTGCTACCTTTAGGCTGCGTTCGGCCGGCAAGGAGTAGCTGAACCAGCTAATATTTTCGTCCTTTTCCAGCTGAGTGAGGTAGGCCTGGATGACCCGGTATTCGTTTTCCTCCGTCGGTAGGAACCGGATGCCCTGCCCGAAGGGTCTGCCATTTGGTGCTCTGCCTAGTTTAGCGGCGATCTGCTTGAAGTGGTGGGTCCAATTTCCGATCCTTTCCACTATTAGAGGAGGATAGCGAGCTCCTCTCTCTCTCTCTTTCCCATCTACAGGGGTTGGGGGGGGCTGCGTACCCTTCACCTCTTTTTGTCCTGCTCTATCGGTGAGAGGTTGCAGGGGTGCGGTGCGGGGGGCATCCTTCGTGCCGCCTTGCGTACCAGTCTTCGCGACGCGCGCGAACGACGGCTTCTGTGCGTCGGCACTGTCGGTAGCCTTACGTTTTTGTCTCTGTGGCAGAGGGTCCGTACTCGTACTGGCGACCGATATTTCCATCGCCGATGTGGATGGGTGTGCGGCTTCTTTCGAAGGTGGGCGGGCGGCCGCTTGGGCGGGCGGTCGCATTGCCTTCTGGGCGGGCGGACGTTCTACCGCTTGGGCGGATGGGCGGGGTGCTTCTTTCTTGGTCTGCTCTAACGCCGGATGCGTGTCTTGCTGTCCCATTCTTTCTTTCATTGGGGCGGCATCAGTCCGTCCCTCTCTCGCCTTGACTGGCGGATTCGCGGAATGCGATCTTGGTCGCTTGGGGTCGTCGTCCGTGAGTTTCAGCGGGCTAGTGATTTTGCTCCTCCGTGTATTAAACGCTAGTGGTTTGGTAGGCGGCAGGGTAATCAGCGAGCGCGACGCAAGTGCCAGCACTTTGCGGTCCTCAGCTGACATTTCACGCCCTTCTAGCTCGGCCTCTTCGATGCGCACGTATATGCCCATCCAATTCAGCATGCCCTCCGAAAGGGCCTCGGCTTCGATAAGCCGAGCGAGTGTGAGGATATCACGCTCGTGTCGTCCCTTCGGCGATAATGCTGAATCCGGTGCGCGTTCCGTGCGCTTGATGCTCTCGTCCGATACGTGGGGGTTACCGCCCTCGTTATCGGAAGAGTCACTATCGCTACTGATGCAGGTAGCGGTTGCGGTTACGTGGCCCTTAAAAGGGCCTTTTTGCGTCGGGGGAGTGGTCAGTTCCCCTGTCGGCGGTGGGTGGCCCTTAGAAGGGCCTTTTTTCGGGTTGCCGCAGTCCATGGCGGCGGCTGAGTGGGTGTACCTTGCGCGAGTACTGGAGCGAGTATTACGCAAGCATAATACTCACTCCGGCGTTCGTGGGGCAAAATATCCCCTCCGCAGCCGTGGCCACGGGTGCCATCAACAAGTAATTTCTAAAGAAATTGTTGGTGATTCGCAGTATTATGGTCGGGGTTACTCCGAGCGCATAAGAGTACAGGCAATCCGCCTCTACTTCAAACGCCGCGCTGCCTTTTATAACGTATGTGTTATCGGGGCGCATGCTTGTGTGCGTGCGATGCGGGTGGGAGCGCGTGCGCAGATCGGGCGGTCGAAAGGTAGGTATGTATCGGTCCGTTACAAAGGTTTTATCGTCTGACGATATTGAAAAATTTATAAAAGATGCTCCAGATAACCAATATCTGGCTACTAAGGTAAGTTAAATTAATTTTAAATATCTACGCAACTTCAGCCTGTGTTGTGTGTTGAACTTAATTATTGTTTTCTTTTTTATTCAGGTAGCTTTAATATTTGGTGCCTGTAGGATGCATAAAAAACATAGAGAACCATCCCTTTTGATGCCTTTAGTAAAGATTCCTATCACGAAAAATAAAATACCGAGGTCATTCACCATACACAGTCCATTCTATGAAATTGTTAAGAAGTATCAAAGTTTGCGGTCACCAAAAATGTTGTCCCATATTATTATTATTACCTGTCAGCCTATAGGTATAAACAAATTTGGTTCTATGCCTAAAGAAATCGCTAAGTTTTTAGGGTTAGCAGATGCTGAGAGCTACACTGGTGAAACGACTTTCAGAACTTCACCTACATTGCTGGCTAATTCAGGAGCTGATATAATGACTTTGAAGCGTCATGGTGGGTGGCGATCTAGCAATGTAGTAAAATCATACGTAGAAGATTTCATACAAAACAAGAAGGAATTTTTTGCAAAAATCACAAAAAGAATTTAACTTGATTCTGAGGCGCTTCCTACTGACGAAACACCAAGTACATCCAATTATTGGATTTCACCTACCTACACGAATAATGAGCCATCTCAAATTACAATAGAACATGAAAGTATTTCAATAAATAATGTATCTGATGAGACCGCTAAGCCATCAAAAACAGTTAATTATAATTTTACTAACTGCACATTTACATACTAATTGTTTCTCTAAATAAACTTTTTATCTACTAAATAAAATTAGTTTTTATTGTTATTTTATTCACAAGTGTGTTGAAAAACGTCGTGTGATGCACGTGTGTATTGATGATTACACACTAGTACCATAATGTACTATTATAACTTTTACACTAACATTAATTATTAACTTTTGTGGAGAAACAAATTAAGCCAGTCATTGTCGGCATAAAAGGCAAGTTAGCAAACGCGCATGTTTCTACGATTATTTTATATATGTTGTTAGGTACCCTGAAAGTAGTTTATACCAAAAATTGCAACCCTAAAAACCTTGGGCTACTCCCATGGTACTCGTAAAACTGCGTTATTCAGGCAAATGTATGATGTAGATAATTACTGGACTAAATTAACTGTTAAGGAATTTATTTAAAGTTGAAATTCTATAAATAGTTCCTAAGTCCTAAGGGCGTTTGAAAAATGCTTGTTTGTTCATATAGCTGATAACAAAACTTACCGTGAGCTTATCCTGGCTGTGGTGAACAAATACTCTTCAGCTGCCCAGGCGGCGAAGATCCCTGCAATAAGACAAGGCACCATCAGCCTTAGCTGGAAGTTGCCAAACTGCCCCAATTCGTTCACCAGAATCGAGTCCAAATCTACTTTAGGATGTACATCTTCACCATCTTTATTCTTTAAAAAAGATTCCTCCTGGCTTTGTGCTGACATAGCTGCGTGGCTCGGTTGAATAAACGTTTTAAATGATACGTGTCTTCTTTGTTATTAAGATGTACATTAAAACAAAATAAATGTACAATAGCAGGCAAGCGGAGAATATCTATATTGACTATGTCTCCCTGCTCCGTGCTCCAATGGTAATAATATACAGATAAATGTATCTTTCCATTGTAATAATATAAAGATTGTTAGGGTAAAGTTTTTGTAAGCCAGTTAGAATAAAGTAAAATAAAATATTTGTATGAGTATTTCGAATAGTATCTATGTGAGGGCTCCTTAGTATTATAAGCTTACTGTGTTAGCTAGAAAAATAATAAACACAAGTTCGGGCGCCTGGAGTGACCTCACACAAAGAAAATATATATATAAAATTAACAAACATCCTGGAATAGCATCTGTTCAGAACTTCTAATCTTCAGGCGGGGAAAGATGAAATAAGTGAAAACATTCATATTTTATTGCCGGGAAGGAGCACAAACGTAACATTTAATTTTGAATTTTATATCGATTTTGATAATGTTTTAGTAATACGGTTATACTAGTATAATTAAATAGCCTGAAGGGCACTATAAGTTTCCCTATCGGTACTATCGTTAGCTATCGTTATTTATCGTTAACTATCGTTATTGCACCCTTATTTAAATGAAAATAATTATTTTAAATTTCGTACCTACACGTGCCTAGAGAGTGGGTTTGAACAAGACAAAGAATTGACAATACCTTACTCCGAGACGAAACCTGTGATTATATCACGACACGAAGAGGATTTCCTTCCTTCTGATGCACGCGGAAGCACTCCACGAGAGCTGAGGAAATGTTCTCTTCAAGCGAAGATGAAATGCCAAGATGTCGGTCCTCAACTTCCCACGGTGAACTCATGGTGAAAATAAATTCGGCAACAAAATCCGAAAGAAAAATTCCCCAAAGAAAACGTCTAAGAAAAACTTCTAAAGAAAAACGCCAAAGAAAAACGCCAAAAGCTGAAACAACAAAAACCAGCGTTAGAATAATGCCCGTAAACTCAAAGTATATCGTAATTTGACTAAAACAAAAGCACACTTACCGTTTTTCATAGGTTATGCACAAAATCCATTATTTCGGTAAAATTTAGGCTATTATACAAAGCTCATGGCTTGCTGCCTTTAAATATCGCCTCCACATGTCGGGCGATGCTCAGAAAATTCAGATCCAAATGGATATAAAAATTAAAAAATATTGCCTTTACATGACTGCGGTTGGCAGAGAAGTCATGGCCGAAAAACTGTCCATAGACAAGCCGATAGGCTCCAGTGTTGCCAACCATCCAAGTAAAAAAACGTAGTACTCTCTTAACTAGCGTGATTAATTATATTTTTGACGTGATAAAGTCTTATAAATCGATGAACGCCGGCTGCACGCATGAAGTTAATTAAAAAGTATGATTCATTGTCACGTTCAGCGATCGGCCTTGGCGTTCGGCTTGTCGTATGACGTTATCATGTGAAACTATCGTCCGTAAAACGACTTTACAGGGAACCATTTTTTTCCTAGGCTAAAAGCATTTTACATAATATCTAAACGTAAAGAACTATTGTTTGGCCTGCTTTATAACCAGTAGTTCAAACTGTACCTAAAACTTTGCGACGTGCCAAATTTCAAATTTATTTTATTAACTATGGTAAAATATAACGCAGATTTGAAAAGTTTATTATCTTTCATTTGATACCTTTATTATCTTTTATCGACTACTTTTACAAGGCAACAACTTTAAAGCGCTTTAGTCGTTATATACCCATAATATTTCCTATTTTCTTATAACTGAATTTTTGTAATGTTCTGGCAACTCGTCAAATATTGAAATACGTTTCATTTAACGAAAATCGTATGATTATTTTTATAATGCATACTTTTTAGTTAATAATGATGCGTTAAATGGAGCGCCATAGACGTAGAACGTAAAATGTGTGCGTAAATAGGCTTGAATCATAGACAAAACTGTAACTGAGTACAAATCTAGTTTCAAATGTGGTCCTTGATCTGAGGATCGATTTAAATCTGGATTCAGGTAAGACATGTTTGGAAACCCTTCTGGAGTACAATCGATGCTCAAGGCTAGATTCAAGGCTCAAGCTTAGATCAAATGCTGTTTGAGCTTAGCTTCTGGAAAACGGACCTAAATGCCATACATATTTGACTCAAATCTGTACTCAAAACTCGATTCACTACTGAACGTACTACTGGATTAAATTCATACTGGATCAGTTCGACACTTGTGGACGAAACGCATATGTTCTATACATGCAAATGTTACCACTAAACTAGGTGGATCTTTGCTTGTAACGTTTCCCAATGACATAAACAAAAATGTAGCTCCTGATTTATACCAATTAGATAGGTACCTACTAAGAGTATGTACTTATCTACTACATGATCCCTATGCTTTTATGAACAGTCAGAAGGTGTCTAAAAAGGCTCGTCTGGCTGTCCATGGGGGAGTGTTGGTTCCGACACTGATGTATGGTAGTGAAAGTTGGGTGTGGCAGAAAAAGCATGAAAGTAGAATAAATGCTGTGGAGATGAGAGAATTGAATTGAGGAGCATGATTGGAGTGAAACGGAGTGACAGGATAAGGAATAGTGTGATAAGGGAACGATGTAGTGTGAATGATGGTGTAGTGACAAAAATCGAGAAAGGTATGTTAAAATGGTTTGGACATGTGGAGATAATGAATGAAATGAGAATGACTAAACAGGTATACATGGGACAAGTAAACGGAAGTGTTGGAAGGGGAAGACCTAGGCGAACGTTCCGAAATCAGATTGAAGACGTTCTGAAAAAAGGCCAGGTCAAAAGTACCCTAAACCGACGCTTATGTATGAAAAGATTGATGAGTATAGATGAAGCGAAAGAGGTCAGGTAGTAAGTGGAAATCCGTGGTCTCTGCCTACCCCTACGGGAAAGAGGCGTGATTTAATGTACGTATGTATGTATGATCCCTATAATGTATTTCATTAAGTAAAACCACACATTGCGCACTGGGCGAGAATAGTATATGCCAACGACCATTAGACAGATGATTTGCTTGTTTTATTACCAGAAAATTAAAATAAGTAAGCACTTTCTGCATCAGTCCACCAATTACGTTTTAATACTGGCACATTTTTATGTACACAGTCATAGACTAATATATACACTAGGAAATACAGTGTTAACTTATTGATCTTGCCACTTTTTAAGACACGATTTATTCTTCACGTACGACGCAATATTCAAGAGACTTCAAAAAAGGAGGAGGTTATATGTTCGTGTGTTTGTATTTTTTATATGTGTATGTTACCCAATTTGTCCCCTGTTTTTGGACTGATTCTCAAAATTATTTTTATGTTTGGTAAACTGTACTTCCGAGGTGGTCCCATTTAATATTCATCAAATTCGGTCAAGCAGTTTTTTAGTTACACTCAATAAACTGAAAAGTGTTAATTTATCTTGATGTCATTATTGACTATCGATCCCTTAGGTAGCTGGGTCATAGCTTCGGGAAATCTTTGATACGTGCCTCACGTCGGAACGGTTCCCAAATCTATGGAAGGATGGCAGACTGCGCCTCCTGCGGAAGTGCCGTCGATTCACCCTCCAGCTACAGACCCATCGTTTGCTGGATGATACGGGCAAGATACTTGAGAGGGTAATAGCTTCCCGTGTCATACGGCACCAAGAGGGTTTCGGATCTGGGCTGTCGGAGGCTCAGTATGGTTTTAGAGCAGGGCGGTCCACAATTAGACGCCCTATTCTGGCTTAAAGGGTGTACTCAGTAGGCATTCAGGAAAAAAGCGTTTGCCGTATCTTTAGATATAGCCAACGCCTTCAACAGCCTTCCACACGGAGCAATACAGGAGGGACTTCGTTATCACGGAGTTCCCCTGCATCTGCGAAGGCTGTTGACTGATAACTTGCTGGACCACGACGTTCTGGTGAAAGGACGTGACGGTTCGAGGTGCTGTCACGTCTATTGCGGGGTTCCACAGGGATCGGTGCTGGCTACCCACATATATGCGGGTCGCGTGCTATGCGGACGACACCCTAGTTGTGGCCAGAGGGAGGACTCTCAGGGAGGCGATGCGGCTGATCACGGTCAGCACAACCCTTGTGATCAACCGCATACGCGCCCTTGGTCTGGAGGTTGTTCTCTCTAAAACCGAGGCCCAATTGGTCCTTTGGCCTCGGGGTGGGGCACCTCCAGGAACGCGTATTATCCTGGGGATGGGACGGAATCCTCGTGACGGTTGGGGCCAAGATGAAATATCTGGGCCTCAGCCTGGATGGAAGGTGGGATTTTGGGAGCCATTTTGCCCAACTGGCCCCTAGAGTCGTGGGAGCTGCAGTCGCGTTGGGAAGGTTGCTGCCCAACGTGGGTGGACCGAACGCCAACTGCCGTCGACTTTACTCCGGAATGATCCGAAGTATGGCCCTTTACGGGGCAATGGTCTGGGTATACACCTTCGGTCGCAATAATCAGAGCTTGATGTGACGTCTGCAGCAAGTCATTGCGACTAGGGCGATTCGCGGATACCGGACAGTGTCATGGACAGCGGCATGCGTGCTGGCCAGTGATCCTCCCCTGGGAGCTTCAGGCGGAAATCCTCGCCAAAATCTACCACTTCGTGGCGACGTGGTCGTCCCAGACTGGGAGAAGGTTACACGCATGCGATGGCAGGCGCGAGCCACTCTGTTGCGGCGGTGGAAGGAGGACCTGGCTCTGCCGGTCCCTGGGCAGTGGACGGTGTCCGGTCATTCAGAGGTGGGTGAAACGACCGTTCAGGTCGCTGACCTTCCGATTGGTGCAGGTGCTCTCCGGACATGGATGCTTCGGAAAGTACGGGCACCAAATTGCGAGAAGGGAGGTGACTCCTGCTTGCCACGTGTGTGGAGCGCCGGAGGATATGTCGCACCATACGCTGGAAGTACGTGCTGCAAGGGGGCCGCAGCGGCACACGTTTTCAGTGGAAATAGGCAGAGATCTCTCCCTACCAAGCGTGGTGATCTCCATGCTTAGCAGCGAGAGTTCGTGCAGGTGATGGCCACCTTCTGCGAAGCGGTGATAGCGCAGAAGGAGGCCATGGAGCGGATCAGGGAGAACGTCGGCCGATCTGACCCGCTCCGGCACATATGACTGGGGGAACGGAGGAGACGGTTCGCACGTCTCCTCCCTCCCCGCAGTGGGGTCACTAGTGAAGAGTCGCGGGACTCTTCGCCAGCTTGCACGGCCCTACTCATTTAGGGGATGAGCAAGATCATCCCTTCACAGGTGCTGAGGCCTGGTTAAGATCGATCCGGACCTACCGCTGGGGCAAGATGGTGAATGCCAACGCGACCCTGCCTCGTCTGTTCTAATCTGAGTTTATTTCAGAGATTTTTTGTGGTATCAAAATTCAAAAAGCACAGAGAATCGCATAAGGTGTCCGTTGTAAGTTTGGTTAAGGTAGTGTACAATTAAGTTAAAGAAATTCCAGCCTCGTGAGTAATCTTATGCGTGGCGTGCGCTGCATGAACTCTGAGATAAAAATAATATCTGCTTAAGCTCGTACTTGGATTCTTTGTGACATGGAAGATATGGAGATATCCATGAACACATCACAAAAAATCACATTTAAGATGGAGAACAAAACTTCAGCTCATAAACATTTGAACTGGCCAGACAATGAATCTAGAGCCAGGGCCATATTTCTACTCGTATATGAAAACAATGTGTATAGGTAGAATTGTTACTCTCAAATAGTTAAAAAAAATATTAATGTTAAATATAGCAGGTCTTTAGACAAACTATAATACTCCAGAAAAAAGATAGAGAGAACCAATTAAATCAGAATACAGCAAAGAGTACAAGTCCTAGACAAAGTTAAGTAAGTACTTTGCTGCCCGTGCGAATCCAGGGCAGATAACTAGTAAACTGCAAAATATATTTTACGGACATTATATTATTTGAAATGTTAATGAACAGAATTATGGATTCTTTGTAAGTTATTGAGATTTTATCCTATTCATATTTGCGTTGAAACTTGATTTTACATTCTTCTTATAATGTACATAATAATTAACACTGTCTATGTATAACAACACTAGCTGGTGCTGGTGGTACGTCTGCGCAGGATTTGTACTTTGAGTAGCTTATTACTTCTGCAAGGGCATATCTATCTTTACAAAAAATGACAAAGAAATATCATTTGAGTACATTTAAATACTTAGCATATCAATCAGTAAACAATAATAATAAAATAAAATTAATCACCGTGGAAAAAAACTGTTATTACATTTCATCACCCTTGGCGGTATTTGTGTTACACTTCTGCACCCTTGACGGTCGCCGAACACGCCTAGTGTATCGAGCTATCAAATTGACTTGGCTTTTGACTAAGCTATCAGAAACTGACACAAACTTTGACAGAACTGTCATCATTACGATCTTGACGTAGACGGAGATCTTATTATTTTGTCTATGCTGTGCCCAAGCATATTACGCTTTTTCACCCGCGTGGTGATGAATGATTATGATGATGAAAAGTATCCCATGTGTTAAACCAGTGCCTCATCTACCTCCGTACCAAATTTCATCAAAATTGCCAATGCCGTAGGTACGTACCGTATATGTACCACAGACTGTGTTAACATCCAACAATTCAACGCCGCCCGGCCCGCCAAAATACGTGACCGTTAGCGATGACGCATTAACTTGCGCTTGCACCGCCGCGACCGTAAGAACGATGTTCTTATTTACTCACCGAATGCTGCTGTGGGAACTACCTCGTGCAATGTTACCACCGTGGGCTTTTCATCTACCGAGCTTCTTAACACTGGAAACTCGGAAGCACCAAGAATGCAGGCAAGCAAGTCAATTAACAATGAGTGGAAAGAAGTTCAATATAAGAAGCGTCGTGAAGTATCATTACGTTGCGTCGCTGGGCCGTCGGTGACGTCATTCAAAGCAGCTGAGTTAAGGAAAGAACATGTTATCAAACGCTGATGATGTCAGAGCATACTTGGCTGAGCTTTGCCCTCAAAGAGCAGTTACCGTGGAGCTCAAAACCAAGAACCATTACAATTCCATTAAAATTTGTGTTCCAGAGGTTTGCTTTGAAAAATGTTTCTCGGTGAATGTTTGACCCCAAAATTCGCGTGTTAAACAGTGGATTAATTAAGTTAAGCGAACGTCCGCTGTTATGACTGCCAAGCAGCCGTTTCAATCGGAGGTCGGCGCGCATTGAGCCGCGTACAGCATCTAAACATAAACAGGTCAATATATTTTACTAAAACGTCAGAGGTTTGAAAACTAAACTCCATTTATGGTACCCGAGCATACTGACTTCCGACCAAATTCTGATAGACGCGACTGAGACTTTCTGGACGGGACTGTCTATGACGCTGAGATTGTACCGGACGGTTGGACGCTGTTACGCCGCGAGCACCCCACCATCCAAGGAGGTGTCCTGCTTGCAGCGAGGCCTGGCCTCACAATAACACGTCGTCCGGAACTGAAATCGAACCACGGTGAAGACTAATGGGCCTGCATTACTTATAGATATGAATAGATATAAGATACAATACAAGATACAAGATGTTTTAAAGCCAAAAAAAAATATGTAAATACTAAACATTGTAACTTAAATAACGAGTAGTAACTAGTATTTATATTATGTACAAACTAAATATATTACCGGCGGACCCCAAACTAAGCACTGGGCCTGTATCTTGGGGCCCGAGTGCAATGTTAACTAAACAGCATACAAAACTCGTCATAGTAAAATGGCAGTAAATACAATACGAGTATAGCTTATGGCTTTTATCGTTGTGTCTAAGAGGCGACACTTAGAATATAGTGTAGGTAATTATAGTTATGATAAACTTAATGCCGAAAAACAGTTTGTTACGGTGCGAATTTATGCGATCATTCGCATCATGTGTGTAAATGTGATGTGAATGTGTGTTTGTGCGAGTGTGTGTGTATTTGTAAGCGCAGTGATGTAATCAGATTAGTTTTCGGTATCAATATAAGAGAGTTGAATGGATGGATGCTAATGAGACCCAGTTCTACTGACGCGGATTATATGACTTGTAATATTGAATCATTTTTGACGAATTATTGAAACGGTAATTTTCTCATCTCGGAAACTTAAATATGAATAGTGCCAATGACAACATCAAAAAATATTATTGTTATTTTCTGACATATAGCAATTTGACTGATTATAACGACGTAATGAATGCTCACGGGAGCGTTCTTGCCGTAGTTCTGGCACGAGAGTGGACTGAGCTGCGAGCGGGGCGGGTATGTGTATGCGAAGGAGAGGGGTTTGTCCCCATTGACTGGCTTTACCACCCGGCACTCGAGATCACGATGAGTCTTCGATTACTTTGTACTAATCCCTGTCATTTGCAACCGAGTAACCTCAAAGAATACCGGTATTGGAATTTCAACAAAACGGACTTGGAACGTCTCCACTCGTTAATTGAGAACATTTCATGGGCACCGGTGCTAGAGTCTTACGACGTTGCTAGTGCTACCGATGCTTTCTATTATATTATATATCAATTGTTTGACTGGCCAGTTCCTAAAAAGATTCGGTGTATTAAGCAAAGTAATAGGTACCCGGTCTGGTTTAATGTTAAAAATATTAGAGACATATGGCTGAAAACTAGGGCTGCACAGAGTTTGGCTGCAGAGCCGAGCCCCTGCGTCTTACAGAGCATTTTCTGATCTGCGTACCTCTTTAAAAACTCGCATTTGTGAAGCCCATAAAGCTTATATGTCTAGCGTTGAAGTTGACCTACAAGTATGCCCGCGGCGGTTCTGGAACCATGTACGCAATCTTAGCTCAAATGGCGGTTTTGAACCCTGTGTCACCTACCAAGGCAATTCAAGTCTTGGTGTTGAAGCTGCCAAAGCATTTGTAACCTATTTCTAAAGTGTCTTGTTAAACAATTTACCCCAACTTGACTATACTGTTAGTTGTAGGTGCGGCTTGCAAGGAGGGAGTGTCCATGTACCAATGCTGACACCCAGGGATATTGAATGGGGCCTCAGAAAATTAAAGCCACGTAGTTCTCCGGGTCCTGATTGTGTTCCTGGTTACATTCTCAAGTCCTGAAAAAAGCACATAACCTTTCCTCTTTACCAAAATTTTAATCTCTCACTTTTGCAAGGCAAATATCCTGATCAATGGATAAGATCCAGAGTACCCCCTATTCCTTAAATGGTGGTAAAGCGTTGGTTGATAAACACCATCCCATTGCTATCGTATGTGCTCCGGCAAAAGTATTTGAATATATTATTCATAGGGAGATATATACGCAAGTGAATCAGCTGATAGGCGTGGAACAGCACGGATTTAGACCCGCGCGCTCGGTTAACACTAATCTTTTATGTTTAGTTGACTTTATATCTAGCGCTCTGGACCGCGGGCGGCAGGTTGCCGTTATCTACCCTTCCTTCCTTCATTCTTATATTCTTTTTCCGTTATTAGCACGTCCGCCCAATCAGCACCCCCAAACGCTGGTGAACACCTTTTTATTAAAGTCCTTCTCTCACACTCTAAAATTCTTCTCGGAGTCAACTACAGTAATTCTCCACACAATAACTACTTCTCTTCATTTGAAAGTATCATAGTAGATCTCAGTCCTTCCTATAGTCACACCATAATTATGGGTGACTTCAATGCTTGTCTCATAAAACGTGATTATCGGTCCTTTTCTTTCGAAACCCTTGTTAAATCTTGCAACATGCATATTCTCCCCCATTGTGCTACTCACAATTTCCCAAATTCAACTCCATCTCTACTTGACCTCATTTTGGTCTCATCCATAGATCATGTTGCTAAGCATGGCCAGTGTTTGGCTGGTGCCTTTTCCTATCATGATTAAGTTTTCTTATCTTACAAGATCCGTCCCCCTAAAGCTAAACCTACAGTTAGCCTGCAGCGTAATTTTAATGGTATGAACCGAGATGCATTTATTAATACGCCATATCTATGAATCTGTTAAAGATGAGGATCCGGCGAAAATTTGGATCAGAACATTAGGAGTTGGAAAATCTCGTCAAGAATCAATTCCCAATAACTTACATAAAAATTCCCTAAATCACCACTTTTCTTCACCACCTAATAATATATAAAACCCCATACTTTACATTTTCTTTCTAACACTTTAACTCCACATTGTTCTCCTTTTGTTTTTACTAAATTTTCCGTTTGTGATGTTAAAAAGAGCATACTTTCCATTACTTCTAATGGCGTTAGCGTGGATGGGATCAGTCGTAACATGCTGATACCTATTCTTGATATATTTCTCCCTGTCCTGTGCCATATTCTTAATTTTTCTATTTCTAGTAGCGCTTTTCCTGCTTTGTGGAAGGACGCTCAAATTATCCCTCTCCCTAAAAAACTAAATCTTAATGTTTTTCCGAATACCGTCCAATATCTATCCTTCCTTTCCTATCCAAAGTACTTGAACGGCTAGTTCACAATCAGATGAACACTTTCCTTGCACGAAATAACTTGCTAAGCCTTCTTCAAACTGGTTTTCGTCAGGGGCACAGTACGGTTACTGCACTTGTTAAAATAACTGACGATATTCGTTTAGGTATGAAAAATGGTCAGCTAACTGTGCTGGCTCTCTTAAGGGCCCCATATACGGTACGATTCGTCTGTATGATCCGTCACTTCAGACCGATCAAAACGACGAATAGACAATGTATGTCAAGATCGATAACGATTTCCTTAATCGAAGACGATGTCGGAAATCGCAATAAATACCCAAGTAATCATGAATATCATAACGATAAATCGACAGTGCATCCGGCTCTTTACAGTAAGGAAAATACTTTAATTTTATGGGGTTCTAGCTGGTGCCCGCGACTACGTCTGCGCAGGATTAGTACTTCAAGTAGCTTATTATTTCTCCACGGGCATATCTATCTTTATACCAAAATGTCAAAAAATATGTACATGGTCAAACGCAATTGCTATAATAGTATTATGTGTGTACATTTAAATACTTAGTATATCAATCGGTAAACAATAATTATAAAATAAAATTATTCACCATGGAATAAAACTGTCATTACATTTCATCACCCTTGGCGGTATTTGTGTTACATTTTATCACCCTTGACGTTAGCCGAACACCTCTAGTGTATCGAGCTATTGACTTGGCTTTTGACTAAACTATCAGAAACTGACACAAACTTTGACAGAACTGTCATCATTACGATCTTTACGTAGGCGGAGATCTTATTATTTTGTATATGCTGTGCTCAAGCATATTACGCTTTTTCACCCGCGTGGTGATGGATGATGATCAAAAGTATTATATGTGTTAAACCTACCTTTATACCAAATTTCATCAAAATCGCCCCAGCCGTTTGTGCGTTAATGAGTAACAAAGATGCACACATCCATACATCCATACCATACTCACAAACTTTCGAGTTTATAATATTAGTAGGACGTATTGAATTCTTTGAACACGTCTTTATCCTCCAACACAAACAAGTAAATGATCGATCGTTGCGACTAATCGTGTCGTGTCATTTGTGATGCGATCAATCTTCACGATTTTCATCATATCGATCGTACAGACGAATCGTACCGTATATGGGGTCCTTTAGACTTTAGCAATGCTTTTAACTTGATTAGTACTACTTTTGTGGAATTTTTTTTTGATGGATTTCAAAGACCAAAATATCGTTAAATCTTTATGTATGCTCATTTTACATGTGCTCTAGTGATTTTTATAGTCTTTGTCGAATTATTTCAATTTTTTTTTATTTTTATCCTATGTCGTCTCGTCTTCTAATTTACTCCCAGTTAGACCATCACACGAAAGATCATGCAGATCATTACATTTAGTGCACGTCATATCAGCGCTCAGTTCCATTCCTTGGTTACATCCAGAACAAGTAGTAGTCATTGTAGGTAAATAACAGTAAAAACTGTACACGTTAATAGGTAATGTATTGAAATAAAGTGTATGTTTAACGGCAGGACTACAAAGTCAACAAAAACGTATAAGGTGAGCATAATTTAAATCTATGCACAGGCGCAGCGCGTGAGCTACCTGCCAAAAGTCAATGAACTCACAGCGACCGGTAGCAGCGATGCGCAATAGTTTTAAAGCACATATAACGTTTTCTGATAATATCTCCGGCGTCAGTTAATAAATTGTCACCATATGAACTTCACTTGGCACTAGGTATCATAAGCTACACTTCTATGCCAGTTCCACGTATAAACACACACTTTAAACTACTTTTATACAGAAGTATTCACGGAGCAAGCGAAGGAGCTGTTGCTTTTATGATACGCTACGACTACAAACCAACTGTCTGTCCTACTCCAAAGATTGCATTTTTCTCTTTTTATTCTTAGTACCTGAGCCACTTTTTCTGATGCTAAACTAATTTGGATGCCCTGGTCGATTAATGCACGCATAGTAACATATGACCCCTTAGAGTTTTTTAAGCTATTGCATAGCTTCTATCGCGGGTCTTGAGCGTGGAGACCGAATCCAGAAATTCCGTAACGAAAATAACCTAACACCCCCCACTTCAACTCCATCTATCGAGGAATAGCAGAACTTTTAATGACTTTTTCAAATATCACGCTTGTCTCTTTTGTTCAGCAACTCGCTTCTAGATGGCATTGGTTAAATAATTATAATTGCATAAGTTGATTTGGCATCTATCGATGAATAGCAGAACTTTTAATGACTTTTTGAAATATCACGCTTGTCTCTTTAGTTCAGCAACTCGCCTCTAGATGGCATTGGTTAAATAATAATAATTGCATAAGTTGATAAAAACAGCTATGCAATAGCTTTACCGCGGCAGTCTCCGAGTGCCACACGTCTTTTTTTACTTTTAATAAGGCTGTCGCGCGCAAACTCTCCGAAGATTCCTCTTAATATGCATGAGAGCTACCCGCCCCTGGTTCTTGATGCTTCATATTTTGTTTCGCAACTTTAGTTCTGTTTGATGACTGTTCCGTTGTAATTGCAGAGTTCGTAAAAGCCTCACGTAAAATAGTGTTATGCGGAGCTAAGCATTTGCGACATGTAGATGTCGAAGTATGTGGATTTCCGTTGTGACTAAATAAACAGTTAGTGCAAAGTTTTAGCTTGTATGCAGTTTTTAGTTTTTGTTCGTCGTTCATTATTAAATAATTCCTGCAATTACAAATGCCGTGCTGCCTATTACAAAGAGGGCATTGGATATTCGACACGTGCATAGATTTCGCAATAAGCTTATTTTCGTTGTTATTATTACGATAATTGTTAAAAGAATTACTGGTATGTTTCCTGGCGTTGTTCAATGGTTGATGATATGATTATGTGTTCACTCTCTGTGACCCTGTCTCTTGTCTTCTACGACTCGTCTCTAAGGATGTAAATGTAGTTTCTAAGAAATCTGTTAAGTTTTACAGGATCAGTAATTCTCTTGAGTTTTTAAGAGACCCAATGTAATCGGCGTACGTGTCTGCGTCTAAATTTTGACCTAAGATGTATACTAATAGCGGGTCCCAAGTGGAAATGATGACACTGAGATGTTTTATAGTATTTAGACATTCCAGCGTGGTGTCACGCATGCTCTTAATTTGTTGAGCAGATGGTTGTTGGATATTTGGAAGGCCTAACAGTATGCTTATGTGAGATGAAAAGAGAAGATTTTTACTGTCGTGTCGATGTGTTAAAATTTCCCAAAGGGAGCATAATAAGCGCTCTAAGCATATTTATTTTGGGGCAGAAGCTCATCCCAAGAAGGGGGTTGCAGAGCTCGGCAGTAGGCGAGTATCTAATGAGATAATTATGCCATCCTCCGCAACTACCCCGAGCCCTCACTCTTTGTCCATTGTGCTGTAAACGAAAGCAGTGCCATCGGATTAAATTCAATGGCTAAGTAAGGCGAGGTTAAAAATAAAACTTTAATATCAAAAACGCATCTCACAGCGATTATATGTAACGCATCTCCCATGTATCTGTCAAAGAAAGAGGAAATAGACTTGAAAACTTATTTGAGCGGCTGGGCACACATTTGACACACACTTAACTTTGGTAAACTAATATTAGTTTTTCATATGTCTCGCTTGCGCTTGAGACGTAAACAGTGCTAATACGTATTTACGATAATTATTTTTTTAAGATGACGTATAAAGTGATTGAAGGTATTGTACGTGACCTGCAGAAGACATTAATGATTGTACTGGATAGAATGGGTACTCTCGAGACGAAGGTCGACGAAAATAATGCACTAATTAAAAACACATTAGAAATGTTCAAACAATTGAAGATTGAAGTTGAGGGTAATGTTTCAAGCAGTGATCGCAAGTTACAAACGAACGTTGAGCCCCCGACAGCGCTGCAGCGCCCGATACGCCAGGCGCGATTAAACTCCGGCACGCCTTTGACAAGTTACTTGACAGCAACAAAAAAGTCCAGCGCTAACGGCGCTGTGAAGTCACGAGCCTCCGTCGTTCAAGCCGCACCGGAAACTCCCGAGGTAAGCCGAACTGAGACGAAGGCTTCCACTAATAAGCCTCATACTGGAAAGGTATCTACGGCCACGAACCCAGCGATTGACGAAGAATGACGCCCGAATAAGCAGTCAGACTGACAAATCTGACGTTGCCGTTTTAGGCCATGAATGGCAACATGTCACGCGTAAGCGGATTAGAAATAATATGAAACGGACCATCGTCACAGGTGCTGGAAAAGCAGATGATCACCTCCAAACGGTCGAAAAAATTAAGTATGTACTTATATACTTAAATATGTATGTAAGGCTTGGTCTTTTAGACCAGACACTTCTGCCGAGCAAGTTCTCAACTATATAAATAAACAATTGTATTGCGATAAATACACTGTTGAAAAACGTAGTTTAATGACTGACAAACATGCAGCTTTCATTGTTGGCTTCCCAGAGAGCTTGTTTGATAAGATCTGCACGCCGGTAGCATGGCCTCCGGACGTTAAGGTATCACAATGGTTTCGGAGGGGAACTGGCGGGGCTGCGACGAGCGCGCGCTCTGCCGTCCGGCCAGCCAGTTGCACCGAGCCACAGTGACGAGAGTGACACATCACATTCGTATGCGCCTGCGCTTCGCATTTGCCTTCAAAATATAGCTGCTTTGGAAAATAAAACGACGAAACTTGAAGTGCTCTTACGAGGTGAAATGAAGTGTGATATCCTCGCGCTGACTGAGCATTGGTTGACAGTATCACAGCTTAAATGTGTCGAAATAGACGGTTATAAGCTAGCCTCAAGTTACTGCAGGAGTAAAATAATCCATGGTGGCTCGTGCATTTTTGTTAGTCCGGGAATGAAGTGCGTAGAAAATGTTGAGCTAGTACAGCTTGCAGTAGAAAGAAGTTGTGAAATATCTGCTATAGATTTTATAGACTTTGACATTACGGTAGTTTGTATTTACCGAACAAACCTTGTTACTGCAATTGACTTTTTAGCCTCCTTTGAACGAGTGCTCGATAACATTAGCGAATTGGATATTCAATGCGTCATTGTGGGTGACATGAATATAAACTGTGTAGGCGAAATGCATGCAGACTTAAAGAAACTTACGGACCTACTGACGACTCATGGTATGAGTATAGAGGTTGACTTCCCCACTCGGCTAACTGCCTCAACATCAACATGTCTCGACCATATATATTATAACCTGCCAGCAGGTTCCATTGCCGTTACACCTGTGGTAACTAATTTAAGTGACCATCGAGCCGTTAGAGGAGAGCTATCGTTCTTCAAAAACAGTATAATAGTGAATTCTGCCAGTTATGGTAGAATATTCTCCATTAAAAATCAGTCTAGGTTTGATGCATCCATGAACAGTGTTGATTGGGCCAAAATATGCTCCAAAAATAATTGCGCGACGGATCTGGCAATGTCAGTAATTAATATTATTGTTAATAAATTTGAAATATGCTTTCCATTAAGGAAAATGAACTCCAATTTAAAGTGTGACTCATCCTGGGTAACCCAGGATGTAAAATTATTCAAATCTCTATTATTTGACATTATTTAAATTGGCATTCGGAATCCGAGTAATGAATTATTGAATAGAATGATTATTGACATGCAATTTAGATATTACATGTTGATTAAAACAAGAAATCTGATTTTTTGCTAATATTATTAAACACAGCACAAATCCGCAAAAGGCGATGTGGCATGTGGTCAATAAAGAAAGGGGGAAAATTAACACTCCTCATGTAGATATCACCGATGTAATTCGTAAATCTGACGGGTCTAAGTTTGCTTGCAAAAAAGACGCAGTGAACGCAATTAATGCTAGGTTTTTGTGTGCAGGCGCGACCTGTGGCGCACCTCGCGCTGATATAGCTCGAGCTTTAACTGCACTACGCAGCGCGCGCCCTCCCGCTAGCAGTTCGCTGAGATTCCAACCTTTCAGCGCGGATGAAGTACATCGTCTTATTACCGTACGTATCCCACCGAAAGCCTCGAAAGACGTATACGGTATAAATATGCGACTTTTAAAGACGAGTGCTGCTAACTTATCCTCCATACTATCTGAGCTGTTTAATCGTTGTATTAAAGAGGGTACGTATCCAACACCCCTTAAAATCAGTAAGATAACTCCAATATTTAAAGGGAAGGGTAAGAAAGCGGATATAGATGGCTACAGACCTGTTTCTATAATTCAAAATTATTTGAAAATGGGCTAAGTAGTCGCCTCGTTAACTTTTTGACTTCTACCAATGCTTTGTCAGATAGCCAGTACGCCTACCGAGAAGGTCGCTCGACCACATTGCTAACACGGGTACTAGTCCACCGCATCATGCGTGCACGTGAAGACAAGCAACAGGTAGCCGTCATATGTTGTGACCTTTCTAAGGCATTTGACGTTGCAGACCATGCTCTCCTGGCATGCAAACTACGCCATTATGGCATAGACGGCACGTCGTTGCAATTATTAACGAGTCTACTGCAAGATCGGTCACAAATTGTAGTTGGCGATGGAGGCAAAGAAAAGTCGGAACCTCTTAGGACAATGATGGGAGTGGCACAGGGGTCGTCTGTGTTAAATTTGCTTTTTTCGCTGCTACTTAATGATCTGCCTGACGTAGTGACGCCAGCAGAAATTTTAATGTATGCAGACGATAAAGCTGCGATCGTAACTGCCCCTTCTGTCGATTGTCTCGAATAATGTCTGAATGCGGCTGCGGCACAACTTGCAAAGTGATTTAACGTCAACGGTCTGGCACTGAACCTTAAAAAAACGCACTTCATGCGGTTCAACCTTTCAGGGCGTATTCTCTCACCCTTAACCTGTGAGAAGGCGCGCTATGAGCAATTTGCTCACACAAAAATTAATTGAGAAAGTTTTTGGTGTTCCTGTCCACATATCGTCCCGAGCTCCTAGGTACCTTCCTAACTATTCAACCCCTCTCCCCTCGCGCAATTCACGCATCGATCAGTCCCGCTGCTTCCGCGCAGTGAAGCACTTGTGGAAGGCCTGCACTGTCGTGCGGCAATTTGCTCATCGCGCGCCCATTCGCGTAAGTATTTATTTTTCATATAAAACATGTTATTGTGCTTTTCTTGTGTATTATTATGTTAATTTGTATTAAATTTTTTTTATCGGGTACATTAACTCTAAAGTCATATTTTAATGCTAATGTTTTATGTTATCAGCTACAACACACGTGAAAAATGTACGATCTGTATAATGCACAAAATCTTCGAAATTTCTTCGTGGTTGAAAGAGGATTCTAAACGGGAAGAGAGGAAACTTTTATATTACTTAAGACAACAAAAATGTAAACATTGTATACATTTTTATATAGGTTTCGGGTATGATTTTGGAAATAAATTATTATTATTATAATTATTTTATTATTTCTTTGGATATCATCCGGTCCTTTATAAAAAGCATGCACTTCGTGCAAGCAATTACTCTGCACCGATCACATAACGTATATATGTTCAATGTGTTTTGAGAGGCACACTTGTCTTGATCTCATGGAAGAGTGAAATTATTAAATTTAGTTTTCAGTTTTTTATTTATCGGGATTTTTTAAGACTACCAAAGATTGTAGGTCCAAAATTAATTAATTTGTTATTAGAGGTAGAAATTCCTTTTATTTTTCATAGTTTTAATTAAAACTCTTGTTTTATATTAAATTAATGTTGTTTTATTTATTATGGATCCATTTATAGCCAATTATACTAATGTTGCAGAAATATAAGCATTTAAGGTAGTGTGAGCTATTTGCTCGCGCGCGCCTATCCGTGTAACAACATTAGGCGCGCCTTCTCACGGGTTAAAGGTTCTGATTGACGGAACAACATTGCAAGAAACAAAAACAATAACCTTTCTTTAAACTTCGATACGAGTGTGTTAATTGAGGGCGAAGCAGTTGAGCGTGTTTTTGAAGCTCGAAACTTGGGCGTCATTATGGATTCGAATTTACGTTTTGAAAAACATGTCGTTGATTGTGTACGGAATTGCTTTTACAGGCTAAAAGTCTTATATAAGATAAGACCCTTTATCAGCGTGGAATTACGTATACATCTTGTTGAATCGTTAGTACTATCTAAACTAAACTACGCAGACACTGTATACGGTCCGCGGCTGCTTGTGCGAACCCAACATCTTATCCAGCGAGTTCAAAATGCCTGCGCGAGGTTTTGTTTCATTGTGCCCCCAAGAAGCCATATTACGCCATTTCTTACTAAACATTACACTCTCAAAATGAAATCTCGCCGCAAACTACATTTAGCATGTCTCCTCTTTGGGGTAATTCATTACGGTACTCCTAAGTACTTGTACGATAAACTTTGTTGGATGTCTAGCAATAGAGGCTGTGAAAGAAGGCAATGTTCCACTCAATTGTCCACGCAACACCACAGATCTGAAAGTTTCAGAGGTAGTATTAAATATGCGGCTTCCAGGTGTTGGAATAATTTGCCACCGCCAGTAAGAAATTCAAAAAGCGTCTACAGTTTTAGACAAAAACTAAAAAAGTTTCTTATTGACGGCCAAATACAGCATGGTATTATAAATGTGGACATTTCTCTTATTTAGCCAATATATCTACACCTCACTATTTTTTGTTGTGGTATAAAATATAGCTATAATTTAAATTTCTCCATAATATAATTTTATTTTATTTAATAATTTAATTTAATTAAAATATAATTTAAATCTGTCTCAACCAACCATTGTTCATGTAAAGAATACGTATTATTTGCGACCTCACTCAAATTTATATATGTAAAACTTCAATATCCCTACTCTTGTTTATATTATTTATGATACAGTATTATATTTATCATACCTTATGTTTGTTTATGATATATGAGTATGTACCCTACAACCTTTGTATGTTATTTTCATTGTCACTGCTGCACTATCTTCTCCACTCATTGGTCACAGCTGAAAACCAGCGTTGGGTGTTGGTAACACACCCAACTCATGCTGAGCTGAATACCAGTTAGGTACTTGTCAAGTATTCAGGCACATGCGACGAGCGTAGTGTACGTAAATCCGTAGTCTCTGCCTGCCTTCCCCTCCAGGGTTCAGGCGGTGCGTAATGTAAGTGTCTATATGTTTCATGTTTGTTCCACCTTGTTTATTAATTTGTTATATGTCGGCTCTGTGTTCTGTATATGTTTAAGTACCTAATAAAAATGTTTCTTTCTTTCTTCTTTCTTTTTTCGGGTTTGAAATTGACTCTGGCTTAAGGTGGGAGAACCATGTTGACAGATTGTGTGGTAAGGTAAGCAGTGCGTGTTATGCGCTCAGTCGAGTCGCAAGAACAGTGTCCGCAGAGGCGGCACGTTCATGCTACTTCGCTACGGTACACTCTCTGCTACAATACGGCGCGGACTTCTGGGGACGATGTGCGGAGTGGGAGAGAGTGTTTCGTCTGCAGAAACGCGCCGTCAGAGCAATCATGCGATTACCATGTGATGCTTCCGTGTGACCTTATTTTGGGAGCCTGGGAATCTTAACTTTGCCAGGGATAGTTATATTTCAGGTAGCTGTATACGCGAGAACGAACTTAGACTCGTATGTGACTCGTAATAGTGGGCACACCTACAATACACGGAACGCAGGTAAGCTTGCTGGTGTACAGCGTAAACTTACGAAGTCTTCCAAGCTCACTCATATCATGGGTCCAACGGTATTTAATAAGCTGCCCACCTTTATAATAGCGGCCCCCAGCTTGCATAGTTTCAAGTCTCGACTCCGACGCTGGCTTACTGAGCACTCGTTCTATAGCTATAACGAGTTTCTTAACCTACCTACTATATTATAGTAGGTAGGTTAAGAAACTCGGTATGTATAGTAACTATAACGTAGTGTTGCTATTTATTTGTATTTACTCCGACGCTGGCTTACTGAGCACTCGTTCTATAGCTATAACGAGTTTCTTAACCTACCTACTATATTATAGTAGGTAGGTTAAGAAACTCGGTATGTATAGTAACTATAACGTAGTGTTGCTATTTATTTGTATTTATATTCTGTTGACTCCCCTTGGGTATGAATTATTTAATTAATCGTTTTTACCATGTTTTTATTTATTGAATTATAATCACGATGTATAATTTGACATTACTTTAAATATATGTGTGTTATGTTCTAAATACTAATGTATTACGGTATGTATATATATGCTATTTGTATGTCTGCATGTGCAATGTGCACCCGCAAATGGCATGTACATGATTATTTGATTGTAATGATTTTGAACTTTGACGTGTAAATTGGCTTTATTAATAAATTGATTATGATTATTATGATTATGATTATTTATGTGTTTAGGTTAAGGACGGCCGTCTGGGGTAGGATAATTCCACGGTTAGCTAGGTCAGCTAGGTATTTGTAATTGCGACACGAGCCACGGATGGATCGGGAAGGCCGCTGGAGTAAACACTGCTTCCCCACCTTGACGGACCGAAGAGTTGCCTGGATGGACCAGGCATTGTGAGTTTTAACCTTAATTTAATTGTCTATGTACCTATATTGTTTGTTAGTTTTAATTAATTAGCGCTACGTATCGTAGCCGATGTTCGCTGGAGGCGCTTATGGGCGCAGCCTCCCGAAAACCCGATTAGTCTCTTCGACAAAACTTATTGACCCACAGTTGGGCCAAGTTTGGTTGATAACACTCATTATAAATAAACATTTAACGAAAGAAGCCAAAATTGATGTTTTACATGCTAACGAAAACCTATATAAAGATGCCGTAAAAAATAAACTAAGCATTTACAATTTTTCGCATCTGACAGTGGATGAAAGCAATGACTAACTAACCGCAGCATTAACTCTAAGCTTAGAAGCGAATACACTTGACATCCTACCTAAACAAACAAGTAAATTAAAGACAGATACCATTAAGCTAATAGACCACAGAAGACTGATAACCGGCGAAGCAAAGGTAGATACGACCGAATTACAAAAGCAAATAAGGCGCCAAACTCGTAAGGACACATCCGAATACAATACTTCATTGGTTTGAACAGCTATTAAAAATAACAGCTGTTGAAGGGTCCTTAAGCTAAAGCTTAACGTGGGCACGAACCAAATACTCAAATTGCTTGACTCCAACGGAAAAGTTGTCACAGACCGAGATCAGCTGCTCGAGATAACACAGGGATATTATGAGCTTTTTTACAAAAGTAACACAGAACCAAACCAAACAACGTCACAATCACAGAAAAACCTCATCCCTATGAAGAATGTGGGATCTGAAGAAATTCCCGATGTTACTTCTGAGGAGATATCGCTAGCGCTTTGCCATATGAAGAACAGGCGAGCCCCAGGGGAAGATGTTTTTCTTCCAGAAATGCTTAAAGTCAGCACACGATCAATGTGGGAATCTTTAGCATCCTTATTTAAGAAGTGCCTAATAGAAGCAAAAGTACCCACAGCATGGAATAATGCAGTAATCAACCTCATACATAAGAAAGAGGACATTAGGAAGTTGGACATCTACAGACCCATCAGCCTCTTATCACATAATATACATAAACTATTCTCAAAAGTTCTTGTCAATAGGCTCGAAAGAAAACTTGATTTCTACCAACTACTCCTAATAGAAGCAAAAGTACCCACAGCATGGAATAATGCAGTAATCAACCTCATACATAAGAAAGGGGACATTAGGAAGTTGGACATCTACAGACCCATCAGCCTCTTATCACATAATATACATAAACTATTCTCAAAAGTTCTTGTCAATAGGCTCGAAAGAAAACTTGATTTCTACCAACTACTCCTAATAGAAGCAAAAGTACCCACAGCATGGAATAATGCAGTAATCAACCTCATACATAAGAAAGGGGACATTAGGAAGTTGGACATCTACAGACCCATCAGCCTCTTATCACATAATATACATAAACTATTCTCAAAAGTTCTTGTCAATAGGCTCGAAAGAAAACTTGATTTCTACCAACTACGTGAGCAGGCTGGCTTTCAGTCAGGATTCAGCACAAATTACCACTTACATACTCTCAAGACAATAATCAAGAAGTGTAATGAATATAGAAAGCCCCTTATACTTACTTTCGTTGACTATGAGAAAGCGTTTGACTCGATTGAATAGTGGGTTGTAGAGCAACTAGTTAGATGTCGGATCGATGAGAGGTATATTCGGATTCTCAACAACCTTCACCAGAATGATACCGCTTGTGTCTTTCTGCACAAGAAAGCGAACAAATTCAATTTGGAACGCGGTGTTAGACAGGGAGACACTATATACCCAAAGCTTTTCACAATGGCCATAGAATTTATATTCCAACAGATGGACTGGACTGAAAAGGGGTTGGTAGTTGATGGAGAGAGACTTTGGAGAGAGAATCTGAGGTTTGCTGATGATCTGGTTCTCATATCTGATAACATGGATGATATGGTTGCTATGTTGGAAGATCTAAAATCTTTTCGTGCAGGTCTGAAAATGAACACTGGGAAGACTAAAAACATGACCAACATCCCTGAGTCATAGTTATCAGATTCCTGTTGACATGGTGACTGAATACGTTTACTTGGGACATGTACATGTAAGGGACAAATTACCTCTTGGCTTTGAGAATCAGACCGCGGAGGTTGAACGACGAATCTCGCAAGCCTGGACCGCATTTGGAGCCAACAAGGAAACTCTACGTGGCAAATTACCTCTCCATCTCAAAGTGAAAGTTTTTGAACAGTGTGTCATGCCCGTGCTCACATATGGTACAGAAACCATGTCACTCACTAAGAAATCAGCTGAGAAGTTCAGGGTCGCGCAGAGAGGAATGGAGAGAGCTATGCTCAGTATCACCTTGCGCGACCGGAAACGAAATGAATGGATAAGAAGCAAGACTAGAGCGGGTGACATAATGGTCGCAATAGCAAAGAAAAAGTGGACATGGGCAGGACACATTGCGAGAATGGATGCGAGTCGATGGGTGAGGCGAGTTCTTGAGTGGAGACCTAGGGCCGACACATGAGGGCGAGCCGCCCACCGCAGCGCTGGGTAGACATCAGGTGACACGCAGGCCGGGACTGGATGCACTGGGCACAAGACTGCCAGGAATGGAAAAAAGGGAAGAGGCCTACATCCAAGAATGGAACGCAAAGAGGCCTCCATGATGATGATGATAACACCTCATCAGCGTTAATAAAATTTTCTCAAAAATGGTATGTAATGTTGCATATCATCTCTAAAAAGTATCCAAAAAGTGAACTTTACCGGAGACTTATTCACAACTGTCCAGTTAGAATCGAGATTTCAAATTTGGAAACTCCTACTGTCCAGTAAGTAAGTATGAGCCCGTGTTGATAAAACGCAGCCATATAAAGGTGCGTCCACACTCGTGACAAGACAACGGATCGAATTACGTGACATAGATACAAGACATGTTATGCTTAGTGTGGACGGTCTAGTGTGCTGACACGGTCATAAATCATGTACGATGAAATTTTACAGGTGTGGACGTATGGTGTTGAGCTAGAAAGCGTGGCATGGCATCACTACAGGAACGATTTGAATAATAAATTATTCAAATTGAAATAAATTCATTCACAATTATTGAATAGTCAACGATTGGGATATTCATTATTTATAAATAAAGATAGATTTATTAGTTCAAAAAGTGCGTTAAATGTATCGTAAAATTAATAAAATTTAATTATTCCTACGATTTATGATTTCTTTATTTACTCGAGTACGAGATAAATTGTGTAATAAAATGATGCACAATTAAAAACTTATAATATGAATATGCAACTATTTAAATATAATTAATTTATTAATAACTAATTTAAACTATTATAGTTGTCAACTTGCAAATCTTTGTCATTATTCATTACAGAACCATTCTACGCGAGAGAGATATCATCGACTCCTAGCTAGCTTGCTACATTCTCCGGTTGATCATCATTGAAGATGGCTCCGCATTTACATGACGTAAGTACATTTTAATATTATTTACAAACATATGTATCTATATTACTGTATTGAGTTAATAATGACAAATTCCTAAAGATTAATATGTAAAATGTAATAATAAAGTACTGTAAATAGTGATATATTCTAAAAATCAAATTATTGTATGGTTGCAATTAATATTAATAATATTATTATTAATTAAAGTACCTGTATTTAAATTGGGTTTATATAGTTAATATGTAATCACTATTTTAATACTAATATTAACTCATTAATTTCTTGTGATAATGTTTATATCAAACTTGTTGCATTCGGAAATATATGTAACTTGTTCTTAAATAAATAATAAACATCTCTTCATATTCAGTACGAAACTTACTCTTAGTACCTACCTGTTATAAACTTCTATACCCTTGTGTTGATGGATGACGATGAAAAGTGTGTAAGTGTAAATATGTTAATCCAGCGCTTCATTTACCTCCATATCATCATTTATAAAAATTGGCTCCGCCGTTTGAGCGTGAAAGAGTAACAATCATCCACCCATACATCTATAGTCACAAACTTTGGATGAAAAACCATAGCCACATTTTTGAGGATAAACCATTTAGATAGATTTCTCCCCCATTTGTGGACCGATACAATTTTTTTGTAGAATGTACTTCCAAGGGGATGGGACCACCCATTTAAATTACACCATATTCGGTCAAGTAGTTTTTGAGTTACACCCTAAAAACTGAAAAGTGTTTGTTTTATCTTGATGATATTAGTATTGACAATCGATCCCGTAAGTAGCGGGTTACTAAAAATACAGAAAAAAAAATTTACCAACAAATGGAACTGATTGCAACAAAAAGTGTGAAATAACTTGTCGAAATCGGTACCATGTGCACAATATTGTTATAACAGGTACCTACTTTTGAACTATCATGGTACCGATTTCAATAAGTTATTTCACAATTTTTGCTGTCGAAGTCGGTCCCATTTTTCAGCAATAATTTTTTTTTTTAAATTATTTGTTAATCCAAAATATTAATAAAATATATAATTTAGGCACAACCCAAAAATGTTTAATCAGGTGAAATGAGTCAGTGAAATGAGTCACCTAATTAACAAAAGTTGTAGTACTAATATTTTGGCTACTAAATTCTTCATCTAGATATTTTCAGCTTCTTCCATAGTGTCGGGCAGCTTGGTGCCGAGCGTTTCCGGTGTAAGAAACATGAGGATCCCGGAGATCAACGCCAATGATCCGAATAGTACGAAGGGAAGCTCTTCGAATGTAGATGCACCCTGAAAATACAGAAAAATAGAAGTAAAGTAAGTTATATAACTAATATGGTTAAAAAATGTAAATGATTCCTTTACCTACGGGACAGTTACCTTATATATTTTGTTTTGAGGGTTCGATATATTGGTGCTGTTTTCGAAATGCCTTATGTATCTTATAGGACCAAACATGCGAAAAACCCACTTGGATTTGAAATTTGGGAAAGATAATAAAGGTCTATTTGGTTTCGTTTGATTTGATTCTGAGATCAGAATTACAATGTGTCAATCTAGAAGAAGGTGGTCATAAAAGGTTGTACTTAGCTGCAATACATTTTCGTCAACCGTCTACAAGCCCTTCGCTATTGCGCTACTTTATAGTATTTGATGTTCAGCTCTGAGAGGTTTTCCTGTCGACCTGTAGGTACTATTATGAATTTATGAATATGATTGTTTTGAAATATTGCACGTTAAAGAAGTATCAAACCATTACGTCTCCACCGTTAGGACTACAGTTTGCCTCTCAGAGAGAGAAGTATGAGCTTTAACTGATTGCGGTGACCCAGTACAGCTAGGTGAATGGGCTAGTGTGGGCTAGTGGCCAGCTAGTGTCGAAATTTTAGGCCACTCAAATGCCTCCGACATCTCCGGCTGAATAAATTGTTAATATACATAATAGACTGTTTTCCTAACAAACAAACAAACAGAACTTCTGAAGCACGGAAGCACTTATAGTTGATACCACTAGCGGTCATCCATCTAATGGGGGATCCCTATAATCTATCTAGCCACACTTTTCCTTACTACCGATAGAAATTTGACATAACGTCCTTACAAATAGTGTCAAATATCTAACGGCCGTTTTCAATATTCTATCTAGCCACAGTTTTCATTACTACGGATAGAAATTTGACATAACGTCCATACAAATAGTGTCAAATATTTATCTCTAGTAAGGTAAACCGGCGATAGATAGATTATTGAAAACGACCGTAACTCTAGTAAGGTAAACCGGCGATAGATAGATTATTGGTACGGGCCGTAAGTCGTAACCGCAGCAAGCATTGCTTACCCTTGTTAATCAGTATTGTGAACGACAGGATAAGCTGCGCTTCAAATTTAATTAATTATTTAGAAATTTGGTAAATCAGTTTTATTCACGATTTAGCTTACATATTCACATCTTACTATGAAAACCTTACAAAAGCTGGTGTGAGTGGAGACAGAATGCACCCGATCTCGCCCAGCATTGAGGTGAAACCAAACAGAGTGTGCCGGTGCTTGGTTGGGTACAGCTCCGCCGTGTAGATGTAAAGGGAACTGGTTACCATGGCCATCGAGCACACACCAAATAGGTAGACTGTTAGCGATAAAACGTAATAATCTGCAAAAATAACACTGTAGTTGACATTTCTCTCAAAAATAAATCCAGAGTAAGGAACAACATATACAAGGGCCTTATAACTTACCATGAGGTACGAATATGAAAGTTATTTGACAAGCGGAACACACCCAGAACGCACCAGCAAGGACAGGCTTTCTTCCAATCCTGTTAACTAAGAAAACTGCTATCCAGAGTCCTGGAATCTGCACAAGCGACACTACGATATAGTTCTTGTAGGGATTTCCACTCAAATTCAATGCATTGATGTCAAGGCCGTCACGTACAAAGAAATACGTAAACCACCATACCGGGGCAATCACACATCTCAGTAATACTTTTTTATGTCTGAAGACTAGCACAATCAACCACGGCTCGTTAACTATCTTGTTATCTAGTTCTTTTTTGTTCTTTTCTTTTTCAGCATATATCCTCAACGCTTTCAGTGATAGTTGCGATAAAGTTTTTCCATTACATTTAACAATTTTGTGGAGAACTGCTTCTGCCTCATTGTATCTCCCCTTGCTCATGTACCAGCGCACAGACTCGGGTACGACCCAATAGTAAGCAATAGTCAGTAACTGTGGTATGTAGAGAGCAAGTGTAAGACTCCTCCAGTTGGGAACTGCCCACGCAATCAAGCCCAAGGTCACCTGACCCAATGCCCAGAAAGTACTTAAAGCGGCGGAAGCAGCAGGTCTATATTTTGGACCCATGACCTCCATCACTGTAAAATTAATTTTCACGTTATAATATCGTTTTGTTTACAGATATTATCATTAAAATTTGCTGTTTTTATGTATATACTTAATATATAATTATTATTAAATACTTACACAAAATGTAGGCACTTGTGTAGATACCAGTGCCAATTGTGGACTCGGCCACTTCTGAGATGATGAAGCCCATATACGTATTAGCAAAGTATCGAGTTGTCCCCAACCAGGCACAGTTAAAGCCGGTGATAGCAAGCGCCGCACGCCGTCCCCAGCGGTCGGAGATGTACCCGGTAATGGGCAGCGCCAGTACTGTACCGGATAAGCTCAAGGATCCGATCAATGTGCGCCTCCATTCATCGCATGCTAGACCAAACTGAAACAAAATTTCCAGAAAAGAAACTATTATTGCACCATTATAATTATTAAATTTAATTTTAAATTGATTTATTTATTCACTAGTTTATTTATTTATGTGATCCACCAGCTGCTTTGCAGGCTTGTATTTAGGGATACGAAGTAGAAGAGACACAATAATTACTGCTTTGTTCTTGTTGACTACTACTACTTCTTCCACTAGGAAGCGCCGCTTTGGAATCTCAAAGCCCTGTGTTCGATCCCAAGTTGGACAATTATTAAGTTTTTCTAACAAATATCCCAAAAGCAGTCCGGATTCTAAAATAACTGCTATTATTTGGAATCAAGAAGACATCTGTAGAAACGTGTGTGTTCAAAAACACCTCTGCCTATCCATTCGCAGCTACATAGGCGTGACGTTTTGTTATGTTATCTTCTTTGTTATGTGTTTTTTCGTAAAATCACATGTACTTCATTTTTTACTTTAATTTTTATATTCATGAAGTTTTGAGTTAATCGAACCACCTGGTTTGATGGTGATGGTTGATGATGATGATGAAATATATATAGCGTATGTTACTCAGGCAATCAGGCACAATGTAGCTTTCCACTGATGAAACAGTTTTTTGCATCGGTTTAGGCGTTTTTGCGTACATACATTACACATTTTTATTTATATCTATTTATTATACCTTTTTATTATAGATAAGTATTAATGCCACAGTACTAGGGGGGGGGAATGGGTTGGTTTTGGTCTTAGTGGGGTATGTTCAAGGCCAATGAACATGCCTCTATAAAATGCTAAGTAATGCCAGCTGCGTACGTCTAGAAGTGCGGATCTAGACTACAGGCGCACACCAACAAGTGCTCCATACACGTCCACGCCATCTCTAGACTGCCGCCGCGGTCTAGGGCTGGGCCCACATATTAACATCTTTGTGGGTCGTCCTCCCCGGGCAATGTTATGGTCCCCAACGAGCCCGCCTATAACATCTACCTCGAGACCATGACAGCCAAGTATGCAGTGCGAAGGCGAATCATCGAAGCCCATGTGACATGCCCATCTCCTGCGCCGCCTGTGAAATGGGACGGGCTACTTTCGTAGCTAGATCCAGATCGCGGGCGGAATGGGAGATGGAACGTACCCCTGTATAAAAATCCAACCACACAATGGCTGCAAATATTAAAAACAAACTACCCCAGGAGGGTACCGGTTTATCTGGAGAATCCCTCCCTGAGCATAGCTCGGGCTGCCCCACGTATTCTGGGGGGGGCAAAATATTGCAAGAAGTGGTAGAAGAGAGAGGAGAGCAAACCCCCACGGGTTTGGGTGAAGCGGTGAAGGAGCTCGTGGCGGCCATGTCGGCCCCGGAGCCCTGCACCTCTGCCTGGATGGTTGTTGGACCGAAGGGCAAAAAAGCAAAAGATAAGCAACAGGGACTTAAGCCGAAGGCTGGATTCCCCCATGCTGACGCTAAGGGACTTAAGCCGAAGGCTGGATTCCCCCATGCTAACGCTAAGGGACTTAAGCCAGAGGCTGGATTCCCCCACGCTAACGCTAAGGGACTTAAGCCTGAGGCTGGATTCCCTAGTGAAAAGAGACTCGAGGGGACGCAAGTCCCAGAGACTCAAGACTTAAGCAAAAGTCAAAGAAACCGACTAAGGCAGAAGCTAAAGAAGCAGCAAAAGGCCGAAGCGCGAATGGCTAGTCAAAGGTCAGAAGCCGAAAACACCGGTACGGGATCTAGCCCAACGGGACTTAAGCCGCAGGCTGGAGTCCCCAAGGCAGGAGACCATCCGGAAGGTCAGAAGCAGATGACTGGAGATGCCAGCAACAGCGCACCTGGCCCGAGCTACTACTTTAAAAAAGCAGGACAGAGCACCGCACCACCTGCCAAACCATTGAAGACTGGAACACCACTAACGGCAGAACCAGGACCTTCAGGGGTCCAGAGCAAGTGGTCGCACCCTAGATACGGCAACCGGTACAATCGCCAGAGGCGTGGGGCAGTGGCCATCTCTAAATCTGCACAGGCCCCTCCCCGCACTGAGCCCGGCAAGCGTACCCGGTTGAATGACACGGTGTCACCTAGAGGTGGACACAAAAGACCCAGACTGGACAGCTCACGGCGCACCCTGACCAGCTACGCAGATATTGTTCAGAATGAGCTGTGCGTAGCGGTGACGGGGGAAAGCCAAGAGCTGAAAGAAGAGCAAGCCACCAAAGTAAAGAAGTACCTGGTCAACAGGATACTAGCTGATGTCAAAGATCCAAACATCACATTCTCCCCCTGCTTCAGAGGGAAGCCCATCATTGCAGATGGAGCCCTGAAGCTGTGGTGTGAGGATGATGCTTCACTAAGGTAACAAGGCAGTTAGCAATCTGTCAGCTGACTCAGGGGTAAAACTCACTGTCAAACGACAGGGAGATTTAACCCGAGTAGTTAGAGCAGCACTGTTCATCCCGGAATGTGACAGCTCAGTCGAAGACACGAGCTTGATTCTGGCGGATCAGAACAAGTGGGCCCAGGTGAACACCTGGAGACTGTTCGCGCATAGCAAGCACGGAGACGACACGATGTTCCTCACGTTGGGGATTCCCGAACCCCTTATACCTACACTCGTAGAGAAAGGGCGGAGGCTAGCCTTCAACCTGGGAAATGTCTACGTTCGATTCTATGCAGCGAACGGGTCTCTTCAGGACGAACCACCTGCACCAGCAAGCAAGTCCACACCGGCAGACAAGCCGGATACCATGCGGGCTCCAGACGGCAAGACGGGGGAAACTCCGGACGAGCCGTCACACTCATCGCCCAAACCATCGTCCTCAAAGGCGACGGAGGATATGAGTGTGGATCCTGACCCCCCTGCTAGAGGAGAGTGGAGGGATCCAAACGGGGCCAACAAGGCAGAGTCAGAGGAGGAGGGAAGCCTGGATGATGGCGACCCAATCCTCCATGACGTGTAAGGTCATACAGACCAACCTCCAGCACAGCCTCACTGCAACGGCTAACTTGCGCAGAGTGCTGGGGGATGACAGCGAGGAGACCATGGCCTTGATCCAGGAGCCGTGGATCAGGGCGGGGCGTGTGTGTGGTCTCAATAATCTAAGGGGTAAGTTAATATATGACAACACCTCCAAAAACATTCGAGCATGTATATATGTACCAAGCAACATTGCATCAATGCCTCTAACCGAGTTCTGTTTCAGAGACTTGGCTACTGCCAGGCTCCGGGGTATTCTCGGGGAGGAAGCTGGGGACGTAATCGTCGCGTCAGCCTACATGGCCGGCGACGAGGAGATCCCATCGAAAGACGTTGCGGACCTGGTAAGATACTGCGAACTTAATGACTTCAAACTAGTAATATCAGCAGACACAAATGCCCATCACCCTATATGGGGTATGCCCACGTCAAACAGCAGAGGGGAAGACCTGGTAAACTTTTTATTTACTACAAATCTCCTTATAGCAAATACAGGTGCGGAGCCAACTTTTGTTAGACAACGCAGCCGTACTATCATCGACCTCACCTTGGTCTCAGGTAATACAAACCTCATAGAGAACTGGGAAGTATCAGGCGAATACTCCGGCTCCGACCACAGGTGGATCAGGTATGAACTTAAAATAAGCAAACAGATACTAACACCAATCCGCAACCCTCGCAGGACTGACAAGACGATCTTTACAAGGTCCCTTGAACAAAACATGAACAAAGTAAGTGCGAACACAAGGTTGTCGAAAAATGGTGCATAGAATACGAACTCTCCGTAAACCCAGCTAAAACCGAACTGGTGATGTTCACTAACAAACGAACCCTAGGCAGGTTTACACTTCCTAGCCTATTTAACAAGCAACTGAAACTGTCAGAAGAAGTGAAATATCTGGGAGTCACACTAGACAGCAAGTTGAATTGGGCCAAGCACTTAGAGAACAAGTTAATCAAGGCCAGTATTTCGTTCTGGCAATGCAGAAGGATGATAGGTAAAACATGGGGACTAAGCCCTAAGATCACCCTGTGGTTATATAAAACTGTAATCAGACCTTCACTAACATATGGTGCAATTGTGTGGTGGCCCAGAACCACCCTGAGCACCACCAAAACCAAGCTACAAACCTTTCAGAGACTTGCCTGTGTAGCCGTAACAGGCTGCATGCGCACTGCACCAACCGCCGCGATTGAGGCCCTGATAGGCCTAACCCCACTACACCTATACATACAACAAGAGGCCGCGGCGGCTGCGTACAGGCTAAAGGCACTAAACCTCTGGTATCAGGACCATATAGCACCCCATACAACAATCATAGAAGACTTTGCAGTTGGAAACCCTCTAATAAAGTCTATCTATGATAGAGTACAAAAGCAACACTTCTTTACAAAGAGCTACCGCGTACAACTAAACGAAGAGCCAAGCGACTGCTCAGGTATTCATGAAATCAGAATTTACACAGATGGCTCTAAGATGGCAACAGGTACCGGAGCGGGAGCGTTCTCGGAGGAACTAAACATACACATAGCAACAGGGCTAGGTAAACACAACTCTATATTCCAAGCAGAATGCGTGGGTGTCATCCAAACCACAGCAGCAGTACTTCGCAGAAAGGTAACCAATAGTAATATTAGGATACTCTGCGACAGCACTGCGGTACTACGAACCCTAAATAGATACGACCACTCTTCGGGGCTTATCATACAATGTCACCGACTATTGGAGGAAGTAAGTAACCATAACAATAATGTCACACTCCAATGGATAAAGGGGCATAGCGATTCCAGAGGTAACGATGCGGCTGATGAGCTAGCTAGGAGAGGTTCCGGAATGACGTGTGCAGGACCAGAACCAATGATCCCCCTACCTTTCAGTCAAATTCGTGCATGGATTCGCAAAAAAACTAAGGACCAGCATCAGGACTACTGGGCAAGTATCGAGGATTGTAGGCAGTCGAAGGAGGCTTTTCCGATTCTAAATCTGAAATTCTCCAGAAAACTCCTCAATCTTAAAAGAAATAATGTACGACATATCGTCGGAATTATGACCGGTCATTGCTCCTTAAACAAACACCTGTTAAATCTAGGTGTTACAGACAGCCCCCTATGCAGAGGCTGAATGGAGGCGGAAGAAACAGCTGCGCATCTGCTCATTGAATGCAGGAGCGTGGCGGCACATAGGGCAGCAAACCTCGGCTCGCCGAGGACTGTGTGGGAAGCCTGCGCCAAGCTGAAGGAGCTGCTGGCTTTCCTGGGCGACACCGGGTGGCTGGACTGATCAGCTTCACCCGGCTATCACGCAAAATGGGCCGCGCCACAGCGGCCTGGTTGCGGAAAAGAGCCAGCCCACCAAGTACCAAGTACCAAGTAATGCCACAGTATGATAAATGTGGCCTAGTTTGTAACGGCGCTAATATTGCATATTTTTACATGGAAAAGTAGTTATTGTGACATAACTGTAATAGTTAGACACATAGTATTGCAGATTTTTTTGTCCATGTTGATGTCTTCTATAAAACTTTAATACATCGTTTGCTCTGTTGCCTATAGCTTCTGGAGCGTACGCGATATAAGGTTTTTTACACCTTGGATTACATAATCGAAGTTTTCATACCTTGGATCACCAACTTTTTGTAAACATTATATTGCCTACTATCTGACCCGCCAGCAGCTTCGCTCGCGTGGCCTTTCGAGATACGGTAATTACAGTTTTTTTATTATCCCACGGGAACTGTTTAATTTACCGGGATGTTTAAGTTATCCCTGACAAAAATATTGGAAGCATCACTATTTAGTTTAAATTACCTATCCAGTTATCAATTTGCATCAATGTAGCTCCAAAAACAAAAAACATTTATAAAAAAAAATATCCGCCGTTTCACGCCCTTAAGTCCCTAACAAAAATATTGAATGTGTTTCGCCTTAAGTCTTCTTAGAACTTCTTAGAACCCTTAAGTCATCCCTGTCAATAAATATTGACATCACATTAAACTGTCCAAATGATAAATTTCACCACTGTATGTTTCAAAACAAAAAACTTTCACCCCTCGATTTCACCCTCTTAAACCACCACTATCCAAAAAATAATTTGTCCAACCTTTTTATTTTGAATCATCTATCCAAATACAAATTTTCACAACTATAAGTTGAAAAACAAAGGAGTTTCATACAAACGTTTTTACCCCTTTTGATCCCCTTAGGGGTAGACTTTCGAAAAACCCATTCTTAATACACCTCTACGCAGGACATCTTCTTTTATTTGTTTTTAGGGCCTTATTTATACAACAAGCTTAATACAATTTTGAACATTTATCAGTTGGTTAAATCAGATGTCAAAATTGTAGTGACTAAATGGCTAATAACTTTATCTTATGACGATACTGTATACCACTCGTAAATCACTAAATGGGGAGATTGCGTAATGTATTACTCCCAGCGTCAACAAAAAATGGATTCTAATGGTGAAATATTTTTTCAAATCGCACCGGTAGTTTCGGAGCCTATTCAATTTAAACACACAAACAAATATTTCCTCATTATATTATTAGTGTAGAAGTATAGATGTAGATATCTTCTATCTTGGTAAAAATCAAATTAAGTTACATTATTATATTGTTACTAGCTGACCCGAAAGCGACTTCGCTCGCGTAGTCTCGCGGAATATGGTTATTTACAGTTTTTAAATATCCCACGGGAACTCTTTAATTTACAGGTATCAAAATAAGGTACAAAACAGGTATAAAACCTATATGTTGACCAGGTATATTATTAAGCTACCACCATACAAAATTTCATTTAAATCGGTCCAGTCGTCTTGGACATTAGCCAGTACAAACAGACAGACAAACAGACAAACAAAAAATTAAAAAGAGACGTGTGGCACTCGGAGACTGCCACGGTAAAGCTTTTGCATAGCTGTTTTTATCAACTTATGCAATTATAATTATTTAACCAATGCCATCTAGAGGCGAGTTGCTGAACTAAAGAGACAAGCGTGATATTTCAAAAAGTCATTAAAAGTTCTGCTATTCATTGATAAATGCCAAATCAACTTATGCAATTATAATTATTTAACCAATGCCATCAAGAGGCGAGTTGCTGAACTAAAGAGACAAGCGTGATATTTCAAAAAGTCTCTAAAGGTTGCTATTCATCGATAGATGGAGTCGGAGTTGGTGGTGTTAGGTTATTTTCGTAACGGAATTTCTGGATTCAGTCTCCACGCTCAAGGCCCGCGATAGAAGCTATGCAATAGCTTAAAAACAAAGATTAATTCGATTCCACTCCTTACATCCCCCTGACTCGGTTTTTAGTATTTTTTTCATTGTACAGAAATGATAGTGATACTCGTAGTGATACCGGGTGACTTAAATCGCGCGCATATCGCCTGTCACCTATCTTATTGCTTATACACTTCAGTTTAATTGTAACCATGTAACTACAGGCTATTTCTACATCTACACTAATAATATAATATATATTAATTTTATAAAGAGGAAGAAATTGTTTGTTTGTTAGTTTGTATTGAATAGGCTCCGAAACTACTTAACCGATTTGGAAAATTCTTTCACCATTAGAATCCTATCTTATCCCTGATGGTCATAGGGCAGAGGTGATTTGCACAAATTCAGGTAAACTTATGAAAACTTCGATAATGTAACCCAAGGTGTGAAATAAATCCTTGTATCACGTACGCTACGAAAACTATTGACAAAAAGCAAAGTGATGTATACCTTTTTTTAAAAGATGTCAATGTCTACAAAAATGTCAACAATACAATATGTCTCAATTTTAATGTTATGTCAAATGATTGCTTTTTCATGTTTACATGCATATGTAATGTATCACCGAAAAATCCTTAAATTGCATACGCTGCGGAAATTATTGATAATAGAGCAAAATGATTTAGGTATTATAGAGCACATTAATAACTACAAATAGCCTGCAGTGCCATAATATGTCAACTATTACCGTGCTTAACATAATATATGGTTGCCAGGCATGTTCGCTTGAAAACACGAAGAGAAAATTGCAATTTGCCAGCGAAATATGTAAAGAAGCATTTTAGGAATCAAAACTTCAGACATTGTAAGTTACAGAGTAATAAAACAATACGAAAGAGAACTAAAGCACCAGATCTAACACAAAGGATATGGCTATATATATAATGGACATGGGCAGGCCATGTCTGCAGACTAAATAACGAAAGATGGACAAAAAGGCTTACAGAGTAAATACCTCTGGATGGAAAAAGAAACCAAGGAAGGCATAGGCAAGACGGAGGGACATATTTTCTAAGATACTCGGACCCGACTGGATGAGGAAGGCAAGAAAAAGAGTACAATGGAAAGATTGAGACCGGTGTGAACTTGGCAGCCAAAATGTATCTGCCTATAACCCGACCAAATTAGGGAGTCGTCATAAATCCAAGATTTTTGTTACTAACTATAACACTCATCTGAACCCTGAAATACTTGATAAAAGATTCATGGAACTTTTTTCCATGGTCTTTTAAAGAGAAAGTTAAATCTTTCAAATATTTAATTCAATTATATCCCCTGAAATTAAAAAATTTTGAAAGTTATTAACATAAAAAAATTAACACTCTATTAAACAAAAGCAGCAAAATTACGGCTAAGACTCTTCGTCACCATATTTTTATAATTTAATTTATCAGTGCCGCCGGAACAAAAATCAAATTTTGGCTGCTACTATTCACCGTTGCATCCCCTGGGGAATGCATCTTGCATTCCCCGTATTTTGTACAGAGCGATGTATGACTATAATAAAACAATAACTAAACAACCCGAAAATTATAAAAATAAAGTGGGTTATAGTCTTTTTAACCCTCTTATAGTATACCAAAACGATAGTTGGTCTATTTCACCTATAGTCAAGCTGACAATATAATTCAGAGCTGTAATTAATTAATAATGCTTTGATATGACTTATAAATACAACAAACCTTTAAAACCTTGTAACATATACGTTTTCAGTATGATAAGTCATAAATTTAACCCTAAAACAGCTTTATATAAAACGTCAAAATTATTCAAACTATTTTCTATAACACGATATCCCCTAACAACATAAAGCAAATCACGTTAAATGAAATAAATTTAAAATGAGAGTGTCAGAGAATCTCTAAATGTACGCTGTATTTAGTTTTAATCTAATTTAAATCGAAAAAATTCAATGACATTTTTTCACAAAAAAAAATGAATGATGTCCTCTGAAATCTGGCATTTTTTTGTATGAACAACATAAAGCAGTTCACTTGCAATATAATAAAACTAAATCTTGAGCGGCTAAAACTCTTCATGTATACTAAATTAATTTAAATCTAATTAAAACCAAAAGAATCTATAACGTTTTTCACAGAAAAAGAAAATTTTGCATGATATCCCCTGAAATCTGTAATTTTTTTGTATGGAGAACATAAATCAGTTCACTTGCAATATAATAAAACTAAATCTAGAGCGGCTAAAACTCTTCATGTATACCAAAATAATTTTAATCTAATTTAAACCAAAAAATCTATAACGTTTTTCACAGAAAAAGAAAATTTTCCATTATATCCCCTGAAATCTGTAATTTTTTTGTATAGAGAACATGAATCAGTTCACTTGCAATAAAATAAAACTAAATCTAGAGCGGCTAAAATTCTTCATGTATACTTAATTAATTTTAATCTAATTGAAGCCGAACAACTCTACGACATTTATTTCACAGAAAAAAAATGCATGATATCCCCTGAAATCTGGCATTTTTTTGTATGAACAACATAAAGCAGTTTACTTGCAATATAATAAAACTAAATCTTGAGCGGCTAAAACTCTTCATGTATACTAAATTAATTTGAATCTAATTAAAACCAAAAAAATCTATCACGTTTTTCACAGAAAAAGAAAATTTTGCATGATATTCCCTGAAATCTGTAATTTTTTTGTATGGAGAACATAAATCAGTTCACTTCAAAAATAATTAAACTAAATCTAGAGCGGCTAAAACTCTTCATGTATACTAAATTAATTTTAATCTAATTAAAACCAAAAAAATCTGTAACGTTTTTCACAGAAAAAGTAAATTTTTCATGATATCCCCTGAAATCTGTAATTTTTTTGTACGCACAACATAAATCAATTCACTTGCAATGAAATAAAATTAAATCTAGAGCGGCTAAAACTCTTTATGTATACTAAATTAATATAATCAAATTAAAACCGAAAAAAATCTATGAAGTTTTAAACAGAAAGAGAAAATTTTGTATGATATCCCCTGAAATATTATATTGCAAGTGAACTGCTTTATGTTGTTTATACAAAAAAATGCCAGATTTCAAGGGATAACTTGCATTTTTTTTCCTGTTAAATAAATGTCGTAGAGTTGTTCGGCTTCAATTAGATTAAAATTAGTTTAGTATACATGAAGAGTTTTAGTCACTCTAGATTTAGTTTTATTTTATTGCAAGTGAACTGATTTATGTTCTTCATACAAAAAAATTACAGGTTTCAGGGGATATCATGCAAAATTTTCTTTTTCAGTGTAAAACTTCATAGATTTTTTGGTTTTAATTAGATTAAAATTAATTTAGTATACATGAAGAGTTTTAGCCGCTCTAGATTTAATTTATTATATTGCAAATGATGCTTTATGTTGTTCATACAAAATAATGCCAGATTTCAGGGGATATCATGCATTTGCGCGGGGTGCGGTGACTAGTAAACACGTCTTGACTATAGCTCGTACTAGTAAAATCATTATCAGATAGAAAAAGGCTCTAAAACGCGTTAAATATAGTAACAGTAAATTTCGAAAGTAGTGGTAATATTCATCAAAGTGTTTGATGTGCAAAAAACAGTGTAATCTGAGTGAATATTGTAATTCTCGATCGAAACAAATACAAGTAGCCAGTGGTTTACCCGCACGTCATACCCTATATCGTTGAGTGTTTAATCGCTGACGTGAACGCTCTGACTGCACTTTGAACCTGCATACCGGCCGACTCAAGAGGGCGTAGCGTAAATTCGACCCGTCAGATATCGATCGCGTGGCGCATTGTGCAAGCGTAGGGCTGCCAAATAAACGGACGGTGGTTCGATACTCACTAGCCGTGGTTCATTTTTGCATTCGGATTTTTATTTTTCGATACAATGGCTACAAAATGCAGTGGTTGCGGAAAACTTATTCAGTCTTTGGAATTCCTAGAATGCAGCAACTGTAATGACACCTATGATATTTTATGCTCGGGAGTTGATTCCGAAGCCTTCAGAAATATGAGCCAAGATGTAAAGGATCGATATGTATGCCCGTTATGCGTCAGTTCTCGACCGAAAGGGGACAACACTCATACTCCGATAGGAAGTCCGGCGTGCTCCCTAAACAGCACCTATGACACTTCAGACCGAGCAAACACTACTCTGGATCGTGTAAATAGCCTTCGAGGGTCCCGCAGACAAATAACAACCACAGCACATGTCAGTGGGTCAGACTCCGAAATTTCACAGCTCATTAAGGAAATTAGGCAGCTCAGGGAAGAAATACAAGATGTAAAAGAGCAATATAAAGAAATCGCTCTACTGCGACAAGATGTCCACCTTCTAAAAGACCAACTCGCGTCTATGCCTTTGACACTTGCAAGTAACTTAGATGTCTATGAGAAAAAGATAGCCGCACAAGACGCAGAGATAGTGACTCTCAAAGGGTCACTCAACAGCATGCAAACGTTGCTCAATTCTCATGAACAGAGTAACCTGCGAAACGAGCTAGAAATTTCTGGGGTCCCGGAAGCCGAAAACAAAAACCTGCAACATATGGCACTTGTTACAGCAACTTTAGTGGGCGTCGAGCTGTCCGCCGCGGATATTGATAGTGTCGTGAGGGTAGGCCCCAAACGACCCCTGAGTAGCGCGAATAAATCGTGGATGCCGCGGCCTATTGTTGTGAAACTCTTGCGTCGTGCAAAACGCGATGAAATCATTCAGTCGGCGAAGACCAGGCGCAACCTAACTTCAGAGTCCTTAGTACAAGGCACTTCACAGAAGCTGTACATCAATGAAAGGCTCACCAAGTCAAATCGAGCCCTGTTCAAAGAGGCGAGAGAACGTACACGGCTTCATAATTTTCGATTCTGCTGGTTACGCAATGGAGCTATTTATGCCAGACAGTCCGAAAAACAACCAGCAATACTTATACAATCTTACCTTGACCTCGACCAGCACATCGGCCTCTGTCAGGCACCAGCCTCCACGACAGAAACAAGTTAATATTAGTGTATTTAGTGTAATATCTTCTTTATTAGTGTTATTATATGGCCTTATGCTGGTTTTAATGCTAAGATATTTGTATAACGTTGTAGTACTTAACAGAGTTCTGATCACTGACACAAATAGTACAAACACATCAGTTACACAGCCGCACACACAAACGTTGCACATACTAAACCATCCATTACACAACAATACAGAACAACACGCAAAACAAATCAATACTTTTCTCGATACAATAAACGACATAGACAACACACTTACCATCGACTGCCAGACATGCAATCAATTAGAGAAGTGCAAAGAAATACTCACCAATAACTACAATTTTAAAATTATCTCACTGAACATACGGAGTATACGAAAAAACTTTGATAAGTTCCTAGTGGCATTCCAACGTCTTAATATAAATATAGATATAGTGGTACTTACAGAGTGCTGGCTAGGTAGTGATCCCCCAATAGGTGAAATTCCAGGTTATAACAGCTTTAGCACCAAACATATTCAAAACAAAGCTGTAGGTGTAGTAGTTTTTGTGAAAGACACTTGGAATGTTACAGTAAGTGAACCAGAATTCAATGAGTCTGAATGTTTAAAAATTGACTTCTCTGAAACTGCCACAGTTTTTGCTATTTATCGTTCCCCATCTTACAAAAATATTGAAAAATTCTGCAACTCCCTTAGCTATGCAATTGAAGAGCTTAGTAATGATGACTGCGTCATCGTTGTTGGAGACGCAAATATAGATATCATAAGCCCATTGGATCGTGATGCCAGCGAATACCTCTGCATGATGTCAGAACTTAAACTGCAACCAGCAATTACAGAGACCACCAGAGAATATTCTTGTCTAGACCATATCTTTATTAGAACTAAAGCTCAAGATATTGTAGGTATTGTTGGTAAAACCGATGTGACTGATCATTCTATAGTAGCTTTAGGAGTGGCTCTACGGAATGTCGCTACAAAACCACACAGAGACAAGTCGGTATTCAAAACAGACCACAGAGCAGTTGCGAGGGAGCTGCAACAGACAGATTGGTCAAATATACTTGCAATGCAGAACGTCAATGATGCTGTTGACGAATTTAACAATATTGTTGCGCTGGCAATATATAAGAACACATGTAGGAAAAGGGCGCCTAGATCTCAAATTGCCCTCAAACCTTGGATCACTCCTGGCCTAATCCGATGCATGAAACACCGGGATAAACTTCATGCAGATCTAAAACAGCATCCGGATGATACTACACGTAAAAAGGTTTACCACAGATACAGGAACTTCTTTAATGATTTACTTCACAAACTTAAGCGTGACTATGAAAGCCGAGAACTTGAAGCCAACAAAAACTCCGCAAAGTCTCTTTGGAAGTCAATTAAAACAATTATTGACTTACCAACGAAACAGAAATCGGCTACAGACCTTCTCAAACGTAAACCAAACAGTCAAGACTCCGCGAACCACTGCAATCAGTATTACACGAACGCTGGAGCTCAGCTTGCCAGTAATCTGCTTCAATCCTTGAATAAAACCGAAGAGGAACTGGCAGCAGACCCCAACAGTAGATGTAAGTTTTCGCAATTTCCTGACTCTTTCTTCTTGCAGCCAACCGATGAAGTGGAAGTTGGCAAGCTCATTGACAGGCTCAAATCAGACAGCGCTCCTGGTCTTGATGGTATCAAACCAGCGCTCGTTAAAGACGTTAAACAGGAGATTCTATTACCTCTAACACACATCATAAATATCAGTCTTTCAACTGGCACATTCCCTTATCAATGGAAGCTGGCAAGCGTCATACCAATTTACAAAAGTGGACCTAAAAATCTCCCTGAAAACTACAGGCCGATCTCCCTTCTAGATACGTTTTCCAAAATACTCGAAAGAATAGTAAATTGTCGTCTAGTAGCGTTCTTGGAAAAACGTAATTTATTATCAAACCAGCAATAAGGCTTGAGAAAAGGAAGGTCCACAGAAGACGCAGTCGAACTCTTAGTTAGAAAAGTGGCCTCAAACCTCGATAAAAGGCAAAAATCTATTGGAGTTTTCCTGGATCTCGCCAGGGCCTTTGACACCATTTCAGTGAAAATTCTAATTAAGAAACTTGAACGCTTCGGAATCAGAGGCTTGCCTCTGAAATGGTTTCAAAGTTATCTTAATCAAAGAAACCAATGCATTAAGTTAGGTGATAGTATCAGTGACACACTTCCAGTACATTTTGGCGTACCCCAGGGTAGCGTACTAGGCCCTACTCTTTTTATTTTATACATGAATTACATTCACACATCAGTTCAAGCGACGTCAGATCTGATATGCTACGCAGATGACACTGTGGCTTTGTTTCACGGCAAAACTTGGAAATCGGCATTTCAAAAAGCAGAAATCGGCATGGCACGCATCAAACACTGGTTAGATTTAAATCTCTTAACTTTGAATCTAAATAAAACCAAGTATCTTTGTTTTCACAAGTCTATAATGTCGGAACCTGATCGCCAACAGTACCTCAAAATTCATTCAGCATGCAGTACGTCCTCCTGTAAATGTGACGTTATCATTAGGTCTCCCTCAGTTAGATACTTAGGTATCACTGTGGATGAACGGTTATCATTTAAGCACCATATATCAGCTCTGGGTAAAAAAAACTCGTAAACTTATACATATCATGAGATCTCTTCGAACTGCTGCTAGTGAGCGTGTTCTTCGACTAGTGTACGTGTCTCTCTGTGAGTCTATTCTGTCTAACTGCATAACTACCTGGGGAGGAACCGGAAGCACGGCTATGTTAGAGGTGGAAAGAGCACAGCGTGCAGTGCTCAAAGTCATGCTCAATCTGCCCTACCGCTTTCCGACTACCGATTTGTACGCAAAAGTAGGTGTGCCAACTGTACGTCAACTCTATATACAAAGAGTTACCTTGGCAGTCCACCAAAAAATAAGGTCCTCCTTAGTTACCTCCATATCACCAAAGAGACGACCCCCTCGCGCTACACAACCTCACGTTAAAACTGCGTTTGCACAGCGTCTCCCAGAATTCAGATTTCCATACATCTACAATAAGATTAATAAAAAATGTGATATTCGAGACAAAAGATTACGGGAATGCAAAGCAATTGTAACTAAATACTTATGCTCACTCACACATGACGACACAGAGAATCTGCTGAAAATTGTCACCTAACATCTACCATTTTGAGCAATTGAATAGAAACACAAACAAACACACACACACACACACACCCAAACACATACACACACAAACACACTCACACGTGCGTGAGGTACGCAAAATGCATTTTTACGAATCACAGCAACAAATCTCGCACCTCATACACTCCGTTCGCCGTATTTGTAATTATCTACACACTCAATCACACCATACTCTCCGCACCATAAACATGATATTTAAGCGTAGTGGTCGCGGGTCCTGCGATACAGGTTCGCCTAGTGCAGGACTCTCAAGCAATCTGTTAACCTTTATAAGTAGTTCTTATATTATTTAAGATATTGGTATAAATCCAGTTTATTTTATTAAGGTAAAAAATTTTGTTCTTTTGGTAATCTTTTGTATTTTCTCGGTGTATTCTTTGGTAATAAAAAAATATTATTATTATTTTTTTTTTTTTTTTCTGTGAAATAAATGTCGTAGAGTTTTTCGGCTTCAATTACATTAAAATTTATGAAGTATACATGAAGAGTTTTAGCCGCTCTAGATTTAGTTTTATTATTTTGCAAGTGAACTGATTTATGTTCTCCATAAAAACAAAATACAGATTTCAGAGGATATCATGAAAAAATTTCTTTTTCTGTGAAAAACGTTATAGATTTTTTAGGTTTTAATTAGATTAAAATTAATTTAGTATTCATGAAGAGATTTAGCCGCTCTAGATTTAGTTTTATTATATTGCAAGTGAACTGCTTTATGTTGTTCATACAAAAAAATGACAGACTTCAGGGGATAACTTGCATTTTTTTTCTGTTGAATAAATGTCGTAGAGTTGTTCGGCTTCAATTAGAATAAATTTAATTTAGTATACATAAAGAGTTTTAGCCGCTCTAGATTTAGTTTTATTTCATTGCAAGTGAATGGATTTATGTTGTGCGTACAAAAACATTACACATTTCAGGGGATATCATGCAATATTTTCTCTTTCTGTGTAAAACTTCATAGATTTTTTTCGGTTTTAATTAGATTAAAATTATTTTAGTATACATGAAGAGTTTTAGCCGCTCTTGATTTTATTTATTATATTGCAAATGAACTGCTTTATCTTGTTCATAGAAAATAATGCCAGATTTCAGGGGATATCATGCATTTTTTTCTGTGAAATAAATGTCGTAGAGTTTTTAGGCTTCAATTACTGACTTAACCACATTATTCGTACCTTAGTATTTAATCCTAATAATAAAAAAGAAAGCTTTCATTGTTTGGTTGTTTGTAATAGAAACACAAAAACTACTAAACCGATTTAATAAATTCGTTCAGCAGAAGAAAGCTTTTTTTTTTTTTTTTTTAGGGGGGAAATGCTGTGCACTTCCCTTCCGCCACGGGGGTGACGGAAAGGGGCGTGTGGGGCTCAGACCCACTAAAACCCCCCCGTGAGCAGTCCTCCGCCAAGGTGGGGCGAGACAGGGTCGCGCTGGCAGTCACCATCTTGCCCCAGCGGTAGGCCCGGATTGATCTTAACCGGGCCTCAGCGCCTGTGAAGGGATGACCTTGCTCACCAAGGTCACCCCCTAGACGTGTAGGGCCGTGCAAACCAGCGAAGAGTCCCCCGACTATTCGCCAGTAACCCCACTACGGAGGAGGGAGGAGACGTGCAAACCGTCTTCTCCGTTCCCCCGGTCGTCTGCGCCGGAGCGGGTCAGCTCGGACATCGTTCACCCTGATCCGCTCCGCGTCTTCCTTCTGCTTCATCACCGTTTCGCAGAAGGTGGCCACCGCCTGCCACGATCTCTCGCTGCTGAGCATGGAGAACACCACGCTCGGCAGGGAGAGATCTCCCCCTATTTCCGCTGAAAGCGTGTGCCGCTGCGGGCCCCATGCAGCACACACTTCCAGTGTGTGGTGCGCCGTATCCTCCGGCGCACCGCAAGCAGTAGAAAGCTACATTATGCCCGAGTAACTTATGCTCTGATTCATCATCACCATCCATCACCACGCGGGTGAAACCGCGGAGCGCAGCAAGGTATATTATAAAATACTTATGAGTCATAATATAAAATATTATATAATAAAATATTTATAAGTCTTACTGACTCTTAATAATAATAATAATAATCATACCGCAGGGGCGGCTTTGTGGCGAGCCGTCGGTGAGTGGCGCCACCCTGGACCCTGATTTTCCCTGGGGCTAAATGACCCCCGGCTTGCCTTAATTGGCCGTCTGGGGGTGGAGAGGTAAGAGCAAGAAACAAAAAGCTCTAAGGGTGGAAGTGTTAAAGGGCATAACGCCGGTAGTAGCGCTCTAGTGAAACCGCAGCACACCTCTCGACACCCTTTTGCTATCCACACCAACGTTGCCCCTTTTGTCACTATTGAAGGTGGCTCTTATGGGGGCCCGTTTAGTGGGTGGCAAGTCACCACCTGCCTAAATATTTTAAGATGAGACTGAAATTGGCAGGTGCCGTAGTCTCGTCAATAGCCATTTCCTATATCAATTAAGAGTTCATGTCAATAGCCCTACTATGTTACAATTTCTGCAATAGCTATACCATTCCACATTCATACCAAATGCTGTTTATGGACGACTACATTGTATTTTTATACCAAACAGGCCTCAAGCGTTGGCTACAGCCCCATTATACGCCTATTACATGCCTTTGTAAAGGACCGGATAAAATCCGTGATAAAATTATATAATAATCATTCATTTAGACAATAAAAATATTACATAGTTATAGTGAATCCATAGCCTCCCGAGTTAGTATACACTGTGTTTCAAGAGTTCAAGAGCTATTTTAGTTTATGTCATACATGAGTGAATTATAACTATTTGATATTAATATAAATTAAAAACAAACTCTACCGTTTTAACCCGTCCAATGACTATTTATACTTTATATAGGCGAAACACTTTTCAGTTATTGGATTATAACTCATAATCGATTGTCCGGAATACCTCAGACGGATACTCTACAGAACAAAATAAGAATTACGGACTACCCTGCAAAAATTTTTGCGTGATTGTACATAAAAAAAAGTACACGTCGACTTGTGAAAATCCTCCTATTTTTTGAAAACAGTTGAAAAATACTTAGTAAGAAAGTAGATACTATAAGTATCAAAATATCGGAATGAAGTAATGCAATTTCATAGGTTTTACTCGATTTAACTTTCTTCCGGAGGTTTCACTTTTGTTGGGATTGAGTTAGACATGGTTCTTAAAGCATATTAAACTATAATAAAGAAAAAACTTAAATTCAGGATTTTCTTCCACTCTTTTGCAAAATATCTCTTATTTTGACTGGGACTAATCATAGTTTGCCATTGGTGTCAATACATATCTGCCGTAATTGTCTGACCATATCTAAAGGAACTGTAGTGTACAATACCAGCACTGGTCCACCAAACACTCACTAGTACCCTTTTTCTTTCAGTATCAAGTTTCGCTTGAGGCAGGATTTTGCCGGTTCTCCTAGGTTGAACCACTGTGATGAGCAATTCCGATTGTCGTACAGGATCTATTTTTTATCACAGGTAACAATATAGTTCAGGACTCCTTCCTTCTTGAGACGGTTGAGCATTGTAACGTCGTATTCGTCGTGTGTTTGTTATTTTACTTTGCTTAACTCATGCAGTACCAAATTCTCAAGCTTTTTCACTTTTCCAATTTGTAGCAAGTGAATCAAAAGCCTACCGCTTACTATTATGGGGTTTGCGATGGATCTGCTTCAAAACTCACATGTAAACTTCGTTGTCAACTGAGGTCTCCGGTCCACGAGGCTTGTTCTGTGCGTCAAAATATCCAGAACGAAAACGTTGGAACTAAAAACGCAACATGTTTTCTTTTACAGTTACATCCTCACAGAGATCATCATCCGCATATACATTCCAAAACGAGCTTTTTCTGCAGCGTTGGTGTCATGGTAAAACTTGTATTCGTTGGTCGCGAGATTTTAAGTTTTTTATATTTTGAACAGACCGATGTCAATGAAACATCAGATGATAATACAAATTAATAACTAAATTCGAAACACAGTCAAGTAAACAAGCCTAAATATGAAATAAATTTTCCTCCTAGCCAGTATTTGATATGAAAGTGGACAGTTCGACAAAATGCCAATTTAGCCAATAATCTATAAACTCCCAACAAATCTAAATCTATCATCATTCATGTCATTTATCAAATTTTCTTCATAATTAATCCTAAATGAGATATCTAGCAGATATCTCTACACACAAACCAGTCTAATTTCAAACATGGATGGAGATTATAAGGGGTAATAAAACAGACACGATGTTATTTATAAAAGTATCTACAATCGTCAAGATACATATAGAAAGCGAAGAAAAAGTGCTAGAAAATAAAAAATAAAAAATTTCACATAAATATATAGTAATAAACTATCTATGAGGTTAGCTAGACTTACATCATAAACGATAGAGTTCGTATGCTCATAGACGTATTCCACGCAGCCTTCTACCCTGTTCTGGATGAAGAGTGTAGTTGGACAAGCCTGTTCTATGAGTAGCTGGGAAGAGTTCCTCACAAGACGTTGACAGTTGTCCAGGGCCCCGGGAGACCCGGGAATTGCGTTTTGTAACCACGGGGGGTTGAATTCAGGAGGAGAGGTTTCGCACTCTGGTATTAGGCATCTGGAATTTAGTTTTACTGATAAAAACATTTTGGGATTAGATTTTTAGAGCCAAGTGGTGTATATGACAATATACGATTAGAAAAGTCTGAAACCGACTTCAGTTCTATTATTGAAGATGCTCTGTTCTGTTCGATTCTTTTAAGTATCGATGTTAACGATAAGTTATCATCCAAAAAACCTACGAAATGAGTTACTTATTATACTTGAGTTATTTTTTTTAAAAACCAGTCAACTTCATTTTGTTAAATTTATATGGGGCCTCACTGAAGTATGACCTATGGAAAAAAAGAAATCATTAAAACAGTTCATAATGGGCAGATATTTGGCAAAATTTAATCGCGTTACAAACATATAAAATAACATACAGTTGAATTGGGAACCTTGAAGACGACTTCATAAAAGCCATCAGTTAAATAAAGCTTGAGCTGGAAATAAGTCGAATATTATGTTTGTTAACAAAGCTGGTTCATCAATGCTTACCGAGAGTTAATCCTGGCTGTGGTAAACAAGTACTCCTCAGATGCCCAAGCACTGAACATCCCTGCAATGAGACAAGGCACCAACAGCCTCAGCTGAAAGTTGCCAAACTGTCCCAACTCATTCACCAGAATTGAATCCAAATCTACTTTATCTTGGATGTCTTCTCCCTCTTTATCCTTAGGAAAGGACTCTTCCTTGCCTGGCGGTAACATGGCGATGCTCCTCCGTCAAATAATACGTTTGAACTACTGTTATTATATGCATTGTTCTAAAACTCTTTATTTTTAATATGTATGTCTGTGTATGAATTTAGAACTGGAGATATGTTGAATACCATTCCGATAATACTTAACAAAAAAATGCTTTTGTTTGTTTTCGTGTATAATGGCAAGACGGAACGCTAGTAAACTGCTAAATGCTTTTTTTTATTTTAAAGTAATTTATGCGAGTCATTTGAATTTGTAATGAACAAGAGCGTGCTGCTTTGTAAACGAATTTAAAGATTATATGCTCCTTGCGTAGCTCTTTAAAATTCAACGTAAAGCCGGAATTACATTACGAAATTAGTGGCATGAAATTAATTTCGTGACATTAGTTTTAACAACAGTTTCACATGTTATTTAATATTTTCGTAATGCATGCATTAATTTCATGAATGCAAATGAGTTTCGTGCCCTGCGCGATTTTAAGGTGAAATTAGTGTCATGCAACTAATTTCATAGTGTAGATGCGACGTGAAACTAGTGTCGCGAAAGCGCCTGTTCTGTGCGTATGTATGTATTTTTATTTATAATATGAGTATTTTTATCATTGCGCGCGCTTCAAGCGTTGAAAATGGTAAACCAAAGATGGAGTACAGATATACAATTCATCAATGAGAATATCAGCGACAAAAGTGTCTCTGGGACCCGAAACACCCACAATATAAAAATAGGGATGCCTGAGATGCGGCCTACAAAATGATCATGGAAGCCATGGAGATGCAAAATGTTAAAGAAGTTGTTGGTAAAATACGATCACTTCAAAATACCTACAACAATGAGTTGTTAAAGGCGAAAAAATCTAATACCACGGGTATGGCAGCTAATGAACTGTATATTTTTAAAATTCCTTGGCTATCTCATTTGGATTTTTTGAAAAATATTGACAGCTACACGAGAGAAAATACAGAAAATGTAATAAGTATCATTTATTCTACATATACAATTTTACAATGGATGTTTAGTTTTCGCCTCCTTGCATTTAAAAAACCATTCTGTCTTGCCATTCTACACGCCCATGTACAACAAATAAGTCAGTATAACCTTGTCTTATTAGGGTTGCATTTCTAGAATGATTTCTACCCAAATTACGAAGTGGGGAAAAAGTTCCGTGGGTTACCGTCCGAAATGAACCTTCTACTACTTCTCCCGTTTCTGGATTTTCTTCATCAATCAAACCCTTCTACATAAGTCAATGAAATAGTTTTCAGCCAAATATGCAAGACACAACATGTCTTTATTATTTTGTCCACAGTTTCTGGCAATACCAGGATAGACTTCTCGAATATCCGAAATTTACTAACTAAGACACCAAAAGTATTTTCTATAGTTCTTCGAGCTCTGCTTAATCTGTAGTTGAAATTTTTTTGTTGGTTTGATAGGTTTAATCGAAGACTATATGGTGTCATAAGATATTCGGTTAAGGGGAAAGCTTGATCTCCCAACAAAACCATTCCTTCAGTAGCGTTCAATAAATGTTCCTACAACATTGTTTTTAAAATTGATCTTGCAAAAATTCCCCCATCAGAAGCACGCCCATAATGACCCACGTATATATATCCAAACTTTAGATTACTGTCACAGACTGCCAGAAGGACTATACTGAAAGTTCCCTTATAATTATAGTAATCAGTTCCTGAATGCGCTGGACAACGTATTTGGACATGTTTGCCATCTATAGTGCCACCACATAACGGAAAATTACATTTGTTACTATAACCATCAACTATCTCGCTCCAAGTTTCTTCTGTGTTTGCCATCTGGAAAGAAAAAAAGTTCAATAATAAATGTACATAGTAAATTTAATTCATTGTTTCAGGCACCAAATAGTCAGGCAATTTCTACGAGATTTTACCGTAACATGCATACCTACAAGAAATAAAAGAAAATTAAAAGATCCCCAACTGAAGGCAGTAGATGTATTAGAAAAAGTTTAAACGCAGCACTTTTCAAATACTACTAATGATGAGTTCGATCTTTTTGCCCAAACTATAGCTCAACAGTTACGCCAACTTCCTCTAGAAATAGCTCTGGAAACAGAGGAAATGATTTTGTCAACAGTACGAAAGCAAAGTATCAAATTGGCAAAACGACAGACTTCAACTCAACAAATTAGCCTTCTAGCTTCATCCTCGGAACCCGATACCTTTGCTTCAACCAGTGGTACCAGTGGTGTATTAACAGACAACGAGTATTTTCATGATGAGGACTACGACGTACTCGCACGGGCTGTAGCAAGCATTCAGGATGCTTCTATGCCGGAGTCCGAATTGAGTTATGAACAATATTAGTTTTTCTAAATACCCTAAGTTGTTGATTGTAGCTACTTACCAAATAAAAAATAAAAATATGTTTGCTTACCTCAATAAAGTTTTTCAATTCTTCGTAGACTGCATCCAGGATCTCAAGCACAAATTTCGATATACTACATGATGGCACCCTGAATTCGTATGATAAAGACTTAAAACTATTTCCAGTTGCTAAAAAGCGCAGCGTAATTTTAAGTTTAAGTTTTGCTGGTAACGCTTCTCGACATATCGTATCTTGTTTAGATATTTTGTTGGACACTCTTTTTAGTAAAAAAAATAAATTATCTTCACTCATTCAGAAATAGTTTTTATAGCTTTCAGGATCTTCATCTGCTAATTGAGAGACTAACTTTATTGCACCCAAATGCTTTCTTGTTAACCATCCTCGAATCCACCAACGTCTTTTTTTTCTTGATAGTCTTTTTTTAAGTTTATATAGAAGCATCTCTTTGACTACATTGAATATAGAAAAATATAGCTTTGATGCTGATGGGGCCATGGTAACTGCGATACTGTGGATTTCACGACACTTTTTATTTTACGAAATTACTTTCGCATATATCGAAACTACTTTCGTGAAACTGATTTCAACATGCATGACACTAACTTCGTAATGTAATTCCGTCATTTACTTTTTGTGCTAAAATACAGTTGTAAAATAAATTAAAAGCAAAATAAATAGCATTGTGTGCGTGTTCTGTTTATATTTTGACTAAAATAGAAGCATTATTATATTTTTCATATATTAGCGTTCCGTTTTGTAAATATTTTTAACTATTTTATTTTTTATTTTTCTTATTTTTTTTCACGGTAAGAACCGCGTTAGGTGCGAGGCTCACACCCACTTGGCCCAGGTTCCACTGGGCTCCCCCCCCCCCCCCCGAAGGGTTCCCGCATTGACGTGCCGGGGGGGGGGGGCTCAGTAGCCGTGGCTTGGATCACCACTTCACCACGGTGAAGCCAGGAGGAACCCAGGGGCCGCGCCGGCATTGGGGTGCACTGGCTGGCTGCCCGGGCACTTTGGTGCAGGCTCGAGGAGGTGGGGTCCGGGCGCTCGGCGCAGACTCGAGGAGGTGGGAGGTGGGGTCGCGGGGGGGTTATCCCCGTGGTTGACGTAGCAGGCGGTGGGGCTACATGTCCGACCCATCGCAGGGAGGCCACGGGCGTCCAAACACGGGGAAGTCTGGCGCCCATTGTTGGCGGGTTTGGTCTCCGAGGTAGTTGCGGCGCGCCATGTGTTCTGGCGTGCCGCGAAGAGAAGGGTCCGGCAACGGACAGCCGCGGCGGGTTCGCGTTCGTGTGAAAAATCTGTCCTGCGTTCCCGCCAAAAGCGGCAGTGACGGAACACCCCGGGGTTTTGGTGAGTATACGGACTCCCACATAACCACCTACCTCCCCGTGGTAGGTGGTATCCATAAAGGATTTCCCCGGGACAGGTTCCACTGGGCTCAATAATATAAAGTCAATGTCTGCTAATGAAAATAATTTTTTTAAGGCTCTTTGATAAAATCCTAATTGTGCAATCTGCGAGGTTCACAAAGTTGTAGTTTGAGTGATTCACAATGTAAGTAGGACATTAACTTTGTACGTTGTGACATGAACAACGTTAAATTCCTTTGAGAAAATCTCAATGGGTTACTATGCGAGGTCAACATATCATAAGTTTGTGTTGTTCACAATATATAACTTGGATATTGAGGCGTTAGCAACTTTCATGCCCTTTGATAAAATGGCAATGTGGTAAACTGTGGGGTTCACATAGTTAAACTTTGCGTGGTGCACAATGTAAGCTAAACATTGACTCTGTACTATGTTGCTTTAGCAACTTTTAGGCTCTTTGATTAAACCACTATGTGCACCATCTGCGGGATTAACACAATTAAAAATCGAGTGATTCACAATTTAAGTCAAACATTAACTTTGGTTTTTGTGACATCAACAACGTTAAGTTCCTTTGTGAAAATCACAATGGAGTACTCTGCGAGGTCAACATATCTAAAGTTTGCGAAGTTCACAATATAACAATTGGATATTTTAGAGTTAGCAACTTTCGTGTCCTTTTATAAAAATGGCAATGTAGTAATCTACAGAGTTCACATAGTTTAACTTTGCGTGGTGCACAATGTAAGCTAAATATTGACTTTGTACTATGTTGCATTAAACATTTTTAGGCTATTTGATAAAATCACTATGGTGCAATCTGTGGGAATAACAGATTTAAAAATCGAGTGATTCACAATGTAGGTTATTTACGTTACATTAACTTTGTTTGTTGTGTCATCAACAACGTTAAGTTCCTTTGAGAAAATCTCAATGGAGTACTCTGCGACGTCAACATATCTAAAGTTTGCGTAGTTCACAATATATTACTTGGATATTGCCGAGTTAGCAACTTTCATGCCCTTTGATAAAATTGCAGTGTGGTAATCTGCGGGTTCACATAGCAAAACCTTGCGTGGTACACAATGTAAGCTGAAACATTGACATTGTACTATGTTGCGTTAGCAACTTTTAGGCTCTTTGATACAATCACAATGGTGCAATCTGCGGGGTTAATAAATTTAAAATTGAGTGATTCACAATGTAAGCCGAGAATTAATTTTGTAGATTGTGACATCAACAACATTAAGTTCCTTTGAGAAAAGAGAGAGAGAGAAAATTTCAATGAAGTACTCTGTTAGACCAACATTTCTAAAATTTGCGTGGTTCTCATATTAAGCTAAACACATTTTTAATACGTTTCAACATCAGCAATATTTAGGCCCTATCTTTAAATGGGTGCGAGGCAATCTGAGGGATTCACATAGGTAAAGGTTACGAGATTTACAATGTTAGAGAAATATTGACTTTGTATGTTGTAAAATCAACAACGTTTAGGTTCTGTGGTTAACTCGGAATTAGGTATTCTGCGTATTTTACATAGTTAAATTTGCGTGGTTTTACAATATAAGCTGAATATGTACTTTGTTGCAACATGAGCAACATTTTCATACTTATATAAATTTATTATTGTAGTAACTTGCGTGATTCACATAGTTTCAGTTTGTTTGGATAAGTTTTTCACTGTTATCGGATTTCAAGAAAACAAAACCTTAATGTTGCTCCAAGTTGAGCTTAATCTCCTTATGGAAACCGCGAGATCCTTTCAGTAATTCCGGAGAGTAGCTTGCACATACAGACAAAAATAAATTAAAAGAAACGCATGTGTTCAACTGAACATTATATCATAGCGTAAAAAACTATTTTGATGCGGTTATTTATTTTATTTTTATTTATTTTATTTATTTATTCAACTAGCACGGTTCAAAAACCAATTACACTAATGACAGACAATATTACATAATTATAAAATTTAAATACCTACCAGATTAATTAATTAAATGTCGAATAATACATTTTTGTCACAATAGATAGTAACAATATAAAAGGTGATGATAATATTATATACAAAATAAATAAATGGTCGTTATACAATAATTAATTAAAAGTCAAAATAAATTATCATTATAGAATAAATAATTATCATGCTAAAATGTCAAAAATAAAAAATTAAAAGAAAAGTCACAAAAATTAAAAATTAAATAATTAAATATTAAATAACACATTACAATAAAAAGTTACTATGCATTAAAATTAAAACACCTTAAAACAAACAAATAAAACAAAATATAACAGGACCTATCATACCTACCCAATCACGCAATCATCTCACAGTACCGCAAACATTCCGACATTATCACCTTCCAGTCATCCGCAAACACGTCACACTCTTGTTTAGCGTCAAGGAGGTTATTAAGCGCAGCAAGTGAACGCGGTATCGGGGATTGTTCGTGGGCAACTGTCTTATAACGCGGAACTGCAAAAAGCTTATGCTTCCTGGCTCGAAGATACCGGTCAGGAACAAAAAGTCGACATAACTGACCATTAAGAACCGGCGCATCTACTCTTCCTCGAAGGATCTTACACATAGTTATAAGCTGGTCATAGGATCGCCTGACTTGCAGAGAGTTGTACCCCAGGGAACCGAGCAAAAACTTTGTCGGATACATATATGGGTAGTACCCATACAAACGCTTGTATAAATATCTGAGGAAGGCTTTTTGAACCTTCTCCAACAAAAGGGTGTATTTGTCTTCATGCGGATGCCACACGCAAGCACTGGCCTCAAGCTTGCTCCGAACCAGAGCACTGAAGATGAGCCTTACAACGTCCAAATTGTGGAATTCCCGAGAGTTTCTTAGCACAAAACCCATACCGTTGGTATGACTCCTTAGCAACCGTGGCTATGTGATCGTGGAATGTGAGCTCTCGGTCGAATGAAACACCCAAATCTTTGACCGACGTAGCACGTGATATCACGTTCTGGTCTAGCTTGTAGTGAAATTCGATTGGGCATCGCATTCGACCGAAAGTCATCTGACAACATTTTGAACAATTAAATTCCATCTTATTCTCCACGCTCCATTTATAAACCGAATCAACGTCTCTCTGTAGCAATTAACAGTCCTCCGGTGATTTTATTTCACGGTACAGTTTCAAGTCATCGGCATAAAGGAGACACTTCGAATACTTGATGACTGTGGGAAGATCGTTGATCATGAAATTGAAGAGTGGGGGCCCCATTATCGATCCCTGACTCACTCCGGAACGCGTATGATAGCGTTGAGAATCGTATACGCCAAGTCGAACATACTGCTGGCGATCGCGAAGGTAATCAGCGAAAAATCTGAGAAGGCCTGGGGCAAAGCCCAGAGCACTGAGCTTTTTCAGCAGTATATCGTTGTTGACTCTGTCAAACGCCTTCCGGAAGTCAAAGTATAGTACATCTACTTGTACTCGATGATCGAGCCTGGTGGAAATGTAGTCGACTAGTGTCAAAAGGTTAGTGTTAACTGATCTTTTCCTTCTAAACCCATGCTGCTCTTCACATAGATATGGCTCAATTTGCTTGTACAACTTGAGATGGAGTATATGTTCGAACACTTTTGCCACGGTTGGTAATATTGCTATAGGTCGGTATTCTTCTACCGACGTTTTATTGGAGCTTTTCGGGATAGGAGTGACTCGCGAAAGCTTCCATTGGGGCGGATAGACGCCATTCCGTAGCGCAAGGTTAAATAGATGACAAAGTGGATATGTCAGAAGTGTCTTTCCTTCTTTAAGAAGCCACGGAGGTATGCTATCCGGCCCAATGGAGCTACTAGATTTTAGATTTTGTATCCCAGCAGCCACATCCCAAGGTGAAATCTCCGGTATGTGCACATAATTACTCGACGAAGACTGGTCGCTGTTTGAGGTACTTTCTGCATCTAGCTTAGGTAATTCGGTTAAAAAAACGCTGGAGAAAAAATCAGCAAAAGCGTCAGAAGCCTGTTTGCCCTTCAAGGTTTCACCATTGAAAACGACGGTAGGCTCAAATCCACCTTTCGATCGCAAATTTGAAACGTGGTGCCAAAACTCTTGAGGATTTGTTTGGATGTTCTGCTCAATACTGACCATGTACGAGTCATACGCATTCGAGACACGGGTTTTCAGGTCCGCCCTTAGGTTAGAGAATAATTCATAGGCCCCACTCGAGTTGGTACGCTTCCAGTTCCGATGAAGCTCAAGCTTGCGTTTTATATCGTCAATGATGTCCCTACTGAACCAAACCGGATATCGCGACCCCTTATACTGGTTACGGCGCTTCTTGGGAACACAAGCATCGAAAATGTTGTAGAGTGTTGTGTATAAGCTTTCCGTACTCAAACAAACATCATTAATTTTATAAAATTCATCCCACGATACATTAGCAAGCATATCAAGTAATAAAATCGAATCACTCTTTTTAAAATTCCAATCCTTGTCCGAGTCAATATTACTGGGCTCAATACTGTCCGAGAGACGAGAAGCAACAGTTTCGATGCAAATGTCAAGTGGTGGGTGATGAGGATCAATTTTCACAAGCTGTTCCGTAGTCGTAACAGTTACACGAACATTTGTGCTGCTTCTCGTCAGTACGACATCTAACATCCTACCATTTATGTTTGGTACAGTATTATATTCACACAAATTACAAAAACACATAAAATAGCAAAAGTAATTGTTTACATTTGAAGACGCAGTATATAAATTCAAGTCACCAAATATTAATATAATTCCCTTTAGGTCATTTATAAAACTTTCTACCTTACAAAACCACCTCATGTAAAAGTCATCAGAAGCGTTTGATTTAATGTAAACGACGCATACATAAACCTTATGCCCGTGCCACTCGAAACTCGACCACAAGTCTTCTCCTCCACCGGCGGATTCCAACTCGGTGTGCCGGCGCATCGCAATAGGTGCGCGCCCGGCTAATAGCACCCCTCCGCACGGAGTATTTCTATCCCGTCGCAAAATATTCCAGTCGCCGTTTACTACTTCTGAGTCAGCAACTGACTTGTCTAAAAAAGTTTCTGTTGCCGCCACCAAGTGGTTTTCCACTAAAATCAAGTTATTCCGCCAGTCTTTTAGTTTACCTTTGAGCCCACGGACATTTTGGTAATATACAAACAAGCTAATATTATTATTGTTTTGATGACGCCCTATCAGAGGGCCGTTCGAGAAAGGGCCGTGAGTTGGTAGTAGGCCCAGCACTGGAGTTAGCATTTATGTATTTTGCTGGTCTCCTATAGTTAATCCAGGCTTTAATACGGGCATTGATCGGCCACACGTCGATCGAAAAGCAAGTATCGTAGTAATCTGCTGGCACTCCTATTTTATACGATTTATAATCACCCTTCGCAGTGAGTTCTTCTACTGTGCAAGATCCATTGGGACATAACTGACTTAGATATTGACGCACATCTCCAATACCCGATGCCATGTTCCACAGGTGTATATATTTACGAACTTCAACAGCTTTCAATGACGTCACTAAAGGTCCTGCCGTGCCACACATTGAAGTAAGATGTCGGGTTTTCTGCTTCTTTACATCAAACCACTGTTGAGCGTCAGATTGTTGGTCATCCACTAATTTTAATTCCGGGACTATTTCAGAAGAGCGGTTTGGGCTTGGGTGACCAGATTGCGGCTTAGCATTTGGAGAACGCCGACCTTGTAGTTCATTCTTTTTCTGTTTTTGCATCTGTGCCCCATTAACTGGTAGTTTAGTGCGAGCCCCTACTGGAGATTGACGCTGCGGTTGGGGTACTGATTTTGACGAATGATCGACTGGGCTGACTGCTGGTAAAGGTTGAGTCTGAACCGCCATAGTTGGTGCCTGAGGGGGTAGAATTTGAGGTTTCGTAGCAACAAGGCATTGCGCATTGCAACCGAACTCAATTTTTTCCATCTTATCCAATAAATTATTTATTTGGTACGCGTAATTATCCATCTTCGTCTCGCAACCTGCTACGACAGATACGGCCTGACCAAGATTTTTTTCGTAGTCAGAAATAGTGGAGACTGCTTGACAGAGTTTACTTTCATAATTAGCTATTAAAATATTGGATTTAGTAAGCTGTTCTCTCATCAGTATTATTTCGTGACGTAGCTCACGTACCTCTTGTGTTAAACCTTGTGTATAATTTTCGTTTACTTCCTCTTCAGACAGAACATGCACTACCTTCTGCCGGACAGTTACATTGCAATCTCGTTGTTTTTTGGAAATGCCTACCGGGGTTGAGCTGTTGTCTCCACCTATCTTAGACACACATTGACACTCGGGGCAGACCCATGTCGTAATGGTTGCTTTAGTTGGGTTTTTTTCGCTGGTACACAGGAGATGGTAACATTTACCACAGCTCGGTACTGTACAGCGTAAGTACTCTTCTACTTTTGCAGTTATCTTACTAAGGCACGCTGAGCAGTTCATATTTCCAACAACGTAATTTTCATACAGCGGTAAATGCGCAGAAAGTGCGAACTAAGTAAACAAGGCACAGCTGATATCGATAGATAAGCGAACGAGGCGGCCGAGCGCGGCAACGATGACTCACTCGGTTTCAACGGTCGACGGCGAGGTGCGCATGCGCACGGCACGGCGGCCAGTCGGAGCGATGTAATGACTCAGCGCACACACTAGCTCTGTTATGCGGTGATCGTATTCAAAAAGCGCAAGGCCGTTATCTTAAAATTTCGAACTGTTTTCGCTTATATATCCGAAGCCACTTGTCCGATTAATTCAGGAGTCACAGCACTGCAATCCTCGACTTTCCAGCTACCCGACTATATAGGTTTTACTGAAATTGTTACACTTTTTACGGCTTTAAATTAAAAAAATATTAAGGAGCGAACAAACGTGATGTTGCTCCTACGAGTGACAACGACGACTTTTTTGTTATACGTTGTTTATCGCCTACACTCATCTATCTGATTAAAATGAAACAAAGCCTTAATGTTTTCTTAAGCTGATCTTAATCTGCATGTTAATAATGAAATAAAGTCTGTTCAGTACTACGAATAATAATAAGTCAGGAACAGTAACTGCTTTAAAAAAATGACCCAACAAAAGTCGTGTTCAAGTAGGCGGGGCTTAAAAGTCGTGTTCAGTACGTCATCAGTTGGACATTTTTCTTGCAAGCGAGCGCACGTAAAATCTTCGCATAAATTTTAATTTTTATCATTGTGAACTACAGCTGTGAATCATCATGCCAGCATGTATTGTGAAGTGGTGCAGGATCAATACAAGATTAAAATGTCCAGGAATCACTATTATTAGTAAGTAGTAGCAAAATTATAATTATATTCAAAGATGTACAAATACGTATACAAACCGAGATGGTCAATACTATGCAAAATAAAGTCAGTCTATTTTTGGTTAATGTATATTTTTTTACAGAACTGAATATTGAAATGTAACAGCAATGTATTTTGCTTATTTAGTTTAAGCTTAGTTTTATTTTCATTTCCTTGCCGATCTAGTGCAGTAAAATAAATGCCTCTCTGCACTTAAGCTAGAAAGACAAGAGTATGACTAGACGCCTGTGAAAACCAGCATTATATACTTACTCCGTTAATTTTTAAGAAATAAATAAAAAAACAAATTGAAAGAAATTGTATATGTACCATGTTACACAAATCTGCAGTACCTCCCAGTCTGTACAGTTAGTACCTACTGTTTTTTTGTTTATGTTATTATGTATATAAAATCTTATATTAAGTAAACTTATCATTTTTTTTTCTTCGTCCCAAAAAAATCATCAACATCTCTAAAAAATACTACAGAAAATGAACAATGAACAGTAATAACCGATTACCTACAGTTGCATAGTATAGCATTAAAAAAATAGTTCATTGCTTGGTTGAATTACGTAAGTACGTTTAATTTTTCAAGCTAATGAAAAATCACCCTTTGCAAATTTTGAAGTGGTTTACTTGAGTTGCTCATAAATCTGTCAGTTATATCAACACAATGCTTTTCTAAAATAATTGATAATGAAGGTATTCTGCGACCACTGAAAAACGTCCACAAGGCAAATAACGAATATCCTACCCTACTTCCTACTTATATCCCACTAATATCATAAATGATGTGAAAGTTTGGATGGATGGATGGATGATTTTAATGAATGTTTGTTACTCAATAACGGCAGAACGGCTGAACAGATCTGATTGAAATTTGTCACAGAGATAGATTATAGTCTGGAATAGCACATAGGCAAATTTTCATCATCATTATCATCTATCACCACGCGGGTGAAACGGCCTAATATTTTTGGGTACAGCATAGACAAAAAAACAAGTTCTCCGCCGATGCCAAGATCATAATGATGACTTTCTTTCTGACAATAGAGTTCTGTCAAAGTTGTGTCAGTTTCTCATAGATTATATAGTGCGTTCGAATAGCCCCAAGTTGGCGAAAAATAACGCTAAAACGCTCACAATGGCGTTCGAATTGGGAATTTGTGGGTGAAAATGTCATTTGCGGCTCTTTTTGTTCACCGTTCGCAAAGCTAAAAAAGAGTTATTTATGCCACCGAAAAGTACAATTATTAACCCACGTCCGGAGCTGCGACTGTTTTTGATCGTTTTCTGACAACTATCTATTTGACAGCACAATCGTGCGATTTTAGGTCTTATGCACGGCTTAGCGTTCAAGTAGAGTGTGGGAATAGCGGCAATAATAACGATTTTGAGCTTTACGAACGCTTTAACAAAAGAGCCAACAATTGCAACGTCACCAATGCTCTCATTACTAAACGAACGTACCTCAAGTCAAAAGCACGCAATGATTTTGCCAGCTCGATACACTAGACGTGCTCGGTGATAGAGTTGGCATGTCATCCGTCTTTGTTGTTCAGCCGACTGTAGTCGAGCGATTCCGCCATCACGACGGAGGTGAAACATCAATCTAGCGGTCTTGAGTGAATCACCCGCAATACTTACATGTTAGTTTTTAACACAACATAACAAACGGTTTCGCCTATATATCCTCGAAGGGGTAGCAGCGGTGTATTCAACGCCTACATTTAAGTTTTTTTTTTTTTGTTTGTGCCTTAAGTTTGTGTCACCCGCTATTATTTTGACAGCTCGATACACTAGACTCAAGGGGGATCAAATGTAACACAAATACCGTCAAGGGTGATGAAATGAAATGATAGTTTTTTTAATGGTGGATATATGTGTATGTACTCGTAAGTCCTGTCTTTTATTATTAGTGTTTACTGATTGATACACTAAGTATTTACATTTTCTCTTAGACTTCTATGATAACAATTGCGTATTTGACCATGTACATATTTAATGTCATTTTGGTATAATGATAAATGGAGGTCTGGTCAGGGTGAGGCCTTGGAGAAGATAATAAGCTACTCGAAGTACTAACCCTGCGCAGACGTAGTCGCGGGCACCAGCTAGTTAAATATGATTTTGGTAAAATGAATATGCGAGTTTTTTTTAATCTTACTTCACTACATTGCGAAGAAAGAGTCTCTTCTAATTACTTCTAGACGAAAACTTAATAAATTAATCATATTTGGCGGGACATAACGTTCACTGAATTTTAAAAAGTAACCGATATAAAAAACAAAAAAAAAACATTGTTTATATTATTAACTTGTTGCATTACATCGTCCACGCCGCTACGACTCAGTTGTCATAGTAGACGTTGCAGCACGCGCGTGAACCAATCCCTGCTTTCCTTCTGAATTTAAACCAATCACCGAACATGTATATTTGTAACCTCGGAAGTAATTCGTATTTGGAATCATACGTCGCTTTTGTTTGAAGGACCACTTTTTGTGTGGAATTTGTTCTGAATTATGCTTCCTGACTTATTATTATTCGTAGGTTCAGTAGTTTTGGAGATTGGCGTATACATACGGACAGACAAATAGACAAAAAAATCTTTTGGGGTTGAGTATAGCTATACATGGAAAAGATCATCGGAACATGTGAATAAAATCCGAAACAGTTGGTGAAATTCTATGTAGAAGTCTGGCAGATAGTTCGGTACTATTTGTACTTCGATTGGCTTCCGCAATTCTTGCTTCTTATAATCACGACGCTATAACATTAGAGTAAAAACACAAATTGACAAATATCCTCATTAACAATGTAGAAATTGTCAGAATATCTATATACTAACGCAAAAAAATCTCAACATGTACAAACTGCAAATTCTTACTTGCAAAAATCATAACATTTATAACCAACAGTTGTTTAACGCACATGGTGAAATTTTTAAACCGTTGAAAACGCAATTCTAGCATTGAATTATTAATTATATGTGTTCATTTCGATGGCAACTGTTGTCTGCGCCACACGTACGACGCCGCAGGTCGGCTAGCCGCTAAAGTATATTCTTTATATTCTAACTACATGCAAGTTATTGTTATGTGTGTGTTTGTTTAAAATATTATTGTGATATAATGAATGAACCGAAGACTAAGCACTCTTTGAGTGATATTAGTGAGTAAGATTAATATGAGTTCCGTGCTTACTTTCAAGTTTAAAACATTTATATAGTGTTGCTATCAATATGTATATTATGAACCATACTACTAATCGAATAGTATTTTAATTAATATTATAAATGATTTATTGAATGACTATCCACCGAGTGTATTTTGTTAATATAGATGTTTGTTGATACTTGTGTTTTAGTAATAATAAATAATTAGTTAAATTTTTAGTAGATAAAGATACCTATTCACATATTATTTTTATTATTTTATTTTATTATAATTTATCATTACAAAGTCTTGGGGGAACCAAAGTCTGGTACACGTGAATGTTTTCTCTTGATCTATATTAAATTCAAATATTATATTTTTCCTTAAAGTAGCAGCCTAGGCATGGTGTACTGTAAGTCATCTTTACGAAGTAAGTACTGAACACTGCGAAAAAAAATGTGTTTTGTTTCCAGTAATTCATATTTATACATTTTTATCAATAGTTTCGATCGTTGGTACTAACTTTCTAGATTTTTGTTAATTTGTGAAGTTGCCATATCATGACGGATAGACGAAGTTCTTAATTTATATATATTTTATTACAACAATGCTTATTATAATAAATATTTCAATACTTTTTATAAATTGGTTTTATTCGAAGAAAATATGTTTATTAGACTATTAGTATTTAAGCAGTTTGGGTGTAAAAAGCCTGTATAATGTACATAAACCAATGATAAGCAAAAGCAATGTTAACCCTGTTGTTCAATTTTTTATCTAACGTTTCATTTAAATATATAACTCTGTATTAGACAACTACTATCTTGTCTACCCGAGATCATGATAACTGAAAATTGTTCGAAACGAACTGATAAAATAATTTAATATATATACAATTACTTCAGTTTAAAGTAGTTTAATTTGTGTTGATAATTAATTTTAGTTACAATGGGTCGTAGTACAAAGTTATATCTATTGAAATAAGACAATACAATTGTAATTATTGCTTATTAAGTAACGTTCAGGTTGTGGTTTTAACAGGGTTAGTATCTACCCTGGTGTGAAGAGCAATGTTTTCTTTCAGACAATCGCAATGATGTCTACCTACCTTGTGCTTCTAGCAATGGTCACTTTGCTTATTTAGTGACGTTCGGGTTGTGGTTTTAAGAAAGTTAGTATATACCGTTGCGTGAATAGCAATGTTCGTAACAGTTATAATCAAACAAAGATAGATTCAAACCTTGTTATTACTACTACATGTACGTCACTAAATAAGCTATGTGACCATTGCTAGAACTACAAGGTAGGTAGACAACATTGCGATTGACCCAAAGGTAATATTGCTATTCACGCAAAGGTAGATTACAACCCTGTTAAAACCACAACCAGGATTTCACTAAATAAGCAATGTGACCATTGCTAGAACCACAAGTTAGGCAGACAAAATTGCGATTGTCTCACAGGTAATATTGCTATTCACACAGAGCTAGATACTAACCCTGTTAAAACTACAACCAGAACGTCACTAAATACGCAATGTGACCATAGCTAGAACTACAAGGTAGGTAGACAACATTTCGATTGTCTCAAAGGTAACATTGCTATTCACGCAAAGGTAGATAACAACTCTGTTAAAACCACAACCCAAACGTCACTACAATAGCAATGAGACCATTGCTAGAACCACGAGGTAGGCAGACAACATTGCGATTGTCCCAAAAGTAATATTGCTGTTCACGCAAAGGTACATACTAACCCTGTTAAAACCACAACCTGAACGTCACTAAATACGCAATGTGACCATAGCTAGAACTACAAGGTAGGTAGACAACATTGCGATTGTCTCAAAGGTAACATTGCTATTCACGCAAAGGTAGATTACAACTCTGTTAAAACAACAACCCGAACGTTTCTACATTAGCAATGAGACCATTGCCAGAACCACAAGGTGAACATAGCTAGATGCACAGCGTTGAAACATAATGTAACGTTGCGTAAATCGCAATTGTAGATTACATTGCGATATTCCCATGGTAAACATTGTGAAATAGGAGCCGTCAGATAAAATTGTGAAAACACACATTTGTGAAATTGACAATGTCTTATTTCACAAAGTTAAAATTGTGAAATAGGAGCCGTCAGTGTAAAATTGTGAAAATAAGCATTGTGAAACCAACAATGTCTTTTTTCACAAAGTTAAAATTGTGAAATAGGAGCCGTCAGTGTAAAATTGTGAAAAGCAAGCGTTTGTGAAATTGACAATGTCTTATTTCACAAAGTTAAAATTGTGAAATAGGAGCCGTCAGTGTAAAATTGTGAAAAGTAAGCGTTTGTGAAATTGACAATGTTGTATTTCACAACGTACATGATGCTACTTTGTGTTATTCGCAATAGTTTTAAAAAGTTAAGGTTGCTGCGCTAACAAACAAACTATGACGGCTCTTATTTCACAATTTTTTCCTGTTAATTTTTGAGTGCAATTTGATAAATTTAATACCGACTTCCATTCTATTCAGTTATTGGAGTGAATTTTGAGCAAGGAATATTTAACTCTCTACCGAGAGAAGAAGTGTAAATGCCATACAGACATAATGCGAATTACACTGATACTACTAGTGCAACAGAATCCGCACGGAATGCTAAGGAACTTACTTTAGCGCGAATTTTAAATATCCACCCCATGCTTTTCTATTTTCATTTATTTTTTACCTATCAAATTTTCGCCTCATGAAGTAGGCAGAACCTTATTAGGTGAGTAAGTAGGTACTTATGTTATAGAAATAAAACATTTTTTAAGAACATTTATGTATTTATTTCATAAATTTATTAAAGTTTAACTAAGTAATGGACAAAAGTTTAAAAATATCAAATGTAATAAATTATTTGTTGGAGGCAAAGTGTCCCGAATGCTGGCTGCATTTCCACGTTGAATAGCTATGCAAATTTTCAAAAAATTGCAAAATATGAGCCAGCATTCTGTTCACCTGACGCTTCAACCAAACGTTTGGCCAAGCCCTGAAAATTTTGTACGCGCCACTTAGAGAAACTTTCTACCCCAAACGGCACAAATGTGTAACCTCCACCGAGATTGGCATATTTGCATCGTTTAAAGGTTTCGGCATTTTCACTGCAACACCAGCCTGAGCGTAAGTTTCTGGACTGACTTTGTTCTTTCTTGTCTGTCTGGAAGTCTGGACTGTCAGCATTTAATGCATCAAACAGCTGGACGATTTTGCTCAAAAGCGAAGACTTCTGAAGGAAGTTCATCTGAAATTAAACAAAACAATAGAAGTTTAAGTACCTGCTACATATCAATTTGAATAAGCTAATATAGGGCTTTTATTTGAATTAAAGGTATTTTTATATATTTCTACATGAAACCAACAGATTTGTCTGTAGAAACAATTGTATTATTTATAAAATATTCATAGATTTGATTGTTTATTGTTTTATTTTAAACACATATCTACTACTATTGCTTTACTAAAACGTAATTTAGGCAGGACAGTGACTTAATGATAGATGTGTGTACGTGACTAAGTCTTTACTCACGACTATGTCAATAAAAATCATGCATCATTGAAACTATAAATATTTACATATACATATTATATTGTGAAATGGCAAATGTTCCACACGTACGACTACACTTATAAAGGAAAAATAAATGTGCAATATCTGTTACAAATAAGTATGAAAGCTATATTTATGCTTCTGTGCCTCCACCATAGAGTTTTAAAATCTCAAACCCTTATTAGAATATTCTGTCGTTCTTTCACTTCACTTACATCTGGTCGTGTTCCTTTGAGAGCCAAAATCGATCGCGTCGTTCGCATAGCCGCCCAACCGTTACCTTTCAAACTCGCATTTATCATAACTGAGCTTGGTACATCATCGATTACGTCACAGCTCACGCTCACGCCACGACTACAACACTCGGGGATGGAAGGTTTTGGACTTGCGGTCGTTGTGAGCTGTTACTGTCAAAATATCAAATAGGTTTATGATTCATTCGATTTAATTGAGAGAAAATATGACGCGCTTTTTGCGACTTTGTGAGTGTTCTATTTGGGTTGGGCATTATAGGTATTCATCCTAAAGGAAACCACGAAACCGGGGCACGACAGTCGTATGTATTGGCGGTGTTTACTGGAATGTACCATTAGGGTCGATTTCGGCTTAAAAAGGAACAAGCCGTTAATAATATTGAAGTAATATTGTTCAACCATTTTGTGTTGGTACGATAGTAAGTATGATTATTTTAAGCTTATTACAAGACGCTCCTGATTTATGATAATTTCGTAAAAGGTCTAGAGTAGGCCCCGTTGTGTCATCCATCAGCCCGTCAAGCAATAGTAATTACATTACTGCAATCTGACTAGAGAAAGATAGGACATATGGTAGACGAAGGTACAGGCACATAGTACCTATATGATCTTATTATAGGTATCACATGGAGATCAAAGTTAAATTACATGTTTTTAACTAACTGTAATAATAATACCTACTGTAGAATTGAAAACGAGAGTAGGTACTTAACTATGCTATCAGTTATTCAATATAAGCAAGATAAAGCATATATGAGCATAAAAATATATATGATTAACATACCGTTCAACATTCGTTTTACCAGGCTTAGGGAAACGGTGAAATGAGACCACACCAGCATGAACAGGAGTTGCTCCACATTTTGCACATTTTCTGTACATGTCCGTAGACATACTTAGATTTTATAAGTTTTTAAACTATCACGATCACTTTTGCAAAAGACAACATTAGAAAAGGGATATTTACCGTGTAATCCATTTTATTTGAGTTCTTGATTTATATTCCCGACAACATGGATTACACGGTAAATATCCCGTTTCTAATGTTACTAATACTTGGACAGTTCTGCGGAAGCTTAAATTAAAGGACTATAATAACATGAAATATCCACGAAAATACGAAATATCAGCAATTTGAAACTAATTTATAAATCAATTTGCTGACATACAATTCGAGTGTTGCAAGATGAATAAAAAAATTGGAGCAAGTTTTATAATATTGTTTTAACAAAAATGTTAGCATTTTTTATGTATTTTGTACAACAAAAAAAAGGTAAAAGAATAAAACATATTATGAAACGATTGGTGGCAGTAAAATATGTATTTTATTAAAAATAGTACGGAATATTTTTTTAAGGAACGAATTTGCTTCCCTATAAATGTTTATATTTTATCGCTGTAGCAGTACATACAACTCCGCTGCACACATCTAAATTTTGCTCGTGTGTGCAATGGTAAAATCTCGTAGATACAGGATACCTCCCCTTGATTTTGAGAATCGGTTCACCTAGTCGAAAGATATGAGGTAACAAACATAAAAAAATACAGTTGAATTAAGTACCTACCTCCTCCTTTTTTTGGAAGTTGGTAGAAAACTGCAATGTCTTTACATTTTGTTGACTAACGCATCAAAAGATACCACAAAGGCACAATTCCACTTCTACCTGTCACTTAAAAGAGGATTTTAAATTGTCCTATTCAGAGTTTCAAGTGTGCTTTGGCGTGGAGATAATAATTGCATGGTACCTATTTTATATCAAAATAAAAATAAAAAAACGTTCCGCTATACAAATAAAAAATACTTACTGTAAAAGACTGGTTAATAGAGTTTAATTATGAACTCCTTGAAAATATCTTCTTAAAATATGGTCGAGTTTCTATCACGCACCCACACTTAACATATTATGTCAAGTAATAAGAAAAAGTAAGATATTTTCAAGGAGTTCATAATCAAACTCTTGTAATCAGTCTTTTACAATATTTTTTAATTTGTATTGTAACGTGGAAACGTGGAAAAAAGCATGAGACTCAAGTTGTTCCCTACGGTTACAAAAAGTTGAATAAAAGATATTTTTTTTTTATAAATATATAAGTTTTATTTCTAATTATAATTCTACGATATACATTTTCACGTTTACTATTTTTGTACGTGGCTAAATGATAATATACTGTTTAGTTTCAAACAAGTTATGATAAAAAAAATTGAAGTGGATAGATAATTACTATCAATCTAATAAAATATAATCTCTAAATATGAGAATAACACCTTAGTGGTTACAGATTGTGTTACAAAGATTTATTGATGAAAAGCATCATTCTACAAATATAAATATATTTCATATGAAATAAAAAAAATGAAATTACCACGATAATCTAAAGTTTACAACATGACAAACAAAACAACCGTTCAGCACATCACCCATACGGATAGGGAGTCAACCAATGCCTGAAAGATATCCGATGTTGGCATGAATCTATACGCGATGCCCTTGTCCGTACACGATGCTTTACCGATCGCTTACTTTGATATCCGTATGTCTTTATAACATTCGAAATACACAGTATACATAAAGAAGGTTAACGGTTGTAAAGATAAAAGCTGACGATGTATAATTAACCGTCTCATACAAACATACGTTCCTACTTATTCAATACGGAACCCACGACCAGCACTGATCAATATTGCACATATTATTAATTAGTAAATTGCCGTACGCGAGATAATGTTTTTGTTTATTTTTATATGGAATATTTAATCGAATGTTCACTAATTTCACATGACACTATTCAAAATTTGTTTCAGAATAATTCACTGCCAAAATTAAAAAGATGTGGAACAAAATATAATCACTACGAAACTGTTCGCACTAGAATTGAAGGTAGGATATTCTGACCTTGAAGGCTGCTGGTGCATAACCTTAAAACCTCCGCTGCATTGATGAAGCGGATGATGAGAAGAGGCAGGAACAACCGCCACGCGGTGTCTGCCTTGAATTCGCCCACGACGGAACGCGTCGTGTGCGGCAACCAATGTTGACGTGAAACACTCATTTAGCGTCGAGGTCCTTACTCCTGAAAATCACATACAAAAAAATATTATAGTACACCGTCAGGACCTCGTTTATATTTTACCCACATATGGAATTACTTTTATAAAGAACAGGTATTATTACTATAGATTTTCATCCGAGAATATTAAGTAGGTATGCATTATAAAAATTTATAAATCGTAATTTTGAAATATGTAAATATAAACCAAACCCCTTGCTTTTCTGAATCTACGACGTTCTCAGGCCGCAGTCTGACATCTCGGGCATCAAACACATCGGACCATTGCGATAGCACCTGAATCTGGAATTTTACTACCCCGATATGTAAAATTACGCTTACCGCGAGTTCATCAGCGGCCGGAGTAGGGACGACCAGACCCCGTGTCCTCAGGAACTGGCTGCAACCGTGGACTTTTCGATCCGCAGCTCGCGAGGGACAAAATGTTGGCGGCACGGTCGCTAGCCCACTCGACGCTGTAACGAAACTCAAAATATAACTTCGGCTTCCACTATATTCGATTTCGCGAACGCGCGTTGGCCCTCACCTAAAATTCAAAAGTGTTTCCGTGTTTCACCTCGGAGCTTCTCGTTCAAAGTGAAGTCGGCGGCTCGAAAACGTAGTATATAAACTTGCCAATCGAATGTTCTAGAAGGAATTATATCCCCGACACAACTACTTCTCACTAGATGTCTCCACCATTATGATGTTAGAATAAATACAACGACGGCTTCTGAAATAACTTCAGTTAATTTCAACGTATATCTCGAAATATCTACTTTACAAATTGGGTATGTTCATTACATACCACAATAAATAAAATTTGGATGAAACAAGCGTCTGAATTTTAAATCCTTCGAAGCCTATACCCACTTTTCTCATTATCCAAAACGCCCTCTCGGGATTTTCCGTTGTACTAACCCGTTACCTACTCGATCGACCAACCTACGAGTTGTACCCACTCGCCGTTGGAGGTCGCCTGAATAAAATAGATACGGCATTTGCCTTGAAAGTAGTGACCTCTCTGGACGAGTTGTTGTACTATCGATTTCATACGATACATGTGTTAGTTTTATTTATATGTGTGCGTCTATACTTATTGACTACGTCACAGAAATCTAAGAAAGGCATATATTAGAACCATAAAATTATTGGTTCAATAAATAAACCGTTACAGTATAACAGGACGTTTTATAATGATCAATCATATTTGATAGCACTTTGCACAGGCAATGACAGGTCTGTGCTAAGTGTTATTGTTTTAGTGTCTACTATCTATAAATATACCTCATAAATTTTGTTTTCTTCTTTATATTATTTAATTTATACTTAGTTAGTTTATATATTTGGTTATTGTTAAATCCACTTATCTGGGGAAGATACTGACTGCTGCAACACAGCTTACGCTAAAGCAGCAGGCAGGGCAACTTGTATTTATGTGTAAATTACGTCTGGTCGCAGGTTTAGTTCTAAAAAAAACAAATTTATTTAATACTAATTTAATTAAAAAGAATTACAATATAAAAGATGTCAATTGTTCGATGTGAGAAACAAAAGTGACTTATAATTAAGTAAACTGAGGCTCGTGGACTCGGCGTTCGCATTCCGCTGACGCGGTGCCTCGTGCAGGCGCGGGCGTCACGTTGCGCGCTGACCTCGATGTTCGTACTCGTCGCTGGCTGATGCAATGTTGTTGCAGTAATGCATGTCCGGTGCTACCTCAGCTTATTACATGAGCGATGAATCCTTAACACCTCCCTCCTTAAGCTCAGCATCTATTTGTTAACTGTCGTTGAGAATAGTGCTGAGAGAGGAGCAGGACCTGGTCTTCGGGTGTCCTTGATCTCAGCATAGATCTCGGCTTGGTTCTGTTCGGGATCTCTGGTCTCTGATTCCTTGGTAGCTTGTTGTCTCAGGAAACGGTATGGTATGGTGAAATGTGAGGTCTGTAACAAACAACCTTTAGGGATAATAGCTAGGTAACTTCCTTTCATCATGTTATACTGGTCCTGCATGCAGGACAGGTGAATTTTCGTAGACGTAGGCAGGCTGATGACGTAGTGTTTCTCGTCGAGGGCTTCGAATGCTGATGTTATAAGAGTATCTTGGGTTACATGTAGAGTCGATCTGCTGGTCCAGGATGAGATGCTGGATGCATTGCCGTTGGTTCGACGCCATATAGTGGGCTCGCCGTTCGCAAAGAAACCATGAGTTAGACTTCGGGCATTCTGCCTCTATGTACATTAAATCGTCCTTGTGGATTGCTACGTAAGGATAAGGAGGGATTATGACTTTAATATTTTTATTAGGTACGAGGGAAAGTTTGTATAGGTTATAGGTTATAGGAGAGACAATCGGAACCTTTAATACTAATACTATATCGTCATTACTGTAAACGTATCCTTTTTTTTTTTTGGTGGGGGGGGCAAATGCTGTGCACTTCCCTTCCGCCACGGGGGTGACGGAAGGGGGCGTGTGGGGCTCAGACCCACTAAAACCCCCCCGTGAGCAGTCCTCCGCCAAGGTGGAACGAGACAGGGTCGCGCTGGCAGTCACCATCTCGCCCCAGCGGTGGGCCCGGATCTTAACCGGGCCTCAGAGCCTGTGAAGAGATGACCTTGCTCACCAAGGTCACCACCTAGACGTGTAGGGCCGTGCAAACCGGCGAAGAGTCCCCCGACTATTCGCCAGTGACCCCACTACGGAGGAGAGAGGAGACGAGCAAACCGTCTCCTCCGTCCCCCCAGTCGTCTGCGCCGGAGCGGGTCAGCTCGGACATCGTTCTCCCTGATCCGCTCCGTGGCCTCCTTCTGCGTCATCACCGCTTCGCAGAAGGTGGCCACCGCCTGCCACGCTCTCTCGCTGCTGAGCATGGAGATCACCACGCTCGGCAGGGAGAGATCTCCGCCTATTTCCGCCGAAAGCGTGTGGCGCTGCGGGCCCCATGCAGTACACACTTCTAGCGTGAGTTGCGCCGTATCCTTCAGCGCCTCACACTCGTGGCAGGCTGGAATTGCCTCCCGTCTCGCGATTTGGTGCACGTACTTTCCTAAACATCCATGTCCTGAAAGCACCTGCACCAATCGGAAGGTCAGCGAACTGAATCGCCGCCTCACCCATCTCTGGAGGACTGAGCGGATGGCCTCCACCGTCCACTGCCCAGGGACTGGTGGAGCCAGGTCCTCCGTCCACCGCCGCAACAAGGCAGCCCGCGCCTGCAACCGCATACGTGTAACCTCCTCCCACACTGGAGCGTCTCCACGGGATCTCCTCGCCGCCACGAAGTGATATACTTCAGCGAGGATCTCCGCTTGGAGCTCCCAGGGGGTATAACTGGCCAGCACGCACGCCGCCGTCCAGGACACCGTCCGGTACCCGCGTATCGCCCTCGTCGCGATGACCCGTTGCGGACGTCGCAGTGGAGTCTTGTTGTCGCGACTGAGGGCGTCCACCCAGACTGGTGCTCTGTAAAGAGCCATACTCTGGATCACTCCGGAGTATAGCCGACGGCAGTTGGCATTTGGGCCACCCACATTGGGCAGCAGCTGCAGCTCCTACAACTCTTGGGGTCAGTTGTGAAAAATGGCTCCTAAAAGCCCACCGTCCGTCCAGGTTGAGGCCCAGATATTTCATCTGGGCTCCAACCGGGACCAGGACCCTATCCAAAATAACCCGCGTTCCCGGAGGGGGTCCTCCTCGAGGCCCGTGGAACAACAGGGCCTCGGTTTTGGAGAGGGCTACCTCCAGCCCCAGGGTGCGAATGCGATCAAATACGAGGGTTGTACCCACCGTGGCCAACCGCACCGCCTCTCTTAGGTCCCTCCCCCTGACTACGACTAGTATGTAAAATGTATGTAATGTTGGGTATTGGGTATTTATCATCCACTGTTTTTTCATTGACTTTGCGAAAGTCCACTTCTATCCGCCATTTGGTTTTCCCTGAAGCGTCTGCTTTCTTAGAGACAACCCAGATGGGGGAACTCCATGCAGAGTTTGAAGGGCGGATTATACGTTACTCTAACATTTTTGCGATTTGGTCTTGGATCTCTTGTCTATGCACAAATGGGTACCGGTAACTTTTAGTATAGACTGGGATCTCGTCTGTCGTTTTTATATGATGTTTGATTTTATTTGTAAACGTCAGAACCCCCTTCTATTTAAAACACATCGGCATAACGCGCGCATAGATTTTCCAAGTTAACGCGTTCTTCGGCGTTTAAGTGATCGGTATGTAATCGCAAAATGACGTCATCTTTACGAGTGGGATTATAGACTTCTAAGAATCCCCTATTATTATTTACGGATGTCACACAGTCGCTTATTAAACAGTTAGATATTACTTGTTCCAACACAACCGCATCTCCGTCCTTTACATTAATTGGAACGTTAATTAACTTCGACGTATCAGCAGGAATAATATCTTCGTATAGGTTCGCGTTGCGAGAATCGTAAACCTTTATAGGGTTCGAAGCATTCTTAGTAGCAAGTTTCTTATTTTTATAATCAATGGTAGCTTCCCATTTATCTAAAAGATCAGACCCTATTAAACCATCAAAGTATTCGTGGAATTTATAATCGAATAGTCATTACGGCTTACAGCATGCACGTTACATACTTCGAAGGGTGTATTCTTCCTTTGCCATTGGCAAAGGAAGACGAAGGCAAGTTTCTAGGAGTGAAATGACTTACTCCACTCATAGGGCGTGGTGCTGAGGGCATTGGACGTGGAGGTAGCTTAAAAGCATTATCCTGACTGTTATAATTAGGAGGTGCCGCACGGAACATCTGCTGTGTGCGTGATGGACCAGCCGGGCGTGGTTGGTTATACTGTGGTTTCCAAGTAGGTTGTTGTGGCATGACGAAGGGCCTTGAAGGGCCGGACATATTCGTGTTAAAGGGTTTGGACGGCATGACAAATTGGTGACTAGTCGGTAAAGAGAGGGCTGTGGTTTAGCATTGAAAAACGTTTGAGCCGCGGGTTTCCTATCTAGGTAGTCGTTACGGTTTTGCATGTACATCGTATTAGTTTCTTCGTGTACAAATTCGAGTGCCTTTTCAATCGTTTCAGGGCGCATGCATCGTATGCGAGAGCCTAATGGGTCTTTTAGTCCGCGTAAGAAAGCCTGTAAGGTTAGTTTTTTATAAAGGTCTCGCTTCGCGTCAACCGTCGTTTGAACAGAATCGTGCAATGAGACATAGGTCATGATAGTACCAAATAAATTTTGGCAGCGCTCATAGAATTCCTGAGGGGAACTCTGTCCTTGCACTAGGAGAGCAAGATCGTTGTAAAGAGCGGTCTCGTCACGTTGGTCTGCAAAATTATTAATTAACACGTTTCGAATGCCAATCCAATCCTGCGGTATTCCGTTAGCATTTATTAAACGGGCTGCGTTGCCACTAACTTTGTTAAGTATGCCGTTAATAAGAGCTAGTTGGTTAAGTTCACTCGCTTGTTCTCCTGAAGTGAACTGCACTACCAGTTGATCGCACAATCTGATAAAATGAGTTAGCACATTGGGGTTCCCATCAAAGTCGGGAACAAGGCGAAGTGCCTTAAAAATTGTGTCTAAGTCTGCCATATCTATATTACTTCTTAGTCTAACACAACTAGTATTACTAAAGTTTGAATTATCTATATCTCTATTTGCGTCTAAAGAATTTAACCTACTACTTTTACTAAAACTAGGGGTCCGCGATTGCCTTGGATGGAAAATCTTGGATAATTATAAGTACACTACAAGGTAAGGAGAGCAAGCACAAGTAAGATTCAAAGTACTCACATATAAATTTGGTTTCTTTAGCGTATCTATGGCCGGATACACCTTCCTGCGACTCTGCGTAAGTTCTGGATCTTGATGTTGGGGCTTAACAGCCGCCTGGGTAGCCACGTGGGTAGAAATGCCTTGGTTATCCTGGTTCCCGTCACACGCTGGCGTCCCGCAGGATCCTACCGACTGCGCTAATTACGTCTGGTCGCAGGGCTGGTTCTAAAAAAAAAAAAATTTAATACTTATTTAATTAAAAAGAATTACAATATAAAAGATGTCAATTGTTCGATGTGAGAAACAAAAGTGACTTATAATTAAGTAAACTGAGGCTCGTGGACTCGGCGCTCGTATTCCGCTGACGCGGTGCCTCGTGCAGGCGCGAGCGTCACGTTGCGCGCTGACCTCGATGTTCGTACTCGTCGCTGGTTGATGCAATGTTGTTGCAGTAATACATGTCCAGTGCTACCTTAGCTTATTACATGAGCGATGAATCCTTAACCTCTACGATGTCTAAAACAATAAACAATTTGTATTTGTATTTGTTGTTGAAGACTTTGTACCCTCGATTTGGCTTAATAGCTTGTTCAATGAGGCGTGTGTTGGCCACTGAAGGTGACGTTGTACCAGAGTTTTAATCTTCTTATTCAGAACCATCTGATCGGAAGAAAGAGTTTGTGTATTTTCTCGACGGTGTGTCATAAGCCGGAGTCTCGTCAGAGAGCTTAGATTTTTGACAATTTCTTTGTAGGGGCCTAGCACGAATAACTGCGTAAGTGTAACCTAAAGTGTCATGCACGTGAAACAGTACAAACTGTCGTGTATCTGGCGCAACGGTGACACAGATAACTCATAGTGTGTACGCGGAAGCGTGACGCGTTGACGCTTACGATACGGATACTTTTTCGCAAATTGTTTGTGCTACGGCTAGGCCGTAAAAAGCCGTTGCAAAATTTTTTGCCCTCTTCTGTTAGAATTTTAACCATTGCATTGAATCTCTCGTTGATGTTATTTGTAGGTGGCTGGGTGCTTTCTTCTAACCGTTTCTCTATTTCTTTTTGGAATTTTAGAGATCCAGATATGATTTTAGGCAAATTTATTCAGAGCGTGGACTTTAACAAGCGGATGCGTTCATACTTACAATCGACATTCAGAGTGCCGAAATTTTTGTTTCGCCATCCGAGCTTCACCAGGTCCATCGTCTCTGGTGCTCATCATCATCATCATCAGCCTGTAGCAGTCCACTGCTGGACATAGGCCTCTCCAATTGCACGCCACTTAGGTCTATCTTGGGCTTCTCGCATCCAGTTTTTGCCAGCCGTCTTGCGCAGATTGTCACTCCACCGTGCCTCAGAACGTCCTACACTACGTTTGCCGAGACGCGGTCTCCACTCTAGAACTCGTTTACCCCAACGGTTGTCGGTTCTACGGCTAATATGGCCAGCCCACTGCCACTTCAGCTTGCTGATCCAGTGGGCTATGTCGATGACCTTGGTTCTCTGACGGATCACTTCATTTCTGATGCGATCCCTCAGAGAAACACCGAGCATAGCCCTTTCCATAGCCCGCTGAGCGACTTTGAGCTTGTGGACCATTCGAGCCGTCAGTGTCCACGTTTCGGCTCCGTATGTCATGACGGGTAGGACGCACTGATTGAAGGCTTTCGTCTTCAGGCACTGTGGAATCGGCGAAGTAAGGACTCGACGTAGTTTCCCAAACGCTGCCCAGCCCAGCCGAATTCTTCTATTCACCTCGTTCTCAAAGTTGTTTTTTCCCAACTGCAATGTCTGCCCGAGGTACACATATTTTTGAACAACTTCGAGAACAGCGCCGTGTATCGCAATCGGTTCCGGTAGAACATGTTCGTTGAACATGACCTTGGTTTTGTCCAAGTTCATCCGTAGGCCGATGCGTATAGAAGAGTCAGCCAGGTCATTCAGCATCTGTTGCAGGTCCTGCAGCGTCTCTGCCACAAAGACGATATCGTCAGCAAATCGCAAGTGAGAGATGTATTCGCCGTTGATATTAATGCCACGTCCTTTCCAGTTCAGCGTCTTGAACATATCCTCCATTGCATTTGAAAACAATTTCGGGGAAATAACGTCCCCTTGTCTCACTCCTCGATGCAACGGTATGGGACTTGTTTGCTGATTCTGTACTTGGACGGACATGGTGGCGGTTTCGTAAAGACATCTCATCACTTGGATGTATCGCCAATCTATCTGGCAACGCTGCAGGGACTCCAGAACAGACCAGATTTCAACCGAGTCAAAGGCCTTCTCATAGTCCACGAATGCTAGACACAGGGGCTGATTATACTCTTCGGTCTTCTGTATAATCTGCCGCACTGTGTGAATGTGGTCTATGGTGCCGTATCCGCTCCGAAACCCAGCCTGTTCCGGTGGTTGGAATTCGTCGAGTCTACGCGCAAGACGGTTCGTGATCACTCTTGAAAACAGCTTATAGACGTGGCTTAGAAGGGATATGGGTCGATAGTTCTTCAGCAGGGTCTTATCTCCTTTTTTGAAGAACAGGACGACCACACTCCTACTCCACGCCTCTGGAGTTCTCCCTTCGAACAGGACAGCGTTAAAAAGCTTCTGGAGCTCCCTCAGTACGGGTTTACCTCCTGCTTTTAGTAGCTCTGTTGTAACGCCATCCTCTCCAGGGGCTTTTCCATTTTTAAGCTGTCTAAGAGCGATCTCGATTTCGCCAATACTGACTTCTGGCAAGTCTTCGGTGAAATGGCGTGTTAACGTGGCTCTAGGATCATTTTCGGGATCAGGTCGAGATGCATGCGATGCGTATAATCGGCCATAGAAGTCCTCCACTTCCGAAAGGACTGCCGGCTTCGAAGCAACGACTTCTCCACTAGCTGTGGTCAACTTCGTCAGGTGGCTTCTTCCAAGAGATTGTACGAACACCTTTGACCCTCGATTCTGCTCGATCGCTCTTTCGATCGAAAGAGTATTGAAGCACCGGAGGTCGTGTCGTACGTTCTTGTTGATCTCTCGGTTTAGAGTCCGCTTTTCTGACGAAGTGATGGGTGGGTTTTCACGTCGTTCCTTCATTAGCCCCAAAGTCTCTTCTGAAAGCTTGGACTTCTTGCCCTTACGCTGCATGTAACAAAATCTCGTACCTTCTTCCCTGAGGACCCGAGTCACATTTTCGAGGTTCTGGTTTACGTCTGTGGTGGTTTCCACGGCAGCGAATTGGTTCTCCAGGTTTAACTGGAATGTTTCAGATCCTGCAATGGTTTGGAGCAGTGTTGGTCGGAGCCTGGACTTCATCAGACGGACACGTTGCGCCTTGAAGTTGATATTCAGAGAGCCTCGGACAAGTCGGTGATCGCTACCGGTATTGAACCTGTTGATCACGGAGACATCTCTAAAGATGTGCCTTTTATTCGTCATGATGAAGTCAATCTCATTTTTAGTCCTAGTGTCGGGGCTTAGCCACGTCCACTTCCTTTGGGGCTGTTTCTTAAAGAAGGAGTTCATCAAGAAGAGCCCCTCCCGTTCGAGGAAGTTGACGAGCATTTGCCCCCTATGGTTTCTGCTTCCAAAGCCATGGCATCCTACTACCGATTCGCTGAAATTCTGTACTCCCACTTTAGCGTTAAAGTCCCCCATGACAACGGTGTACTGGGTCTTTGTAGTGAAGTGGAGGGCCCTCGATATGTCATCGAACATATCCTCCACTTCATCGTCCGAGTGTGTTGAGGTCGGTGCGTACACTTGCACCACCTTGAGGCTATACCTCTCGGTGAGCTTCACAATAAGGTACGCTACCCTGTTCGACACACTGGACACTTCCACAACGTTGTCAGAAAGGGACTTGTTTACCAGAAACCCAACGCCACCTTGGGATTGTTGGTCTCCCTCTCGGAAGTACATAAGGTGGCCCGATTCTAGGGTTAAGGTGTCCTCCCCCTCTCTTCGGACTTCACTCAACCCCAGTATGTGCCACCTAATTTTCCCAAGTTCCACCTCGAGTTGCGCCAGATGCGAGTCAAGCCTTAGCGTGCGTCCGTTATACGTCGCCAGGGTCAGTTGTTTGTGGTGGCCTTCCGTAGCCCGGAGATTCTTAGCACCCCTCGCCCCGCCGTTACCATGGTCGCCACCATGACCAGGAATAGCGGGGCCGCCGGGAACTAGGGGCCGTGGCTTGTTGTTGTCCTGCATTGGAGGAGATTGCCCGTAATCGCCACGCTGGGCAGGCGGGTTGGCGATCGCAGGGCGTAGCTTCTCGCACCGGTGACGCTGCTGCCCGTCACCGGCCTGTTGCATTTAGCGACGCCTGTTGGGATGGGTATACCGCCATCGGTCGGTTGTCAGAGCCTCGTTCGTCGATCAGCAGGATGTACCGCTTGCAGGTGAGGTTGACTTGGGTCAAAAGATGTTGGCTCGCCCCTTACATCCCCTCTGGTGCTGCTTCTTATAAAATGAGTTCATTAAGAAGAGATCCTCTTTTTCGAGAAAGTTATGAAACAAAACCTAAGAAAAGACGGGCGGTTATGGTGAGGCCGAAGGCCGAACCTACTACGCGAACGAAGTCGCGGGCAGTCGCTAGTATACATATGTAAAAATGAATCTCTATTTCCTTTGATCATTGCATGACGAGTGAACGGATGGAACAATTTCGCTAATTCTTTTTTTGTTGTGTTTAATAATGTCAGGAAAAGTTTCTGATGAATACTAGCTGACCCGCCAGCGGCTTCACACGCTTGATCTTTGTGTAGAGGTAGAAGTGCCGTTTTGGAACCTCGAGGTCCTGGGTTTGATCCCTGGGTTGAACAGTCACTGACTTTTTATGACATAGAAATTTTGAGTGAATGCCCCTTAGTTTGCAATAGACTCGCCTCTTATGAAATAAGACTAAAAACATTTTAGCGAAACGTAGGCGTTTAAGACACCGCTGCTTCCCCCTTCGAGGATATACAAGCGAAAGTATTTTTTATGTTGTATCTAAAAAGTATTTCAGGCGATTCACTCAAGACCGCTAGACTAATGTTTCACCTCCGTGGTGATGGATGATGATGAGGATGAATCAAATATAGCGTGTTACTCATATGCATAATATATGGCATAATGTACTTAGCTCTAAACTCGTGAAGGAATTGTTTGAATCGATTAAGACTTCAGCTGTAGTTTGAACGTGAACCCACTAAGAACAAACTATCATATATTTTTCCTCCTTATTATTATAATCTTCTTAGTTTGACACTCTTGGCAGAGTGTGCAGTGGTGGTGGTCATGGTGACGGTAAACGGCGGATCCTCACCAGATTCCATTTCCAGAGCTCTCCTCGCGATGTCTCTCCATTTCTGACGGTTAGTGGCATTGCGAGCATATTGTACAATGGTGGAATTCGTGGCCTTTTTAATAAAGTAAGTTCCGCGTGTTAGTGTACGACCTCGGGATCTGTTTCCTTCCACTTGGCCTTGCAATATTAATCTCTTCATTAAGGTCTTGTTCCTAGAGATATACCCGAAGAACTTCATCATTTGCATCTGCACAATCGACGAAAGTCTAAAGTGATTTCACGAAGTTTCACGAACGAAGTACCCAGTTTTTCTTTTGAATATACCTACTTCAACTATCGAAATTATATAAAAACATTTAAAAGCTTAAATATAAAGAATACTGAAGACTTATGGGGAATGACAGTAAAAATTGTAGAGCTAATTATTAGTTTTATGGGTCCTATTTTGGCCCGCTTATTTAATATTTGTATAGATAGGGGTACCTTTCCTAATTTAATGAAATATAGTAGAATCACTCCCATTTTTAAGGCTGGAGAGAAAACAGACCTCCTAAATTATAGACCATATCTATAATACAAATTTTGAGTAAGATCTTTGAAAAAATTATGCTCAAACAACTTTTGGCGCACTTCAACGAGCATTCAATACTGCACGAAAATCAGTTCGGCTTCACGAAAACAAGATCAACTAAGGATGCCGGTGTGAAGTTAATGACGTATGTCTTAAAAGCTTGGGAGAGCTCACATGCTGCTATTGGTGTTTTTTGTGATCTCTCTAAAGCATTTGATTGTGTTCCGTATACTGATTCGAAAGCTTTTCTATTATTGTATCCGTGGAGCTGCGCTTGATGTCACGAGTCATATTTATCTGACAGGATGCAAAAGGTTGGCATAAATGGTGTAACATCTTCAGGATCTATAATTAAAATGGGTGTTCCACAAGGGTCCATTTTAGGGCCTTTTTTGTTCTTAGTATACATTAACGACTTGCCACTTATGGCCAAGGATCTTTGTGATATTGTTTTATTTGCGGATGACACATCTCTGATTTTTTAAATTGATAGGAAAGATAGCACACTAATTCAAGTAAACAACGCTCTATCTAGTATCTCTAAATGGTTCTCAACTAATAATTTACTTCTGAATTCAAAAAAGACAAAATGTTTGAAGTTTTCTTTGCCTACTGTTCCATATTTGGAGTCCAACGTTACGCTTGATGGAATTAAACTCGTAATGGACAAGGCAACAGTCTTCCTAGGCATTTAAATTGACGCAAAATCACAATAGGGTCCTCATATAAATGCCCTGTCTGGGAGACTCAGTTCTGCTGCATATGCAGTACGGCAATTAAGAGAGCTAACAGATGCTTCTACGGCGCGGTTAATGTATTTTGCATATTTCCACAGCGTAATCATATGGGATATTGCTATGGGGTTCAGCGGCTGATATAGAGATCATATTTATCCTTCAGAAACGTGCTATTAGAGCTATATACAAAATGGGTCCCCGTGAATCTTTGAGAGATTTATTTAAAGAAATCAATATATTAACGTTGCCTTCCTTATATGTATTTGAAAATATAATGTATGTTCGTAAAAAATTACATAAATATAAGTTAAATAGTGATCACCACACTTTTAATACCAGAAATACAAATAGGATCGCTGTGCCTAGTTTTAGACTTGCGAAGACTAATAAGTCATTCCTAGGAAATAGTGTGCGTTTTTACAAAAAAAAACCAAAGCACATAACTGAGCTCACAGAGGGCAAATTCAAGTTGACTGTAAAAAACCGTTTTAAAAGCTTGCTATAAAGTTAAACATTATATAGAAGATAAAGATGCTTGGAATACTCCACTTCTGGCAAGCAGTATCTCTGCCACCATAAAATGTAATATTTGTAGTACCTAAGTAGAAACATTGTAATTATCTATATAAAAAGAATGGCCCCAAGTTTCTTGCCGCTTCTTCTCGGTGGGCTCTATATATTTTGGAACGCGGCGGTAGAGTCCTTAAAGTTTATTATAATGAAAAGTTGACGTTCATAAGTGCGTCTTTGATGCCTAAATTGAATAAATGATTTTGACTTTGAATTTGTAGTTCTTTGAGGATAGAATTATTGGTACGGAACGCTATCTACGGTATTTTACTTACGGTAAGTTTTAGTGACCAAGTTTCCGCACCATAAAGAAAGATTGGAAATACCAGACATCTCATTAGACGAACCTTTGTATTCTTGGTTATGCGTCTGTCCTTCTAAATCTTTCCTACTATTAGAGTAGATGAGTATTGACCTACCCGAGCACATACTATTGAAAGCACAAGTGCTTGTAGAACCACTGTTTGTCCATGACAGACGTACAATATAATATTGTTAGTATTGATTTATTACTAAAAACATGATAAAAAAAATGTCACTAATATTATTACTAAATTAAAATATGAAATAAACATGTCAGCCTCAATATATACCGAATAATTCATGAATTTCATAAAAGCATTTTTCTTTTAGCCACTTACAGAGTTTAGTTTTAAATTGTCTATGTGTCTATTTTCTACGAATACAGTCAATTTCATCTTACTCCTACTTTTCGAGATGTATCCGTGCTGGTATAACTGATCACCTTAGCGTTTAAGCGTTACTTTGTCGTAGACTCTTTGGCTCCTACATAGAATCAGATCACACCAAGTGGGTTAGCGGCCAAATGCCGGTACTCTCCATATTTTCCCCCTATTTTGCACGTGTCTAAATACTATCTCAACGCAAAACAATATATATTTTTTCCAGCAAATAAGTTATGTCAAATCACGTAAGCATGCTTAAAAAATATATGGAGACAATAAAAGTTGGAGCAGTTTTGGCCTGCTAACTGGTGTCTGATTTCTTCCTCGCGAGATTTTCAGCTTCTTCCATGGTGTCTGGCAGGTAAGTGCCGTCCGTCTCTGGAGTGAGGAACACGAGGATTCCGCAGAGCAAGGCGAATGAGGCAAATAGCACGAACGGGAACTTCTCAAATGTAGATGCACCCTGGAGTAACAGAAAATAGGAAAATTAATGTACTACAACGTTCAATCACAATGCTTCTAAGAAAAAGGCTATAACTACACATGTTTACTGTCTTCTATTTTGAACATAGTGCAATATGTACTATCGTGACAAAATGTTACCAAAACTGTATCTAATTATTTACAAAAACTTCATACCATGTTTATTAAATTATTATATTTGATTTTAGATACAATATAATACTAGGGATCTGAATGGTATTTCGCAGTCATAAAATATACTGCAAAAAGTCTGTAAGACAATAACAATACGCTGTTGGGCTTTGGCTACTCTCTTTGAAAAAGAATTGGAGGACACACAATTTCCATTTGGTAAAGAATACAGTACTAGGCAACAATGTGACAGCTTCCTAGAGTTGTTGCTGTCTAAATTTTTGTTTTGTGTACTGCTGCTGCAGTCGCTGTGTTCATATTCATCGAACCTGGCTCAATGATCACCGAGAGAGAGAATATTAAAGAGCCCAACAATAACTATCTTTAGGTGTGTTTAAAGTTCCAGTGACTTTAAGAGAAGTGTTCATGCCTACTGGTGGATTAAGGTGACAAATAATTAAGAAGTTACTTAAGTCCTTTTGGGACACAGCTCTTTACCTGCCATTCTTTAAAGAATAATTATAACTGCTTAAAAAACAGTCATAATTATACTCGAAATACTAATCCAGCGCAGACGAAGTCGCGGGCACCTGCTAGTTATTACTATTTATAGAAATTTGTAAACATATAATTGTTTACTTATTTCTGAAATTTACAAAACCCTGTTTATTATTAATAAAATTGATATGTATAAATTTACGTATACATATATCTCATAAATCTTTTGAAGAGAAACTGAAGTTTATAAATAGTAATAACTAGCTAATATCTGCGCAGGATTAGTATATCGAGTAGCTTATTATCTTCTCCAAGGCCATCTATTTTTATACCAAATTTCATAAAATATGTACATGGTCAAACGCAATTGCTTTAGTATTTAATGAGTTAATTTAAATACTTAGTATATCAATCAGTAAAAATTATCAATAAAATACAGGACATACATACATACAAACATAAAATTAATCACCATGGTAAAAAACTGTCAAGCTACATTTCTGCACCCTTGACGGTATTTATGATACATTTCACACACTTGACGGTCGCCGAGCACGTCTAGTGTACCGAGCTGTCAAATTGACGTGACTTTTGACTAAGCTATCAGAAACTGACACAAACTTTGACAGAAATGTCATCATTTCGTAATGATATATTATATGTCTTGACGTAGGTGGAGATCTTATTATTTTCTCTATGCTGTACCCAAGCATATTACGCTTTTTCACCCATGTGGTGATGGATGATGATGATGATAAAAAGTGTATGTGTTAATCCAGCGCCTCATCTACCTCCATACCAAATTTCATCAAAATTGGCCCCGCCGTTTGAGTGTGAAAGAGTAACAAAGATCCACACATCAATACTCACAAACTTGCGCGTTTATAATATTAGGGAATATTTTTTGCTGCATCTACATTCTTACATGGAACCAAAAACATATCCTGCAAAACGCAGGGGTTTAAAACATCGCTGCTTAGTTACGCCTTCAAGGATATACGGGTGTGACGATTTTTATCTTGTGTTTAAAAATAACATTTGTATTGCATTATTTTTGTTAAAGTTTAGTATTTACCGAGATTTGAGAGGTTGTTTTGTTATAGTTGCCTGGTAGAGATTGGTTTTAGTGATATTTCCGCCCATTCTGACACTATCTCTTGAATGTAAGTTTTTTTATTGTAAAGTTTTTGTGTAACAATAAAGTATTATCTTTCAAATAATTTCAGAATTTTACTACCCCTTATACTCGTATGAGTATATTTGCTAAAATTTGAAAAAGACGTGTTACATTCCACGGTTTTTTGTTGTTAAGGTACCATAGAAGTACCGACCAGTTAATCGAGACCTCAGTATTATATGAGACCGTGTAGTTTAGGGAGATTAAGCTGCCATCTTGGATTTATAGATTCGGATTAAGATTAAAAGATTTTAAGTAGTTGGAGAGCTCCGGGCTCTATTCTCTTCATATACCAAAGAAGAATGGCAAACCTCTGTGTGTTTTGGGTACCCTACATAGACGGACCCACGAGAAACGAAATCATGCAGAACCAGAGTCCTTAGTAAGACTAAGATATTATAAAATTGTACCATATTTTATTAAGTTGGGGTTTAAAAGATAACAGCATTGATATTTTTTCTAGGTTAGGTTAGATAAGCAGAATTCGTTAGCTTAAAATATCTGGCTGGGTTTTTCAAAGTAATCAAGAAAATAGAGAAACGGGTGCTTGGCTATAGGTATCTTTATCGTAGATATGGATTTGCTACTTATATTTTATGTGATAACATAATAAGACTAATTTGAGAAATGGCAAATGTACAAAATGTACGAATCCAACAACAAAGGAAATAACTACTGGTATATACGTAGTACCTATCAATAAAGTTTAATAGTATCCTATAGATAGTCTATGAACTGAATAGCGTTTCGTTATTGCCCACAAGCATCTGCGTATTAATTTTATTGTTTTACATTTAGGTTTTCTCATTTTTCCCAACTGCTAATTAAATATGAAAATATAAATTATTTTTATCAACTAATAATAAATAAATATTATTATGGCATAGTTTCATTCTCCGTGGTTTTCATTCTCAGTGGGTACCCAGATGACCATTCTCCTTTCATTAAAACCTGTGCGGTAGTTTTAAGTTAACCTCCCTTCATTTCTATTTTTTTCCCTTCTATGAAGTATTAGAATACATTTAAAAAAAAAGATTGAATCGGTAAAGCCGTTCTCATGTTGAAGTGTGACCAGGAGAAATAGGGGTTCATTTTTAAATAACTAAGACTAGCGGCTGCCCGCGATTTCGTTCGCGTAGTAGGCTTGGCCTCGGCCTAGCCATAACTATTTTTTTATGTAAGAACCTTCTACGAAGTATAAGAAAACATAAAAAAAAATGAATTAAAACGGCAAAGTCGTTCTCAAGTAATATCTTGGACAGGACGTGTACAGGAGACATACGGGTTAATTTATATATAGATTATACATTATATTCCTAGGGATTGAGTATTGTTTCATACTATATCTATAATTTTTTAAAGAGTACCTACACGTAAATAAGTTCGGATGATTATATAGGATCGTTTTGAATAAACAGTGGTGAAAATAATAATCAAATATAATGTTGTAAAAATTGGGACCCTCTTATCCTTTGGTAGCCCTGCAATCATAATATATAAATTTCTCAGACCGGACCTAAACCAAAACTATCCATAGGCCGAAACTAAGCAAACTTAGGGTTAAACCTTCAACCATAATAATATGTCATAAAAACTTCCGTGAGAACTCATAGTTAAATGGTAAAACCGGTAAAAAAATAGACGTGAGTGTTTGCCGGTTTTACCATATAACATAATAATTATGGTTGAGGTTACATTAGAACTACACTTATTAGAATACCAGTATATTATTATATAACTCTTCATCATACAACCCAGTGACTGGTATATGTTCACGTCGCGATTCTTCATTGTGTGTTAGTGCCGTTACTGTTAGTATTGTGTTAGAAAATAATTTCAAATAAGCTTAAATAATTATAAATAACATCGAATATTGAAGAATTGAAGTTGAAAAAACAGCTGCCTTCCTAGATGCAGATACTCACTTCTTCAGTCTGCTCGTGACTACGGTCAGTGCAACTCGATCAAAACGTCGAGGTAGGTTATGAAGTTAAGTTTGAATATTAATATGATAAATACCTAAATTAAAATGTTTAACACTTAACCACGCACGTTGCAGTTCCTGGAAAATTAGGTAGATTTCTACGAAATCTATTGTATTATTGGCCAAATATGGCGAATCGCCATTCAACGGTTTAAAAACTTACAAAAGCTGGAGTGAGTGGAGCCACAATGGACCCGATCTCGCCAACAATGGAGGTGAAAGCGAACATAGTGTGCCGGTTCTTGGTCGGGTACAGCTCCGCCGAGTAGATAAACAGTGATGTAGTCACCACGGCGATCGAGGATTTGCCCATAAGGTAGAACATTAGCGATAAACCGTAGTGGTCTGCGGAAACAACACTTTATAAGTTTTTATTTCAGTACAAATAAAGCAGGAACATTAAATCTTACTAATTCTATAGAAAGATTACATTTTGGCTACCAGCGGGATTCGAACCCTACGATTACTAGAAACCATTCTGTCATTTTGCAAACAAAGCAATAGTGTTGCTGCTAGGAATGCCAAAATTATTTCTTCCCTCTTACCGCTTATCGTAAGGGGAAGTTTTACATTATACACCACAGTTATTAAATTACCAGAATAAAAGAGAAACATTTTTTTCATTCTTATTAACCCTTGCTACTTATGTACGGGATCGATTGTCATTCACCATTGACGGAATTTGACGAAACTCAGCAGCGTAAACTCCTTGAGGATGGGCATCGGACATGCCCGAAACCTAGGTCGATAACGTCGGTTTTAAAATTTAATGAGTTATAACATAACAAAACAGTCGTAACAATAAAACTTCAACATCAAAACCTAACAAGAACAATTCAAAAATTTAAAATTTAACGGATATGAAGATGAAAACTCGTACGACGCGTTTTGGCGAAAAATATGCTAACCGTACTGAAGCGGCGCTGGCGGCGGCGTGGCGATCGCCGGAAGGTAAGCGGGGATGCGGGCGGGAAGCCTCATTCCAGCGAAGTGTAAATTTAGCTTGGTGGAGTTGTATAAAAAATGTATTCTCGTTATTTCATTCATTCACTTCATGCGCGCTATTTGCGCGAAATGGGTGAAAACATTGTAAAGACATGTCAATAATTATCAGTTGAATGAGTCCATTTTACCAACTAAATAAACATTGTTGCTGTCTTACGTGTTGTGAAAGAGAAAGTGTGTCAAAACTTTTATTCGCTGCAAAATAAATTTAATAAATTGGTAAAGTTTAGTAATGAGAAATATATTCCCTTGAACAATATCTCTGGCTGCCTGCCTGATGGACGTTATTAAAAAAATTTGGTGTAAAATATCTCTTTTTCACGGCATCTGAAAATTTTTCTTTCCATAATTTGAACGTTATAACACTTTAATTGATTAAAATGAAAGCAAAGAATATATCTAATCACTTACCTTTAGGTATAAAAATGTATGCCAATTGACAAACGGCACATGACCAGAACGCACCAGTAAGGACAAATATTTTCCCAATCCTGTTAACTAATAATACTGCCAGCCAAAGGCCTGGGATATCCATCGCTGCTACAGCCATATAGTTCTGGTTGGGATTCCCGGACATATTTACTGCGTTAATAGAAAGCCCGTAATTGATTAAGTTGTACGTGATCCACAAGAGAGAAACTATCACACATCTCAGTAATACTTTCTTATGTCTGAACACAAGCACTATTAAACACGGTTCGTTTACTTTCATAGTTTTATTAAGTTCTTCTCGTTTCTTTTCTTTTTCTGCTGAGTCCCTCAACGCTTTTAATGAACTTACAGATATTGTTTTTCCATTCGATTTGGCAATGCTCTGGAGAACTGCTTCTGACTCCTTGTATCTTCCCTTGCTCATGTACCAGCGCAAAGACTCGGGCACGACCCACAGCCCAAGTGTGGCAAACTGTGGTATGTAGAGAGCAAGTGTCAGACTCCTCCAGTTAGGAACTATCCAGGCAATAAAGCCTACGGTAATCTGCCCTATTGTCCAGAAAGTACTCATAATGGCAGTAGCAACAGTTCTGTATTTTGGGCCTGTGACCTCTATCACTGTAGAATTAAATTCATCAATATAATTTCGTAAAATTGGTTTTGTTTGTTAAGTATGCAGGTATATTCTTATTTTTTAATGAATACTTACACAAAATGTAGGCACTAGTGTAGATACCACAGCCAAAGGTGGTCTCTATAAACTCCGAGATGATGAAGGCAATGTATGTATCAGTAAAGTATCGAGTTGCTCCCAGCCAGGCACAGTTAAAGCCGGTAATGACTAGTACCGTTCGCCGTCCCCAGCGGTCTGAGATGTATCCAGTCAGCGCTAGCGCCAGCATCGTGCCGAATGTACCAAAAGATCCGATAAGAGTGCGCTTCCATTCATTACATGCCAGACCAAACTGAAATAAAAATGTATCATGAAACATAGTGGAATACCGCGTTCATACTAAGGAATACCACCAAACGGTTTCACAAAAAAATACTTGTGTCTTCTTAATTTTTCACACCAAAATAAAATCAGTGTTGTAAAATCAAAATATATTTAAAAAAAATTAAATATCTCTACTAAGTACTTTCCACACATCATTATTTGGAAATTTAAACGTTACATTGAAAAGGGTATTTAGTTTAACTATGTCGTTACGTGGAAGATTAATTGCGTATCAAAGAGTGTTTTTATTCGATAAAAAATTTACAAGTTAAGTACCTAATTACAGATTTTATGTACCATATGTAAGAAATTACATATGGTACATAAAAACGAATATTTCTTTACATGTGTTATTAATCATTTATAAGATTTTGATTTTAATGAATAAATGAGATTTATTTTAAATTTTCACTGTATAAATATCCATATATCATAAATATAAGGCCTAAGATAATTCTTCTAGTTCTAATTGTGCCATCTTCTAACGAAGTTAGGGGTTCATCAGGGCGACTTACACCTTCTACACTGCAGCTTAAAACAAAGATCGGGTGATAATTTATTGATTCAGGCGTTACTTTGCGGAAATCCATTATCAAAAAACATTATTAAAAAATATTTAGTGACACTTCCGCTGAAAAGAAAACAATGGTTTTGGCCTATTTGGGGGCGTGCACCACCCTCCCTCCCGCATAAAATACTAATAGGAAGAATACAAAATAAAAAACACAAGAAACCCCAAATCAACCAAAACCGATTTGACACGTGTTTCGCCTCTACACGAGGCATCCTCAAGAGATGTTGACTCGTCGAGCGCTAGACCGACAGCGGTGTTGGTTTATTTGGGGTTTCTTTAGTGAATAACATATATTAACGTTACAAGCTAAATAAAACCATTTAAAATTCAAAATTGCGCAGCAACGTTTTAGTTTAATTATTATACTCAGTTAGTGTAATCGCGTATCATATCTTTTGGTTAAGCGTTAATGAAAATAACCAACTTGACAAATCAATATTTGACCTTCAAAACATCTATGTCTTACTTACATCATAAACAATAGTATTCGTGTTCTCATAGACGTATTCTTCGCAGCCTTCTACCCTGTTCTGGTCGAAGAGTGCAGCCGGACAAGTCTGGTTTATGGGTAGATGGGAAGAGTTCCTCACAAGACGTTGACAGTTGTCCAGAGCCCCAGGAGACCCGGGAATCGCGTTGTGTAACCACGGGGGGTTGAATTCAGGAGGACTGGAGTCGCACTCGGGTATCAGGCAACTAAAAGTTTTATTTTAGTGATAAAGCCTTTTTCCAGTGAGATGACGGAGTAGTATATTACTTCAGCTGTCGAGATGCGAATCGTTTAAGGTGAGAAAACCTACCTACGTTGTAGGTCACTTGGTTGGTACTCACAGTGCCAGTATGGGTGTGAAGGGCACTGTAGGAACTGAGACTCAATATTTTGGGGTGATCGTACAGTACAGTGCCACGCAACTTATTATTTTTATAAATTTGGTACAAATATATTTAACAAATTAAAGAAACTTATGTAAACTTGGATTTTTAAACTAACAAGTTAAACTTAAAATAAATATTGTACACATCTTTGCAGGTAAACTTATTAAAACAATATACAACGTCAAGAATCTAGAATATTTAGTAGTTACGATTTTGAAGCAACTTTTTAAGGTGAAATCAGTTTTGATGAAAAATTTCAAGTTCGCTGCATACATCGATGCAGACCTCATCATAAGATCGACACATACGATAAAGTGGGCTGTTATGTCCTACATTATTGTTCGACAATAGAATACTCGTATGTACTAAAAAGAGATGATTTACGAGTTGTAATCTTACGAGTGTTAAAATTAATATTAATTAGTAATTCATCACTAAACAGTTCATTGACGATCCTGTGAAGTACACATGTGTCAGCGATTTTGCATATATGTTGATTTTGCACTTTGAAATTTGAAATGCACCAGACTATTTTTATACCTAAATAGGAATAATCTTCCTCAATCCCAGTCTGACACATAAATGCCCTAAGGCCCGGGTTAAATCCTAATTTTAAAACAATTTACGGTGCTTTATTTAAGATTGAGAATGCTTACCAGAATGGACGATCTAATGGGAAAATTCAATTGAATACGAGCTAATACTTTTTATATTTATATCGTACGATCAAATGATTAAATTTTAATGATAAAAGAGTTCATAGTTCACTAGTAAATTTAATTGAGAATTCTAATATGATACATTCATTGAAATATACTTGCCCATAATTGAATAAAAATGCTTTTTCCCACGAAGCACGTAAGAAAAACTGCAAAATTTAGGGAATGTTGCCGATTTTTTTCTATCGAGCCAAGTTTGCTCAATCGTGTATTGGCTCCCATACTTCATAAGGACGTATATTCAAATTACACTACTTTTTTTTTCAAACTTTGGTTATTAGGTTTAAGCGTCGAAAAACTATGTTTTCGCGAAGTCGAATAATGAAATTCGGAACTCATTTCGCCTTAAGAATCTCCTTTGTATTGACTTCTAATTTAAATAAGAACCTCACTGACATTTTCAATAACATAATTAAATGGATGAATGAACATAACCTTGCCCTCAATATATCAAAAACAAAATTAATGCAATTTCACCCCTACCAAAAACCGCCTATTGACATAAACTTTTGTTATAATAATACAAAAATTTAATGTGTGAACACTGCTTTATTGCTAGGTTTAGAATTAGACTCGCATGTAAATTGGAAAATACATGTTAAAAAAATTCAATTAAAATTATCAAGTTTTATGTATGGACTAAGGGAACTGCGGCGAGCAGCTGGACTTGATGCCGCTATGACCACTTATTACGCATATGCATACTCATGGTTAAGATATGGCATCATACTATGGGGAAATAGTGTAAACGTAGATAACCTTTTCATCGCACAAAAGAAATGCCTACGAATACTTGCAAACATAGAATTTCCAGATTTAACAATACATCATTTCCATAAACCATATTTTATCAAATATCAAATGCTGACCCTCACCTCCATCTACATCTTGGAAATGTGCATGTTTATTCGAAAATATCCTCAATACTTTTTAAAAGCATGTGAACAGACGAGAAATTATCCCCTTAGACCAAAACGGAAACATACACTTTTAATACCTACTTCTAGACTGAAAATACACAGTTCCGGTACCAAGGCAATGGCAGTTTAAATTTATAATACACTAGGTACCTAACAAAATAAAAGACGAAAATAAAATGAACGTTTTCAAATTCACACTTAAAAAATTACTTTTGCAGAAGTGTTATTATAATATTGACGAATTTTTCATTGATAATACGTTAAAATAGACTGGTCCTCTCTGCACAATTGCAACACCCCCAGGGGGTAACATGTGACATGTACTTACTGTAAACCTTATGCAACAACACCTGCATTGTATGTTAACTTGGCACATAAGCAATAAATCATTTGAGTTTGAGTTTGAGTTTGACTCTACGCTATCCTTAGACTTAACTTTGTAAATGGTGCTCAAATAGAGGAACAGTATTCAAGATGTAACTAACTGATGATTTATTTATTTATTTATTTATTATCCAAAACTTAGACTATCATTACAGTGAGATACTAATGCGATAGTTTAGTTATATGTATATAATACTATTTACATTATCTTATATGGTAACACAAAATATATAAAGTCCTTCTTGTAAAATCATTCAGAGTAGAGGCAAATTTATCTATTTATTTATATTATTTATTTATAAATATATTTATTTATTTATAAAGTCCAAATCAACTTTATGATGTATGGAGTATTGCAAATCTATGTGTTTAAAAGGTTTTGCCATACGCATGACAAAACCTAGCATTCGGCTTGCTTTAGCTGTTATGGTATCAAGATGAAATTTGAAGAATGGCACGCAACTGTCATGGGCCGTAGTGCTTACATCATGCGCGACTTGCTCTTTTCGATGTTTTATAAGTAAACACTAATAATCAAATACAGTACCTACGTACATCCTACTAATATTATAAACGCGACAGTTTGTGAGTATGTTTTTAGGTTTATATATGTTTATAAGGCCAGCTGAAAAATTTCTGAAATGATGACATAACAGGTACATAAAGTAAAAAAAACATATAATATTAGGCAGATAAGAAGTATAAGCGTAAGTCTTAAAGATGAGCCACTGGCATAATGATAAAACCAACGGCTCATTTGTAAGTATGGTCCAAACAATGCTTACCGATATCTCATTCTGGCTGTAGTAAACAAATACTCATCAGTTGCCCAAGTGCTGAACATCGCTGCAATAAAACATGGCACTAACAGCCTCAGCTGGAAGTTGCCAAACTGTCCCAATTCGTTTACCAGAATTGAGTCCAAATCAACTTTATGCTGTATGTCTTCCCCATCTATATCTTTCAAAAAAGACTCGTCTTGGCTTGGTGCTGACATGGCTGCGTGTCTCCGTTGAATACAGTAGCGTTACGAATAACTAATTGTGTATTTCATTGTTATCAAATTGTCTATATTTATAATTTTAAGGTATTCTTTTACTTTATGTCTGTCTGTAAATTTAGAATTATAAGTACAATAGATCAATGCGTTACCATACATGAAAATTATATCTCTTCTAATAATAGATATAAATACATTTAATACAGGCGTAAAAAGAGTATTTTGTTACCGCCGTATTAAGGGTACAGGGAGTACAGTCAGCATCATAAATATACAAGATATTATTGAACCTCTTATTATTGAACTTAGAATGGCCTTGAAACAGCTTATGAACAACAAGGCGCCTGGTGACGACGGAATCACATCTGAGCTTCTGAAAGCGGGCGGCGAACTCTGCTCCTGTACTCGGACTGACATGTAGGCGTTTTTGTACAAACATTTTAGCACTTCAATATACCGATAGTCAATACGGCACCACTGGAGAGATTCAAGAACTGCCCACGGCTCGATCGAATTAAAGGCTTTCTCATAGTCCACAAACGCTAAACAAAGAGGCAAGTTATACTCTTCGGTCTTCTGTATAACTTGCCGTAGCGTGTGGATGTGATCTATGGTACTATAGCCTTTTCTTAAACCGGCTTGTTCCGGAGGCTGCGACTGAGACGGTTCGTTATGACCTTCGAAAACAGCTTATAAACATGGCTCAAAAACGAGATGGATCTGTAATTTTTAAGTAAAGTGTTGTCACCTTTCTTGAAGAACAGCACCACCACGCTTTTGTTCCATGCTTCTGGCGTTGAACATTCGAGTAAGGCGGTATTGAAGAGCTTCTGAAGGACTTTAAGTATCGGTGTTCCACCCGCTTTCAGAAGCTCAGATGTGATACCGTCATCACCAGGCGCCTTGTTGTTCTTAAGCTGTTTCAAGGCCATTCTAATCTCGTACATGCTGATGTCCGGGATATCTTCGGTATAATGTCGAGTCAGCTTGGCTCTTGGGTCTTTGACCGAGCTGCTAACAGGTTTAGCGACCGAGGTGTATAGCTGTCCGTAGAAACTCTCTATCTCTCTTAAAACTTCTGCTTTGGTCGACGCTACACTGCCGTCTTCTCTCTTCAGCTTCGTTTACTGGCTTTGCCCAATAGACATGTCTCTTGAAAACACTTTGGAGCCTTTTTTCCGCTCTATTGTCTCTTTAATACGGTTTGTATTAAAGATCCGGATGTCGTGTCGCAAGGACTTCCATATTCGTCTATTGAGCAGCCTATATGCTTCAGCATCATCCGAAGACTGCAGTTTCAGTGAGCGTCGTTCAGCCATGAGGTTGAGTGTATCGTTGGAGAGTTTTTGTGGCCTATCTGTACGGTGGGGTTTAAAGTATTTGGAACACACTGTATAGACAGTTTCTACTAACCTGTTATTGATCTAGTCCACTGAAGAGATGTTTTCAAGGCAATCGAAGCGATTAAATAGCTCAAGTTGAAAGCTCTCAGCGTCTTGAATACGGGCACGAGTGTATTCTAATAAACTTGTTTGTTTATTAAGTTATAAAATTGTACTAAGTACTGTTAAAAGATTTAATTGTGTTCGTGATTATCATGAAATAATTAATGTAAGTTAATTGTTTACATTTAAGTCAGAGATCAGCACAAAACATCTTAGAGTTCCGTAAAAAATCTACGTAAATAACATAACGAAAATTACAGATTATAATTAGTAAATTAAGTAATTAAACTATTAATTAATATAACTATATAAAATAGCTCACATAAGGTTAGGTACACACGTTATTTATTTAGGTGTCATTTTAACCGCCTTCGGAAAAAAAGGGCGCGGAATTTCACCTACGATTAAATTTTTTATATATTTTTTAATTTTTTTTGCTTCCTTGTGCCTGACTTCGCCTTCTACGTTAACGATGCCTTCAAAATCACAGGTAGCCAGATTTAGGGAGGAACAGATCGCTATTCTTAAGCTTAATTTGGAAGCGTTATTATTGAAGTCCAGCAAATCAAAGCATTATAGCCCAGAATTCGATGCCAGAGCAACTGGCGTAAGAGTGACTCGTGATAAATTCGACGCGGCGTATTACATTATATTAGACACCGACGATTTATCAGACGCACAGGAAAAATTCTACATCGAGCAGTAAGGAAGGACAAAAGACGCCTATTACGAGATTCTCGTTGTAGAATTAGAACAAAAAACATGGTCATCAGCTCCCAATGACGATGTAAAAACAGCGCAAATCAAAGCGAACGTCACAGCGCCACATACGGTAAACTAGGTCATCCCCCCCACTGAGTTACCAAGGTTTACCTCACAACCCGCGCGCCCTTCGCCATCAGCTCAGCAGGTATCGAACCCGCAGCCACAGTGCTATGCGCAGGTTTCGAACCTGCACCCTCTCAGCTCCGCGCCTATACCCGCGCGCTTCTCACCATCAGCTCAGCAGGTATCTAACCCGCAGCCACAGTGCTATGCGCAGGTTTCGAACCTGCAACCTATCATCTCCATGCCTATACCCGCGCGCTTCTCACCATCAGCTCAGCAGGTATCGAACCTGCAGCCTCCGCACTATGCGCAGGTTTCGAACCTGCAACCTCTCAGCTCAGCGACTATACCCGCACGCTTCTCGCCCCCACCTGCGAAGGTATCGAACTCACAGCCTCCGTGCTATACGCAGGTTTCGAACCTGCAACCTCTCAGCTCCACGCCTATACCCGTGCGCTTTTCGCCCCCACTTAAGCAGGTTTCGAACCCACAGCCTCCGCACTATGCGCAGGTTTCGAACCCACGACCTTTCAGCTCCGCGCCAAGACCCAAACAAGGACCGAACGCGCAACCTCGCTATGGTGACAACCATTGCTACCGGTGTAATGTAAAGGGTCACAAGCTTCGGGTATGTAACCGATACTACACACCAGTGCATTTATTGCCGGTACAACAGCGCGAGGTACCACGGTGCCGTCCCTCACCTGATACGGGCCAGATAGTGTACTCCACCGCGCACTACCTCGCGTTCTCCACCACCGCCTAGGCAATGACTAGGATGGCACATTCAGCACACACTGACTCAGCACACAAATACTCAGCACATATCCACTCAGCCCACAAAGAATCAGCACATATCAGCTCAGCTCACAGCTAATCAGCACAAATCTTAGCGCGCAGATAATCAGCACACATTTTATCTGCCCACAATTATTCAGCACACACACACAACACGACGACAAACTGTCGTCGCAAACACTTTAAGTCAGCCAGGCGCTGACATTCTGCACTCACCCTTACGCCAGCAATTCTGGATATTATCAGCTCGTCGCGTAATGCGACATCGAGTATACAAATGTATACATTGTTTACGTTTCCGCGCTAAACCCAAGGCATGGTACATGGCCGAATTACCCGCCGACCGCGTGATTGTTCAGCTCGTATTCAGCAAAGTCACAACGTTATTTAGATATGATTGCGGTACAATTTATGTAGGCGCTACAAATGAACTTAGGGAAATGCAAGACTTTCTTGCAACCAATAATGACAATATCGCACCTACACTTTCAGCTCTTTTAGTGCGCATTGCAGCCATGCTCAATGCAGGCCCTCTCAGCCCACTCTCTTTTGACCCCGCGGAATTTGAATTACTTACCGCGGGTCATGTACTTATAAAACGTCAGCTCAACGCCCTACCTGAGTATTCGGTAGGAGGACGAGCCATTTCTGCACCCAAAAAGGCTCAAGCTCGTCCTATCCTTATCCCAACACCTTTGGCGATCCTGGTCCAAACACTACCTGCACACCATCCAAACCCGCTCCAAACGGACTCCCCGATCCAGCCCACCTCGAGTCGGGGAACTGGGCCTGATAGTGGACGACCAGGTGCCGCCTCTACACTGGCGCATGAGCCACAAGACGACCCCATGAAGGGATGGAGTCACCCGAGTTGTGTAACTCAAGACGACCTTGGGCATCTTGATGCGACCTGTCCTCAAGATCGCCCGCCTGCCTACCGATTGAGCACCACACCACACCTTCGCCGCGTGGGGAATATGATCGCGCCAAAAGGCGCGACGTCACCTCAAAGAATGCCCCCCACCCGCGCGTCCCGCCGCCGCTGTCCTGCAGCTGTCAAACTACAAGCAGGCGGCTGAACGGCCGTGGCAACAGTCACCAATTTAGAGTCACCGCTAGCGGACGTATACCGCTCCGCCTCCGCGTCGCGACCGCATGGGAACCGCCATTACCCGGCACCCGTGATCACGTGATCAGCCCGAGTCACCAATTTAACGTCGCCGCGAGCGACCGCTTATCAGCCCCGCGTTTACGCGTCAGCCCAAAGTGACCTTTAGTGTGTGCAGGCACGGCCGCACACATCATCAGCTCCCATCAGATCCAGAGTCACCCGACATCCCGTAAGTACCCCACATTCTTACCTAAACCCACATACATATTCCACTTTAAATATTCCCTAACTATCGTATGGTTGCAGAACCTGCTCAACCAGTAGGTTACCTGATTTTAGGGTTATCGTGTCCTCACCCGCTCTACGGACTTCAGATAACCTCACAATGTCCCAGTGTAACTTACTCATTTCTTCTTCCAGCTCATATATCTTCTCGTCTGTCCTCATCGTGCGTATGTTGTGTGTCACCAGGGCCAGTCGTCGTCGTTGGGGGTGGTAGCCGGGCGTCTGCCAGGGATTCTTAGCACCCCCTGCCCCACCGTTACCGTGGCCACTACCGTAGCCAGGAATAGCGGGGCTGCCGGCTAGGACTGAGGGCCTGGTTCCTAATGTGTCCGTCATTGGGGGGATTTTGCCAATACTCGCCACGCTTGGCAGGCGGGTTGGCGAGCGCAGTTTTGGGGTTTTAATACTGGGAAGGTGCTGCTTGATGCTGCCCACGGGTAGAGTTGGGGTAGTTGCTAATTTGTCTATACTAATATCATAAAGAGGAAAGATTTGGGTGTTTCTTTTGAATAGGCTCCAAAAGTACTGAACCGATTAGAAAAATTCTTTCACCATTTGAATCCAACATTTTCCCCTATGAACATAATATTAATAATTAATTTTAATTTAATAAAATTATATAATATTTTCAAAAAAGTTAGGGATCCGTATGAAAACTTCGATAATGTAACCCAAAGTGTGGAAAATATACCAAAAGAGTCCGCATATGGCGCATGCTGGGTAAACTATTGACCTCGTAATATTGGCCTATGATGTTGACATTAGAGCAACTTGATGACAGTTTTATTTAAGACGTTCATATGTACAAAGAAGTCCACATTACGATATGCCTAACTATTACAGTTATGTCACAATAAATACTTTTTCATTTTGAAATATGCAATAGTTGCGAAACCAGGCCACATTATTCGTACCTTGGTACGAATTAATGGCCGTCCTATGGGAATCCTTATCTACTCTAATAATAAAGAGGAACGATTATATGTGTTTCGTTTCTTTATAATGGATACACGTCAAACTACTTAACCGATTCAAATAATTATTTTAAGAGTATAAAGCTATATATTGCTACATTGTACCTAAGTAACATACGCTATATTTCATCCATCCTCATCATCATCCATCAACACGCGGGGGAATCCGCGGACCGCAGCCAGTAAATGATACACTTACATTTTTATGATCCCAGCCTATTGAAATTAGTGTAGTTCGACTAACAAACATATATTCACAAGTATAACCAATAACTAACTAATATCATTTAGTTATGGTAGTGTTACAATCAACTTATAGCCTTAACCATAAAAAACTCGCTATCTAGCTGCTAAATAACTGATAAATAAACAGTGTCTAAATGATATTTATATATTTTTTACCTATTAACACTAATTAGTCAGTAGTTAGTTATGCAATAGATAATAATCAAATTTATTTTATGTTGAGAACATTTACTCGTAACTAAAAAGGCATTACGATCGAATTACCTGAAAAGCAAGATGCCAGTGACAGCATTATGCCTAAAACAAGAAGTTGACTAGGAGACTTTTTGCCTTAAACGTGATGTGCCGAGTTGTGAAACTCGAATTGCCTATACAGCTGTTTGTCAGAAATACATAATGACTGAGACGCAGTTTGCTTTAAATGCAAAATACCAATAAAGCTGTCTGATATACATTATGACTGAGAAGCAGTAAATTTAAAGTTACAATTATATTATAATACATTCCATCCTTTTTTTGACGAGGGAAATGCTGTGCACTTTCTTTCGGCAACGGCAATGACGGAAGAGGGTGTTTGGGGTCAGACCCACTACAACAGTGAGTTATCCTCCGCCAAGGTGGGCGAGATGGGCTCACGCTAGCATTCTTCATCTCACCAACACTTCGTTCACCAGATTAGTAGGTCCAGATTGATAATAACCGGGCCTCAGTCCCTGTGAAGGGATTTTGAACCCACTAAGAGAGAAGAACCCACTAAGAGGCGTGCGAACTGTCTCCTCTGCTCCCCTGGCCGTCTGTGCCTAAGTGTGTAAGCCAGGACATCGTCCTCCCTATCCCGATTTCCTGCCTCCATCTTCCATCTGTACCCTCGCCTTTTCACACAAGGCGGTCACTTGTAGAGAGATATCTCCGCTTATTGTCGCTAAAAGTGTGTGCCATTATATAGCCAAAAAACCATATATAGCTTTACCCTCTCTGCGGCCAATACCATTCTAACCACCAAACCTTCGCAACCCACTTGCTCCACACGTCATGATTCGGAAGATATTTTTTCTCATAAATCACACGATGATTGAAAGGGCGACAGTTCAAAGTCGACTAACCTGTCGTGTTACCTTACTTGACATTTTTTTTTTATTTTCAACACCCATTTCGTATAAAGTCATCACCCGCTTACTTCGTCTAATGCATTACGACGCAGTCCGCCGTCTCCCTACCGCCGCCAAGGCGCGTTACCTACCTGGGGGGATTTGATGGGATGAAGAATGAAATGAAAAAAATGAATGATAAAATAAAATAAAATATCATAAATTATACATGAAGACCCCATCGCGAGATGGAGCAGTAGGCACTCTACCCCAAAATCATTGAGGGGAAACACGCTGAAACACTGCGCGCACCACCTATAGGTAGTTTAATAGCGACAGATTTGTTCCCCCGTGTTCATTACCTCTGTTGATCGGGGTTGGAGGAAGGACAATTTACTTCCCGCCCAAGGGTTCCCGCCTTGCCGTGGCGGGGGTCTTAGAACCAATGGGCCTTCCAGTGATAGGAGATAGCTGGCGGTCGCGAAGTGGGACCGCTTCTATGGGCTTTGCCCTCCAAGTCCACATGGGAGCGGTCAGTGTAGATTGCGGTGATGTATGGGTGCCACTGCAACTGGGGCGGGCTGCGGTGTCGTATGGGCGGCACCGTGGCTGAGAGTTAGAGACTGCGGCGGAAGAGGAGTGCCGGTGTTACGGTGAGCTGCTCTCCCTGCCTTCCGCGGCCTTGACGGGGCTGCCACTGTTAGATGGCAGACGCGGTGGGGTCGCAGGGGAAGAGGACTATCGGTATTATGAGGCGCCGCAAACCCTATCGTCTGCTACCAAAGTAGCAGGCGAAGGGGCTACTCACCTGACCCATCGTTGAAGAAGTTAGGGCACCCAAACTCGGGGGAGTCTCGCGTTCATTTGTGGGTTTGGTTCTCCGAGGCGGTTGCGGCAAGCCAAGAGTTCTGGCGTGCTGCAAGAGAGAAAGGTCAACGGACAGCCGCGGCGGGTTTACGGTCGTGTGTGAAACCTGTCTCGCATTCCCGCCAAAAGCGACAGTGATGGAACACCGCAGATGTTTGGTGAGTACCTGCCCTTATGGCAGAGACTCCCACATAACCACAAAAAAAGGAAAATTTAATTCACTTTTTTGTGTTACTTGTCTTACTATGTAGCCAGTTGGATTTGTTAGGTATTTTGCTTTCATGTCATTTAACCTACGAAGAAATATTTAACTGTTTATCATGTAATAATTTTAAGACATTTTGCTTTGTCGGCATCAATTTTGGAAAATCGCTGCTTAGTCAATTTAGAATTCTAGGTATACTTCTACTTCGGCATCTTACGTTACAGGCACACAGTTATCTAGTCAATTTCTTGTTTAAGGTATAATGCTGTCATTGTCATCTTGTTTTTTTAGGATGCGTTAGCTTCTATACTGGTTTGTGTTTTTAGGTAACTCGATTATAAAGGCATTATGAAAGACCCAAAAAAGTCAATAAGTAGTAAAATTGAGATATAATTGTATTTTGTACTTGTCGTTGTCAAATCTGATTGATCTGCGTAACTCCATCTGTGGTATTGTATCCTATCCATCATTTGTCATCCATATTCTGTGCTGTGGTAGTAATTTCAGGTGTACCTTTTTTATGAATTTGTAATTTTCGGATTCCAATGCAATTGCCTTTTTCCTAGATCGCCGTGATACTGCTGGCTCATACCATGAACCACCTCGGAATTATACCCTACCAAGCAAAAAAAGAATATTTTGAATCAGTCCACTAATGGGGGAGAAATCGATTAAAATACACATTAAAAAATCATACACACGAACATTTATAACCTCTTCCTTTTTGAAGTCAGTTAAAAACTATGCTATGGACCGATTTCGAAAATTCTTTTACCGTTAGAAAGCTACATTACCATTTTATTATATATTAGCTGAGTAATAAAGGCTATATAATTTATTCAAAATGTTACAGATTCGTGTGTAAACTTCGATAATGTAACCCAAGGTGTGAAAAAAATAATCTTATATCGCGTACAAAATGCAAACTATTGACAACAGAGCAAAGTGATAATTCAAAATGTTATTAAGGATATCAATATTTTCCAAAAAATCTACGGTACCAACTATTATAGTTATATCACAATAACTACTTTTTCATGTTAAAATTTGCAATATTAACGTACAATTTAGGTCACATTATTCGTACCTTCATATTAATCCTTATCTGCCTACTCTTCTAATAATGAGGAAATATTTGATTGATTGTTTGTAATGGATAAACTCAAAAACTACTAAACCGATTAAAAAAAATCATTAATTCATCGGTAGAAAGCTACATAGCCCTGGGTAACATGCGCTATATTTGATCCATCGTTTTCATCATCATCCATCACTACGCGGGTAAAACCGCGGAGCGCAGCTTGTACGGAATATACAGAATAATTGAAAAGAGTAGTGCGAAGCCGGAGCGAACGAAGCGTAGTAAACTGCCAAATATATTTTTAGCCATTGTAGTGTTAGTTGTAATGTTAATGAGCCAAACATGGATTCTTTGTAAATTGTTTTAGAGATTTTATCCTTTCATATGATTAGTTTACGCCGAAGTTTGCTTCAAATCCTACTAATATTATAAACGCGAAAGTTTGTATGTATGAATGGATGTTTATTACTCTTTCACACTCAAACGGCTTGACCAATTTTGGTGAAATTTGTTATGGAGCTGGAAGAAGCGCTGGACCAACGCACATGATACTTTTCATCATCATCATCCATCACAACGGGGATTAAACCATGGGGTGCAACTTGTTTATAATAGCCGCTCTCCGCGGTTTCACATTTTTGAAATAGGTCCAGCACTTTTTGAACCAATTCGTTACAAACATATATAATATACATTAGTATAGTATAGTCCAATGTACTAGGGAATCATTTGTACTTATGTACACTCTAATAATAATTCCTCTGTCGCTGAAACTTTGCAGTATGATTGCGTAATGTTCATAGATTGCAATCAAAATATTATTCAAAAAAAAAAATACTTTGAAGGTATCAAATCAAATCAAATCAAATCAAATCATTTATTCACAAGAATGTTGTACAGATACAGCAGATGTAACGCTTAAAATATATGTCCATATCATTCTACCATAACAATGGTGTGCAAAGTTTTAAGACTTATACTAAGTTTTCAAAATACAAATAGGTACAGTTTTAAAAGTTATCATCTATCAAAATACAAAATGTCAAAATTTTATAAATAATTATAATTATAATGCTCAAATAAGAAAAAAAATATTAAAATTTTCCATATAGATACTGTCAAGGAATTAATATAGTGTAGAAACTTTGAATGTCATAAACTAATTTAATGTGTAAAAACAGTTGTCAAGCAGCCATAAAGTAATCTTTTTTTTTTAAATATTTAATGTCATATCTTTAAATGAATTAGGCAATTTATTATAAACTTTAATCGCATCAATAAAACATTCCTTTTACACATAACCAGCTTGCATCTCGGCTGGTACAGTTTAAATTCATCTCTCACATTTATACTTGAGACAGTATGGTTCAAGACAAAATATTGTGGATGTTGCTTTACAAAAACACATAGTTCTCTAATATACATACAAACGAGAGGTAAGATACGATATTTTTTAAAAATTGGTTTGCAACTGTCTATACTGCAGACTCCACAGATCGCTCTTGGTAGGTGTATGTGCACCTAAACATGAAAATCGCATCCAGCTCCCGGTGGAAAAGGTTCCTCCGTCCGAAACTCCTTTGGTATATATTAGTTTATATGAATATGTATAGGTATGCAACGGAATCCAGGAATATTTTCATGTCGAAGAGACAAAAACTGACAAAACCCATTTTTCATTTCGAAAAATTATATAAATTATTATATAAATTACTTTTAAATGTATAGTTGAACACAATTATCAAAAAAAATACATTCCTATCACGTCACTATGGTTTTTTGTTCAAAAAAGAAAAAAATATGTATTTTTTATTAATATGCTAATCGTAATAAACAGATTGACACATAGGAAACAGATATAGGACTGTCCAATACCACATTGAAAATCCAGACAAAGAAAGCTCTAAAAGAACTATAAGAGAAAACCGACTGGATTCCATCTATAAAATACTTGTATTTTCAGTTTCTTACATTCCAGTTGTTTTTAACTGGAATGTAAGAAACTTAAAGGCCTGATTTTATGGAAATAGCAACAACAATTTATAGCAAATTATGTGATGACGTAGACAACACAAACACTCAACGCCTACAAGAGGAGGATACAGAACCTATCCTTCCAATACCAGAAGATGAAATAAGACATGCAATAATTTTTCAAAAAAACTACAAACTGCAAAGCTCCCGGGGATGATAGAATAACCAACTAAGTTCTGAAAGGATGCCTAGGCTACATAATAGAGGCTGTTACAAGCTTATACAACAATATTGTAACTAAAAAACTAATACCACAACAATGGACAGCTTCAACCATCATACTATGCTGTAAATTCTAAAAAATAGGACATTATTGGCCTAAGTGAAGTGAGGAGAGTGCGCAAAACAATTGAACAACACAAAAACTACATTTTCTATTATACAGGAAACACACCCGGCCTATATAGCGTTGGATTCCTTATCCAAAAATGCTACAGTGAATATATACAGTTCTTTGTTGGAATCTTAGAGAGAATTGCACAGCTTAACATCAACCTGCCAGGATATGAAACTTTATCTGTAATTCAAATATACGCACCCACAAAGATGACATCAAAGGACATAAAAGACACATTCTATGAAGACCTGGACAAAACAGTTATTTTGATGGGGGATTTCAATGGCCAGATTGGTGAAAGGCTCACCAAGTGAAGACGGTGTACTTAGTGACTTTAGTACGGGAACAAAAAATGATAATGACAAAGACTAGTACACAACACAAGCACACAACATTAAGGTCGTAAATAATTATTTTAAGAAAATCAGAAATATAAAGTGGACCTGGATATCTCCCGACGGGAACGTGAAGAATGAGATAGATTTCATACTCTGAAATAAACCCCAATTATTTAAAGATGTAGGAATAATCGATGAGTATATAAATAATCAAATAATAAATGACAAATAATCACCTTCAAACACAAAGCACCGAATAGTAAGATAAACAATTTATCTACATGAGATAAAGATAAAACGACAGTACACCAGGAAAGGAACTCCTTCAAATCAAATCCCACTTCCTATCACAGAAAACTAGCTGGTCATGTTGAAGAATAACTTACTGCCTATCAATACAAGTGACAGCACACATGACAAATTATAACCTATTGGAAGAAACACTTCAAGAAGCGCTTCATACCTGATAGACGTATTCAACAAAAAAAACATTAAAATTACCTAAAATATTAATTGAAATAATAATTCAAATGTCTCGGAGGCATCGTGACAGATCGTAACTTGGTCTAAATGTGGATAAGACTTATCTACTATTGAAGCAATCCGATGATTAGCGGACTGGGATTTATATTGTAAATTAAAAGTTTTCTCTTGAATGCTCGTAGTGGTAGTAATGATATACTTAATCCGTTTATTTATCTTAAATAAAAAAAATTAGAAAAATATTAATTTAATCGATGTCTTATCTACACTAATCTAACGTAATCCTTCGGTTTTTTATGTATTTTTTGTTGATGTTTAGAGTCTCATATCTCGTAACATTTCTAGGATCGGTGTCATTTTATAATTTTATTTATATAGCTTAGTTCAAGTACTATTTTAATAATCAACAACTGTTCTAAACAGAGAAACCCGTTTTTTGTTACATCAATTTCGTGCCTGGTAAAAAATGACAGATTTTTGAACTTGAATAACCATAGCAGAATGCACTAGATTAGACTTTGAAATATTAAACTAGATAGAAAATTTTAACTGCATTCTAAATATATAAAATTATTGAATATGTATGATAGAAAAAAACAAAATAAATCAAGTATTTTGTGGTTCCGCCCCGAGCAACCATTTTTTTTAAATGACTTGTCAGTTGAAGCGATCATGAAGCGATCTCGCGCGGGAGATGCGACAGATAAGAATTCGATGTAAATTTGTTATCTTGGTAATGAGAACATAGTTCTCAAAACTATACTACATTTCCGTGTCTTCCAATTACTCGCTTTGTGCTTTTCTTATTTTTGTAATTTATTTAGAAAAGGTTGTTTTTGCAAGTCAGTTCGAAATTTAAATTATCAAATTATTCAAAATTTCAAATTTAATATTGTTGTCACATCTAACGGTTGTCATGTTTTGGAGTTAAGCTGAAAACAACAGACATGGAGATATATATTCTGATTTATCTTTGCACTAGAAGCGAACGGATGTCGGAGACGATTTTTCTGTATTGTTTAAATTAGTATGAAAGACTACATAGCGCACCGAAACCGCTCCAAATCTGCCTCCGTTGTCTGTGTGTTTTCAACTTTCATTATATTTTTTATCCTCATCCTGGTACGCTGTAACGTAATTTCTCTGTAAGAGGAGTGTGAATACTTATATTAATTGATCTAATGACTTTAAGAAAAGGCACAGTAGTATAAGTAGATATAAAGTAATTGTAGACATTTTGAATCGTCGGCAATTTAAGCAGTATTTGTGGTGTTCGTATATTATATATTATGAATGCTTTTAAAATGCTTATTGTTCTGGCTTATCTTTATATAATTCTAGTCTGTGAGACAGTGACTAACCCATATAAATCTGCGGAATGCAGCTGCAAGTTAATAAACCCTGATCCAATTATTTCAACAATAATAGTTGTTTATAGATAATATGTGACAAAAGGTAAAACAGTTACTACAGTTAGTACTCTTTAAATTATAAATATATTTGCAGGGAATGAAATTTTAGGCTGTTTCAATTTTAATTAGTTCTTTTTAAATTATTATTTATATTCATTATTTATGCACAAAAATAAATATAAAGGTGACCTCTGTACCACCTCCACTCAACGTTGTACAAAACGCTTAGCTTGCGACCTACTAGTAACTGCTTCAGCTGCAGATTTAACTGACGTTTTTATTTAAGGAGCGTCCCATAGCAAATGCTGCACAGAACCTGGGTGGTCAGAAGCTATGTTGGCGGTATTTCGAAGACATCAAAGAAAACAACAAATATTATTGTAATTTCTAACATTTTTTCTGCATATTTTACATTTCAAATATTATTTATATATATTATATAATTATCGTTGTCAACAACGCTGCATGCACGTCTTCACGAGAACGCAGTTGGCGGGCAACTAAACGAAAGAGCGTGTACACGGGCGCTCTCGTCCTCGCGAGACAAGCCGAGACCTTTTGACTCGGGCGCGAAAAACCGCTTCCGAGAGTCAACGAGCGACGCGAGTCGCAACGCGACGCGAGTCGCAACGCGACGCAACAAGCAAACCGTCTCATCAACTAAAAAAATACAGAAGTTAGGAAAACCCTTGATTCCTTCCACACGAACTTCGACTTGTTTTGAAATTTAGCGAACACTAATTGTTTAACCTTTAAAATAGAATATTAATGCGTGATTTTTTTTCATAAGATCGATTTTTATCTGTTTTTCATCCAATTAATTATCTTAATCGAATCGAACACAATAATCGGATCGGATATTTGTCAGAGAGCCGCGCGCAGAGGTCACGTGTCAAACGGGGGTTTGAGGTCGACTGGCGCCTATACACCCAGAATTAGATTCTAAAGCTAATTTGCTTTGGGGTGCGCCTTAAGTATAATCAGTATTTTAGTAGTAATGCAACTAAGTAGCAACTTTGGCACTGTAACCATACAATGTTCAAACATATGAAAATTAAAGATGGATTTGCAATGATGTACGTCAAGGCCGAAAAAGATAAGTAGGATCAGACAAACACTTCATTTTATTGCGTTCGTGAGTTTTCAAGATAATATTCACATGTTGTATAAAGTAGCAGAACAACTCGGTATTAGTTTGTTTACACTCGTGATTGGCGGAGGCCTGCTACCATGATAACTCAAGGCAAGGAGGAACCTCTTCCTATAGATATGGAGAGCGAAGAGATCCAGGATAAAGTAGATTTGAACAGTGTTCTGGCGAACGAACTGGACCAGTTTGGCGTATTCCAGCTAAGACTGACGGTGGTGTGCATCATAGCAGCGATCTTTAGCGGTTGGGCAGCTGGGGAGTACTTGTTCACGGCAGCCGGGATTAGCTCGCGGTAAGTGTCAATTTGTCTTGCAATACTACGTATAAAATCATCATAATCATTTATTTTATTAGTTTTCGGTACAAAAGTTCATATATGCATAATGTCCAGCCTAAACTTGCCTTTGCACAAATACAGCATTTAAGTGTTAATACTGAATACTGAAGACTTTACTATCATTTAGTACAATACGAATGTAATATGTAATTAAGGTACCAACTTATTAAAAATGTGCAATACATTTTATAATAATTAGAATATAAATGTCAAATAATAAATAAAACTAAATAAATGTTATTTAGAACAATGTGTTCCAAACAAATTTAATTATTCAAAATGGCGATAAAAGACCGAAATGAAGAGATCGTGAAGGCTATGTTAAAAAGGATACGGCAAAGGCGTGAACCTGAGGCCAGTACTTCTGGCCAGTAGCGTACACATAAGTATAAAATTAGGAAATATTGTTCACTAGCAATAGATTTATGTATATACAAAAGAAAAAAAATGGACTCACTTTAGTTTTTAAGCAATATCCACCATAGCTTAAGAATGTTTATTGTGATGTTTGGAGAACGAATCTCCAAGAAAAATGTTATATAAAAAAAATAAAAAAAACAAATCTAAAAAAGGTACGGACCAAAGAGTCTGTAGTGTGGAAGAATAATAAAAAAAAAAAAAAAAAAAACAAAAACAAAAAAAAAATTTAAGGAATTCAATTGAAAATTTTACCTATATAAGTAAACGTCAAAGTATGTAGATAGGTATCTGTATGTCACATGTTGTATTGGACAAACTTCTGTATGCTATAAAACATTTCGAATGAAATTAACATTTTCGAAATGTCAGCACTAACTTTATAATCTTATAATTCCTCATTTTTTAATTATCTGTTATTATTTAATTGTCACTGCTGACATCCATTCTGTGGGGATTTTTAGTAGATGCAGAAAAAACGTTTAAATAAAATGTATTCGTTCGCTCTCTGGAGCTGGCTTTCTAGAAGGTTTTTAGGCCACTTTTCAAGGATCTAAAAGTTGTAACATTTCCTTCGCTTTATGTATATGAAATATGTCTATTTGTCAAGAAACATCCAGCTATGTCCAAAATACATAAAATGTAATAAGAAGAAGTTGTAGAAATGTCAATAATTTATACGTCCGAAGTCTCTATAGACTTCGAATGAACAGTCAAACTTGGATGCGGTCACCCATCCAACTCCTGACCGCAGCAACCGTTGCATTACTTGTTGATCGGTTAAGATCGCCAAGTCAAGCTCCGCTATGAGCGCTTCAGGTAAATATTCTTGCTTATAAATATTTGTTTTGCCAAACAGTTGCATTATTCAACGGAGGGCTTCCGTGTTTCGGAGGGCACGTTAAGCCGTCAGTCCCGGTTGTTTGTCTTCAGTAGACTAACATTCGTTAGGATATGTCGTATATGGTCTTCGGGCGGCCTGAAAAAATCAATTTGGGTTGGCGACTAACCTATCCATCAAGCCGCACTGGGCCCGCGTTGTGCATTATGGACGAACTCCTCTCTCTGAGAGGAAGGCTCGAGTCCCAGCAGTGGGAAAATAATGGGCTGATTATGAAGTAACCTGACATTTATTAAGAATTTAATAATAATAAATAAAATAATAAAAAGTATGAAACTTCCTTTTGCACAAATGTTACTGTTCTGTTATTTAATACTTATATGAAAAATAACCAAATTATTGTTTTTTTTTTACATTTAGGTATTAGTGATTTTAATATAAGTACACAACTATAATGAAATTATTGTTTTAATTTCTAATTTCTGTATATACAATGGCAGTTTAGTGTAGACACATTGTTGTTAGAACCAAATGTACATTTACTTATTCTATAACAAGTATTTGTACGCCTAATGCGCCGCACAGAGTTTTTTTGGATCTTTACTATGCTGTAACTTCTCCTAATTATAACAAATAAATATTTTTTTCATTACATTTCATATCACAGAAGTAAAAAACTTACTGTTGCTACAGCATGTCGATGATGGACGCAATACGTCACTAGCATGTCGGTGATCCAAAACCACAGGTCTTGTTTATACCAACAAGTACAATTTGAAAAAAAATATACTGACTTCCATTCTATTCAGTTATTGGAGTGTAACTCAATAACTACTAGACCAAATTTGATGGAAATTAAATGGGACCACACGGGGGCACCAGCTATCAAACAAAGAACCGGAAGAGAATCGGTTTATCCTACCGAAAGTTATGAGGTAACAAACATAAAAAAAATACAGCATGAGTACCTCCTCCTCTTTGGAAGTCGGTAGAAAACTGCTCAACGCATTTATTATAATGTAGGTCAAAGACAGATTGAAATAGGCCATATCACAAACAATTTGCCAAAAAGTATTCCTATCGAAAGCGTCAACGCGTCACGTTTCGACGTACTTACTATGAGTTATCTGTATCACGTTGCCCTAGATACATTACAGTTTGCGCTGTTTCACGTGAATGACACGTTACGTTACACACGCAGTTATTCCTGCTATACCCACTGAAGATAACTAATAAGCGGTAAGAACTGTGCAAAGGTAATTCTTACATAATATTTTTTTAGATAAAGATAAAGTGTTAAATTTATTACACTTATAAGGCTCGTGTCAATAACGCTCACAAAACGACTCATAAAAATTTAGATACGGTTATTTTTTCATTATATTAATATGTATTTACAGAATTAGATTTATAATTATAATTAGTTGTTGGATGTCCACTGCTTGTCGTACGTTTCGCACCTTGTCTTGTATAATTATAAAACCTCACTACAATCTGAAAGTTACAAAAAAGCTTGTTTTATTGATCGACCTAGCGAAGCGGTTAGTTTCGAGATTGTTTTGTCAATTTGTCAAAAATGCTTTTGTCCGTATTTCTGTCTGGTCTCACCTACAGGTCGCATTTTGTAACCGATTTTGACGAAAATAGGCACATCAGTTCCTAGAGTTATGTAAATTTTAAGATATATAGATACAGCAAATTCAAATTCCCCAAAAATCATCACGATTTTTGGGGTATTGCTGTAGCATTATTTATAACCGTATTTCAATCAAATTGGAGAAGCATACTAAAGAATTTATTCAACACAAGATGTTGCGATAATAAGCATAAGGGGGGAGTGAAGGGGTGAAAGGTGGAGCATTTTGCTGTAGCGTTATTTTTGTTCGGATTTCAAATAAGTAATATAAGTACCATGTGCCTTTAATTTCTCTGGAACCTTCAAACCAAAACACAATATTGCGAACAGTATTTAAAAGAGATTACTTTTGAATACAGGTACGTGCATCGGCAATACGACAATTTTACGTAGCTGTATTTATGAATCATCCAGAGACTTATAGAAATTAAAATCTTTAAGATTCCATAATGATTTTGTTCTTTATTTGGGTGCCGTTAGATATATTATATTTGTCTGGCAATTTGTGGATATATTATGGATAATTTACATAACAGGTAGTAAAGGGTTTTAAAGTCTATTATATCGTTGTGATTGTATGTATACCCATTTAACACCTGCTTGAGAGATACAATTGGTCTTTGTGGAATTAATTTCATTTATTTTTTTTGAAGCGTGTCGCGTTTTTACAAATACTTCGATTGACTTTACCTCTATGGTTTGACTAAAAAGATACAGATAATATATTAGTAGAATCCCCAGATATATTAATCTACTATTTGAGTAGAATAAAAGAAGATGTACTGGGTAACTAGTGTAAATTTACGTCGTTAACAGATATAAAAAAGAACAAATAGATCTGAGGTTTTACTACGATTAAACATCGCGCGGCGCACGACAATTTTTGAAATAGTCAAAATTTCGCGCGCTTATTCCGTCGTTTTGGCACTAACATATTTACATTTATACAAGTGAAAGACCCACATGGGGCGATCACTCGCAGGAAACTGAGTTTTTTTTTAGGAAGGGCAGAGAGCTTTTTGCCACTACGGGCATTAAAAGCGACATTGGACTGTATGAGACTTTAAGAGCTCCGGTTTCTTTTTTTTTCGAACGGTTACTGCTGTTTGCCTCTACCAGCATTTACAGCGTCACCGGACAGGTGGCAAGCGCAGATGGCACTCAGCCAAAATAAGAGCTTCGGTCGCTAAGCGCAGCCGTTTTATAGGCGACTCTGGTGGTGGAGTCGTCGTGACTCAACAGCTCGCAGGTTGCACGTGCTCCGTCACAATAGGAGGCCGATGGCGTCATAATATCATATACATTATAATATCGTTTATGTAAACTTATTGCGATTGAAACTCAATGTAGAGCATTGTTATCATTTTGTATTTAAATTATACATAGTTTTTTCTTAATGGATTCACGAAACTGCAGCTGAAGGCTTAACAGATTCAAACAATTCTTTAAAGAGTTTAGAGCTAATTAAATTATACCTGAGTAACAGACGCTATATTAAATTTGATTTATCCCCATCATCATCCATCACCACGGAGGTGATACATCAGTCTAGCGGTCTTGAGTGAATCTTATTTCATAAGAGGCGATTCTATTGCAATCTACGGGGCACTTTTTTTAAATTTCTTTGTCAGATAAAGCCAGTAACTGTCCAACCCGGGGATCCACCCAGGACCTCGAGGTTCCAAAACGGCACTTCTACCTCTATACCAAGACCAAGCGAGTGAAGCCGCTGGCGGATCAGCTAGTCTAAAATAAAATTAAAAAACCGTAAATACGTAGTGTCACAAAATAAAGTACTTACTAATACAAACTTATTATTTGAGGTTGGTCCAATAATTGTGTCTTCGGTTCGAACGGCATATTAAATGTATCCCCTAGTTTGTTTTTAGTTAGAGTAATAACGTTAGATTATTTTTTAAATTTACGGAACCCTCGATGCGCTATCTAATGCTCTATAATATCTAATGCTCTTAGTGGGTTTTTAGTTTTTAAAATTACAGCAAAAAATATTTAGACTTATCTTAATTTATTGATTCAGACGTTACTTTGCTGAAATCCGATATCAAAAAACGATATTAAAAAATATTTAGTGACGCTTCCGCTGAAAAAAATTAAATTGTTTTTTTCAGCGGAAGTGTCACTATATTTTTTTTAATATCGTTTTTTCTTTAGACTTATCTTGATTTGTATTATAATAAACAGATATATTTATTGTCCTAGTATTGTTTAATTATATAAAATCTTCGAATTTTCAGATGTTTGATCCCGGAGTGCGATTCCAGTAGTCCTGAGTTCTACCCACCGTGGTTGCTCAACGCAATCCCAGGGTCTCCTGGTTCCCTGGACAACTGTCAGCGGTTCGCCAGGAACTCCTCCCAGCTATACGTAAACCAAACCTGCCCTGCCGCACTCTTCGACCAGAACAGAGTTGAGAAATGCGAGAATTATGTCTATGAAAATACACATAGTATTGTTTATGATGTAAGTTTTAGATGCCATGGCCGCCATAAGCGGGAATTGCTTTATTCAGTGGACATGTGAGGCTTAACTCAATTAGCCAGTTGCAGAAACAATCTTTAACCTTTAAAAAAGTCATTAAATCTTAATCCGACATTAAATCGTTCCACAAACGAAAATTCTGTCAAATTTATAAGTTCCTTTTAAATTATCTAAAGAAACGTCAAATTATCCTATAACGTGTATTTTGAGTTGCACAAAACATAAGAGCCCATTGGTGCTTAACGGAATTTTATATTGACAGATCAGGGATTAAAAACAGACTTTTTAAAGTTTTTCCCATATTAAAGTTTTGTCACCAAAAACTCTAGTCCAGTCGACGAATCCACATACAAAGAACAAAAAAATATATTATTTATTTGCTTGCTAATGACAAGCCAAGCATGTAGTTTGCGTTTTGTTACTGCAACTCTTTTTAAATAATGGTTTCATTAGCACTAAAGTTGAGTTAAAGAATGGACTGCTAATGAACAGCTTTCTGCAACTGGCTGAATGAGTTATTTTTTATTTTATCTGCTCATTATCACCGAATAACTATGGATTAATATACAAAAGTGAGTATGTATGTATTTGTAATTTCTTCGCGTTGAAACGGCAGTATTAGTTTTTACAACTTGTAATTTTTGCAATGCTGTTCGTTGATAGGGGCATTACTTATGCTGTCCTGTTTTGGCTTTTACTTGAGCTGCGACCTCGCGTGGCAATGGATTATGATAGTAATTTTTAAACTTTCGCGATTTGAACACATAGTTATATTATATTAACGGGGCTTAATCGCGTTAGTAATAGTATTTATTTACCTCGACGTTTCGATCAAGTTGCATTGATCGTGGTCACGAGCGGACTGAAGAGGCGGGTGTCACTGTCTTGAAGTATGGAGATACTTTTTAATATACCCCCAACAGTTGTTATAAAAAGTCATTGTCCCGACACACAACACTAACGATATCGACAGATTTTTCTGAGGATAAATCGCGACGGGAACACTTTTTAATCACTGGATTCCATGTTGCCGCCAGTTTGAAACCATCCTCCCGGTTGAAGTTACGGTGTTTTTTAATCTCAACCGCTTCACGTACCATTCTCGAGTAATAGTGACGCTCCGTAGAGAGGATTTTGGGGTCGTGAAGTTCAATCCAGTGATTAAGTCCTGACTCGAGCAGATGTTCAGCGATCGCAGATTTATTTATTTGGCGGTTCTTTACAGCTGCAATATGCCGAATAACGAGTCAAAGAGCATATTGCAGCTGTAAAGAACCGTCAAATAAATAAATCTGCGATCGCTGAACATCTGCTCGAGTCAGGACTTAATCACTGGATTGAACTTCACGACCCCAAAATCCTCTCTACGGAGCGTCACTATTACTCGAGAATGGTACGTGAAGCGGTTGAGATTAAAAAACACCGTAACTTCAACCGGGAGGATGGTTTCAAACTGGCGGCAACATGGAATCCAGTGATTAAAAAGTGTTCCCGTCGCGATTTATCCTCAGAAAAATCTGTCGATATCGTTAGTGTTGTGTGTCGGGACAATGACTTTTTATAACAACTGTTGGGGGTATATTAAAAAGTATCTCCATACTTCAAGACAGTGACACCCGCCTCTTCAGTCCGCTCGTGACCACGATCAATGCAACTTGATCGAAACGTCGAGGTAAATAAATACTATTACTAACGCGATTAAGCCCCGTTAATATAATATAACTAAATGGATTATGATGATGAAAAGTATCCTTTTTGTTAATCCATCGCCACATCTACGTCCATACGAAATTTTACCAAAACTGCCCAGCCGTTTGAGTGGCAAGAAGGAATAATTACACAAACACACTCACAAACTTTCGCCTTTACAATGATTTGCCATTATTACTTAGGAAGAATGAGGAAAGAAAATTGCAAAAGTTGACGTGAAAATTATGAACAGAAAGTGCTTCTTTTTTATAAAACAGCATAATAATTTCAGCTATTCGCTAATATTACTTACTTACCTTTGGGTTCAAATCCATATTACTATAATGTAAGCCAAAATGTAAACTAATCGATATATCGCGATTCACGAGTATTATCGCCTTAATGACCTTAAACGTTGTTAATATTTTTGGTTTGTCATAGATTTGAGGCTCATTTTATATCTTCACATTTCCAAATTAACTTTTAAAGAGTACTTACAAGTTCATGCTTATATTGTTCTTTCTCTAATTGTGATAGAGATGGATTATTTCTACCGGATGCAAAAATTTGAGCGTGATACCCTCTATGCTAAATAATTATGTTTATTTAATTTATAATGTTTTCCCGTTAATAATCATATAACTTTAATTTATAATGTTTATTAGAACATAAAAGCTAAACACCAACAAAAATTTTTTGACCAAAATTGAAATCACTCGGACTATCGGAGAGACTCGGATATCTAATTTACCTTCAAACCAGCCCACAAATCCCACTAATATCATAAATGTGAAATTTTTAGATGGATTAATGGATGGATATCTGGATGTTTGTTACTCAATCACGGCAGAACGGCTGAACGGATCTGGTTGAAATTTTGTCTTGAGTGAATCTCCCTCAATACTTACATGTTATTTTTAAACACAACATAACAAATAGTTTTGCCTTTAAGGGTTAAGCAGCGGTATTTTGATAGGATACTTTTCCTCATCACCACCATCCATCACCACGGAGGTGAAACCGTGGGGCGGTAGCATCAGGCTAGCGGTCTTGAATGAATCGATACTTTTGCCTATATAATACTCGAAAGGGTAAGCAGCGGTGTTTACAACACCTACGTTTCGCCATATATGTTTTTGGTCATATGATCATGTAACAGAGGGCGAGTCTATTGTTATCTACGGGCCACTGTTCCAGTCTCCGGACTGTTATTGAGAAAATATTTCTTTCTCAGAAAAACCCAATAACTGTCCAACCTGATGATCGAACCCATGACCTCGAGGTTCCAAAACGGCACTTACACCACTACACCAAGACCAAGCGAACGAAGCCGCTGGCGGGTCAGCTAGTGTATACATAAATCGGTATAAATCACAGAAAAATTGCGTCTGGTCCTTCGACCGAAGGACTAAATTTTCTATGTACACGAACACACATAAGTACAGTGCTATAACAAAAGATCCCTAAGATTTGGGAATTGTGAAAAACTGGGACTAAGAACCCGGTGTCGACTATTAAACAGACAGAACATCAACCCATTTAATGTGGTTACTTACAAAAAATTAAGTAAATGAAACGAGCGTTAATCCGCATACACGGACGACACAAAACGCGAGGCAACTACTACTAACTACAGAGCCTTATTTGAGTTCGAATCATTTATTAGGTAATACACGTTTATAGATATGTACAGTGAAACAAGTGGGTTATGTGGAGTTGATTTACAATCCTCCTTGAATTGTCAGTACTTACTACCAAAGTTTGGAGCGCAATATGGTCTTTACGTCATATCTACAGATATGCTTTATGTTAACTTACAGGCAATTCCGATATGTAGGCAACTAACATCTCTTACTGAAACCAGTAAAATTAGAAATTCGCATATGATTTGGCACCTGAATCGTACGAATTGTATGTGTATAATTTATCCTAATCTGTATTTGTGACGATGATATCACATCTTATCTTCTGAAAGCGGGTGGAACACCGGTACTTAAAGTCCTTCAGAAGCTCTTTAATACCGTCTTACTCAAAGTTTCAATGCCAGAAGCATGGAACAAAAGCGTGGTGGTGCTGTTCTTCAAGAAAGGCGACGACACTTTACTTAAGAATTACAGACCCATCTCGCTTTTGAGCCATGTTTAAAAGCTGTTTTTGAAGGTCATAACGAACCGTCTCAGTCTCATCTTTTGGTAAATTCTGGGGGAGACATGTATTCAGCAGTGGGCATCCTACGGCTGAGATGATGATGATGAATCTGTATTTGCTAAGAATCTTATGTGTTTTTCATCAAGGATATCTTTAGCACAGATAGCTTCCCACCTAATAGGACTAATAATGTTGTATGTTTTGCAAGTTTGGACTGGCGTGCGACGAGTGGCGAAGGACGATTGTTGGATCGATGCGAACGTTTGGCACCCTGCTGGCCCTGCCCCTGACGGGATACATCTCTGATCGGTGGGGACGTCGCATGACGCTCGTCATCACTGGCTTCAACGGCGCCTGGCTCGGAGCAGCTCGATACTTTGCTGACACATACATTGGTTTCATCATCTTACAGGTCATCGAAGCCACTGTTAGCTCTGGTTGTTACACAAGTGCCTATATTCTACGTAAGTTTAATAATATATGACTGTCCGGTTGGCGCAGTTGGTAGTACCCCGCCTTCTGAACCGCTGGTCCCGGGTTCCATCCTCGGTCAGGTCAAACATTTGTGAGCATGAACATGTTTGATCTGTTGTTGGGTGTGTAAGAGTATATATATGTAAGTATGTATATCAGTCATCGGGTTACCCATAGTACAGGCTCTGCCAAGTTTTTAGACCTGCAGACCTTTGTGTGGATGTTGTAAAAAAAACTTTATACCTATCAAAATGCAAAACGCATGATAAAAATAATATGAATCATTTTTCGTATTTTATACATTTTCCACTTACTATATTTTTACTACATTTATTGTTATTATGTTTCAGTTATCGAAGGCGTTGCTACAAAATACAGATCAGTGGCCGCAGCCGTTATGATAACATTCTGGGCAGTAGGTCATATGACCTTAGGCTTGATTGCATGGGGGATCCCCAACTGGAGAGTCCTTACTCTTATCATATTCATGCCGCAAATACTGACCATCTTCTTCTACTGGATCATCACTGATTCTCCGCGTTGGTATATGAGCAAGAGAAGATTCGACAAGTCTGAAGCAGTTCTCCTGCAAATTGCCAAAATTAACCGCAAAACACTTCCTCCCAAATTTATGGAGTTATTGAAACAGCTAGCAGTCAAAGAGAGGCACAAGCAAGAACTAGAAAAAAAGTCAAGAGAAAACGAGCCGTGGTTGATTGTGCTCGTGTTTAGACATAAGAGGATGCTGCTAAGATGCATGGTAATACCAGTATGGTGGGTTACAACCATCTTAATATATTATGGGCTATCCATTAATGCAGTGAATATGTCTGGGAATCCTTACCTGAACTATGTAGCAGTGTCGGCTGCAGAAATTCCAGGGTTCTGGATAGTTGTATTGCTTATCGATAGAATTGGAAGAAAGCCTGTCCTTATTTGCTCTTACTGGATCTGTGCCGCTTGTCAGATGGCTTACATTTACATTCCCAATGGTAAGAAATGCAACATTATACATAAAATATATAATACATGCCACTCAATGTATTTACTTTTTTGTAAGACTAGTTTTTAACCATCAGACTACTATGTCCTGTCGCTAACATTCTACCTCCTGGGAAAATGTGCAATTGCCGTCGTGATCTCAGCAGTCTACATCTACACGGCAGAGCTGTACCCGACCAGGCACCGGCACACTCTGTTCGCTTTCTCGTCTATGGTGGGCAGGGTCGGGTCTATTGTGGCTCCACTCACGCCTGCTATTGTAAGCCATCTTATTTTTATTTGTTATATTATGTATATGTACATACATTTTTATTTATATATTACCAGATGTATCTCTTTCGCCTAGTTTGTACCCTTTACACCCAAACGTGGAATGCTCGCTAGAGGTGCAATTCTTGTGCATGAGGCCATGTCATACGAGTATACCTCATATGAGTATATATCATATGAGTATACGTAACCATCTCGATAGGTTTCCTCGCCTCTTATAATTAGCATCCCGACATCTGAAGTAATGTTCTATAACTTTGCCTTTTCGCGGAGTTTCTTACAACTGCTTAAAGCAACATTCCATATCCAGAGATATATGAGCTCAAGAGAAGAAATTTGAGAGCCGGAGACAGACGCCACCGACATTATGTTGATATCGAGCAATCTATAGAATTATGTTGTTAAAATAATAACTCTTTACCAAGTATATAATCTAGATCTCGAAAACGACTCCAATATTTTATTGAAGTTTAGTCAGCGGGGGTTTCGGGGGCGATAAATCGATCTAGCTAGGTTGAATTATTAGAAAACGTTGTTTTACCATGTACCCGTGTTTTCAGACAATGAAAATCGGCTACACAACTGTTTTACCATCACAGCAACACTAAAGCTTTTTGACAATAGATGGCGTTGTTAAGCAACAATAAGCCAATGAATGTTTGTTGCGAGGTTAGAATAAGATAATCAATTGTTTATTTACGAGTAAGCTCGGTCATCCAGGTATAGATGACCGAGCTTGAAATGAAATAGAAAATTACCATATATTCTTTCACAGGACCCTATGAAAGTATATACGGTAATTTTTGTATTTCTATCTGTTTGTTGAGAATTATTATTATATTTGACCTTTTCAAACGTCTTGTATAACTTTGAATTCCAACTTTAAATTTTTAACCTTACCTTTGCCGCAGAAAATCTGGGTCTTACAAAGGTGATAGTAGGAAAGGTCACACCGGAACAGTTGTTTAATTTGTACAAGCACTAGTGCAGCATTATATAGAATACTGTCGTCACTGGATGGATCTGCCTTAACCCTTTGCCAACCAGATACGTAAATTTACGTCATTTTCATTCATAAATCGTTTGTTTTAATTATCAAGGGTTAAAGGAGCTATCGCATATCTTAGTAATATTTTTTTATGTCTGCTTAAAAAGTATCAACTTGCGGCGAAAGAGCCGAGAAGATCGTTGATGTCGACGAGCTATTACACGCCAGCGTCAGAACCTAGAGCATCGCTACATGGTCGTCCATTTTCATAGGCTACATTTTGGACATAGTACTACCCAGGTTACTATCAAACAACTCGGTTTACTGACATATGTAACCAATGGTATACAACCCAAATATATGCACAAAGCATTTTGCTTCAACTTATTTGATACGTAAGGAATGAAACTATTTTCCTGAGTAAGTATTTAAAGGAATAAAAAAATTGCTAAATATTTCAGGGTGCTTCTACATTTGAGGAGTTCCCGTTCGTGCTGTTTGGCTTGTTCGCGCTGCTTTCCGGGATGCTGATGTTCCTCATGCCGGAGACACTCGGCACCAAACTGCCTGACACCATGGAGGAGGCAGAGAACCTTCAGCGAGTGACGTCAGACCAATAGTATTTGAAGCGCTTATAAAATGTACTTATTAGCCGGTCATAGAAACAATTGCTTGTCATTGTATCTACTCACGCTTAATACATATGCCTTTGATGTTCTCATATCTAAATATAACAACAGTTTTTTTCCATCGTGATTAATTTTATATTTGAATGTACGTTGGTACTGTATTTAATTTTGTTTAGGCACTTTGCAGATGATGGTCCGGGCCGGGGCGGTCAATTTCACCGCGAACGATAGCGCAAAGGGAATCCTATACACCAACGCAAACGGAGGGCAAAAGGACCGCGCCGTGCCGCGCCGCCATTGTCCGGTGGGCACTGGCGAGGGCAGCCGCGGTCAGACGCGGTCTTTATTAAATAATAAATAATAAAATTTATTTATTTCGGGCAACTAGACCCATATCAGACAATTACATTTTTAAGACAAACGTTTCATATTACATAAAAATAATAAAGCAATTCATTTCCTACTAGAAGTCAAAATTTACAATTAAAATAACATATAATAAATTATAAAATTACAAATACAATATTTAAATTTAAGACACATACAAAACACATACATCGTATCGTATCGAGAGCGACCTCTGCTCTCTCTCAACATCCTCATTATCACTTAGGTCAGGTGTTAGGATATGTCCCAGGCAAGTATTTAAATTTATTTGCCCTCTCCAGAGATGTTCCGTTCAGTCTTACAGGCGGAACATTGGAACATTTTGTAGACTAGCTGCACCGACTTCAAATACCATAAACTTGCTTTTTGTTACATTATACCGCAAACCATGGTTACGAGCGTAGTCTTCACATACATTCAACAACCTCCTCAGACCACATACCGAGGCACTCGGCAACACCATGTCGTCTGCATAACTGAGATTATTCACAGACACTCCATCAATATGGCAGCCGACATGCCAATTGCTGAACGCCACGATCAGGTCATTAACGTAAAAGTTAAATAGTGTAAGAGATGTCAAACCGCCCTGCCTGGTACCATATTCAAGTTTAAATTGCTCTGACATCACCCCTGCCCATCTCACATGATTCCTTTGATGACCATACCAGAAACGAAATATGGTGGTAATCTCATTTGGTAAGTTAATCTGGTCTAGTTTACGCCATAGGACATCATACTGGACTAAATCGAAAGCCTTGGAGAGGTCCAGGAAGCATGCGTATACCGGTGTATTTCTCTTTGTATAGTAGTTGACGGTGTGCTTAAGGCACAGAATCGCGCTCTCCGTTGATAATTGCGGACGAAACCCGAACTGGTTGTCGTGGAGAGTTACGTTCTTGTTCAGCTGTGCATTAAGCAGACCATCAAAAACCTTAGCCGCTGTGGTAGCGAGAGAGATAGGCCTGTAGTTATTGCTATCGGCTAAGTCACCCGTCTTATTTTTAACTACCGGCACTACCACGGTTTTCATAAAATCATCCGGCAAATAGCTGTGGCTTACACACAGACAAAAAAACACAGTAAAACATCGCTAATACTCGCGAGATGTGAGGTCCAGCATGCAGGAAGTGCTCAATACTGAGTCCATCGTGACCCGGAGATTTTCCTCGAGTCATGTGCTTTATGACACTAGCAACCGCTTTAGCAGTAAATCTCGTGCCGACAATATGACCGCTTATGTCAGCATTGAGCACCTCACTGGCTGGGCCTTGCGGCGATTTAACAGCAAAATCCTCTTTAAAAAGATTAGCGATGCCCTTAGGATCACTCACCCCGCCGACGCTCGCAGGAAGTTCAGGTCGAACGTTAGTTTTGGCAGTGCTCTGCCAGAAGCCACGGAAGTCGCCTTCACGGTGTTTTTCAGCGAGAGCATCTATTCTAATCTGATCTTGGTGATCTTGACACCACTTCAACCTAGATTTGAATACCCTTCTACTGTTACACATATCATTATATACAGAACCGGACTTAGGCCTACCGCACAAGTCCCAATCCATAAACTTAGACCTGGCCTCCCTATGAGCCCCAGCGACGTGCTTGTTCCATCCAATCATGCGTAAACGCCCTAACCATGATGCTCCTCCGTTGTTACAATTGCCGAGGTGCGAAGGGCAGTGACGATGTCAAAGTACAGCCTATCCAGAATACGCCTGTGACCAGATCATTACAGTAATAATCAGCACAGCAAGTTAATTCAGCTGGGAAATCGATACATTTTAACAATTTTATTGATTACACTCATTGATGTATTTGGCGATTTGCTTGTCATTTCGTTGACCCCAAATCACATTTTTGTCCGATTCTATAGATTGAGATATCTTAGGTGTCAATAAATTTAAGTTACATTCAAGTATGAGCGGCAAATGATCAGAAACCATAGAATCATATTGTATTCGTACATTAGTTACACACTGCCTGGCTGCTTGCGTTACAACGCAGTGATCCAGCCAGCTACATGTACCATATACTTGACTAATGTGCGAATCATTTTCCGAGTCTACTCCTAGTACATCTACGTCTATACATGTCAAAAACTGCTCATTGCAATAGTTCATTAACTCCCTAAAAAACAATTTTCGAAAATCCGCATTAAAATCACCTAAAATAAAACTGACTCAATGCCGTGAGCAAGTACTAAAGCACATAGTTCACTTAAACAGTCTTTAAATAAATCGAGATTTTCAGTGCAATTTGTAGGCATATAAACACTTATCACTAGTAATACCCGATCACACGTCATAATTTTAACGGCACAAATACGCGAATTCTCACATGACAATACGGATACATTCGGAAAAATACCACGCCGCCATAATATTGCCACTCCGCCATAAGGGCTATTATTGCTTCGCGGTCAAAAAGACCGCCCCACCCCGTCGTCTGCCTAGCGCCTACGGGTTTCATCCGGTCCTTTACAAAGGCATAAGTGGGGCTGTAGCCAACACTTAGAGGCCTGTTTGGTATAAAAAATATTTTGTAAATTTATATCCTGAGGGCGAAATAGCAGAATCAATATTGAAAAAATAACATACTTAAAATTGAATAACCCGTCTACGTAAATAATTAGCCCGTTAGATATTCGCCATCCGTGACCATGACCAAATAGGCCACCGAGACTCGAGGCATTGAGTTTTAATATGCTATTTGATTTTAACTATCTTATGCGGAGCGACATCTATTGAACAGCATTTGACACTATTATCCAGTTATATTGCTGTTCAAAAGATGTCGCTCCGTCCCAATACGACGGTTAAAACCAGATAGAGAAATAAAACTCGATGCTCAGACCTCGAGTCTCGGTGGCGTAGTTGGTTACGGTGTCTGACACTGTCTCAGGATGTGAATTTATCTCTAAAAATTGCAAAGTTAACTCATAGTTTATACGCTGAAGCGTGACGCAATGAAGCTTGCGATACGAACACCTTTTTTGCACATTGTTTGTGTTACGGCCTCTGGTCTAACACATAACCTTCCTTTTGGTATTTACCGCAGTCGAGGTAAAGATGAAGAAACATCAGTTCTCGAATGTATATTACTGTGGTCCGCAAATGGTACCAAAGCAAAGGGGAACTGAAGAAGCGATGGCTCAACATTCCCGAAGGACGATAACTCAGTGGAAATTCCACTCGTCTATCCTAGAAGTGACCAGACCAAAGTTTGCTTACTTAACCCTTTGCGTCTCAGAGACGTAAATATACGTCAGTTTTATTTATAAATATTTTGTTTTAATTTTACTATTTACTATTTTACAACTTGAAAGACATGTTTTTTTTTGACCCACAAAGAGTTTAATTATTGACCGAGCGAGCGAAGCGTTGCTTTAACCGGCCAAATTGACTTCCATCTGTCCGTATGTCCGTCTGTTAAGTTAGTCCTTATGTCTTTCTTCTTCTTTTTGATCGATACCTCATGACTGACGGTCGTGACCACCATGAACGGCCTTCTGGACTATGTTTCTCCAAGTATTGCGGCACTCGGCTTGCCTCATAGCAGTTGGTACATTTGCCTTTGTTATCTCTTTGATAATGTCAGTCCACCTGGTGGGAGATCTTCCACGACTCCGTTTTCCTTCATATAGAATAGACATTTTGGGTATGGCGCACCGTCTATAAAATCCCTAACACTTTACGCCAGCACCACATTTCGAATACATCTATCCTAGATCGTGTACGGGATTGAAGCGTCCAGGTCTCTGCAGCGACCTTGATATTTCTTATTTATATATATTTTTCAAATTTTCTGACAAACTCGAGAAGAAACGCTCAAAATTGTAATTCATTACATACGCCCAAAGATAAGCCGCATGATCTACAGTAATAAACCAATCGTAAATAATATAAACGATCACAATAAGAAAATCATAAATTGTTGTTTCTTTATAATGACTTGAATAAAATTAATTTTGAAACCATTTTATTAATATACTTACATTATACTGACTGTCCTCACAACAGATAATGGGAGATAAATGAAGATGATGATCTGACTTTAAAATAAATGGAACTATTGTTTTTTCTCCTCATTTTCAATGCTAAGCGCCTCTTCCATGGTATCAGCGAGTTTGGAGCCGAGGGTCTCGGGTACCAAGAAGGTAAGGAGTCCGGCAAGAAACGCCATGCCACCGAACAAGATAAACGGCAGCTCAGCAAGTATTGTTACTGCCTGCAAAATCAAACCAACTGTTTTTATCAACATTGATTGGTTATTCTGTAGGACGGTGGAACAAACATTGGCCGATGCATTGGCCTTCTATAGTATACACACAGTTCCTTACAACATTGCACTGATATATTTCATGTCAGTATTTTGATTAGCGGGACAATTACGTATGTCAGTTACAATCAAATGTTTATTAATTTAATTATTAAAATCTTAAAAAACGGCGGTTCTACGTCACTTTTGTCAGCTCCGGTTATCAACTTACAACGTTTTTGCTTGGGTGTTATTTAAATGGTTAGCATAGTATTAGTATTTTTGAAAGAAGAAAAATATTATCTGTCAGCAGAAATAGCTAATTGGTCAGCAACTCATGGCCAGCAAACATTTCAAAATCAATCAGCAATTTATGTCATTCTGGATGGCTGTAATTATTTTTGTACTGCATATTAATTATATAAGCAGCCATAAGCTGTTCCTGTTTTATAATATTTGGGTAAGCACTCAGTCGCCGGCCGCTGCCGCTGCACGCTCGCTTCGCTCGCTCGGCTCGCGCGTTGTAGTCACAAGTAACCTAACACTCCTCCTCGCTACGCTCGTCGTCGTACCTATATATGATTTTGCCCTAGACTAGTATAATTACATATGGAACATGTTTTCTCTGCTGATCAATCATAAAATCTTGCTGACCAAGTAGTTATTTTGCGGACCGAATGTTTATTATGCAAACTTATGGTATTGTTATGCTGCCTATTAATGATTAAATTTTTGACCATTATCAAAATTATCTGCGGAACAAAGATTGCTGCCTGATTTTTATTATTGCAGACAAAATCTTTGTATGCTGACTAAATCATTTCAATGCTGGTTTGGGTGGGCTCACCAAATTTTATAATTGCGTATCATTTAATTACTTCTCGTTTTTGCTTACTGGAGTTGTCAAAACTGACTGACACCGCTATTTTCAAGATTTCAATTTAGGAAACAGGAGCGGAATAAATATTAGAGCACACTTCGTCCCACATTATTCTTTTAAAATGTCGTACATGATATTCTGCCTTAAATTATCATAAATTGCTGGTCTGTTTTGAACATTTGATTGTAACTAAAATACATAATAGCCCTGTTAGTGGCCATTTCGCAACCAAGTTATTTGCTACTTGCTGCGATCCACGGTTTCCCCCGCGTGGTGACGGATGATGTCAGGCACAATGAAGCTTTATATTCGTGAAAAAATTGTTTTAATCAGTTAAGTAGTTGTACGTGTAGCCATTACAAACAAACAAACAGTCATTATATCTTTCCTCTTTACTATTAGAGTAGACAAGGACTAAGGTACGAATAAAGTGGCCTGCGATTTGTAACGGCGGCGTTACTATTGCATATTTCAATACGTAAAAACTTTTATTTTGACATAACATCAAAATTCAGTCATTATAGACATTGACGTCTTCTAAAAAAAGGTCTACATAACATTGCTCTATGTCAGGTCTCTAGGTCATGTCCTATGACCATCAGGGATAATGTAGGATTCTAATGGCGAAAAATTTAGCAAATCGGTTTAGTAGTTTCGGAGCCTATTTAATACAAACAAACAAACTTTTCCTCTTTATAATGTTAATGTAGAAGTGTAGATTAGTGTAGATAGTCTAGATATAAAGCTTGTGTGAGAATTTTATAAATGTTTCAGAAAATAAGTACGCTTTTGAAATTGTTTGACACGAAGTGTGTAGCCTGTGCGATACACATACGATTTGCGAGTGGTAAATATTTATGTTACTTTAAAAATTTTAGAACTATTGTCAAGTTCCAGGAGGAAATCGAGGGATACGTATGCATGAAGAAGATGCCAAACACATCTGACTAATATGTGATTCTATCCTCATACGAGTTTGTTAAGGCTGCAAATACTGTTAAGATCTTATTGTACCTATGTATATTCGTGCAAATAAAGTATTTGAATTGAAATCGAATTGAATTGAAAACTCACGAATTCAAATTCATAAAATTCTTATAGGTATAAAGATCACGCCTCGGGCATGAGTCACTATCTCTTTTCTTATGGGTAATAAGCTGCGCCCCGAAATTTGACCAGTGTGCTGATGGTTAAGATGGTGATGAAAAGTATCCTATGTAAGGCCATAGAATACTTGTCATTAGGCAAGCCCCTGAGATGTTATCTATCTCCTTGCCAAATCATTACGATCCGCTCAGTCGTTTAGGCGTAAAATCACAAGCAATAAAGTTACTAAATTTTTTTTAAATTAATATACTCGTAATATAAGTTAGGAAGATGTGATATTTTAATGATTATAAGGTATCCAACGCTAAGATAGCCCAGTGCTTAAGATAGCCCACTCTCTATAAAACGAACTTCCACTAACACAAAAATTATCAGATTCCATGGTAATCTCCGAACACACCCGTACACAAAATGGCAACTTAGAACAATAACGCGCGAGACGCTATTTGGAAATCGCGCGTCAGTTAGGTTTGGAAGTCCAAAAAATCGTGCCCGTTATAACAATACTTCGACAAACTTTTTTCCATTTTGACTTTTAAAAGTGCAAATTCAGTTGTTTTTTTGAGTAGACTTTAAAGAACAATCTTTCTAGCATCGAGTTTCATGTAAGTAAGTTTAATTTATCTTATCATTGTATATATTTGTTGTCTTTACCTACATCTGTAAAATATCCCTATGATAGCCCACTCCATAATGACTTATGATGGCCCGGGCCATCTCAGTCAGTAATTATTTTTGATGTTGATTGAAGAGCCCACTGTTTTATTTTAATTGTTGTTGTTTATAGATCTTATAGTTACATAGTTAAATGCTTGATAAAGACAGTTCAAAGTATTAAAAAAACACTGTTATACTTTTTTATAGGTAAGTTCACAATAAAAAATATCATATGCCTATGAAGGCCCACTTAAAATTACGTTTCAAAATAAATGATCCGAATTCAGCTTTGTTTTCGTTTAATTATAAAAACAAGTTATTAAACTAAACACCACGGAAAATTGTTTAGTTTTAATTAAACAATTATTGTTTTTTAACCTTTTTTTATTTTTGATATATTTAAGATGGCCCAGCTCTTTATAAATTTTTAATAAAGAATACAAGGTCTTCTAACTTAAATTTGATTGCTTTAAAAAGTTATTATTTATTTAAAAATATGAAAAGTCGTAAATTTAACGTAAACATTGAGATTTTTATTGCGGGCCATGATGGGTCGCTATGTTTCTAAGATGGCCCACAGTCCATGTTTAATAAAATGTTATTAGTAGCTACGTATTTAACATATAAGAAACAAAGGAACACCCTATTGCTTTGTCATATATAAAAGCTACATCGTGGATGTTATTAAATTCATTAATAACTTATTTCCGACATTTTATACAATTATGTAAAAACACGGGTCATCTTAGCGCAGGAGACCTTATATAAACTTACAAGTGCAGGTGTAAGAGGAGCCAATATGGATCCCACCCGGCCCATCATTGAAGAAAAATTGTACAGCCGTTGTCGGAATTCCGTGGGGTACAGCTCCAGGGTAAATACGTTCATTGAGATGATCACCACGGAGCTGGCAAACTTGCCTAGCATATACACTATCAGTGACAAAACAGCCAGATCTGTAAACAAGAATAAAAGGAATCATGAATCATCACGTTATTACATCGCAAAATAGACCCTTAATAACATTTGTTTCGACAATTTTCGGCTGCTGTTAGACAATTACTGACAGCTGTTCTGCCACTTCCCTAACATGTACGTTAAAACTAATATGACAGCTTGATCTGTAAACTAAGACGTGATTATGTACTGAATCATCACGGTAGTCCAATGCTTTACCCGGCCAGCAGGCCTATAAGAAAGATGTTTCTGTTATCGTTAACGCCAAACGACAACTTTAAAATGTATGGCATTGACATTACCTGTGGAAAAGTCACGTGACGTCGCGCTAAGTTCGTAGACACATTTTTGTTTGTAGCGTGAGCGTAAACACGCCTGATTGAATTTTGTCTAGGCGTGCAGAAATATAATCTGTGGCCCTTCGTTTTGCCTTACTTAGGAGGCTAATGGCACATCTAAACGTTAAATATAACTTACCACTAGGAATAAAAATAAATGCAACTTGGGAAGCCGCGCAGAGCCAGTATGAGGTGATGAGTATCGGCTTCCTTCCAATTCTATCAATCATAAGCACAACGCTCCAAAATCCAGGAATCTCTACCGCACATACCACCACGTAGTTAAAGTACATGTTCCCCGTGAGGTTTAGGGCGTTGAATGAGAGCCCATAGTACACAAATGTTGACGTAGCCCACCAAACGCACGTCACGAAACACCTCGTCAAGATCCTCTTGTCTCTTAGCACTATCATCACTAATGGTGGTTTATCGTTTGCCTTAGCAGCAGATTCTTGTCTCATCTCTTCTTCAGCATTTTGTTTAAGGGTATCAAGAGACTTTTGAGATAGTTGCTTTCCGTTGATCCGAGCGGCATCTTTGAGAATTACTTCCGCCTCTTGGAATCTTCCTTTACTCATCAACCATCGAACGGACTCAGTCAACGTCCAGAAGTAGAAAATGCAGAGGAATTGTGGTATGTATAGAACAAGAATCAGGGTCCTCCAGTCAGGAACAGCATACGCTATCAGTCCCAGTGTTATTTGACCAATTGCAAAAGTTGTTTGTAGTACTGCCGCACCAACTATGCGGTATTTTGGTCCCAACAGCTCCACCACTGTAACAATGTACATAGTTACTTTTTTATCCTTCCTCACATAGTTTATTAATAAAAAGGGTCATAAATAAAACCTGACTACTAAAACAGCACGCTCTAAAAAGTATAAAACAAGATAATATTCTCATCTGGCAGTGTTATGGTTTGTACTTAACAATTTTACATGAGAATATTTAATTATTTTCCTTACCACCTTATGTCACAAAACAAGAATACAATCTGCAAAGTAGCACGGTTATCCTCTAAGTACCACTATGAATATGTATATGTATCAAATACAATACAATGTTTATTACATGTAAGTTATTTATTTAATACGATACATAACGAATAGTTTTTGCATAACAATTTTAGATGGGAATATTTTCTTGTTTCACAGTTATAGAGCGTATTTTTGCACTAGTCGGGTTTTAGCTTTAGAAACTTATTTTTTATTTATGTACAGTATTTTGTAGTTTTTAAAGTCACATATTGTATTTTCTGTTTATAGAGTTTGTTGGTTACATGTGGCTAGATAATGCTTATGTCACAAGATAAGTTTCATACCTTTGAGAGGACAAATGTTACAAACGGTACTCATGTGAAAAATATGGTGTACCAAACTCTACTTTCATTTTAAAACTCATATTCAATAATATCACACAATACATGATGGGGTAGGGCGAAAAACAAATAGTTTTTCTTGACCTTGTGCCCCCCTAGATGGCGCGATATTAAATTTAATGTGTCCTCACATAGTCTATAACTAGTGTACAAACAAGACGCTTCCAACGACTTTGTCTAAGTATGATAAGTAATTAGAAGTTATGAGGAAACAGATGAACAAGCATACCGGTCAAAAACATAAACCTCCCGTTTGCTTCGCCGTAGTCGCCTAAAATAAAGTCGCTTTTCAAGTCAGTCCTTATGTATCTATCTGTCGACGTCTAAAAACCATGCGACTGATTTTGGTGCAGATTCAGCATCAATTAAGTAGATAATTTTACGGAAGGTTTAAATATAATTACCTTTTTTATATTAGAGAAGAAAAAACTAACTTCACATTTTCACCTCCACCAGGATACTGGCTAGTTTATTAAAAATAAATAGTCTCTTTAGCTATTATTATAATAAATTAGCATGGTAGCCAGTATCCTACGGATGTTATACGAATTTAGGATAAAATTGAGGTTTAAATGTGAAGTTAGTTTTTACTACTCTTCTATATTTAATGATATAGTTATTGATTATTATTATTATTATTTATATAACATTATGGACCTCACTAATAAACGCTGCTTAACTAAATTTAGTAGAACGCACTACCAATTTTTCTGCGCTGTAATATGTGACGTTATTTAAAATCAAGAAGCGTTTATAAGTAATGATGTAGAATAGAATAGAATAATATTTATTTGCATAAAATGTGAGTACACTTTAGGTGGATTTAATAATTTACAGAAAGATGATTTGTTGATACTTACTTAATACGTAAGAACAGGTAAAACTCCCGCAGCACACGACGCTTTCCAAAAACAGTATGAGCACGTACACCAGATAACTGGGTGCCCAGTACCGCACTACTCCCAGCAGTGCAGCACTAGAAGCATTAAATGCTAGTGCTCGGCTTCGTCCCCAATGGTCCGAGATATATCCAGTCATAGCCAGCGCTATCATCATGCCAAAGATCCGTGTTGAGCCAATCATTGCGCGCTGCCACTCGTTGCATGCCAAGCCAAACTAAATTAAAATCATAATATGAACATCATCACAATATGAAATGCAGGGTTGCAACATTGACATAATTGCTTTTCAATAGATTTCGCTCCGTAGGCAGTTAAATTCGATACTTGGACGGATTGCCTCGGTAGCCTTGCCGTCATGGTGTCTGAATCGGATTGTCGAAAGACGCGGTTTCGAATCCCGTCCAAGGATGTGTAATTTTTTTACGCAGAATTTCAATATGCTGAAGTGCCATAAGCAAAGCAGTTAAGTGTATTTTTTTCTACGTTTGCTTTTTATAATTACTAAAACATATCCATACGAAAACATACACAAGTAAACAAATGGCCATCATAATTACACTAATCTCACTTCGTTATGTTATGCGGTAACTGTTCCGGATTGCCATTGACGAATTCCTTATATTACGTCCATGCATATTGCGCCTTCAGCTGCTGTATCAGGAACCAGATACAATAGATCATCTATTGCTCTCCTGCTCTCCTGGTTAATGACAGTTGAGGTGGTCTGTGTGCTTTTACATAACTAATCTGGAAATAAGGTTGACAAGATCCCTTTCGACACGCACTCTAAAATTGCAATGTTTAGTGTCACTCAGTAGGTGCCACCTAGTCCTGTAAAATCCATAGAGGAAACCGTTCACCCTATGTTTCATCATCATCATCATCATCATCATCATCTCAGCCGTAGGTTGTCCACTGCATGCATAGGCCTCCCCCATAATTTTCCAAAAGGACCGGTTGGAAGCGGCCTGCATCCAACGTCGCCCTGCAACCTTTATCAGGTGGTCTGTCCACCGTGTCGGTGAACAGACGACCCTATGATGATGATGTAGACCCTATGTTTGAAAATTATATATTAAAACTTAAAATATGATGTGAGAATGACTAAACTATAATAGCAATGACCTTTTTTTTTACGTAGAGGAAGAGTTTATACCCTGATCACGCGCGTGTGGGAGTCTCCGCCAGAAGGGCGACCTACACACCAAACCTCTGCGGTATTCCTCCGTCGTTGAGTGGTAGCATGGGGCGCGGGCCCACTCGCGCATTCAGCCACAGCCCCCGCTGAATAATAGCAATGACCTAACAGTGTCGCAACCCTTTGCTATGAAACTTTATTTTACAAGTTCTAGACACGTCGGAAACCGTCTCGTGGAAAGGCGTGGCTATCGATCGAAATAACGTAAATTTTATCTAATCTCTATATTTTGAACAACTTACATCATACACCACGGTATTGGTGTTCTCATACACATACTCCTCGCATTGCTGCAGCACGCTGGTATTAAACAGTGATGCTGGGCAGGTGTCGTTGGCAGGCGTTGGTACAGAGGTGTTTCCGAAGCGGTGACAGTTGTCCAGGGAGCCACCAGTCGATGGAACTGCGTTCGTGATCCATGATGGGGCGAAGTCCATCTGAGTGGGGTCGTCGCACTCTGCGATGGAACATCTGTTGTAAATGTTATGATATGTATTTGATTTGATTTGATAACGATTGGATGAGAGATAAGTTAAAAAGTATGTACACACCCAGAATAACTAATAGTCGAACTATAATAGACTAGACACAAGAAGTTGTATTATTAAAACTTAAACATATCAACTTATAATTACATGAAATAGAAAAATAAATCGGGAATATGAACAAAGAACTTACTTAAACGAACAGTAATCAAGTAAATGATAATTAATATTACACTAGTTGCACTAGTATTGCAAACATTATCACTCACTTGGTGATGGTGATGATGATGAAACAAATTATATGTCCTTGCCCGGGATATAATCTCTCTCCTTGCCAAATTTTATCGACATCGATAAAGTCGTTCTCAAGTTATATCGTGACCAAGTGAAATAGGGATTCTTTTTTACATAATTACTAGCGACTGCCCACGACTATCGCGTAGAATGCTCGGCCATCAGCCTCGCCATAACCTCCCATCATTTCTGGATTTTATTTTAGAAGAACCTTCTCCTGAGAACACGACATTGTACCTGCGAGACTGTTCCATCCGTTCTCAAGTTATAGCGTGACCAGGAGAAACAGAGGTTAATTTTTATATATATCCCGTCGCGTGTCGCGCGTACACCGTGTGTACGTACAAAAATGTGCTAACCCATGTCGCGCGTACACGTAAATATATACACATTTTTATACATCTGCTTTGTAACTAAATTTCCACTGACTTCCAAAAAAAGGAGGAGGTACTCAATTCAACTGTATTTTTTTTAATTTGTTACCTCATAACTTTTGACTGGATGAACCGATTCTCAAAATTATTGTTATGTTTGAAAGCTGGTGCTTCCCGTGTAGGTAGTTTTATTTATAATTTTATCAAATTCGGTTCTAATGACTGAAATAACTGATTTTTACCAAAGTAATGGAATGGAAGTCGGTATAAAAATGTTCAAATGGCACTTGTGTTAGCGTTGAGTATTTATTGTATTAATTACCTTGTTGAAATTCTAGCAGCGGTGAACACAAACTCGTTAATATTCCAGGACACAAACAGACACGCAAACAAACATTTAGAAATTATTTTGATCTGAAATTTTCCGCATTGTCCAATTTCTTGCACCAATAATTTTTCAAAATCAATTACTGTCTTCTCCTTTTCCTTATTGTTTTCAGTTTGTTTTGCTGCCATTATTTAACTTTTTAACTTATTTAAAAGCCTATTGATTAAAATTATGTTAACTTTTTATTTTGGAAAGTTACTGTAATCGTTACTGTTAAAAATTAAACAAATTCTTTTCTTGGTTAGATGAGAATATCTATCGCGTTTCACGGTGACAATTTTTGTGCCATTTAAAGAATATTTACGTAAGAGCGTACTTGAGTTTATTCTGTAATGATAAGATTATATAATTGCACGGTAGTGCCTTCGCCAAGTCACAACATCGGCTTCCGAAGTCATTTGTCTCATTTTCAGTTAGAATGACCAAATACTAGCTGGTACCCGCGACGTCGTCTGCGCAGGATTGTTACTAGGAGCAGCTTCATATCTATATATATTGCTTATATATTAACCTTAAAATATTTATAACGTAATTAACTTAAAAAATTTACGGAGCCCTAAAATATTTATATATTTATATGAGTTATTTTAAGTAAGTACTTAGTAAATCAATCGTTAAGCACTAATAATAAAATACAGTACCTACAAATATAAAATTAATCACCATGGAAAAACTGTCATTACATTTCATCAGCCTTGACGGTATTTGTGTTACATTTCATCACCCTTGACGGTCGCCGAGCACGTCTAGTGTATCGAGCTGTCAAATTGACGTGGCTTTTGACTAAGTTATCAGAAACTGACTAATTGACTAACTTGTATTAAACTTTGACAGAACTATCATCATTACGTAGACGTCTTCTCTTCTTCTCTCTTCTCTTGACGTAGGCGGAGATCTTATTATTTTGTATATCTGTGCCCAAGCGTATCTCGCTTGGTCACTCGCGTGGTGATGGATAACGATGATGATGATAATGAAATGTGAATGAAAATCCTATGTGTTAATCCAGCGCTTATTTCGCACCTCCATACCAAATTTCATCATAATTGGCCCCACCGTTTGACCGTGAAAGAGTAACAAAGATCCACACATTCACACATCCATACTCACAAACTTTCGCATTTATAATATTAGTAGGATAGTAGTAAGTAGGATAGGATCAAAGAAAAATAACAGAGATATTATTGTATAACTAAAGTTAATAATACTCGGTAGCCTAGTGGTTATTGCGTCTGGTCTGACTCGGATTGTCGTAAGACGGGGGTTTAAACCCCGTCCAAGGATGTATATTTTTCTTAAAATTACAATGTTTGGTAACGCTTTACCGGCGTTAGCTTTTAAAAATCGTATTATAAGAATTACAATGCATGGAACAATGCCTCAGTCAATCCCGTTTGTTGCCCGTGGTTCAATCGCGTAGTTCTACTGGTTGATATTTGGGCACATTTTTTTGCCTGTGTCTTCAATCTTAGCTATGACAGCTGTCGAAGTGACAGCTGAAGTCATATTTTATAAACCTTCGCACGAGACATAGTTTTGGACAATGCTACCGATAGTTTGTTAATGAATATATAAAAAATCTGAAAATATATTTTAGGAATATTTTTTTTACTTTTATTTATTACTTTTAATAGGGAATTTATTATTTTTTAGAATATAAATATTTATTTATATTATATTCTAAGGCAAAATTAAAAAAAAAATCTATTAAATATAAACTAAGTCAAAAACTTAACCTAAATACTAAATAAACAGTCCACTGCTACCGACTCTACTACCAAAAGTACCTACGCATCAAACTGGCGGAATTGCCTTGCTGGATCGCTAGCGAGATCCGATGTGGTAAATAGATATTTATCACATAATACATAGGCCGTTAACAACTAGTAGGCTCGGAAAGCTTCAGCAAAATACTGAAGCAAAACTTTGCATCGCGAACCTTTCGGAAGAGGACCCGATTAACGATTATTATTATAGATTATTATCTTTAGTTAGTACCGAGATCAATGAAGTTTGTCCAAAGGTTAAAATGTGTACAATTGGGAAGTTAGTTTTTGGTGACTGGGCTACTCGAGGTATTCGAAAAAGTAGAGATACCATGTATGAGTTATATCATAAAAAAACTATGACATCTGATAAAGTTTTCCATAACCATGTCAAAACTTATTCAAAATTATTTAAGACTGTTAGTATGCGTGCTAAAGCTTTGTTTATTAGAGATAAAATTCGGAAATTGAATAACAAAATTAAAACAGTTTGGAAGACTATAAATACTGAGACCGGCAAAAATAAACCAAAAGACACTGCATATGTCCTTGTAATTAACAATCAGACTGTCTCAGAACCAATAAATGTAGCAAACACTTTTGATAATTTCTTCTCTAATTTACCTCTAAAAGTCACCAAGTCACTGAATTCTTGCCCCAATGCAGCAGAAGCTATTCTTAAAGCTAATTTCACGAACGAAGTACCTAGTTTATCTTTTGAATATACTTCAACTGTCGAAATTATAAAAACATTCAAAAGCTTAAATATAAAGACTACTGAAGACTTATGGGAAAGGAATGTCAGTAAAAATTGTAGAGCCAATTATTAGTTTTATGGGTCCTATTTTGGCCCGCTTATTTAATCTTTGTATAGATAGAGGTACCTTTCCTAATTTAATGAGTTATAGTAGAATCACTCCAATTTTTAAGGCTGGAGAAAAAACAGACCCCTCAAATTATAGACCAGTATCTATACTACCAATTTTGAGTAAGATCTTTGAAAAAATTATGCTCAAACAACTTTTGGCGCACTTCAACGAGCATTCAATACCGCACGAAAATCAGTTCGGCTTCACGAAAACAAGATCAACTAAGGATGCCGGTGTGAAGTTAATGACGTATGTCTTACAGGCTTGGGAGAGCTCACATGATGCTATTGGTATTTTTTTGTGATCTCTCTAAAGCATTTGATTGTGTGGAACACCGTATACTGATTCGAAAGCTTTTCCATTATGGTATTCGTGGAGCTGCGCTTGATGTCATCGAGTCATATTTATCTGACAGGATGCAAAAGGTTGGCATAAACGGTGTAACATCTTCAGGATCTATAATTAAAATGGGTGTTCCACAAGGGTCCATTTTAGGCCCTTTTTTGTTCTTAGTTTACATTAACGACTTGCCACTTATGGCCAAGGATCTTTGTGATATTGTTTTATTTGCGGATGACACATCTCTGATTTTTAAAGAAGATAGGAAAGATAGCACACTAATTCAAGTAAACAACGCTCTATCTAGTATCTCTAAATGGTTTGCAACTAATAATTTACTTTTGAATTCAAAAAAGACAAAATGTTTGAAGTTTTCTTTGCCTACTGTTCCATATTTGGAGTCCAACGTTACGCTTGATGGAGTTAAACTCGTAATGGACAAGGAAACAGTCTTCCTAGGCATTAAAATTGACGCAAAATCACAATGGGGTCCTTATGTAAATGCCCTGTCTGGGAGACTCAGTTCTGCTGCATATGCAGTACGTAAAATAAGAGAGCTAACAGATGCTTCTACGGCGCGGTTAGTGTATTTTGCATATTTCCACAGCGTAATGTCATATGGGATATTGCTATGGGGTTCAGCGGCTGATAGAGAGACCATATTTATCCTTCAGAAACGTGCTATCAGAGCTATATACAAAATGGGTCCCCGTGAATCTTTGAGAGATTTATTTAAAGAAATCAATATATTAACGTTCCCTTCCTTATATGTATTTGAAAATATAATGTATGTTCGTAAAAATTTACAAAAATATAAGTTAAGTAGTGATCACCACACTTTTAATACCAGAAATACAAATAGGATAGCTGTACCTAGTTTAGACTTGCGAAGACTAATACTCGTAAGTTATTCCTAGGAAATTGTGTGCGTTTTTATAATAAAATCCTAAAGCACATTACTGAGCTCACAGAGGGCAAATTCAAGTTGACTGTAAAAAACGTTTTAATAAAAAAAGCTTACTATAAAGTTCGACATTATATAGAAGATAAAGATGCTTGGAATACTTCACTTCTGGCAAGCTGTCTCTCTGCCACCCATAAAATGTAATATTTGTAGTACCTAAGTAGAAACATTGTAAACATCCATATAAAAAGAATGGCCCCGAGTTTCTTGCCGCTTCTTCTCGGTGGGTTCTATATATTTTGGAACGCGGCGGTAGAGTCTTTATAGTACATTATAATGAAAAGTTGACGTTCATAAGTGCGTCTTTGATGCCTAAATTGAATGAATGATTTTGACTTTGACTTTGACACATTCCAAAAACGTCATCATTTTAAACACTTTGCGGTCGCCACATACACTGGTGCTGTAGCCTGCGGTCGTTTCGCGCTGCAGCTGCAGACTGCCGGCTGCAGTGTTGGCGCACACGAAATCAGTTTCATACTAGAAATTCATACAAACCAGTGGTATTGCTTGCAGTTTGCAGTCTGCGGTTGGTCTCATACTTGTACCTCTAGAGAACATCAGCGGCTTGACCTTAGTAGGAACTATTAGGCAATCGATGCCTTGGCGGAAAAATTCACTGGCAGCGTTGCGACATAGGAGATAACCTCTAGTCCCAAAACACGATTGATAAAGATGTCACATCGGACGTTAGAGGTCAAGAGAATAATCCCTGGTTTGTAAAAATATTGCGCAGTTTATGAGATCTTTAGAGTAAGCTGATACGAGATTTGGTATAACATTTGTAGATAAGTATACCTCTCAATTGTTTTAGTTGAAACGATAAATTATTTATCTTAAATCTACTTAAGATAAATAATGTATCGTTTCACTACATTCTTGAGAGGTATTTATCTACAAAAATGATATACCAAAGCTCGTGTCCGTGGGGTGTCGGTTTAGAATAGTACCCCCCCAACTCTACCCGTGGGTGCGGTAGAAGTCGTGGGTGCTAATGTATATAATTAAATACGTTACTCCTGCTCTTACTCACATAATCAACCTTTCGCTTTCATTTGGTCAATTTCCCGACTCTTGGCGTAGAGCCTACGTATTGCCTCTACCAAAAATATGTTATCCTACTCTTTCTAGTCAATTTCGACCCATCTCTATTCCACCATTTCTGTCGAAGGTAATTGAATCTGTCGTGTGTAAGCAAATCACTGAGTATCTTTTAAAAAACAATCTTTTTAACCCTCTCCAGTCTGGTTTTCGGTCAGGGCACAGCGCAATGACTGTGTTGGAGTATGGAAAACACCCATGTAACGATCTTGGTTCTCATTGATTTCAGCAATGCTTTTATCGCGGTTGACCATGACCTCCTGGCTATACTAGACCACCTAAGTTTTTCTTCTGCGGCCACAAACTGGTTCTCATCTTATTTGAAAGGGCGTAAGCAGGCTATTCGTGTCGGTCAGAACTTTGTGGTGTGCGTTGGAAGCTGGTGTTTCGCAAGATGGAATCCTCTCGCCGTTACTATTTTCAGTATTCATAAATATACTCTCTTCTCACCTCCAATGTGACCATCATTTCTACGCGGATGACCTTCAGCTTTAGCACCACTCCAGCGTCCAAGACCTAAATTACGTGATAAATTCGCGTAATGTGGACTTAGTTCGTCTTTTGTCCTGGTCTGAATGATTTGGTATCAAAGAGTTGACCCAGATAAATGCCAAGCTTTTCTAGTTTGTAGCTCACGCCCGCTCTGCAAAATTGACTACTCCTGTTTGTTCCCATTGAAGTATAACGATTGTGTCATCACGCTTTTCTCTACAGTTAAAGATCTTGGCTTGGGAACTGATGCCAGTCTGTCTTGGATACCACAGGTAAAAGAAGTATCTCTTAAATTCTGCGCTTCACTGGACCATATTATTCACCTAAAAAAATTGTTGCCTACCGACACTAAAATCGCTTTGGTGAACGCACTCCTTTTACCCATTATTGATAACGCCGATATTTGCTAACTCAATCTATCCTCAGATCTTCTTAACAAATTTGATAGACTTCTAAACACATGCATTTGATACATTTGTTGTCATCGCAAGTATTTAAAATTAATAATATTCGATTATCGCAAAAAAAACCTAGTTCTTCGTATGAACAGTTATCTTACCTGGAACTTACAAATTGATAGAATTAAAAGCAAACTTGCATCACTTCTTGGCTGTTTCAAAAATATGGTGCGTTGATTACGACATAGTATCTACAACGCCTTAGTCAAACCACACCTACAATACCTCATCGTAGTCTGGAGTAGTGCTACTAAAACAAAATTAGCCGATATTCAAATTGCACAGAATAAAATAACTATTTCACTTACCTTACCGAAGTCCAACCCATAAAATCGATGTTGAAACTAAAATAATGAATATCAGACATTTATACATTTACAATATTAGTATTTTTATTAAAAAAGCCCTAGACAAAAACATTCATACCAACGTGACATTCACTAAACTTAAACAAGTGTCTAAACGCAGCACGAGACGAGCGAGTTTCATTATTCTACCAAAGACACGAACAAACTATGGCAAAAAAATGGTAACGTTTGAAGGAGCACAGCTTTTTAATAAAATACCCCCAAGTATAAAAAATGCTCGATCATTTAGCACTTTTAAGGTTCAATTAGCCCAGTACAGAATTAACAATTGCAAATCACTTTTTTTTTTTTTTTTTTTTTTTTTTTCTTTATTTAAAGAGCTTTTTCGCTATGGCGAATATGTCGCTCTGTATGGCAATATCAGTATCAAACAAACACAAAAATAACACATTACATAATAATATGATTATGTTACATAGTTAATCCCTACGCTTAAGACCATGTTTAACTAACTCTAGTATCATTTTGACTTGTTCAGAATGTGGGCACGATAGATAGGTATTGCATAAGCCAATGGAACTGTCACGAAATATTATCTGTCTAGGTCCCTCGTTACGGACACATTCCATCAATATATGGTATGCGTCTTCCACAACGTTACATGCGCTACACAATGGTGAATTAACCTTACGCATCAGATGACCGAATTTATTTAGTGGAATGTGTCCGCTCCGCAGTCGAAGCAATAGAACTAGATCCTGCCTACTTAGCTTACTATTATCAATCCATGGGGAGTTTAGAGGCATCGGCTGTATTGTTTTAAACCAAATTCCTTTTTCTCGGGATCGCTCATCAAAATACTCCTTCCATAATGTCCGACACCTATTCTTCACTAAAGATAAGCAATCAGTATAATAAGGTTGTAGGTGGAAGTCAATACCGCAAATCACTTTAATAAAAATATTTGTCAAGTGTTTGTTATGATAAGTGTAAATAAGACGAAACTACGGTTAAATTTGTTTATGTATTGTTCTCATGCAAGTGATGTTAATCTTTTTAGAGAATAAATTTCTTTAAACCTAAGTATGATAATGTGTCAGAGTATCCGAAAAAGTTGAAATGGCTCCAGATTAGAGACAAAAGAAATGCGAGAATTCTCGGATTATTGTACTCTCTACTAAAAGATCCTAACACTCTTTCTGACCCTAGAGGTTCTTTCCAATTTATTTCTGATACATATGACCTAAATCTCAGATCTACCGATAACCTATTGCTCAGCACTCCAGTTAGTATACTCCACTTCTTTTCAAGAAAAATCCTTCAGAGTCGCAGCAGTGCGATTATGGAATACATTACCGCCTAAATATAAAACAAGCTCCTTCTAAGGAAAGTTTTAAGCGGCTCGTCCGCGAACATTTTTATAAAGCGTTTTTGAATCTATAATCGATTGTCAAATAAATTCATATTATATTTATTGTCTATTATCTGTATGTGTGTACTCGTATGTATGTATGTAATAAATATATAGTGCATGTTTTATTTATAATATATTATAGTGTGTATTATTTATTTAGTATGATCATAATTTAAATGTAGGTATTTTTATACAGTATTTTTCCTTTGATTTCTTTTCACGCCCGACTCCTCTTTTTGGGACAATGTGTAGGATGACTGGTAGAAAATGCTTTTTAGCTTTTTAGCATTAAGTCCTCCATTTGTACTTTATTTTATTGCAATAAAGAATTAAATAAATGAATAAAGTCGGCTGAGGAATAACACGATTGTTATTCCTCAGCCAACTTTATTTATTGCGGTGGGCAGCAGCACCTACCCAGTATAAAACCTAAAACTGCGCTCGCCAGCCCGCCTGCGAAGCGTGGCGAGGATTGGCATAACCCCTCAATGACGGACGCAGCAGGAACCAGGCCCCCAGTCCCCTGCAGCCCCGCTATTCCTAGCTACGGTAGCGGCCACGGTAACGGTGGGACAGGGGGTGCTTAGATAGGTAAAACGTTGGCTGATGAAATCATTTTGAGTAACTAATAAATGTAAATCGTCTGAATCTCAATTCACATTGCAAAGATTCTCCCAGTCGTTTGGTTTACTTCCTACTGACTGCACAGAGATTTACACGACAATTAATAGTCTGAAGTCCGGCAGCTCAGTGGGGCATGACTTTAGTTTAGTTTTAAAATATACTAAAGATATAATTGTTCCATACATTACATATATATGTACTGGCTATTTTCCTAGTTCATTTAAAATTGCTCTTATTAAACCCATTCATAAGAATGGTGACAGAGATAGTATCAGTAATTATCGCCCAATTTCTATCCTTCCTGCATTGTCTAAAATTATAGAGCGTCTACTGAGCAAGCGACTGCATTCGTACCTCAATAAATACAAAATTGTTTCAGAAAACCAATTTTGATTCGTATCTGGAAAATCTACTGAAGATGCAGTTTCAGAACAGAATATGTAATTCGTCAAGTAAATAAACAAAAAAAAATGCCTGGGTATTTTCTTAGATCTTGCAAAAGCGTTTGATACTGTCTCTGTTCCCATCTTACTTAAAAAGCTGGAGAAGATAGGAGTCAGAGATATTTCGCTTAAACTTTTTACAGAATATCTAACTAATAGAAAGCAAAGGGTAATGATTGGCAACTACGTAAGTAAAGAGACTTCTATCAATTACGGTGTACCTCAGGGTAGCATTCTCGGCCCGACACTCTTTTTGATATATATCAATGACTTATGTAATTTGAAACTCGAAAATTCTAAACTTGTAGCTTACGCTGATGATACAGCGTTAATTTTTGTGCGCCAACTTGGAAAGAAGTTACTGACCTGGCTGAAATTGGTCTCAAAGAAGTTCTGTCCTGGCTCCGCAATAACCTTCTTACACTAAACGTTGGCAAAACAAAATTCTTGCCATTCTCCAACTCCTCCGTTTGCAAGCCTGACAATGTTTTGACACTAAAAGCACACCGTTGTTCTGTTCCATCCTCTCAAAACTGTTCATGCTATTCTTTAGAACATGTATCTTTTATCAAATATCTGGGCATAACTGTAGACGAAAAACTGAACTGGCATGAGCATATTAAAGTTTTGACTGGTAGGGTAAGAAAACTCATTGTGATATTCAAACGCATAAGGCACATAGAAGACTTAACGTTGTTGAAGTCAACCTATTATGCTCTTTGCCATTCAATTTTGGCTTACTGTAGTACTGTTTAGGGAGCAACATTCAAAACCTTCCTATTGCAAGTATAGCGATCCCAGCGGGCTGTATTGAAGGTCATGTTATCAAAACCGTTCAGATACCCTACTAAACAACTGTACGCTGACGCTAAAGTTCTTGCCGTAAGACAAATATTTATTTATAAGTCTGTATTAAAAACTCATCTAAACACTCCTTATGATCCAAACAAGTATCTGTCTACACGTCGTAAAGGTAGACTAGTGCTTCTCCCTGATGTCTCATCAGAGTATGCGCGAAGACATTTTAGATATCTAGGTCCATATCTTTATAGAGAAATTAGTAAAAAAATTAATATGTATCCATTAACATTACAAACATGTAAAAAGGTTCTGAAAGAGTATTTGCTAAGTTTAAGCTATGCTGAAACCGAAAACTTACTTGTTAGACTAAATTAAGTAAACTATTTTTTATTGTATTTTTATGTTCTGCACTTTATTACTCTTAACTTAGGTACATATCATTAACCTACTAATCATGTAACCCCCGTACATGGATATTGTTAATAAAACAAATTTGTTACATAATAATTTTCGAACATATACCTATATAGAAGTTCACACTCACACTCACTCTCACACGCACACCCTCATACACCCACGAGCACTCCCTTCCTCCCTACAAACAAAAAATAATAAAATAATATAGGTCTAAGTATGAATCAAATTATGAATACTCATTAATTTTAAATTGTCAAATTTCATATTGCATGCTATTATTTAATTAGTCATTAGAACTAACGTCAATTCAATGTCCCACAACTATTGTCATTGTCAATTATTTATATCAGTACTAAATCTATTAAGCATTCTCAGGTTCCTCTTTTCGTGAACCGCGCAATGCAGCGAGTAACTTAGCGATACTAGAAACTGGTTATCCGCATGCATAGAATGTTTTACTTGAGCCGCTATCTACCGTATTTGGAATAAATAAAATGCACTTTAACGCTACGTTATTAAGGGTGACATTATATTTCACATCGGCAAAACATTGCGTGTGCTGATAAATATGTATTACTTTATTAGTGTATCGGTTTAGGTATTGTTAATTAAGAGCTAATAGCTACTTACGTTGTTAATTTTGTTATTTTGCCTACCTAGGTTAAATGAATCACAATATAATTTAAAACAACAAAATATAGAGGTAGGCATGAGAAATTTTAGTCATAAATCTGGTATGTATTTATTTAGATGGGTTTTACTTGGATAGGCGTTTAATTTTGTAAATTAATGAACCGTTTGAACTGTTACTATACTGGAGGAAGACATTGACAGCTGTAACACAGGTACGACCTAGCACAGTTGTCAATGAATATCAATTGTACCTACTTACCACAGTTTTGTGTTAATTATATAAATTACATACTTTATTTAATTAGAGATATAGTTAAGATATGTACTTTGTGATCTGAACTGAATAAACATATATTATAGACATATATTATATAAGAATCCCCGGCAGACGCCCGGCTACCGCCCCCAACGACGACGACTGGCCCTGGTGACACGCAACATACGCACGATGAGGACAGGCGAGAAGATCTATGAGCTGGAAGAAGCAATGAGTAGGTTACACTGGAACATTATGGGGTTATCTGAAGTTCGTAGAGCGGGTGAGTACACGATAACCCTAAAATCAAGTAACCTACTATGCTACCGGATCTCACGGTGGTGTCAGGTTTCTAGTCCACAAGTCCATTACTAACAACATAGTTGCGTTCGATAGCGTTTTCAACAGGGTCGTATACCTATTACTCAGAGTTTTCTCAGAGAGAAAAAAGGAGTGATGCTCGTTCTATAATCACGCGGGATAAGCACAAGCTATTCATACATGTAATGCGTCTCCACAGAGTAAGTCATTATTTTATGGGACAATGTATACGATTCTATAATAAACTTCAATGTCATAGAGTAGCGTGTCTTACCCTACTGATACCATTATTAAAAAAGCCCGCTGAGTTTCTTGCCAGCAGGCCTAGACAAAAGATGTTTCTGTTATCGTTAACGCCAAACGACAACTTCAAAATGTATGACGTTGACATTACCTGTGGAAAAGACATCGCGCTATGTTCGTAAACCCATTTTTATCTGTAGCGTGTGAGGAAACACGCCTGTTTGAACTTTGTCTAGGCCTGCAGATCTTCTCAGTTGTGGTTGCGTTCCGATCCGGTTGTAGATTTAAGTAAAATGAAATGACAATTTGTAAGTGTCCCCGTAGGGGGCATCCTACTTACAACTAGTATTATAAAGGCGAAAGTTTGTGAGTATATGGATGTATGGATATACTAATCCTGCCCAGACGATGTCGCGGGCATAACCTAGTATAATAATAAAAATCAATTACTGTTCCTTATTAAACATTTTACACCAAAAATCGCAGGTAACTCTTAGGCTTAATACAAGTGCCTTATAATATATAAACAAGGCTTACATGCAAACAATCTTTGATGTGAGCAGAAATATCTTAAATTTTGTAGTTTAGTGAATGGTTTAGTTTTTAAACTGCCAGTATTGTTTCTATGGACTGTCAATTTGATAGCTTACAGTTGATTTGTAGTCAGTACGGTTTGACATTTTCTAATCCTTTATGAGCAGGTGGAATCATTGGCCCATTTTTTAAACATATGGTGCTAATAATATGCCTGTTATTGGAGAGCGCTACAAAAATGATTGATAACTTCTTCGTACCTCATTTGAATGGCATTGATGAGACAGAGCTTCAGTTTCAACAAGATAGGACAACTTGCTACACAGCGGGCGGCACCATTAATTTTATGAGGGAAACATTTTGGTAAACGCATAATTTCGCGTAATGGACATGTGAACCAACCTCAACAATCCCGTGATCACACACCTTTAGATACCTTCTTTTGGGGGTAAGTAAAGTAACTAGTCTCTGCTTATGTCATTTGGAAGTCTAAATTAAATGTTATTGCTGATATACGACCCCAGTTGCTCGATAAAGTCGTCGAAAGTAAGACTCCACGATTGCGCTTCATTCCACCTAGCGTTGGCGCTTATATATTCGAAATCATAATTTAAACAGAAATTGCATAAAATTACCTTTTAAATGAAACCAATTTCACAAACTATTATTTTATTTCTTTTTGAAAGTAAAAAAAAACATAAAATACAACAAAAAAGATCCCCTGATTAGTTTAGGTCCATGTCTCCTAAACGGACCTAAACTAATAATGGGTTCTTTTTTTTTTTGGAGACTTGGACCATTCTAGCTCAAGAAAAGCAGAGAATAGACGCTTTTGAGATGTGGTGCTGGAGAAGAATGCTGCGAATACCAAACGCACTAACGTCTCAATTCTGTCACAATTAAAAATTAAGGACCGATTATCTACCGTATGTCATCGTCGTATAATGAGCTATTTTGGCCACATCGCCAGACGTGGCGACAGCAGCTTGGAAACGCTCATTGTGGTGGGGAACGTGGAAGGGAAACGTTCCCGATGCCGGTCTCCGACAAGGTGGTCTGACCAACTTAAAGAAACACCAACGTCCCGCTTTTAAACCGCGGTGGAGATGGCCACAGACCGGAGCCGATGGAGACAGTTCGTTAGAACCAAAGTGCCGCCATGATGATCACGATCCTCAGTCATGAGGGAACGACCGAAGAGAGATTAGCTTAGGTACCTATATGTACCTTATTTTATTATTATTATATTCTTATCTCTGGGTCTATATTTTGAGTATCCAGTTATGCATATATTTAGCAAGCACTCTTTTATATACGAGTGTTTGCATATTATTGTATCTTAGCAAAGGAGATTATAATAAGTATCATGATGTTCTTTTCCTTTAGTTCATCTGTGAAATCATCCAAACGGCTTCAACGGAAGACCAGCGCTGGTCGAACGACCAGCTTAACGCTGAGTTGAGGCCGGTTTGCGACAAATAGGTAAGCACGTTGATTAAAAATATTTTTTACTTTGTTTAAATTAATACTTAGGTAGGACAAATAAACTATTCTGGTTCTGATCCTGATTCTGATAAGTATGTATTTTAGTCATCAGGTTACCACAATACAGACTCCGCTTTCTTTGGGACCTGAACATGTATGGATGTTGTAATAAAATTGGACTCTAAACAACGGGGATAAGTAATTGGGGTTATTATCGTAAATAATATAACTATAGAGAAATAATGATAGTGCAGAAGTTATTTTATTCATGAACTCCTATTTCCTAGGTGCTCAGCTTCTTCCATGGTATCAGGCAGCTTGGTGCCGAGGGTCTCGGGGGTGAAGAACAGCAGAAATCCAGAGACGAGAGCGAATCCGCCGAACAGTACGAATGGCATCTCTTCAAAAGTTGACGCGGCCTGATATAAAAAAGCAACATTAAATACTTAGACGTATTTTTTAATAACATAATTTTAAAAGCAAATACAAATGTATAAGTGTAGTACCAAAACTGTGTATTTCTGTGGATGAATGTTTTTTGTAACAGTAAAATCAATGTGTGGGTTATCTGTAATAAGGAGGGGAACGGAAATGTGTGTGATTCTGTGTTCTGTATTTTGTAAGTTTTTAAACCTAAAAAAATTGTGATAAATTGCAATGAGAAAGCTAGTTTTTTGACTTACTTACTAGTTTTTTTGTTTTAGGACCTCAATCTGCTGTTCACTGCTTACTATAATAGGTAGCGAACCTTCTGCTTTTGGCAGGAAAATTCTACCATTAGCAGACCAACAAAAATCATAGCCACATGTCTTAAGCACATCACGAGCCAGGAAATAAAACCGTTTAGCTTGTGACGTTAACAATTTAGAAACGAATACAGAAGATTTAGGACCTTCTATACCTAAAGTATATGTACTTAAGGAGTTTTTACTAAGTATTAAATCCATTAAATTTCCTGACAGCCAAAAAGGTTTTAGTTTTCTGCAGGTTAGTGGCAAAGACTGCCACTGTATAATATTTTGCCCTGAAAATTACTTACAATAGCCGGCGTTAAAGGCGCCGTGAAGGATCCAATTCTGCCTATCATGGAGGAAAAGGCGAACAGGTTGTGTCTGTACTTGGTCGGGTACAGCTCGGTCGTGTACACGTAGATCGCAGTCACAACCGTGGAGATGGCACACTTCCCCACCAAGTATACTGATAGTGACAGCCCGTACATATCTGTGAAATATAACATAGGTACTTAACATAACATAACGTAAAATCACGCCTGTTTGCCGCAGGGGTAGGCAGATACTACAGCTTTTCACTTGCGCATGATCCTGACGCATCTCTTTTGCTTCATCAGCATTCATCAACTCTTTCATACATGAGCGTTTGTTTATGGTATGCTTGACGTGGCCCTTCTTCAGAACACCATGAATAGAATGTATAGGTAGGTAGGTATTCCACTCATCGAATATGTTTGTCCAATGTAAGTTTGATCAACGAAATTGGATGACTTCATCCAATTAACTAGCAACACCGATATTTGATCAAAATGTTTGACACATAAATCAAAATGGCTGCCAAATTTCGTGGACATTCCAATGACGAAAGTTATGGTAAAATGCTTAGGGGTGCCATAATTTATTTAATATATGAGACACAAATACTGCAAAAATAAAACGAAACCTTTAGACGCAGCAATTATAGCAGAAGAAATCTATGAAACATTTCAAGTTAAGTGTACCGAACAAGTCATGACGATAAAATAAATTGCTTGGGGACACAGTACCAGACAGAAAAGTTAAACGTATTTATGTATTTTTAATTAACAAAATACAAAGAAATCTTGTATTTGAAATTTGATCAAAATTAAATGTTGGACATCAAAATTGAACAAAGAAATTTGACGAGTGGGAACACGTGTGGGAGTTGTCGGGTTTTATCAAATCTTGCGAATTTAAAACCGTTAGTTGAACATCAAGGGCAGGTCTGGCCAGAGTTTTCATATCGGACAAGAAAAATAAATGTTCTTTAGATATGGGAATAATTTCTTTGAGTTACAATTTCTCAATTGCTAAACTTGCAATGTGAACTTAAAAACACTAGATTGAACTACACAGTTCAAAGATACCGTCACATATAGGCAACTCTACTCCAAAATAACATTATTAGGAAAAAGAAATTATTGGATTCAATATACAAAAAACAAAAAACTGTGGCTTCAGGATGTTTATACATTGTGGAACGAAATGAGAGGAATAATTTACGTTGTGATTCTGCTATACGAGATGCATTGGCTATTATTGGATGCGATATTGTTGAACTGTGTAATGTGTGTCGTGACAGTGCCTATTTTAATTTATAACTTCGTCAAATGTTAGTAAAAAAAGCATGCACCTGCCGATAAAGATGCAGATACTTGCTCGTGGAGTCTAACCGACGTGACTTATTCCTCTGAGGTGACAACAGTTTTAAGGTGACACTATATTTAAATAGAATTAATAGTCGAAGTGAAATTTTACGAAATAGATTTAAAAGTTCAAATTATTATGTTGGTTTCTTCTGTTAACGATACATAAGTATTTAACCAGAATTTTTACCTGTAGGAAGAAAAATGTACGCAAATTGACAAGCTGCGCACATCCAGAAGCCTCCCATCAACACTGGTTTCCTTCCAATCCTGCTAAGCAAAAAAACAGATATCCAAAACCCGGGAATCTCTACTGCAGACACTGCGATATAGTTCACATACTGATTCCCAGACATATTCACGGCATTGATGGATAGACCGTAGTACACCAGCGTCATCGTGATCCACCACACTGGTGAAACAATACATCTTATCAAAATCTTCTTGTGTCTAAAGACCTGTATGATTAGCCATGGCTCATTCTTTTTATTCAACTTCTCTATAGCTTTTCTTTTCTTCTCTTCTTCTGCCGTCAGCCTTAGCAGTTGCAAGGATTTATCTGAGAGCTGCTTCCTATTTATTCGAGCGACTTCTTTGAGTTGTGCTTCGGATTCTGTGTAGCGACCCTTACTCATGTACCAGCGGACGGATTCAGAGATGAACCAGAAGTAGCCGATGGTGATAAGCTGCGGAACGTAGAGCGCGAGGGTTAAAGGTCTCCAGTAGGGGACCGCCCATGCGATCAGACCCATGAAAACACTGCCTAGTGCGAAGCAGGATGACAGGATACCACCGGCAACTACACGGTATTTAGGCCCCACCAGCTCCAATACTGTAAACATCAAAATAAAATTAGTTACACAAAAGTTTCGAAAATTCAAGTAGTTAACATGAGACGAATGCTATGTGCATACAACACGCTCTTTCTTGAAATTGAAAGCAATTGATGATCTGTCACATATGAAGATAATTTAGTGTATTAAATCTTATAAAAAAGTTTATGAAAAATGTAACACTAAATAAATTTGAAATAACTTGATGTCAGTACCATGATAGTTCCAAGTATCTATTATCGTATTAATATATTTTTTCGCCTTTTTTAGTGACCCTTGCTACCCACGGGATTGATTGTCATTCACCGTCAATCACGAAATCATCAAGATAGGCGAAACACTTTACAGTTATTGGATTGTAACTCAAAAACCGCTTGATCGAATTTGATTAAATTTAAATGGAACCACCTCGGACGCATAGTCAAAAATAAAAAAATATCGAAATCTTATGCGTGTTCATAAATTTAAAAAAAAACATACGCGTTGAATTGAGAACCTTTTAGAAGTCGGTTGATAAATTTAACCTTAAGCCACCAATGATCTTACCCAAATATCTATTTCCTAATCTGTGACGAAATGCCGTACCTTAAGTTGCTTTGTCTCATTTGTAAATTTCAATATGTACGTAGAATGTGTAACTTAATCTGTGAGCTAAATTTAAGTGCAACATTGCATCGTTTTAGATAAGTGCGTTAGCTTTTATTTGATTTTTGACGTTCACGGTTCACGTAGTGTTTCGCATAGTTCCAGTTAAACGCAGTTACTAAAACCTAATCTGTTACATGCGCGCAAACACCCTGCGTGTATGGTGTATGCACACACATACACGCGTTCTCACATATCACACGCACTCGCGCATGATGCATGTATATGAAATAATCATGAATTTCTCTATCATGTTTTACCGAGTTAAATATTTTATATAATTATAATCCCATATCATTTATTAAGCGGTACGTATATAATATTTACTAGTAGTTGACGATAATCTGATAAGACAGTATGTTGTCTACCAAAATGGTTTGATATCATTTTATACATATAATTATGTAGATTAGATATTACGTCATGGATTTGTATATTATGTAATGTATTATGTATACAGTGATAGATCATAAATGTTGATATAAGGCAAATATTCAAGCCTTGCAACACTAAAGTTAAAGTATTCACTCAATCGCTCTGGCATTCATTCATTCATACTTCGCTGTTCGTTCGCTCTTCGTGAAAATAAGATAATTTCAGTAAACTAACGTCGAACCGATCACACTTGTTTTCTTTTCCCTGTGCCCATATCCAACAATAAATTTGATGGCATAGTCCCTCACATAGCATACACCTACAACGAATAAATTATTACAGATTGTGCGAGGTATCCTTATATTAAAATTCCATATTATATTGAAAAGAAAATATATATGAAATATTGTCTACCTATATTTAATAAATACTTAAGTGTAAGTGGTCAGAGTCAGTTGAAGTGACAGTGGGCAGACCACGTAGCACGCAGAACAGATGGCCGATGGGGCCGAAAGGTTCTTGAGTGGAGAACAGGGACCGGCAAGCGAAGCGTAGGTCGTCCACCGACAAGACAAGATGGACTGACGACCTGATAAAGGTCACAGGACAACGTTGGATGCAGGCCGCATCCAAACGGTCCCTTTGGAATTTTGTGGTGGACGCTAATGTTCAGCAGTTGACGTCCTACAGCTGAGATAATGATGATATGATATGATGAGCATCTACAAAATAGCAAGATCTCCGCCTACGTGAAAATCGTAATGATGACTGTTTTGCCAAAGAGTGTGCCAGTCTCTGATAACTTTGTCAAAAACACACTGTGTTAATCAAGCGCCTCATCTACCTCCTTAAAATTATCCCCTCCGTTTGAGCGTGAAAGAGTAACAAACATCCATCCATACACCCACACATCCATTTATCCATACTCTTAAACTTCCGGGATTTTTACATTAGCAGGATTCTATTGCTTGACATTAACTTGTTTTTCATTCAACTATACAAGAAAACCTCAAAACTAGAATAATAATGGAATGTCTTGACATACTCCTGTAGAAAAAACTATCACTTTAGTTTTTTACGTGCAGGAATTGGCTAAGTCTATATAAAGGCAAGCTTGAACATAAGTACCTAAAATATATGTCGTAGAGAAAACTCCCGACCCGAACACTGCTTCCACGATCTCCGAGATCATGAACCCCGTGTAGGTGGTCGCCCAGTACCGTGTCACGCCAATCCAGGCCGTATTGAAGCAGTTGAGTGCTAAGGCGGTGCGCCGCCCCCAGCGGTCTGAGATGTACCCCGTGATAGGCAGAGCGGCAAATGTGCCGAATGTGCGAACAAAGCCGATCAGGCTGCGCCGCCACTCGTCGCAGCCCAGGTCAAACTGAAAATGACAATGCAAGATAAGTACGATGTACGGAGTATATTGTCAGACCTAAAAGAAAGCGGATGCTGCTTGCAGAATCTATTGTTCATGGTTCATAAATATATATCAGACACCTTTATTAAAACTACCTGTTCGGAACAGGAACGCAAACTGCATATTGTTTAAATCCATAGATAAAAAAGGTTTCTTTATTGAATCTGGATGCAGAACCCTTCTGGAGAAAAACGATAATTAGCTTATGCTTTAAACTTTCAGTGCACTATTAGGTATTATATTGCTGCTTAGTTCTTTGCTACTTGGAGTTCGTCGGCATTGCAAGTAAAACTTTGAATATATATATATTTGGTGGGCAGGCCACATCGCTCATAGTACCACCACCACAGACCACGCACCAGCTAAAGATGTAGTGTAGGCTGGCCCACGCAAGGTGGAATGGCAACCTCGTCAAAACCGCATTGAATTGCTAGATGCAGGAAGCGAGTAGATGGTCCAAGTGGCGCTCTATGTGGGATGCCTATGTTCAGCAGTAGACGTATTCCGGCTGATAATGATGAAAAAAATTTTGATTTGATGCCTTTTTTAAGAACGGCCAAGTTAGTACCCCTTACTTGCAGACCAGCCCCAGTGGATGGCTCTGCTTTTACATATCCATTGAGGCGGGTTTTGAATCGAACACTACCGCTTACTATATTTGTAATATTAAACACACACAACCAGCTGTGCCCCGCGATACCACCCGCGTGGTGATACCACCATTACGATCCTTTCAGCAATTTAGGCGTGATAAGGTAACAAACAGACTAAGAAACAGAGACACAGGGTTACAAACGTGTTAGTTATTTGATATTTGTTTTCGCGCGCATTTGCAAGTGCACTGAGCTGCAAATTAGCAAATAAACGTAAAGCTTAAAGGGTTAACAATTAACATATAGTGTTAATGATTATTGAGCGTGCGATATAGACGACGCGTGAGTTGACGTTCATCATAATTTCAAACCACTGCTGAACATTAGCCCCCCTCGTACATTTCCAAACGGACCGATTGGAAGTGGTCTCCATCCAACATCGACCTGTGACCATTATCAAGTCGTCTGATCCAATTTTCAGTAGATGACCTACGCTGCGCTTGCCGGTTCACCACTCTAGAGCCTTCCGACCCCATCAGCTATCAGTTCTGCGTTCTATTTACCCTTCCCACTGCTGTTTCAGTTCATGTTAATCACGTACGTTATTACAAAATGCCCGTAACCTATAACGAAACCTCATAATACACTATGACAGTATTTTCAAATGTGAAACGGTAGGTTTTACTTTTGGCCCAGCTAGACACTAGGTATTTCAAAATCAAAGAAAATTCATTCTGCTACCTGTTTCCCTATACAAGTCTACTCTCAGTCTTGAATAATGCACATATTTATACGAGTATAAACAGTAGGAATTTTAATACCATTAAGTTGCGTGCCTGATGGTAACCATTCCGCTTGGCAATGACAGTTACTGTACTGTGCTCGCCACTCCGAGACATACATTCGTTAGTAGCATAGGCCCAGTAATGTAACATTGAAGAAAAAAGTTATGGATTCGAGTGTACTACCCTGCCTGACGTACAGTGCTCAAATATGGATCACCGACAAAAGCACCACGACAAAAATACGCTCGTGTCAGAGAGGAGCATACTCGGCGTCAAACTAAAAGACAGACAAAATAGCTATAAAAATAAGACCAAAAACAAAGGTGATAGACGCAGTACAACATGCTCGTAGCTTAAAGTGGAAATGGGCAGGACATATTGCCCGATCTTCTGACGAAAGATGGGCCAAACGAGCTACTAAGTGGACAGGACCTGGAAATAAAAGAGCACCGGGTAGACCTAGGACTTGTTGGAATGATGATATTATAAAGATAACAGGAAGATACTGGATGCAATCAGATAGTGACAGGGAGTAATGGAAGCTATTGGAGGAGGCCTATACTATACGCAAAAGGGGCCAGGACAGATTTGGTGAAAATGATATTATGTAAATATTTAATTTTTTTAGATATTGTTTCTAAACTCTTACAAACTAATTGAATTTGTCTTGGATGTAACAAAGGTTTAAAAAATAATAAAAAAAATAAAAAAAGTACCAAAGCTTACATCATAAACGACTGTCTGAGTGTTTTCATAGACTCGTTCTTCGCAATCCTGTACTATGCTCGCATCGAACAGAGAAGCGGGGCATGTATCGTTCCACACGTTAGCAGGAACAGAGATGTTCGCATATCTCTGGCAGTTGTCGAAAGAACCATCACTAGCAGGAATAGCATTGTAAATCCAGGAGGGGATGAACTCAGTCGGTGACGCGTCTTCACATTCTGGGATTAAACATCTGAAACATATCAGAAATAAGTAGTGGGTACCAATGTTTTTAACGGTATCAAAATTTTGCTGCTGTTTCTTGTAACTACCTTTTTGTGAGGGGATGAATTAGGAGTTGATACCACCTGAGTGCCAGATATTCTGCCGCGGAGCACTAGTGCTTAAGCAGTACTGTGTAAGGGTGTGAGGGGATCTATAGCAAATGGATGGCTATTGATGTCAAAGTTCTTGACTGGTCAAATCCAAGTAATAGTAGGTACTTATGACTGAAACTGCCAATTTTAGGCTCTCAAAAATTATTTAAGTAGGAAGGTTTGTCGTCTACTTGAATCCACTAGATATATGGTTGTACCCCCTTGAGAGCAACCACTATAGACAAAACATTTTTTTTGGAATTGATCACAGAACAAATGTTCTGTGGTATTGATTTTCAGATTCAGATGCCAGAGCTACACAAGCTTAAAATAACACTTATTGGGTTGCAGATAAGTTACTGGGAAACGACGGAAAAGCTATGAAGTAATGGAGCAGCACTGCACTGCATTCGTCAATACACGGCATAAGTCCCATTCGCTCAATAACTTTACATCTACAGAATCTCTAGTACAGTAATTATACAGCAAAACGGCATTACAGAAGAGTCTAGCAAAACTAAAGTCTAAAATTCACTTGATTGTCACCACCTGGAAAGGGAATTTACTAAAGCTAATTCAATCACTCAGCAGTCTTTTTGCGAGTATAATATTTTCAGAACAGTCTTGTTCTAACTTTTGAGTATATGGGACATTTAATTTAACAAAATACTTTATCGTTTATTAATATATTTAGACGCAGGTTGCTGCGTTCTCAATTCGATCGAGTCTAAAGTCTCTATTGATAATGATCGTGCTCATGATAATATAGGATCTTCAGATCTTGATTCTTCGCACAGCATTTGATAATAGCACTTGGACGAGTAGATATAAGACAGATAAGGCAAAAATATAGCCAAATTGATACCTACTGACTGGACGACTAATTTACACATCAGTGTACATAACCGTAAAAACAAGTTATTCTGACCTTGTGGTAATCCTTGCAGTTGTGAAAATATACTCTGCGTGAAACGCTGAAAAGATGACGCCGATTGTGGCCAGTGCCAGGGTCCGAATCTGGAACCTTCCGAACTGCCCAATTTCGTTGATTAGAATATCGTCCAAGTCCACCTTGGAAGAAACTGGCACTTCATCTGTGTTATCTTTTTGGGTATCACACATGTTGTTATTTTATTTCGTTTTATTTTATTTAATCTCATTCGTGGTTTCACTGTGAGTTGCAAATCGCGAATATTGTACGTAGGTAATATTTATATTGATAAGCAGCACGAATGAAGACTGCATTTTTAAACTGGTCAGTTTATTACACCAGATAAACTTACTTTCTAGATTATTTATAGATTGTGAAATCCTCTTCATGTGTGTAATCTTAAGGTTGCTTTATTACATTCTCAGGAGTATGATTTTTTTTTATTTACTTTTGGTTTCCGCCCTAAACCCTAGACAAATTCTTGATTTATAAAATATTGTACTTAAATCTGTTCCTATGAAAATTTTGAGAAATCAATAATAAAATAATAATATAGGACAACATCCACACAAAGGTCTTCAGGTCCCAAATTAGGCAGAGCCTTTACTATGGTAATTTGATGACTGATATACATACTTAAATACATATACACACCCAGACACAGATCAAACAGGCATGTTCATGCACACAAATGTTTGACCAGTCCGGGGATCGAACCCGGGACCAGCGGCTCAGAAGGCAGGGGTGCTACCAACTGCGCCAACCGGCCTGTCAGCCGGTAAGTAATAAGTCAAAGTCCAAATCAAAATCATTTATTCAATTTAGGCATCAAAGACGCACTTATGAACGTCAATTTTTCATTATAATGTACTTTAAAGACTACCGCCGCGTTCCAAAATATATAGAGCCTACCGAGAAAAAGCGGCGAGAAACTCAGAGCCATTATTTTTATATAAATGTTTACAATGTTTATATAATAATTAGGTACTTCAAATATTACATTTTATGGGTGGCAGACTGACAGCTTGCCAGAAGTGGAGTATTCCAAGCATCTTTGTCTTCTATATAATGTCAGACTGTATCGCCAATTTCTTAAATTATATAACAAATATGTAATAGCGTTTTATTTTTCTGCCGTATTGACAGCAAGTAGATTATTCTTATGTTATTTTACTAGCTGACCCGCCAGCGGCTGCGCTTGCTTGGTCTTGATGTATTAACTCTCCAAGTCAGATAACACAAGTCTGAATGCATTTATCTCAACTGCTTATTTTATTTACCATAAAATGCTGGAATGTACAGAACTTTGAATTTATTTAGAACCTTTTATACCTACATTACCTACCCATATTCATGCAAATGAATTGTTTTGACGTTTGTATTTGACTTTGATGTTTCTTCTGTCATACCTAACTTTCAATATACTTTAGTGTGACATATCAGTATTTTCATATGTCCATCAAACTAATTAAAAGGTTAATGGAAGCGCCGTCTTGGAATCTCGGAGTCCTGTGTTCAATTCCCGGGGTGGACAGTTATTAGGATTTTCTGAGAAAGAAATTCTCAATAGCAGTCCGCAGTCTGGAACAGTACTCCGTAGATAGCAATAGGCTCGCCCTCTATTACATGGGACCGATTATATATCCGGCTAAACGCAGATATAATATACCGCTGTTTACCCCTTCGAGGATATACAGGTGTAACGATTTGATAAGCTGTGTTTAAAAATAACTTTTATTGCATTCTAGTTAAAGTTTATTTATACCAATTTTTGAGTGACTTGCATCAGATTTTTTTAAAAATAATTTCTTAACGTTACTGCACAATTAATATGGGTATATTTGCAAAAATTAAAAGAAGACTCGTTACATTCTTAATCATTATGGTTTTTAGCCGTACCAATAGACGTTCATGCGTTACCTTCATCCTAAATGATTCTATATTTTTATACCATTTCATATACTATACCATCTAAGCCACAGACCCACTTATGCTTTTGTAATTAATCTGAAAATAATGATAAATACTATTAAGATTAATACGATTAATGTGCAAAAAATGTTACAAAAAGTCAGAAAAACACTGTCTCCTAGCCTAATCATGAGCAAGTATCATAAGCATGAGATACATTTTCTTCAATCTTTGCAATATCTTATATAGCTTGGCTTGTGGGGTAGTTTTTAATGCTCACCTGGCTAACAACCACTGATCCAGTTAACAATACTAATGAGAAGCGCCTAACGGTGTTAACTGGCACATATCTTACCGAACAAATTGCTATTTTAGTTTTTAAACTGTCACTAATGCAAGAATTACTTTAAGTAGTTCAGTAAGTAGGGCTATTATGTATCTCAGTTGCTAACAAATATTGATTGAAATCGAAAAAAATGGCGGCTCTATGTCACTTTTGTCAACTCCAGTCATCAACTTACTAACATTTTTGCTTACTGAAGTTGTCAAAACTGACATAGAGTGGCCATTTTTCAAGATTTCAATCAACATTTGTTAGCAACTGAGATACATAATAGCCCTGCTGGTCGCCTTCCTAAGGACAAAATCAATGCCACGGAAAAGTTGCAGTAAGATCGGCATGTTAGAAGTTACGACATAGCCGAGGTACTGAAGATTGACCACAAAATAGTATTGACCAACTCAAAAAAGTCTTGCTGTACAAAAACGTGCCATATTTGGGTGCCACACAAGTTCACTGAAAGAAACCTAATGAATCGTGTACACTTTTCGATTCTCTATTGAAACGTTATATTATACCAGAACTATTTTTGAAAAGATTAATCACTGGTGATGAAAAGTGGATCACCTACGACAAGAACTTGTGAAAATAACATGGAGAAAGGGTAGTCAAGCTTAACAATAAATGAGTTAGTAGGCGTGGTGCTTACAACCATCAGGTGCAACACTTGCCTGTCACGTTACTTGATACCTTGGAACAGTTTCTGGTCATGCTCGCTATCTTTTAGATTAGAGTATCATGATATCAACAACTTGTCTAGTGACCTTAAACCCCTAACAAAGTGATCTTCACATACTGTTACGTCTGGCACTGCGGTTATACAATGAAGAACACTCTAATTTGTACAGTAGAAAATGTTTTAGAAACGGGATTTACCATAAATTGTATTTATTTCAAATAAACAGGGCAGACCATTTCGTCTGCTCATAACAACACCTACCCGCAGATACTTCAATCGGGAACATGGCGCAAGCGGAAATATCGAGAGGTCAAAATAAATACAATACATATTAAATATCTCGTTTCTAAAGTTAATTCTTAATATTTTAGGTTACATATATTATATAATGAAGAAGTATATCATATAATATGTTAATCTTCGAGTGCACCACTGATTGATTTTCAAAGATCTTTGTTACCCGCGACTTCGTCTGCGTCTGGTGCCCGCGACTTCGTCTGCGCAGGATTAGTACTTTGAGTAGCTTATTATCTTCTCGAATGTTTTGGAATGTTTGTGAGTATGGATGTGTGGATCTTTGTTACTTCACGCTCAAACGGCGGGCGCAATTTTGATGAAATTTGGTGTGGAGGTAGATGAGGCGCTGGATTAACGCATAAGATACTTTTGATTATCATGTTCATCCATCACCACGCGAGTGAAAAAGCGTTATAATGCTTGGGCACAGCACAGCATAGACAAAATAATAAGATCTTCGCCTACGTCAAGATCGTAATGATGACAGTTCTGGCAAAGTGTGTGTCAGTTTCTGATATTCTCGATACACTATACGTGCTCGACGACCGTCAAGGGTGATGAAATGTAATGACAGTTTTTTTCCACGGTGATTATTTTTGTATTTGTATGTACGTAAGTCCTGTATTTTATTATTAATGTTTACTGATTGATATAATAAGTATAATTTTACTCATATAATACTATTATAGCAATGGCGTTTGACCATGAACGTACTTTATGACATTTTGGTATAAAGGTAGAAGATAATAGCTACTCGAAATACTAATCCTGCGCAGGCGTAGTCGCGGGCACCTGCTAGTACATAATTAATTATTTTGAGAACCACTTGAATATTTACTAGTGAAATTTAATATAAGTGACTGTGTTTCTGTTTATTTATTTTTAATGAATTTCTGAATGACTATTCATAATAAAACAAAATTGTTCATGTAACTACATAGACAGTGTAAACAAATGTAAACAATACATTATTTATGTAATTACTAGTATGTTCTTGTATTGGTTATTAAAAGAAGATTGTTGAATTGCTTGACTTCCGGTACAAAGCATTACAAAGTGATAAAGACTCGTAAGATATGACGTCAGTGGCGAGTACTGCTTTACCCCGGAAGTCGGAGAGTTTATGTATACTTAACCAAGTTAATAATAGTTTAATAATTATGTTAATAATAATAATAATTGTTTAATAATAGTTTGAACCGCAGGGGCGGTTTTGTGGCGAGCCGTCGGTGAGTGGCGACACCGTGGACTCTGATTCTCCCTGGGGCTAAATGAGACCCCTGACCCCCGGCTTGCCTTAATTGGCCGTCTGGGAGTGGAGACGCAAGAGCAAGTAACAAAAAGCTCCAAGGGTGGAAGTGTTAAAGGGCATAACGCCGGTAGTAGCGCTTCAGTGAAACCGCAGCACACCTCTCGACACCCTTTAGCCAGCCACACCAACGTTGCCCTTTCTGTCACCATTCATGGTGGCCTTTATGGGGGGCCCGTTTAGTGGGTGGCAAGTCACCACCTGCCCAAAATATTTAAAATGAGACTGAATTTGGCAGGTGCCGTAGTCTCTTCCATAGCTACACTATCTTTTTATCACTAATAAAATCATTTCAATAGCCTTGTCATTTTACCCATTTTTATAATAGATATACCATGTCACCATCCATCCATAAGTTTCTGTTTTTTTTGTTTTTTTTTATACTACTTTGTATTTTTATACCAAACAGGCCTCTAAGTGTTGGCTACAGCCCCACTTATGCCTTTGTAAAGGACCGGATGAAATCCGTGATTTATTTTGAATAAAAGGAATAATAATTGATGTTAATAATAAAATTGATATAAATTAATTAGTGTCATAATAATTCTGTATTCAATTTGTAAAATAAATGTGACTTCCGGGATAAAGCAGTATAGACAGTGCTAATGACTCGTAAAAGATGGCGCCAGTGGCGCCTACTGCTTTACCCTAGAAGTCAACGAGGTTAAGCTAGCGAGCTCTGAGGCCGCAGTCAGTCTTCGTCTACCATTGGAGAAAGATCGCTAATTACAAGTAATGTTTAGTTGGATTGGACATTTGGTTTGTTTTATTTGCCCTTGTAAGCCAACATACCAGAAATCGGGATTGGTAAGTACTATGTACAATAGCTACTTATTTTACTTCACCCACTAATGAAATATATCCCATATAGTCGAAAATTATGAAAATATGTTTCACGTATAATGATGAAACCATCAATTTTTTTCCCACACCTCAAGTTTTGAAGTAAAAGTAGTATTGTGGTACAGTTACATTTATTCAAACAACAACAAAATTCAAATATAATTTTAGTAAGTAGATCTCGCTGATGTTAAGCACTTATGTTGTTTTTGTTCCAAATATCTGTGGTGAGAATTTTCTGTGTACTGAATATTGAAACTAATACGTAACTTGACGTTACGACGTTCACGTGGCTGAAAACGAAGACTAAGTAGTGGCTCTAGACGTGAAGCAAGCCTCCGCTCCCCATTAATCCCATTCTGGGTTGAGAAACGAAGCGTCATCAGTCTGTAGCCATATCGCTCATGGTCCACCACCCCAGCTAATTATCTAGTTCACAGCCGGACCAGACAGGTCAGACAACGTAAGCAGAGCGCTTCAGCCCGACAGAGGTCCGTTAGCATACGGAGGTCCAGCCGTGCCAGCCAGCAAGGGTGCAAGCCCACCAGGCAGTGACAGCGTAGCCTTTACAGTTACCGTCGGCGCAGCACTGACAGCCAGCGGCAGCGCAGCCCTGACAGCCAGCGGCAGCGCAGCCTGGACAGCCAGCGGTGGCGCAGCTCTGGCAATCAGCGGCAGTGCAGCCCTGGCAATAAGCGGCAGTGCAGCTTTCGCAATCAGCGGCAGTGCAGCCCTGGCAACCAGCGGCAGTGCAGCCCCGTCAATCAACGGCAGTACAGCCGTAGCAACCAGCGGCAGCGCAGCCTTAGCAACCTGTGGCAGCGCGGCCATAGCAACCAGGGCGGTCTGCTGCAGCACAGTCCCGTTAAGAAAACAAGGTAATAACACCAGTTTCGGTAAATAATCTTATCAGAATATGATCTCTGAATTTGGTCCAGCTCGCAAAGAAACGATCAATATGTGGCTTCGCAAAGTTAACGAGTGCACCGTCAAATATTTTGTTTTATTTTATTTTATTTTGTTAGGAAAACAAAAAGCTTCTTAAGAAGAAAAAATATAACTTAACGAGTCTAAATACATTTAAGCCTAGTAGTTTTCACCAATAGAACAATAAACCAAAGAGTAGGGTAATATATAGGGAATAATATATATGCAATAAACATGGTTTGCGTTTAACGTACAGTTATAACCATAGATACTTAATAAACATAGATAAATAATAAATACTTACAATAACAAATAAAATCGTACTATTGATATTACCACTAAATGGACTGACTGACAAACACATTTTTCACTTCATAAATTTAAGGGTTTTGCCCAGAAATGGTATGAAGGCCAAAGCACTAGTGTATACATGGCCATTGTGGCAAGATAAGTTAAAGTAAGCTTTTTTCAAGTCACTATATTACGGGCAGCTGCTCACTACGATGCTAGGTAAACATGCAAAATTTAATGACTCCTTGGAGGAATACTTTTGCGACAAAGTTGTATTCCTGAACCGTTGTAGTATTCAAGGCAAGAAAGTAATAGATTGCATCATAATTATTTGGTATTGAGGACCGTATTATACGGCTAGTTGCAGAGGCAGCTCGATTCGATACGCCCGATCAATTGTTGCCGTATTTGGAAAATACCAGAAACATTGCCTCTGTTGTGTTGTGTGCTTTCTAACATGTTCTTTACTAATGTTCTTTATTAATGTGTACGTTAATAACAGCAATTTTGACAAGAAATGAAATAGAACTATTGATATAAAAACAGATAAGACTTAGGTGAATAGAGAAGCTAGGTACCGTTTCATTCAATGATTTACTAACTCACAGCATGGTCGTTATAAGTCGAAATGCTCAAAGCCTGTAGTTAAATGTAGTAAATGCTCTCGATTTCGTCATACAGCTGACAAGTGCAATGACTAAGAACAATAGAAATAATTGTAATTATAATAACAAATAAAAAAATAAAACAAACCAGTCATGATGGTAGTAGGAACTAATTCAGGCGTTTCCAAGTATCCTAAGCAGGCTCTTCTGAAAGGCATCTCAAAATCATGCCACATTGATTTTGGTAACTCTTCGTTTCTCATCATGGTTTCAGATGTTAAGGACATAGGTGCCATGTAGGAGAATGATAAGATATTGTCATTATATTATTATCAGATGTTTTTGGAAGATTAGGTAATTCAGCAGTAGAACCATTGGGCTAGTGTTCTGCTGAGATTCAAATTGATGTTGCAAATACTTATGTAGCCCTTCTCATTATTCTGGATAATTGCTTGCAAGAAGCATTATTGGTAGGTAGGTCTATTACTGAACAATCCCATATAATAATTGTAAAAGATAGTGTATCTTTTCTAATTCGTTTAGATTATGACTCTTGAACCAAAACTAGATTTACATTGTCTAGAAGATGCAATAGTTGATTTGCTTACGTTGGTACAGTTTAAAACTGAGCCCCCTTATACTGGCGATGTGTATATCGACGATAGTGATAGGTTTAAACTAGATCAAGAACATTATCTAGTTCAAGGTATGTTCTGTTCATCAGTCATTGATGGTATTGGTTCTGCTTTGATAAAAGGTATGTTATCTAAACAGTTTATTCTGATTATTCCGTTAGATTAATTCTTAATTATTTACATTACCATGCCAGCTACGCCTAATTTGCAGGTATCTGTGTACAATTCGGTACTACTATTCGGATCGTATAGTGCCAAGACAAGTTTTTGCAAGAGGGCTTATATTAACGCCTGCTCTGCACTCCATAACCACTTAGCATACTTCCTTATTAGACTCGTCCAAGGTTTAGCAATCATTGAAAAATCTTTGATAAATCTTCCCGAGGAACTGTCTAATACAGTGTTGATTAATAGGTTTCGAGAAATCGCGAACAACTTTAATTTTCGCGACCTGGCTTAATACCTTCCTTGTTTAACTCAAACCCTAGGCAATGGACAGTTTTACTAAATAATCTGCATTGGCTCAGTTGAAGCGATAGACCTGCGTTCTTTAACAATTCGAATATTTGTTTTAGCTTCTGTAACTATTCTATTGATTAAGACGGCATAATTATATCATCTAGATAGGCTGATACTATCCCCTTGGTGCTACCAAAGACCATATTAATCATTGGTATGAAGTTTGATGGAGGTTAAAAGCGAAACAGCATCGATACTCATTAAGCAAATCTCAGAGGTTTTACTGTCTAGACTATCACCAGGATTTTCATCGTCAATTTTTATATCTTCCTGCATTTTTGCAACGGTTCGCAGGATATCGCAAATGTCTTAAGCATCAGACACATGACAATGTTTTAAAACCCAAGGCATATTACAGCAGGCAAACAACTGTTGATGAGCACCACAACTCCATACGAGCTCGAGACACTTACTCTTGTAGCATCCTTGCAGGGTTTTTGAGTGTATTCGATAGGAATTGAGTTTAAAGCTTTTAGCGCTCCGGGGCATGTTCCTAAAAGAGATAGGATCCTAAGTTCCTAGAAGAGAGGATTCCCTATAGACAATGTTGGTCCATTGCCCAAGAGCTCGAAGGGGAATACCCACTTGATGGTGATTATCGACGCATACACAAAATTCATAATTTTGAAACATGTCCGAAGTACAAAGGCATCTATAGTCATTGATTAGTTTAGATAATACTTCAGTATCTTTGGCGTTCCTGAAAGTGGTCCATCGTTCACCAGTACAAGTTCGTAGAATTTTTGAGTGGGTAAGGTATTAAACGTTTCCTCCATGAACTGGCTACACCACGTGCAAACAAGCAGGTTGAATGGTATAATCGTATTTCTTGATGCACTCTCTGCCAAATGCACGGTAAAAGATGAAAACAAATAGATTTCCATATACCTGATGGACAGTGGGGTCTCAATAATACACACAACAAAGGTATTGGTCAATCACCTTCTGAAGCTCTTTTCGGTACGTCCTTATTAGGAACTGCTGAGAGTAGAGTAAGAACTTCGCTAGATCAAAACCATAGCGTTACCAATGACTCAGTAGTAGAAATTTGCAATAAAATGAATGATTATATTACAAAATATCAAGAAAAACAGAAAGCTCAATATGATAAAAACACTGCTGAACTAAAAATATTTAAAGTGGCTGATTTAGTAAGTATTGAGATAAATATCCCATTATCAGGACAGAGTCATAAATTGGTACCGAAGTATCAGGGACCTTATCGTGTATACTGTGTAACTGCTGTCTTTGATAATTACGGATGCCAAATCGAAGATAACGTGTAAAAGTGGTCTGAAAAATATGTTTGTTGTTGTAGCTGATAAAATAAACCTTGGATTACCTTCGACAGATCAGATTCGGCATATAGTAGCGCATATAGCAATGCCGGAGCCATTGGTTGTGAGTACAAGTAAATCATTGAATTATAAATCTTGCTGACTTTTGTAAATCTTCTACTATGGTATATTATTTAAATGATACAATTTTGCGAGCAACAAAGCCAACTTATCATGAATTTAATATTGAGAACCCTGCTGGTTCACTATAAAGTGGGAGTCAGTGCAGACGTAGCCTGTAACCACATGTATTTTATAAAAAGGCAGAATCAGCCTGATTAGGATAGTGTGCAGTGCAAGACTCCGCCTGTTACTATCATTTTGTAATCGTAAAGTGAGTCAGTGCAGACGCAGCCTGTAACCACATGTATTTTATAAAAAGGCAGAAGCAGCCTGATTAGGATAGTGTGCAGTGCGAGACTCCGCCTGTTACTATCATTTTGTAATCGCAAGTAGCCTCGGTCAAGTACTATCATATGTGGTATTCAGCGCAGAAGCGACATGTTACCACAGTTGACAAAGGCAGATCAGCCTTAGTCCGATATATGATAAAGTGGTATTCAGAGCAGATGCATACTGTGCCATCGTTGACAGAAGCAGGTGAAAGCGACTGTTTATATAAAATGTATATTATTTGTATGTATAAAATCATGAATCAACCACATGTATTTTATAAAAAGGCAGAAGCAGCCTGATTAGGATAGTGTGCAGTGCAAGACTCCGCCTGTTACTATCATTTTGTAATCGCAAGTAGCCTCGGTCAAGTACTATCATATGTGGTATTCAGCGCAGAAGCGGCCTGTTACCACAGTTGACAAAGGCAGATCAGCCTTAGTCCGATATATGATAAAGTGGTATTCAGAGCAGATGCATACTGTGCCATCGTTGACAGAAGCAGGTGAAAGCGACTGTTTATATAATATGTATATTATTTGTATGTATAAAATCATGAATCAATCATATGATAATATATAAAACTTAACGTGGTTATACCTAATCTTTATATAAATTATATGTATACGTCAATTAACAGAGAACATCTTAATATATTTTTTATTGTATAAAACCATACTGATTACACGAGGACGTGAAATTTAAGTCGGAAGGCCGAATGTAAACATATGTAAACAATACATTATTTATGTAATTACTAGTATGTTCTTGTATTGGTTATTAAAAGAAGATTGTTGAATTGCTTGACTTCCGGTACAAAGCATTACAAAGTGATAAAGACTCGTAAGATATGACGTCAGTGGCGAGTACTGCTTTACCCCGGAAGTCGGAGAGTTTATGTATACTTAACCAAGTTAATATGTATATATGTTAATAATAATAATAATTGATGTTAATAATAAAATTGATATAAATTAATAAGTGTCATAATAATTCTGTATTCAATTTGTAAAATAAATGTGACTTCCGGGATAAAGCAGTATAGACAGTGCTAATGACTCGTAAAAGATGGCGCCAGTGGCGCCTACTGCTTTACCCTAGAAGTCAACGAGGTTAAGCTAGCGAGCTCTGAGGCCGCAGTCAGTCTTCGTCTACCATTGGAGAAAGATCGCTAATTACATGTAATGTTTAGTTGGATTGGACATTTGGTTTGTTTTATTTGCCCTTATAAGCCAACAACAGTTTAATCAAATCTTATATTTAATAAATAAAAACTATGGTTAATTGAACTTTTAACCTATATATTATAACCGATTTGGAAAATCTTTTCACTATTAGAATCCTACATTATCCGTGATGGTCATAGGGCATAGGAGATTTGCACAAATTCAGGGAAACGAGGTGTGAAAAAATCTTTATATCACGTACGCAACGAAAACTATTAACAAAAAGCAAAGTGATGCAGTGCTTTTTTTAGAAGACGACAATATCTACATAAGTCTTTCAGCAATACCATATGTCTGAATTTTAAACTATGTCCAAATAAATGCTTTTTCATGTTTACATATGCAATTGTATAGCCGAAAAATCCTTAAACCACATCCAACTTCAGACACAGTAAGTAATAAAACAATACGAAAGAGAACTAAAGCACCAGATGTAACACAAAGTATAAGATTATTGAAATGGACACGGGCAGGCCACGTCTGCTGACTAAATAACGAATGATGGACACAAAAAGGGTTACAGAGTGGAAACCAAGGATGGTAGAAGAAAAGATGTAAGGACATTATTGTCTAAGATATTTGGACCCGACTGTATGAGGAAGGCAAGAGAAGTAGAGTGAACAGATTTAGGGGAGGCCTACGCCGGAGAGGCGATACATTATAGTGTAAAATAAATTTAATATTTAATTACATAAGCTAACTATGTTAGATTTTTGTGGGAGAATAAAGGCTTATTATTAATTTATTTATTTACTTGATGTCAACTATTACAGTTATATTATTACTTTTTAAACTACTAACGCCTACTTAGAGATACATAATATTGCAGTTTTTTTAGAGATAAAAATTCACATCCTCTGACGGGATTCGAACCCGCGTCTTCCTAAAATCCGTGTCAGGCGCCATGACCAACTAGGCCACAAAGACTAGAGGTCCGAGCACCAAATTTTAACTTTAGTTGATTTTGACCATCATATTAAACAAAAAAATACAACATTACAGTCTTCACAATAACTACTTTTTCACGTTTGTATATACAATAGTAACGCCGAAACAAACTAAACCACATTATTCGTACCTTAGTATTTAATCCTAATAATAAAAGAAAGATTTCATTGTTAATTTGTTTGTAATAGAAACACACAAACTATTAAACTGATTCAAAAAATGATTTCAGCAGTAGGAAGCTTTTTTTTTGTCCCGGGAAAATCTTTTATGGATACCACCTACCACGGGGAGGTAGGTGGTTATGTGGGAGTCCGTATACCCACCAAAATCTCGGGGTGTTCCGTCACTGCCGCTTTTGGCGGGAACGCGGGACTGCTTTTGCACACGACCGCGAACCCGCCGCGGCTGTCAGTTGCCGGACCCTTTTCTTCGTGGCACGCCAGAACACATGGCGCGCCGCAACTACCTCGGAGACCGAACCCGCCAACAATGGGCGTCAGACTTCCCCGTGTCTGGACGCCCGTGGTCTCCCTGCGGTGGGTCGGATATGTAGCCCCACCGCCTGCTACGTCAGCCACAGGGGATAACCCCCCCGCGACCCCACCTCCTCGAGTCTGCGCCGAGCGCCCGGACCCCACGTCCTCGAGCCTGCACCAAAGTGCCCGGGCCCCCCTCCTCGAGCCTGCGCCAAAGCGCCCGGGCCCCACCTCCTCGAGTCTGCGCTAAAGCGCCCGGACCCCGCCACTCCTATGTGGACTTGGCGGCCAAAGCCCATAGAAGCGGCCCCGCCTGAGCCGGCCAGCGCACCCCAACGCCGGCGCGACCCCTGGGTTCCTCACCGTGGTGATCCAAGCTACGGCTACTGAGCCCCCCCGCCACGTCAATGCGGGAACCCTTGGGGGGGAGCAGTAGGAAGCTACATTATGCCTGAGTAACTTACGCTATATCTGATTCATCATCATCATCCATTACCACACGGATGAAACCGCGGATGGCAGCCAGTATTTTATAATATTATTAACTACGACACCTGATATAAGTACTGGAATAAGACACTGAATAAATACGTTAAACAAACTACAGATCTCTGTTACCAATAAAAAACTCACTAACGTAAACTAAGTTTTATTAGACTACCTACTTACAATACAGTTTGTGTTGGTCTTTTTATCAGCTACGAATTTAAATGTAAATAATTTTATTTTAATTTAAACAACTTCTTTAGTAATTTGATAGTATTGTATATAACCCTGGTAGTCTCATATCTTTAATAATTATACGCGTAGTAAGATAGTACAAGTGGATTTGCATTAGTGTTTATTGGCCTGATGTTTACTGGCACATGCGTACCTACAATGATGCTCTGATAAACATCATCAAGAATACCTTCTGTTTATTCGCACTCTGAGACAAACTCCTCCTTATTATAAAACCTAGCCTAAAGTTAGCATCGAGTTACAGTTTTTTTGAGTTTAAGTCTCAAGGCTCTCGCCTAGATTGAAACTTAGTTTTGTAAACATAAAAATCTAAGATGTAGCAGTTTATAGAGTATATATACTCATAGTAGTGTACTGTTATTTTGTTACATTATTTTTTGGATATCCATGAAGTAAATATAAACGATATTTATTATTTATTACAAAAAGTAAACTTACAGCCAGCAGCCAAAATGATTACAATTTTATAAATATTTCCAAGGGTCAAGGCGACATGAATGTCGGCATTGTGGATCTCGTTGACAAAACAATTAAATAACTTTATTGCCCTTATTATCATTTACTATAGGGATATCCATTTAATCTGGCCATTTCCATTGGCCGCAATCACTGGCAATGAAAGGGACAACGTTGGTGGATGTGGACGGCCATGGGTGTCAAGAGGTGTGCTGCGGTTTCACTTAACTACTTCAATTGTATATTATGTATTGCCACTACGTTCTGTTAACACATCTGTTTTTATTCAGCTAGTATCAAGATGAAGCCTGTATCTTGAGAGCCCTTAACTACTCGTAGGTTCTACTAGGTACAACTACTCGTTGGTTCTACTAGGTACAACCCGGTCAGAATATCTGTGCACCTCGCTGGAATGCGGTGCCTCTCCCGCTTCCCCTGTCACCTCTCCGCGCACTCCCCGGTGCGACAGTACGGTTAGCATCTTCGTTGCCGATACACGTCCCGATAATTTATTGTAGGTTATTTAAAGTCCTTATTTGTAATTGGTTGTGTAATTTATGTTTATTTGGGTATGCGATAAAGAATCGTTGTATTGTATTGTACTACGTTATAACGCGTGCCTACGCATTTTTTATAAATTCTATTAATTAACTTATCTATGCAAATATGTACATACATGTATCTCGAAATAGTTTGTTCATACGGTTTACAACACAGTAACGTGAGCTACAAACTATATTATCAATTACAAGTGGATTATTGCCACAGAATAAATAATTATTAGTTTTTGAGACCTTAGAAAGAAAATATACAGCCTCGGACGGGACTCGAACAAGCGTCTTTCGATAATCCGTGATACCATGAACAGCCACCAAGCACGCCGTCCGAGCATCGCATTTTAACTATCTATTTGATTTCAGCAGTCGTAAGGGGACGAAGCGACATCTATTTAACAGCTTGATATGCCTCTGTAGATTAGTAGCGTCTTCCGATCTGACTCGGATTCGGAAACGCGGGTTCGAATCCCGTCCAAAGATGTGTATTTTTCGCTTTAAACATTTTAAAGTTTGGTCTAGCTACGCAGGCGATAGTGTTTTAAAAATGATATAATTGAAAAAAAACGGGGTGTGGCTGTGTCATGGACACGGCCGTGTGTTGTATGTAAATATGACATTAATGAAGTGCTTTTATGACATTAATGAATTATTCGGTATATATTGAGGCTGACATGTTTATTTCATATAATAATTTAGTAATAATATTACTTGTGCTTTTAATAAGATCTTATTACATACACGGTTCTTGTAATTAATAAATTTCATTATATTTCATTATATTTCATCTCATTAGAATACGTTTTTTCGAATCAGAATTTACACTAGTTGCAAATCTCGATACGCAGCAAAATAACCACAAAATGGCGGCGCTTCCCCCTCCACCTTGCGCGATTCGTCACTGTTCTCGTTTACCGTAAGCGCAGCCAGTATGTATTATTAATAGTATGAATTTTTTTGATCCTTTAGCTATCCAGTGGTATAATTTAATTTTAGATGTATAGAATAGGTTTGAAACTAGAACGCCAAACTTTATCCCTTGAATTTGTAATCATTAGGTTTTTTGGATTGTCCCCGTATGGTAGCATTTTTAAAGACGTGCACGTATTCACGGCAAAATAGTTGGTATTGTATAAATTAAAAACTAAATTCCATGCCTTGCTAGACGTTACAAAAAGTTCTAACTGTTTGTATTTGTTATTTCAGTAGATATTATGACTGTATTATACTGAAGTATAAGTATGTGTGTAATAAAATGTCGATTTTTAGAGATTCTCCGCCTCTTCTAAGGTATCAGGAAGCTTGGTGCCGAGGGTCTCCGGCATGAGGAAACTCAGCATCCCGGAGAGCAGCGATAACGAACCGAAAAGTACGAATGGGAACTCCTGGAACGTTGAAGCACCCTGGAAATAAATATTTCCTAAACTCAATATTATAGTTTTAAAAAAGACTTATCTTCGGACGAGATTCAAATCTGCGTCTTATAATTACTCTATACTCAAAAAAAAAATTTACCAAAAAATTTAACCGACCTCAACACTGAAAAGTGTGAAACGATTTGTTGAAGTCTGTACCATGATAGTTCAAAAGTAGCTATTATCACAATATTGTGCGCATGGTTACCTACTTCGTTCCATTTTTTGGTAAAAAAATATATTTCATCATTTTTAGTGACCCTTGCTGCTTACGTTAACGATTGTCATTCACCGGCAATAAGGATATCATCAAGATTATCTAAATATTTTTCAGTTATTGGAGTGTACTCAAAAACCGCATGACCGGATTTGATGAAATTTAAATGGGACTACCTCGGAAGTATACTCTTTTAAAGAAATTTGCGAATCGGTCCACAAATGGGGGAGAAATCGGTGAACATAGGTACATAAAAATTTCCTATGCCGTCGGAATAGGCGAGAAACCCCTGCAGCTTAATGCTTCGGGCATAATTTGTGTAAAATGTTATAAATTAAAATATTGACTAGCTGCGCTCTGCGGATTCACCTGCGTGGTGGTAGATGATGGTCATGACTAAGCTCCTTCAACAGAGAAAAATCTATACGTGGTGGCTCTTTAATTATTACAAATAAAAATATAAAACTCAAAGAACGAAAAGACATTGTGAGCCTATCTGTTGAACGAGTAATAGAAATGTCCTGTATTGAGTTTGAGCAGTTCCTTGTTCTATGTGTATACAGACCTCCATGCTCACCATATGATGATTTTGAAAAGTGCATGGAGGAAACATTAATTAAGCTTTCTAATACAAATAAATCAATGATTATCTGTGGAGACTTTAATATTAATTTGCTAGAAAATAATCAGACAGTGGATACATTTTTGTTACTGTTTAAATATTATAATATGTACAATATTTTCTTGGAACCAACTAGGATAACAGCCACAAGTTCCACCTGCATAGACAATATATTTACTAATCTAAAACCTATTAAAAAATTCATTATAAATAATCTAGAATCAGACCACTGTGGTCAACTAGCAGTGTTTCCAAGAAAAACAAACAAACCCCAAAGCAAATATGTTAGCTTTGTTCCAATAAATGCAAGCCGCCTAGAATTGTTAAGAAGTAATATATCCCAGAAAGTGCCAGAGTTGACCAGTCACAATGACCCAAATATATTATATAACTCACTGTTCCATCTTATCAGCGATGAATTTGGCAAAGTGTTTGTACCAAAAACAATATCTGTTGGTAATCGTGCTAAGTTTAGTGAATGGGCAACTCCAGGAATTTATAAAAGTAGGCAAAAGTTATATGAATTGTACCATGAAAAATCGCATAATCATAATCCTGTATTTTTGGAATATGTCAAACGTTATTCTAAGTTATTTAAACGAGCCTGTTCCTCAGCAAAATCTATTTATTTAAGAAATAAGATCAAAAATTCTGTTAATAAAATAAAAATGACGTGGAACATTATAAACAGTGAAACTGGTAGAAATACAGTGCGTAATCGAGACTTTAATTTAAAAATTAATAATAAAGATGTAAGAGCAGATTTGGAGGTAGCGGCCGAGTTTGAGAAATTTTTCACTAATATTCCTTCTTTAACAACCAAAACTCTAAAATCTTCCTCCATTTCTGCTGAGATCTTACTTAAACAAAGTGTAACTGAATGTGACACAACTTTTAAATTTTCAGTAGTTAATTGCAAAGATATTGTAAGCAGTTTCAAAAGTCTAGATGCAAAAAAAACGGCAGACCTATGGGGTCTTTCTGTGAAGACCGTTTCTTCAATTATAGATGTCATTGCACCCAATCTAGCAGCTGTGTTTAATAGTTGTGTTGCAAGTGGTGTATTTCCTGACCTAATGAAGCACAGTAAAGTGGTTCCTTTATTCAAATCTGGTAGTACTACTGATCCAACAAATTTTCGGCCTATTTCTGTACTACCTACGCTAAGTAACATTTTCGAAAAAATCATATTACATCAATTAGAAACTCATTTTAGTGCAAACAAAATTTTCCATAAAAATCAATTTGGGTTTACAAGGAATCGCTCTACTATAGACGCAGGTATAGAACTAATAAAAGATGTGTTTGATGCCTGGGAGAACTCTCAAGATGCCTTAGGTGTTTTTTGTGACTTATCTAAGGCATTTGACTGCGTCCGACATGATATACTTGTCAGGAAATTACAACACTACGGTATTAGGGACATGGCTCTCAACCTTTTGACTTCATATTTAAATGGTAGAATTCAAAGGGTTGACATAAATGGTAAAAAATCGCCCGGCTCTATAATCTCAATGGGCGTTCCACAATACTAGGGCCGTTCTTGTTTTTAATCTATATTAATGACTTACCTTATTATTTAGAGAAGATTAACGAGATTGTATTGTTTGCAGATGACACTTCACTGTTATTTAAAATTAAAAGGCAGTTACTAAACTATGACGATGTTAACAATGCATTAGCTAAAGTTGTGAATTGGTTCAATACAAATAATCTTCTCCTCAATGAGAAGAAAACTAATTGTATAAAATTCTCGACACCAAATGTGAGACAAGTAGAATCCAATATACAATTGAATGGAACAGGGTTGGACCTTGTGGAGTCAACAGTCTTTTTAGGAATTACTATAGACGCTAAATTGCAATGGAATGGAGACAATTTTTTTATGTGGGGACCCCCACATAAAAAAATTGTCTAGTAGGCTCAGTTCAGCAGCTTATGCTGTTAAAAAAATTAGACTATTAACTGATGTAGACACAGCTAGAATAGTTTATTTTAGTTATTTCCATAGCGTTATGACTTATGGCATACTGCTCTGGGGATGTTCTACAGATATTAATTCTATTTTTATACTGCAAAAAAGGGCTATACGAGCAATCTACAGTTTGGCTCCCAGAGTTTCCCTTAGACAGAAATTTAAAGACATAAACATTCTAACTGTTGTCTCTCAGTTTATCTATGAAAATCTAATGTATGTAAAGAAAAACATTAGCAGTTTTGATAAAAGGAGTGATGCTCATTCCATCAACACGCGAAATAAGCACAAGCTATCCGTACATGTAACGCGTCTCCACAGAATAAGTCATTCTTTTATGGGACAATGTATACGATTTTATAATAAAGTTCCCAATGTTATCCGAGATTTGCCTATTAATAAGTTTAAAATTGCTATTAAAACTAAACTCTGTCAAAAAGGTTATTACAAAATTTCGGATTACTTGGAGGATAAAACAGCTTGGGACTGATCACTCCAGGATCTATCTACTCGTGTACTAAGATGTCAAAGTGTAGCGTGTCTTGCCCTACTGATACCATTATTATGTTCTCTTTTGTAAGGCAACACACTGGAGCTAATATTTGTAGTACCTAAGTAAAAACATTGTAAAAACATCTATATAAAAAGAATGGCCCCGAGTTTCTTGCCGCTTCTTCTCGGTTGGCTCTATGTATTTTGGAACGCGGCGGTAGGCTTTAAAGTACATTTTAATGAAAAATTGACGTTCATAAGTGCGTCTTTGATGCCTAAATTGAATAAATGATTTTGACTTTGACTTTGACTTTGACTTTGACTAAGAATATATATACTTTATATATTTGTAAAAGCTTTGTAAAAGCTTGTTTGTAAAAGCCTACTTTTTAAAAGCCGAAATAAAATAAAGAAATATATTAAAGTTAAGAAAACTATCAAAAGATGTCAAAAGTTATTAAAAAAACAAAGCTATTTTGTCAAAAATGTTCAATTAATTAAAGAAAAGTTGTTACTAGAGGAAAGAATTCAGAATTGTTTGGAAGAATTGGAAATAACTCGACAGTTATATGATAATGACACACTGGAACTCCGCTCTGAGCTGCTCCATAAGGAAAAGATCTTGCAGGACATATTTACTAGCTACAAGACAGCTCAAGTTCAACTAAGTGAGCATTACAAGACTGCAATTGAACTAACGGACCTGGTGGCTTTGAACGTGGAGTGTGTGGAGGCTCTTGAGAATAGTCACTCGAGCTGCCACATTCAACCACAACCAGACTGTACTAGCGCCCTCTCAACATCTCTATCAAATCAAAACAGACCAACATTGATCACAGACACGGTCCCAGGCGGAGAGCAGTATGTCAGCTCTAATCCAGTTCAACCGCATAAAATCATGGTATTTTCAGACAAAATAGGTGTAGGCTTTGGTTCATTATTAAGTAACTCAGTGCAGTGTGCTGTGGAGAACTATTGTATGCCGGGAGCAACCTATGCTCAGATTGAAAAAACAATATTAAACTCAAAAATAGATAATAAATCAATAGTTGTTGTCTTCTTAGGTCATAGTTTAGGTATTGATAGAAAAGAGGTTATTACTAGAATAACCACTTTGTTAGAACTTAAGGCATGTAAAATAATGTTATGTGCCTTCCCTTATTCAGATTTATTGTCTGAAAAAGAGAACTTGCACATACACTCACTCAACACATTAATGTATAACTTGACATGTCGTCATAGTGACAAACTTTTATTTTTTGACTGCAATAAGTTTATTTGTAATTTTAAGTTGACATGGGACAGCATGTACTGTCCTAAAAAATCCAGACAGCTAATTGCTACTTTGGTAGCTTTCAATATTGAGGCAGTTATAGGAAATATAACAAAGAGTAGTGACAATGTTGTAGTTTTTAGTACATGTACTAATAATAGTAATAATGTAGTTATTAATTGTTTAAACTTTTAAACAAGACAACAGAGAAGTGTGCTGACATCTTATCGCTATTTTATCAAAATATTAACCGCTTCTCTGGCAAAATATTAGACATTGAACTTTTATTAGATAAACATAGATTTGATGTATTAGGCTTTACAGAAACGTGGCTAAAACCAGATAAAATGTTATTTAATGTTACACATTTTGAGGTAGCCAGTGCGTTCAACAGAATATCTGCTGAAGGGGGAGGGTGTATTATTCTTTGTAAAAGAAACATAAAATTTAAGGAACGGTCTGACATAGTAGGTTTTTCTGTTGAACGTGTCTGCGAAATTGCTTGTGCAGAACTGGAAAGTCATATATTATTGTGTGTATATCGGCCACCAGCATCTAATTTCTGTAATTTTATGTCCATAATGGAATGTGTACTCAAGAGACTAACTAAAAGCAATAAATCAATCATTGTATGCGGTGACTTCAATATTGATATTTTGGTAGATTCAACTGATAAAACTAATCTTATCTCTTTGTTTAAATCTTTTAATTTGAATTTTTTGTTCAGTGAGCCAACTAGAGTAACCGACTCTTCATCCACCTGCATTGATAATATTTTTTCAAACTGTAAGACTACAGAAAAATCAGTAATGGTGGGAGTTAGATCAGACCACAATGGCCTCGCTATCAAATTCGAAATCGGGAGAACTAAGAAAAATACCATTATCGAACATAGGCCGCTAACAAAAGGTAAACTAGAAAAGCTTAAACAAAATATAGAGTTGAAACTTAGTCTGGTGGAATTCACTTCTGAAGATCCACATGACATTTATAGTACATTATTTTCATTAGTAAGTACAGAATTTAATGAAATCTGTCCGAAGAAAAAACTGCAGCTCAACGGTAGGTTACAATTTGGTGACTGGTCAACTAGAGGTATTCGAAAAAGTAGAGACATAATGTTTGAGTTATATCACAAAAAATCTTTAACTTCTAGTAAAGATTTTCATGATTATGTAAGAAATTACTCAAAAGTTTTTAAGTCAGTATGCAAACGCGCAAAAGCTTTGTTTATAAGGGATAAAATTCGAAAATCTAATGACAAAATTAAAACAGTTTGGAAAACTATTAATACAGAGACCGGCAAAAGTAAATCTTTTAATTCAGAATATGTGCTAGAAATAGATAACCAAAAAGTTTCAGACCCAAGTCATGTTGCGAATTCATTTGAAAATTTCTTTTCCAATATACCACTAGAAGTCACCAAATCTCTTGATTCTTGCCCTTGTGTTGCAGTGGGCTTTCTGAAAGACAACTTCCCGCTCCAAATTCCTGAGTTTAGGTTCCGACATATATCTACTTTTGAAATAATAAAAACATTTAAAAGTTTAAACGTTAAAGCAACAGAGGATTTATGGGGATTATCCGTAAAAATGCTAGAGTCAATAATAGAAGTTATAGCGCCACATTTGATGATCATATTTAATTTATGTATTGATAGAGGTACATTTCCTGACCTAATGAAAATGAGTAAAATCACCCCTATTTTCAAATCAGGTAGTAAGGCCGACCCCTCAAATTATAGACCGGTCTCTGTGCTTCCGGCTTTGAGCAAAATATTCGAAAAGATAATGCTTCAACAACTCTTGTCTCATTTTAATGAACATAGGATTTTACACGAAAATCAGTTCGGTTTCACGAAAAGCAGATCAACAACAGATGCAGGAGTCCAGTTAGTCAAGCATGTGCTGGAGGCTTGGGAGAGCTCACAGGATGCCATTGGCGTATTTTGTGATCTCTCCAAAGTTTTCGACTGTGTAGAGCACCGCACTCTAATTTATAAGCTACACCACTATGGAATTCGTGGAGCTGCTCTGAATCTTGTAGAATCATACTTATCTGATAGGCAGCAAAAAGTTGGCATTAATGGCGTGACATCTTCTGGATCTTTGGTCAGAATGGGGGTTCCACAGGGGTCGATCTTGGGTCCGTTCTTATTCTTAGCATATATCAATGACTTACCACATATGGTTGAGGGCCTTGCTGACATAGTTCTTTTTGCGGATGATACTTCTCTGATTTTTAAAGTAGATAGGAAAGATAGAGAACTAGTTCAAGTCAACAACGCGTTAACTATTGTTTCAAATTGGTTCGTCGCAAACAACCTGCTTCTCAACGCAAAGAAAACGAAATGTTTAAAATTTTCCATGCCTAATGTAAGACATATAGAGCCAAACGTATTACTCGACGGAAATAAATTGAAAATTGACAAGGCAATAGTCTTTCTAGGTATTAGCATAGACTCTAAATTACAATGGGGTCCTCATATTGATGCACTATCTGGAAGACTGAGCTCAGCTGCATATGCGGTTCATAAAATTAGGCAATTGACAGATATAGCTACTGCTCGACTGGTCTACTTTGCTTACTTCCACAGCATAATGTCATATGGTATCCTGCTGTGGGGGTCAGCGGCGGACATAGAGACAGTTTTTATATTGCAAAAGCGGGCAGTTCGAGCCATCTACGAAATGGGTCCCCGCGAATCCTTAAGACAAATGTTCAAAGAAATTAATATATTAACTCTTCCATCTTTGTATATCCTAGAAAATATAATGTACGTTCGTAAAAATATAAAGAAGTTTAGAATAAATAGTGATATGCATAATATTAATACTAGAAATAAGGATAGGATAGCTGTATCTAAATTTAGACTCACGAAAACTAAAAATAAGTCCTTCTTAGGCAATTGTGTACGTTTCTATAATAAAATCCCGAAAGACATTACTGAGCTCACTGAAGGGAAATTCAAGTTACGTGTCAAAAATATACTAATGAAAAAAGCCTATTATAAATTGAGTCACTACTTAGAAGACAAAGATGCCTGGAAGCTTTCCACTTCTGCCTAATAGCCAACTATTGAATAAATTTGTTATTTTAATGCTACTCATATGTAACCTCAATGTACAAAGACTTGAAAAAATAATGGCCCACGAGTTTCTTGCTGCTTCTTCTCGGCGGTGGTTCTTTTCCGAAGACAGCGGTAGAATCATTTAAAAATTTTTGACGTTCATAAGAGTGTCTATGATGCCTAAACTGAATAAATAATTTTTGAATTTTGAATTTTGAATTTTGAATATTCTTTTACAATCTAAACTAAAATCAAAGTCAAAGTCAAAAATCATTTATTTAATTTAGACATAAAAGACGAACTTTTGCACGTCAATTATTCGTTATAATGTAATCTAAAGACTCTCTTAAGACTCTACCAGCGTACTCCAAAATATGAGCCTATTGGGAAGAAGTGGCAAGAAACTCAAGGCTATTCTTTTCAAATAGATTTTTACTTAGGTATGTAGGTATACTAATATATATTATTACATTTTATTGGTTGCTGATGGCAACTTGCCAGAAGTAGAGTATTCCAAGCATCTTTGTCTTGTATAAATGTCGGACTTTGTAGTATTCTTGTTTTATTAAAAAAAAATTTAGCCAACTTGAATTTTCCCTCTGAAAGCTTAGTTAAGTTTTGGGATTTTTTTGTAAAAACGCAAAAAAAATCCTAGGAACGACTTATTGGTCTTCGCAAGTCTAAAACGAGAGACAGCTATCCTATTCATATTCCTAGTATTAAAAGGGTGGTGATCACTATTTAACTTATATATATGTAAATTTTTACGAACATAGTATTATATTTGCAAATAAGGAAGGCAAAGTTAATTACATTGATTTCTTTAAACAAGTCTCGTAAAGGTTCGCGTGTCCCATTTCGTATATAGCTCGAATAGCACGTTTTCGTAGAATAAAGATGGTTGCTATATCAGCCGCTGAACCCCATAGCAATAGCCCGTATGTCACTACCCTGTGGAAATATGCAAAATATACTAACCGCGCCGTAGAAATGTATGTTAGTTCTTTTATTTAACGTACTGCATATGTAGGAGAACTGAGTGTCCCAGACAGAGTTTTTATGTAATTTTGGGTAATTTTAATGTCTAGGAAAAAAACATTTTGTCATTTAGAATTCAGGAGTAAATTATTAGTTGAGAACCATTTAGTGATACTAGATAGAGCGTTGTTTATTTGAATTAGTGTGCTATCTTTCCTACCTACTTTAAAAATCAAAGATGTGTCATCTGCATAACTGTAAAACAATATCACAAAGATCCTTGGCCATATTAAGTGGCAGGTCGTTAATGTACACTAAGAACAAAAAAGGCCCTAAAGGGGACCCTTGTGTGACTCCCATTCTAATTATAGATCCCGAAGATGTCACCACATTTATGTCAACCTTTTGCATCCTATTTAGATAAATATGACTCGATGACATCAAGCGCAGCTCCACGAATACCGTAATGGAAAAGTTTCCGAATTAGAGTACCACTCAATTTAAATGCTGAAGTCACAAACAAACGCCAATAGCATCATTAACTGCACACTGGCATCCGTAGTTGATATTGCTTTTATGAAGCCGAATTGACTATCGTGCATTGTGTATTAAATGCTCGTTGATGTGCGTCAAAAGTTGTTTGATATAATTTTTTCAAAGATCTTACTCCAAATTGGTAGGATAGATATAAATACTGGTCTATAATTTGCTGGGTCTGGTTTTTCTTCATCCTTTGGATTGGACACAAAATTGTTGTGATTCTAATCTATACACAGATTAAATACGCGGGTCATATAAGTAGCCATATAAGTTATAATTGGGTCTTAAATTTATACCGACATTCCCCGTAAATCGTCAGTATTTTATATATTCAAGCTTTTGAATGTTTTCATAATTTCGTAAGTTGAAGTATATTTTAAAGAAAAACTGGGTACTTGGTAAGTAAAGAATAGTTTCTACTGCATTGTGACAAGAATTTAGTGACTTGGTGACTTCTAAAGGTAAATCAGAGAAGAAATCATCAAAAGTATTTGCTACATTTATTGGTCCTGAGATCGTCTGATTGTTAATTACAGTGAAAACATCAAAAGGAAACATGCAGTGTCTTTTGGTATATTTTTGCCGCTCTCAGTATTTAAAGTCATGGCTATGTAGTAGGAAGTAAAACCACCACAAGCAACAACTCGTTACCAAAACATGCTATACCATACAAACAACTGTATTAACACGTCGTTTGTAATGACGTAGCCTCAATTCAAAATACTAAAATTGCATACCGCAGCACAAATTACGAAATCAAGTAAAATTGTAAAAAAAAAAGAAATATACAAGGTTTTTCTTTTAACCCATATTGTATTAATAGTCACTTTAATTTTGATTTGATTTTAAAATATTCCTCAAACATTTTAAAGGTTACAATTATTTTTATAGCCGCTTTCATTGCGATTCACTGTATATTACGATAAGAATAATGTGCTCACCATAGCAGGGGTAAGTGGAGAAATCATAGAGCCAATCCTTCCCATCATGGAGTTGAATGCGAACAGAGTGTGCCGGTGCTTCGTCGGGTACAACTCCACAGTGTAGATGTAGAGTACCGAGGTTACTATTGCAATCGAACACTTTCCCAGAAGGTAAAACATTAGAGCCAGTTTGAAGTAGTCTGTGGGATTAAACATGATACTTGTACTTAGTTAGATAAAACACCTGCTCTTACATTCTAGCAGTTGTACATAAAGGGCAACATTTTTGTAATATTAGACGGCAAGTGATTTACATATCTCAGGGCAGTGTTATGCTGGGTTTTGGGTTGTAGTTTAAAAATTTGAATGCATTGAACTTGAAATCCTAAGTGTGACGCTTAACAATAGGCAAGCGGCTTGATCGTCTCTTCGCCGATTTGCAAATAAAAAAATTACAAATATTTGTATTTTCTACTGACTTCCAAAAAAAGGAGGAGGTACTCAAGTCGACTGAATTTTTTTTTGTTTGTTACCTCGTAACTTTCGCTTGGGTGGACCGATTCACAAAATTTTTGTTTGAAAGCTGGTGCTTCTAGTGTGGTCCCATTTAAATTTCACCAAATTCGGTCCAGTAAATTTTGAGTTACACTCCAAAAACTGATTTTTACCAAAGTAATAGAATGGAAGTTGGTATTAAATTTTTTAAATTGCACTCGTTACTTACCACGAGGTATAAAAATATATGCCACCTGACAAGCAGCACAGATCCAAAAGGCACCAGCAAGGACAGGCTTTCTTCCAATCCTGTCGATCAACAACACCGCAATCCAGAATCCGGGAATCTCCGCAGCCGACACTACCATATAATTGAAATATCGATTACCCAACCCAATATTCACCGCATTTATGGAAAGGCCGTAATATACTAATATATCTGTGATCCACCAGACGGAAGCCACCACACATATCAACAATACTTTCTTATGTTTAAATATAAGCACGATAAGCCACGGTTTCTTTGCTTTGTGTTCTATTTTGTCCTTTTCTTTCGTTTTTTCTTCGGCATACGTTGCTGGTTTTAGCACTTCCACTGATTTTAGACAGATAGTTATTCCATTATTTTTGGCAATTGCCTGAATAACTGCTTTTGCGTCTTCAAATCTTCCATTGCTTATGTACCAGCGGGCTGACTCAGTTACAGTCCAAAAAAAAGAGATGCTGAGTAACTGTGGTATGAACACAGTTAAGGTGAGTATTCTCCAGTTGGGAACTGCCCAAGCAATCAAGCCCAAGGTCATGTGACCGACTGCCCAGAATGTTTTCACAATTGCTCCAGCAATTGTTCTGTATTTTGGGCCAAGAACTTCTAATACTGTAACATATATTATAGAAAAATAATAGATTATATGCCTTTTTATTATAGCAAATTAATAATATATACACTATTCATCCATGAAAACTTACGTAGAATGTAGGCACTTGTATAGAAACCGGTGCTTACAAAAGCCTCGACGACCTGTGAGACACTGAAGGTGGTATACGAATTAGTAAAGTATCGTGTGGCCCCCAGCCAGGCACCGTTGAACCCGGTGATGGTGAGCGCCAGGCGCCGTCCCCATCGGTCTGAGATGTATCCTGTTACAGGCAATGAGAATAACGTGCCGATTATTCTCAGCGAACCGATCATGGTGCGTCGCCACTCATCGCACGCCAGCCCAAACTGAAATATTGTTATATAAATAACTTACACGAATCACTTACATTTAGTATATACAGACGGACAGACGTTTAGTCGGACAGACAGACGCAGTAACCTCTGAACCCTGCCGAGAATTCCTACTACACAACCTGTCACCTGGCTAGCGCTACTTGTGGCCGCGTGTTTCTGGGTCACAAAAAAGTGTAACAGCAAAATTGTCACTCTAGTTGCATGGGGTTAGCCACTCCCTACTATTAATTGACAGGGATATTTAAACATGTTTCTGCTACAGGTAAAACCAAAGATATATACATATCATTGGCTTGCAACTTGGTAAAAGTTATTATTTAAACGATAATTAGTATAATGAACGACGGCTATGTATAGCATGATGTCGCGCACGAGATCTTGTGCTGCCTCAAAACTAATAAAAGTACAACAATATACTTGACTCTAATAAGATATATAGCTTTTTAATGAAGAACTTACATCATAAACAACAGTATCCGTGTTTTCATACACGTAACCATCACAGTCTTCTAAGCTGTCACGATTGAAGAGCAAGGCAGGACATGTTTGGTCTATATATGTGTGGGAGGAGTTCCCTGCAAATCGATGGCAGTTGTCCAGGGACCCGGGAGACCCGGGGATCGCATTGTACACCCACGGGGGGTGTAACTCCGGAGAACTGGAGTCGCACTCTGGGATCAAACATCTGAATAGAAGTTACACTAGGTGTTATTGTTCTGTTTATATTTACATCAAGTAAAATCGTTTCTTTTAATGAAAATATCCGTAAACTATAGACTATACTTAAATGTTTCCACTTAAACTAAAGATTAGTTAGAAAGTCCTTTTTGAAAATTTATATGGGACTACATCTAAAGTATGGCCTACAAAACAAAAATTTAATCACCAAAAACAATGTTTACCAAAGAATGGAACCGACACCAACACGAGTGTGAAAATATTGTGCGCATGGTACAGATTTTAACAAGTTATTTCCCACTTTTTAGTGTTGAAGTCGGTTCCATTTTTTGTTAAAAAAAACCTTTTTAGTGACCCTTGCTATTTCAGGGATCAATTGTCATTCACCGTCAATGATGATATCATCAAGATAGGTCAGACTTTTCAGGTGATCATAGGGGTGGCGATTAGTGCAGCTATCTGCACTAATGGTCATTGCTTCTTGATTCCATCTTACCTTTCCAGTAGGCGAGAGGGAGTCATTTTGATGACCCAATATAAAAAATATAAAAAAGAATTTACAGTTATTGGATTGATATGTATCCTCTAAAACAGCTTGATGAAAATTGATGAAAATTTAAATAGGACCACGTCGGAAGTATACTCTACCAAACAAAAAAAGAATTAAAAGTGTGAAATAACTTGTTGAGATCGGTACCATGACAGTTCAAAAGTAGGTACCTATTATGACAATAATGTGTGCATGGTACCGACTTTAACAAGTTATTTCACACTTTTTGGAGTCGGTTCCATTTTATGGTAAATTTCTTTTACCATTTTTAGTGATCTTACGGAATAGATTATAAATGATGATATCATCAAGATAGGCGTAACACTTTTAAACTCAAAAATATCTTGACCGAATTTGATGAAATTTAAATGGGACCTCAGAAACATAACATAAATACATATGAACATCTTGATAACCTCCTCCTTTTGGAAGTCGGTTGAAAAAAGCGCTGAATGGTTTTTGTAAATAAATATTACAAGTATCTCTGAATGGCCTGGATTGCCTATGGATTTTTTAATGCGTTATAATGTGATATTTTCGTAGACACAACTAATGGTTTGTTTTCTTGTTCTAAATACATTGAGTGTGCTTACCGTGAGTTTATCCTTGCTGTCGTGAATAAATACTCTGCAGCTGACCATGCGCTGAAGATCGCTGCAATGCTGCACACCACTGTAAGCTTCAGCTGAAATTTGCCGAACTGCCCCAGTTCATTCACTAGAATGGTGTTGAGATCAACCTGACGATGAGATTCTTCAGCTTCTTCATCTTGAGGAGTCACGTCATCCTTACGTGATCCAAACATAGCACTGTGGCTTCTGTTAACGTCGGAAAAATATACTTGTTTTTGTCTGCAATCGAGAAAACTCAAATTACGCGTTTAAACAAGAGTAAATAATCCATATCTATGCAGGTATCTTTCTAGGTTAAGTTTAAGTAAATTTATTTATCATAAAATTGACAAATTCTTACTAAGGATATTCAGAATACTTATATATTTTCAGTGGAAATTTTATTGTATCTATGTAAATAATGAAATTGATGTGTCTGTTTATATAGTCAAAACAACAACTTTTTACTCGATACTAATAACAAAAAACCAGTTTTATCATTTTCGTCTGTCTGTTAGTCTCGGTTAACTAGCCACTTGGAAATAAAATTAAACTTTGTCACACAAAAACATTCAAAATTAAATATAGAATGCATTTGATTGTTTGTCTTTCAATTGTTTTTAACGTGAAGATGTAAATGGCGAAAATAAGAGTGTTTTTGAGCATGTATTTACGTACTTTACTTCGTCATACGTCGACTTTGAAACACACGCAGTTGATAAAAATAAACTGATTTATATTATAATAATTATTACTACATAGAAGTAAGATTTACTTGATAAACCCATATACTAAAAAAAGCAATTTTGTCACTTACAATGTTTTTCCGGGAAGACGACAATTTCAATTTATATTTTGGTACCTATATTTTTGTACAATCTAATAAATGTTACATTACTACCTATTATATCGCCTATATATATATATATAAAAATATGTTTTGTCGTTATCTTGGTTTTTTATATTATACACTGCTGACCTCAGGTTTGTCAAAAATGGTAAAGCCGAAACGAAACAATGCGAAAGAGCCACAAACAAACAAACAGGCAAGAGTTCATATGATTATTTCAGTAAGGAATCACTTTTTTGAAAAAATGTTTTATTTGTATGCCTACATACATAAGGACATCACTTTACACCAACATTATTGTACTTAATTATTGCAGTAAAACTTTTCCTACCTATCTACTATTACAATCTACATTCCATCAACATGCGAAATAAGCACAAGCTATCCGTACATGTAACGCGTCTCCATAGAATAAGTCATTATTTTATGGGACAATGTATACGATTCTATAATAAAGTTCCCAATGTTATCCAAGATTTGCCTATTAATAAGTTTAAAACTACTATTCAAACTAAACTCTGTCAAAAAGATTATTACAAAATTTCAGATCACTCTGAGGATAAAACAGCTTGGGACTGATCACTTCAGGATCTATCTACTCGTGTACTAAGATGTCAAAGTGTAGCGTGTTTTGCCCTACTGATACCATCATTATGGTATCTTTTGTAACACACTGGAGCTAATATTTATAGTACCTAAGTAACAACATTTGTAAAAACATCTATATAAAAAGAATTGCCCCGAATTTCTTGCCGCTTCTTCTCGGTAGGCTCTCTATATTTTGGAACGCGGCGGCAGTCTTTAAAGTACATTATAATGAAAAATTGACGTTCATAAGGGCGTCTTTGATGCCTAAATTGAATAAATGATTTTGACTTTGACTTTGACTTCATGTCGATGAGAAAATATTTAGATATATCGCGCGCAATTATTCGTGAGGTGGGAGACAGCGCGCGTGCTCCCTTCAGACCCCGCAACTCACCCCCTTGAAAGTAGCAATGCGCTGAACTGACAGCACCTTTATCCAAAAGTTAAAAAATTAATAAACTATGAATTACACAAAGACCATAAAATTACCATGAATGACCAAAACATTAATGATTCTGAATGAGCCAAGTATATCTACTCATAAAACGTGCATAGGTACGTTTATGTGTACAACCCGGTCAGAATATCTGTGCACCTTGCTGGAATGCGGCGCCTCTCCCGCTTCCCCTGTCACCTCTCCGCGCACTCCCCGGTGCGACAGTACGGTTAGCATCTTCGTTGCCGATACACGTCCCGATAATTTTGATATTTTCGCTTTGTTGTTGTTTTGTTTTTTAATATTTATTGTTAAGTTTAGACTGTTTACTGTTAAGTTTGGACTGGTTTGGTTGTTATTAAAATTGTTGTACCTGTTAAACTGAAGTCATGGGAAAAACAATACACAGCGAATCAAGAAATTTAATCATGAAAGTGCTCAAGTTTTTTGAATCGGAGAAAGCAAATAAACAGTACACCATACCTGTAGACCAAGTGGTGAAACGAACCTGTGCTGCAACTGGGATATCAAAGAGGACTCTAATGAAAATTAAAAATGAAGCCAAAGTACAACCACCTACTTCGCCGGGCGCTAGTCCGACTCCAAGTACTAGTAATAATTTAGAAACCCACCCAGAACCAAAATTATCGACACCGGGTAAGAAGCGTAAACAGTACAAAAAACGCATCGAAGTAGATGATTTTGACATTTGCGCAATATGAAATATCCTTAACAGTTTTTTATGCTGTAAAAAAAGAAATCCCAACTTTGAAGAAAATTCTGGCTGCAGTTAAGAGAGACCTAAATTTTCAAGGTGGGAGAACATATTTAAGAAATATTTTAACTAACAAATTGGGCTACAAGTTCAAAAAGTGTAAAAATATCCGTTGTGTATTGACACAAAAGCCGGACATCGCCGCATGGAGGGCTCGCTACCTACGCCGTATGAAAGAGAATAATGACCTTGGCGCTGATAAAAAACCGGTTACCTACTTGGACGAGACGTGGATCCATTCCCTCTATGATCATTATCATCATCATCATCATCTCAGCCGTAGGACGTCCACTGCTGAACATAGGCAACATTCAACATTCAACATTCCCACTATACAGTCAGTAAATGCTGGCAAAATAATACAGACAGCAGTGTGAAGAAAAATTTAAATCCGAGTCAACGTTGGATTCTTGTACACGCTGGAGGAGAAAATGGATTCATTGAAGGTGCAGAATTACTTTATAAATGTAAAAGTGAAATCGGCGATTATTATAACGAGATGGACACAAACAATTTTTTAAAATGGCTCCGTGAAAAGCTTATACCAAATTTACCGCCGAACGGTATAGTTGTCATAGACAATGCACCCTACCATTCGACGCAGTCGGTGAAAGCGCCCCCTAGTGCTGCTCTTAAAGCTGACATGCAAAATTGGCTATGTGAACACAATATTCCATTTAATGACAAAATGACAAAGAGGGAATTGTATCCCATTATACAGAGAACAAAGCCGCCGAAAAAATATGTCGTCGACGATTTGATGCGAGAGCATGGCCAAGAAGTTGTGCGTTTGCCACCTTATCATTGTGACCTAAACCCTATCGAATATATATGGAACTTGGTAAAGCAAAGGGTGGCAGATAAAAACATTGACCGATCGGAAAAGAAAATAGAACAACTTACAAAAGATGCGATTAAGTCAATTACGCCAGCTGACTGGAAAAAAGAAGTGAATCACGTGGAGAGACTACAGCGAGAATACTAGGAAAAGGATCATCTAGCAGATAACAACATCACACAACTTTTAATATCACAAGGGAAAGACAGTACGGAGAGTTCAGAAAGTGAGAGTGAGGAAGATACAATGTCAGGCATAGAGTCAATAATTTATAGTGACTGAGTTTAATAATAAATGTTTTTGTAATCAAAATTATTGTTTTTTAATAACAAACCCTTCATCAATAATAAATTGGGTAAACATTTAGAATCGTGGCGCCTGAATACGGGGGGAGGGGGGGGGGGGTTCGGGTAGTGCCCCCCGCAAACCCCACCCGCCGGAGACCATTAGTTTTCGAGTTATGTTTGTTTAAGTATTTTGAGGTTAAGTACTGCATTTCGATCTACTACCACCCCCGCGTTGGCTCTGCAATCCGACAAGACTGCTTGAAATCGGGGTGCTATGAGTCGGTTCTGTCACTGACTTCGACCTATTCTAACTAACTATAACTAACCTATAGGTATGTCACAGACAAGTGACTTTGCCAATTCATTAGATAGCTACTGATATACTATTGTGCACAAATTTGGAACAAAAGTAGTTTTATGAAGCGCTCGCCGGCCGCTGCCGCGGCACGCTCGCTACGCTCGTTCGGCTCGCGCCTGGTGGGTCACAGTTCAAACCTAACCTAATCTATAGGTTTGTCACAGACAAGCCTTTGGTGCACACCCAAGCCCCACACGATTTGTTTGTTTTCGATAAACGCATTGGGGTGTGATGCGTGCGGCACATTTTTTGGCGTTGCACCATGTTGTTTTCTTCAGCGAATTTTAGACACTGGTCAATGGTTCCCAATTCACGCACAACTTTGGGTAGGCTCCACATTTGTACAACTTCCTCCGTGTACAAATGCCGGTCCGAAACGGGTCCGTCATCTACAAAGTCCGCCCTTGATGAAGGTCCAGGCACAGGAGACGCCATCGCGATGACTAATGAGCACGTCGAGCTGGTACCAGTTATCAAATCTTCCAAAGGCAATCGCAGTGTCCAGTGAGCAAGCAGGTGTCGTACAGTAAAGCAGCAAAATCGGAGTCCAAAATCGTAGCAAAGTCGTTGAGATATCAAAAGAAAGCGCAGAAAAACAGGAGAAAACATTCACGTACACTCGGAAGTAACGGAATGACGCGAGTATTCCGACAGTGACATTACGCTATCTTCGATGTTTGCGTTCCGTTTCAAGAACTTACATACAACGTACATGTCAAAAAAGGCTAAAAGTTACCTAGAAACGTTTCGTTTTACGCATTAATGTCATTTATGTCACCTGTCACTATCAAAATTACGGTGTTTTATTGAAACTTAAAAAACTATTTAGACTATTTTGGCGTGTCTCCGGCAGCTAAAATGTTGTAAATACGCTTTATACAAACCCCTTCAACCCACCTACAGTTTTTGTTTCACCAAATTCAGGGGTCACGATTCTAAAGCCAACCCATAAATTGATTTGAAAAGGTTAGTAATTTTTTTTTACCTCCACAATTCTCGATAAAACTTTTTTTCACACCGTACCCAGACCGCCGATATGACGTCACGAGGTCAGGTACACAGATATTGTGACCGGGTTGTAGATATACTTGACTCATTCATACTATAGACCTAATTAAATAAATGTTTTTTCATTCACTTTCTGTTACTTAATTTGAATTAAAATAGCAGGTATGATGTAAATTATACTTTCCTTATCTTTTTTGGTACATATTATGTAATAAGCATGGTGCATATGTTTTTTAAGTATGTTGGTAATACTTTTTTTTGTATAAAATAAAGTAAGTACTTATATATTATATATCATATATAAGTAATAAATTATTTTAATATTATATAAGTTAGCATATTTTATTGCGTAATCGAGTAAGTTGTAACCTAAGTATATAGGTAATAAGTAAGCAATACTTTGTAAGTTAGAAAATAATTTTATTATAATTGTATTATTATTAGTTTTAGATTAAGAGTTCCGAGATGGGCTAACGCATCATAAAATGCTTGAAATATCAATGCTCTGTTTAGAGAGAATACGGCTAACGAACGCACCTTATTTATTCGTTTTGGGGGTGATGAGGCCTGCTCTGACGTCCGGTTGGGGTGTTTTGTGCATTCCCCCCTGCCAGCATATACTCAAGCCAGCCTAACTCCTTCACATAGCGGAGTATGGCCTTGGGTCGCTGGGACAACTGCTCCAGAGTTGTTTGAAGTGCTGTATGTACAACTGGCTGTGATGCTAGTGATGCATCATGCATTCAAAGTCAAAATCATTTATTCAAATTAGGCATCATAGACGCACTTATGAACGTCATTTTTTTATTGTAATGTACTTTAAAGACTCTGTCGCCGCGTTCCAAAATATATAGAGCCTACCGAGAAGAAGCGGCAAGAAACTCGGGGCTATTCTTTTTATAAAGATGTTAACAATGTGTCTACTTAGGTACTACAAATATCACATTTTATGGGTGGCAGAGTGACAGCTTGCCAGAAGTGGAGTATTCCAAGCATCTTTATCTTCTATATAATGTCGAACTTTATAATAAGCTTTTTTTAATAAAACGTTTTTACAGTCATCTTGAATTTGCCCTCTGTGAGCTCAGTTATGTGTTTTGGGATTTTATTGTAAAATCGCACACAATTTCCTAGGAATGACTTATTAGTCTTCGCAAGTCTAAAACTAGGTAACCAGCTATCCTATTTGTATTTCTAGTATTAAAAGTGTGGTGATCACTATTTAACTTATATTTATGAAATTTTAACGAACATACATTATGTTTTCAAATACATATAAGGAAGGCAAACTTAATATATTGATTTATTTAAATAAATATCTCAAAGATTCACGGGGACCCATTTCGTATATAGCTCAAATAGCACGTTTCTGTAGGATAAAGATGGTCTCTATATCAGCCGCTGAACCCCGTAGCAATATCCCATATGACATTACGCTGTGGAAATATGCAAAATATACTAACCGCGCCGTAGAGCGTCTGTTAGCTCTCTTATTTTACGTACCGCATATGCAGCAGCACTGAGTCTCCCAGACAGGGCATTAATATGAGGACCCCATTGTAATTTTGCGTCAATTTTAATGCCTAGGAAGACTGTTGCCTTGCCCATTACGAGTTTACCTCCATCAAGCGTAACGTTGGATTTAAAATATGGAACAGTAGGCAAAGAAAACTTCAAACTTTTTGTCTTTTCTGTTCTGGGGTTTTTATTTCTGTTCGTTCTGGAGTGGACCTACAGTAATCCTGTTTTAGCTCTAATTCCGTAGCCCTACAGTGCAACAACACATGCTCCACAGACTCGTCCTTCTGCAGACAGCCTCTACAGAGTGGGCTATCCGTTATCTCTAATCTTGTGTGACAGGTAGGTAATTTAGATTACAGTGACCAGTGATAATGTCCACTTTTAAGCGAAGGTCCTGCCGTTGGAATCGTAGTAATTTGTTCGTAGTTTTGTGTTTAAGATTAGAAACATAGATTTAGCATGTTTACAGTCCTTCCTGTCAATCCAACAGTTTTGGTGTTACGACGTTGTAACGAATGCATGTAAACGATTTCGTAGTGGATACTTCGACATAAAGAATGGGCCACAAGAAAGACCAGGTAAGGTAAATAAGGACTAGTTGAAGGAGGGTGGACGCCGATCCGTATCAAAATACATAGTATAGTACGAGAACAGTAAATTATAATATCATTCTGTAGCGCCCAACAGGGTCTACGTTCAACTGTTATGTTATGTATAATATCTATATTTAAACATGAGGAAACAGAATTAAAATAAATGAATATGCATATTAAATCAAATCTGTGTTTCTAGCATTCTGCACGGTCATAATCTTTACTGCATAACATTCATGACTTATTTAAGAATAGATTTGGACGGAACAAATTTAAATCTCTTGCATGACTCTATAAAATACATTTCCTTACAGTCACCCTGAACTGTATGATTTATTAATCACCTTTTTTTCTTCAACAACCCCAACTATTTTAATCTCTGTATCTAGCAGGAACCTTTCTTTTGGGATGAATAGTATTTGTAATAATAATCTATAGGTATCATTGTGCCATTTTTATTAAAACAACTGTTTAGAGTTGTTTCAACATTTTCAAAGAGAGAGACAGAACCTATGTTGGCTTCTTTAACAAGTACAATTTGAAAATTTTATACCGACTTCCATTCTATTCAGTTATTGGAGTGTAACTCAAAAACACTATATCAAATTTGATGAAACCTAAATGGGACCACAGGATTCTCAAAATTCTTTTTGTTTGAAAGCTGGTGCTTCCCGTGTAGGTCCATTTAAATTTCATCAAATGCGGTTCAGTAGTTTTTGAGTTACACTCCATTTACTGAATAGAATGGAAGTCCATATTAAATTTTTCAAATCGTACTTGTTGGAAGTCGGTAGAAAAGCAGTTTTTAAAAACAACTTAACTTTGTATCCCGTAGGCTACTCGATCAAAGCCGTGGGCCAGCTAGATATTTAATATATTGGCATAGATTTAAGTTTATATAGTAGGAATATTTTAATAGTACGAAATATTTACTTACCCAATATAGCCATAACCAAATACCAAGTTAAAGGAGCACTACTCACCGCAGAACGAAACAATAAGATAGAACGATTCATACCTATGACATTTATCTACTCGTCAAGCGACTTTTGAACACAATACTGACTGCTCCGGCTACGAATAAATATACTTATTAATTATCAGTAGTGCTTGAGTAAAAAATACGAGTATTCAAAATACATTGTCACCTTAGTTGAATTTTTCTTCTTCTATATATACATATAATAAAACTGTTATTAAGCCAAACCCGTCCAATAAATATTTTTGTAATTATAATCAAGTTGTATTTTGTTATTGATATAGAAATCAAAAATATTGTTTTTTATTTTTTTCTGAGCGTCTGTCTGTCTCTTGTACGCGCATCATCCTAAAACTACGAGACAGATTTTGATGAAACTTTGCACAGTGATACGTAACTAACATTATGGTGTCACAAATAGAAAATGTTTAAACCCATATAACGAGAGGGTTCATCTTATTCTGGATAATTACCTACTTGACGGATTTTGATGCAATTTTCTCTGTTCAGTAGATAAAAGATTAACTTTAATTCTAAACCTATGTTTTGTCTCCCTTTTTTTTTACGCAGAGTAATCCTTTATGGATGCCACCGGCCCCGGGGGGAGCACGGTGGTTATGTGGGAGTCTCTGCCAGAAGGACAGCATACCCACCAAACCTCTGCGGTGTTCCGTCACTGCCGCTTTTGGCGGGAACGCGGGCCAGATTTATGATATCCGGGTGCAACTTAAGACCGTGTTGAAAACTAGGTTTTGAATGAGTAGAATAAAGACGTAGAACACTGTGTAATGGTTTAGAATAAGCTTATTCATGTGTCACTTTTCATGGTCCAACTTAGTCTGCTAGTGTATACACGTCAGGCGCTAACGATTACTAATAGTTCGAGTTCGATTCCCACCCAGTTTATTGTCTTTTTGGGTTTTCGAGCTATTCGTTTTTGTTTTTTAATACGAGTCGGTAACACTTTTGAAGACCCAAATATATTTATTTTGATTAAAATAGCCTGTACTGTATCATTACTGAAATTAATGCCCAATACGATAGACGAAAGGCGTGAGATTTAAGTAACCTAGATGAAGCTAACGAGAAAATAATTATAACTAGGATGTAACATGAAGTTTTATTATTGCAAATTATAATATATATACAAATCTGATGCGATCCACTCAAGACTTGGTGAAAATAAACTTTATATCTAAAAATTACGTGTCATTTTTATAAACAACATTATAAATTATCACGCCTATATGTCCTCGAGGTGGCGAGGCAGCGGCATTTTAAATACCTACGTTGCGTCAGAGGTATATGTTTTCGGTCACATGGAATAGGGGGCGAGCCTATTGCCACTACGGGGCACTGTTCTAGACTCTGAACTGCATTGAGAATTTCTGCGTCCGACAAACTCACTAACTGTCCGACCCGGGAATCGAACCCTTGAGAACCTTGAGACTCCAAAGCGGCGCTTCCACCTCTACACCAAGACCAAGCGAGCGAAGGCGGTGCCAGTTATCTAATCTTTAAGAGCAGTAGAACTCGTTGTGGATGGGTTCATCCGGAAAGTACTACCACCACAAAGTTCTACTGCTCTTAAAAAGGTTAGATATATTAGTTGTTAAGTCCTATTTGCCTGTAATTGTGCCAAAAATTACCGGGTGAAGCAGTATTAGTCGCAATATTGCGTTCTTGCAGAAAGGGTATGTTTGCAGGAGAATGCTTTACAGGCACATGAGACTTAACAACCTAATATGTCAGGGTTATGGGCGTAGTGCGTTCGTCACTTGTGAGGAAATGCATCTGTTCAAATGAAATCAAGCTTGTACAATCACTTTTACTCCCTATCCTCGACTACGCGGACGTTTCATATCTAGATATAACCCAAGACCAGCCAAATAAATTAGAACGCTTGCAAAACTTCTGTATCAGGTTCATATTTGGCTTACGGAATTATGACCAAATTTCTGAATTTCGGAAAAGCTGAAGTGGTTACCTATCCGTCTGCGCCGTAATGCTCATATTTTATACCTCCTTTGAAGTATCCTCTTTGTTCCTATAACTCCTACCTATCTCAAAGAGCGATTTTTATTTTTAAATCTTTCACACACCTTGTCTTTATGTTCCTCTAATACCCTTCAACTTCGAATACCTGGTCATACTTACTAATATGGTACTATGACAAATCGTTCACAGTTCAGGCTGTACGGCTATGGAATGCACTGTTGATATCAGAAGTGCTGAAACTCTGGCAATTTTCAAAAACATGGTTAAGAATCACATTCTATCAAGTATGTAACACTGTTATTTTTTTTTAAATCTCGATAAACAATCGGCCGTTTCACGACGTTTCTTCGACGGACACGAAGGTACGCTATTACGGACTTGTTGTCGGACTGTATCAGCAGCGAACTGCGACCCAGAAGCTGTCAATGGTGTTGTCTGAGGATTGCTAAAATTTCCTTTTGGTTGAAGTGAAAATACTTCTCTGCTTTAGCCCATGAGTCAGAGGCCCGTCAGAGACAGGTTGTCTAGCTGAGCTCCCCATGCGATATCTGATGCATCGGTTGTGAGATAATGCGAGCGAAGCAGCATGTAAATTGGTCTTGAGTCTGCAATTTTTCCGACACCACCACATTAACTCGTCTACAGCAGCAGGTGGTAGGACCGTAGTATCACCGGTTACATGAGCCGGTGAAACTCAAGGTCAGTCTCAAAAGACTTCGGTAGTTCACTCTACCTTTTGGTACCGCAAAACAGAGAATCCTTAGAAACATTACTCGTTTTGGATATTGTGATAAGATTTTTGGTAATTTATCAGCCCGCCTAGGTGCTAGAGTCTCGCACACAATTTTTACATGGTTCTGAAGAACATTTATATATATGTGTGTATATATACCGTTTAAGGTACTAGACAGATATATAACTGTGCTGGATGAACCCAGGGGCAAATCATAGTTCACGCGCTCCTTAAAGTGTAGTGGCAAATGTTCCGTCATACTTAATCTAATTGGATACACTTTGTCGTGAGTATATTCTTATGTAAAATGTGATACATATTATATATACAGAGAAAAATTAAGATAATTTCGTAACAGCCGAAGCGTAACAGTGTATTCAATCTTAATACTCATAAGTGTATATTTGTGCTCGTATGAATTGTTTTAGTGGCAGCTGTTTGTCTAGCTGGTTACCAGGATCTGATGTTGGAGTCGAAAACTGGTAGCATGAACTAGGTTATAGCTATTAGTAGACCCGCCTTGCATATGGGCTCGTATGAGTTGTCTATAAGGTACCATTTCTTTAACTGGTGACCAGGACCTTATGCTGGAGCCATTAACTAGGTTTGTGATGCCTAACAGAGGACACTCGTGTTTGGGCTCATATGAATAAAATTGTCTTTAAGCTAGCTGATTATGAAGACCCAATGTGTTGCCGGAAAATGGTACTATGTTCCAGCTTATAGTAACTTAGTTTTTTCAAGCTGGTCACCAGGATCTGAAGCTGGAGTCAGAAACTGGTATCAGGAATAGGGAATTGTGCAAACAAAGTATGGAGATAAAGTAGAATGCCCAATTTACTAGGAAACTTAGAAACCCTTAAAAATTGTTGTATCATGATTATGAATTTAATAAAATTTTGATAAAGCAGTTTAAGTTTAGTACCAGCTCTAATTTTTCATATTTTCACCCTGGCTTAGCAGTAATTATTAATAATTAATAATAAAATTATTATAAACTAGCTGCGCTCCGCAGTCTCACCCGCGTTGAGATGGATGATGGTGAGGATTAATCAAATATAGTGTGTGTTACTTAGGCAACAATTCTTTCACGACTCGAAAGCTGCATTATGTAGCTTTCTACTCTTGAAAGAATTGTTTGAATCGGTTACGTAGTTTCACGTGTGTCCATTACAAACAAACACACAATCATTATAACTTTCCTCTTTATTAAGATAAAGACCAAGGTACGAATAGTAATAATAATAATAATAATAATGTCATTTATTTCAGATCATAAAAATCCATATTATACATTAAAATTAATTAGATTAATTAAATTTTTACATATATTTTAAATCATTATTAATTAGACGATCATATTATAACTAACACATTTTAGATCGAAAATCATTGAAAACAGACACAAAAAACACACGACATTACAAACAGATTTAGGGACACAATTACAAAACAATTATTATATCTTCTGTCCCATGAGCACAGACATCCATTTGTGATGTATGGGACAGTCAAGTCGGGCAGCAACCATCTGCAGGATACTTCTGCGGCTGGCTCGCACTCGCTGTCGTAGGGATGCGACTTTCTTGCGAATGATTGCATGAAAGTCGTCCGTGTGTGCTTCAGCGAACATCTGAGATGCGCTGCAGAAGCGAGGCAGCCGCATCAGCACCCTGAAGACGTCGTTATACTGGATGCGTAGATCACTGGCATTTCGTCGAGTGTGATTAATCCATAGGCTGCTCGAGTAAAAGGACTGACAGTACGCCTTAAACAGAGTTATCTTCACTTCCCTCGAGCAGCGAGCAAACCTACGTGCGATCATATTGCCCCGAACTGCCAGTGCTCTACGCTCCCTTTCTATGTCAACATCATCTTTCAAATCCTCAGTAACAAAGTGACCCAAATACTTAAATCTGGTCACCACCTGCAAGGCCGCACCATTTAGCATAATAGGCGGAACGTGGACAGGTACAATATTCCCACTCTTGAATATGAGCACTTCACTCTTCTTTGAGTTATACTTCAATCCATGTTCCGCTGCATATGCCTCACATATACCAATCAGTTTTCGTATCGACCCCACCGACGGGCCCAGCAGCACCATATCATCCGCATAGCTAATATTATTGACGCTTACACCGTCAATAATACATCCCGTATGAGTGCCGCTAAGCTCACCGATGAGGCCGTTTATATACAAATTGAACAGCAGAGGAGAGGAAATTCCACCCTGCCTTACCCCACACTCCATACCGTACGCATCAGACAAGGTGCCCACCTAACCTGGTTCTTCTGACCGCCGTACCAGCACTTCAACGTGGCAGTGACTTCCTCCGGCACACCTGCGTCCCGTAGCTTATCCCAAAGCTTCCGATATACCACAGAATCGAAAGCCTTGGAAATATCAAGGAAGCAGGCATACACCGGCGTCTTCCTGTCCGTATAGTACCTGACAGCCTGCTTAAGACATAATATAGCACTTTCCGTTGAGAGTCCGGCCCTAAAGCCGAACTGAGCATCGTGCAGATTGACCTGTTGCAGTAGTATGTCATTAAGCAGGCTGTCAAACACCTTGGCCAGCACGGTAGCCAGTGAAATTGGACGATAATTATTTTTGTCCGAAGAGTCTCCAGTTTTACACTTGATGATAGGAACTACAATTGTCCTCGTCATTTCATGCGGCAAATGGCCATGACATAGGCACAAGTTGTAAAACATAGAGAGCACGCGCGGCATGTGCACCCCAGCATACTTGAGATGCTCTATGCTGACGCTGTCGTGTCCAGGAGACTTACCTCTGTGCATATAACGAATTAATTTTCGTACTTTCTTTGTGGTAATAATAACAGTACGTTCTGGACCGACAGTCCCACCACAGGGCAACTGACTCTCGTTGGATTTGATCCCTGGTGATAACTTGAAGTAATCTTTAAAAAGATTAGCGACCATTTTGTGGTCCGTTACACCTTCAACACTCACAGGGAGGCCAGGCTTAACATTTAACTTATAAGTATATTTCCAAAAGTGTTTAAAGTTTTTGGCGGTGTGATGTGAGGCAAGAATATCCATTTTGATCTGATCCTGTTTGTTTTTACACCATTTCAATTTATTTTTAAAAGATTTCTTGCTCTCACACATATCCTCATATGAATGCCCATACTTTGGTTTACCAGCATCAATCCAGGCCAAAAACTTAAGCCTGGCCTCCCTGTGGAATGGTGCTACATGTTTATTCCAACCCGCGATGTAACCTTCCCTCCTCCGTGCCCTAACACGCTCATACGATGAAGATGCGGCCTCTGAAAGGATAGTGACAACGTCCGAATACATGCGGTCAATAATAATTTTGTGCTCAACATTAGAGCATCGTCCGTCACAACATTGAGAGAGCTCTGGTGGAATGTCAATGTCCTTCAACCGGGAGTGGCATACTTGAGTATAAGACTTAATTTGTTCAGCAGATCTCTCTCCCCATAGTACTTTATTTACATCAGTTCGATTAGTAATGTCATTATGGTCCTTAAAACTAAGTGTACCCAGGTCACATTCAATGAAAAGTGGGAAATGGTCAGACCACACCGTGTCAAACTTCACCCATACGCGCTTGACAGATGGCATTGCAGCACTAGTGACAACGCAGTGGTCTAACCATCTCGCGCACCCGTGTACGTCACTAATATATGTGAACGTGCCTGACTCGGAGCCTAGCATGTGCATGTCAATACATGTCCACATCTGGTCGTCACAGAACTGTATTAATTTATCACCAAAACGTGCCTTTGGATGCGCGTTAAAATCGCCTAAAATATAAACAGCATCTGCGTCACAACTTTCCTCAACAATAGAACTTAAACTACCTAGGCACTGAGTAAACACGGTAAGATTGTCTTTGTCATTCTTGTCTGTTGGCATGTACACACTAAATATTATCACGCATCTACTATCCAATTTAATTTTTATGGCTACTAATCGCACATCATCACACTCAATTATAGACACTGACCGGAAGACGCTTTTCCTCCATAATAGGGCTACTCCTCCATATGGTCTACCTCGAAGCACCCCCGTCGACGTGTCCACGGCCGAGGTCCCGACGCACGCGAAGTCATCATCCACCGTGTTTAACAGTGGCAGGTCGTGTGGTAGCAGGCAGTGCTCTCTCTGGAATAGTGGATTCGTTACCCAAGTTACTACCAGTAGTAACAAGGGTAATTTTTTTTACCCGTGTTACAACTAACTGCTCTAGTAGTAACATAGGGGAATTTTCATTACCTATATTAATACTGGCCAATATATGTTCAATCAATTCTAGTTGAAACTTCTTCCTTTTTCCAAAATCTATGTGACCAAAATGTCAAATTTACATTTGACTCGAAAATAATACTTAATATGGGTAATGTCAATTCCCCTATGTTACTACTAGAGCAGTTAACTCTTAACGAAGTCTTAACGGGTAAAAAAATTACCCGTTTTACTACTGGTAGAAAGTCTGGTAGTAAGTAACATGGGTAACGAATAATGAATTTACGCGCGCTTTTTCCGTTCATTTTGGCGCCAAAATATATTTATTTATAAGCTTATATATAATATCCATAATATCGCGGTTTGCTGAATGTATCAAATTAAATAAACGTTCATTTTCTCGCGCGGTACCACATGGTGGTTATCTGCCGCTCTACGTTTCAACGAGTAACGATAACTTCTTAACACTATCGGGGTCCTTGACCTTTTTAAAATTATGCCACCGCCACATTACAGCGCGCACGCATACAAACGTTATCATGTTTCGTTCGATACTTGAACCGACACGCACCAAATGCAAAAAAGTTTGATAGCGTAAGACGGAAGAGGTCTTGGGTCCGTTATATCAAGGAGTGAACAGTGATAAAGACCATCGAGCTTCAGACTGGCGCTTGACAAAGATCTTCAGTAATGGAGAAAAAGAAGAAGGAACGTAAGGAGGTATATCGAAGCGTTGAAGTGTTTAAACAGCAAGACCACTATGTCAGTCCGATTACAGGATCAGAGTACGGAACAAATTCCATTGCAGAGAGGTGTGAGACAGGGAGACGTCATCTCTCCGAAACTGTACACTTACGCATTGGAGGATGTTTTCAAACTTTTGGACTGGAAAGGATCTGGCATCATGGATAATGGCGAATACATCACTAACCTTCGTTTTGCCGATGATAAAGTTATAATGGCGGAGTCGCTCGAGGATATCGGCACCATGCTCAACGACCTCAGTAGAGTTTCCCAACAGGTTGGTCTTAAGATGAACATGGATAAGACGAAAATCATGTTCAATGTCCATGTTCCACCTATACCGGTAATTATTGGAAACGATACACTCGAAGTTCTAGACGAGTCTACCTGGGACAGACTGCCCAATTAGGTAGGTCCAACTTCAACAAGGAGGTCGCACGAAGAATCCAGCTCAGATGGGCAGCGTTCGGGAAGCTTCGATCCATTTTTTCGTCCCCAATACCTCAGAGCCTGAAAACCAAGGTTTTCAACCAGTGTGTGTTGCCAGTGATGACTTATGGCACTGAGATATCGTCCCTTACTGTGGGCCTCATTAACAAGCTTGAAGTCGCTCAACGAGCAATGGAGAGGGCTATGCTTGGGGTTTCCCTGCGTGATAAGATCCGAAATGAGGAGATCCGTAGGAGAACTAAGGTCACCGACATAGCTCTCAAAATTAATAAGTTGAAGTGGCAATGGGCAGGCCACATCGCTCGCTGAACTGATAACTGATGCGGAAGAAAGGTTCTCGAGTGGCGACCACGCACCGGAAGGCGTAGTGTAGGCCGGCCCCCCGCTAGGTGGACCGACGACCTCATAAAAACCGCGGGGAATCACTAGATGCAGGAAGCGAGTAGCCTGTCCAAGTGGCGTTCAATGGGGGAGGCCTATGTTCAGCAGTGGACGTCTTCCGGCTGATAATGATGATGATGATGAAGTCACAAGACCAACTCTTGCGTCTGATTTTAAAGCCAACGCTTACCCAAGACAGTCGCAGTGCCGCTCAGAGCTTAGAACTGGAATTTTGCGTGGCATTGTCCTGCGTTCGTCACCGAAATCTTGTTGTTTTTTGAATCTTGTTCGCCCAGTAATTCACTACAGTAGTCAGTACCCTTCAATCCCTAATGAAAGTAAATAAATCTATGAACAGAACGGCTTCCTAACTAGCGTTGAATGACACGTACAGGTTTAGCGCGAGACGCGTGTAAGGATGTTAACATCGCAATCTACGTACAAATCTTTGACCGATCTTATTTGTCACACCTAAGTCGCTTACTAGAGTGGTCGTTCGTACCGCGACTGCTCCAATGCTGACCCAGAATTCACACGTATTTATAAAATAGCGCGCTGACATGGACACTAAGCGTTCCGATCGTGTTATAGTCCATGAGCTACTCGCCTTCGTGCAGCAGAAGCTGGATGTAATGGATGAGCTCAGTCTTGAGCAAATCTGCACGTCCAGCTACACGGAGGATGACATTGTTGCTGCCAATAAGACGCTAGCTGACGCTGCTATGACCACAATCCGTCTCATCATAAGGCAGAGGGACGGGCGCGGCCGCAAGGACTCAAGTGTTCTCGTGTTCAAGGAGACCGATCCAGATGATGTCCCAACATTCGTGGCACGTGACCTACACCGCTTGCCTTGCGTCACTTTCGACCATGTTGACGTCAGCAAACTCCTAAAGGACATCACGCTCCTGAGGAATGACGTAACTGAAATACGCTCCAAATCAAATATATCAGAGCAAACGGTGGAGAAACTTAAGTTGGAGTTAGCAGAATTGCGCAACAAGAATGCTGCGCCGACAATTTCGCCGCTGTCTTCACAAAATATTAATATGCGTCGACGCGGCGAAACCCCAAACTACAACAACAGCAATATACTCGTAGCCGACTCCGACATCTGACCCCCATACATCGCTGCAGGTTGATGACCGTAGTATTCCTTTGGTCGAGGTCGGACCTACTAAGCCTATTACATCAGCACCTCATTTACCTGCAGCACCCGTACCCGTCCGTCACCGGAGCACTTTCGCCCAGGTGGTGGGACCTGCACGTGTGCCGATTACCGATTCCACTGCGATTCCTGCCAGTACCCCAAACGTAAAAGGATCGAAAAAAGTCGACAAGGAGGGCTTCACCCTTGTGGAGAAGAAGAAGCGTCGACCTAGACCAGTCCGAAACTTCCGCGGCACCGCTCCGGCTGCAACGACAGCCATCCATGCTGCAGAGCCGATGTCAGCTATATACCTCTCCCGATTTGAGAAGGGCACGTCAGGAGACGAGATCGTTCGGTATATACGCGATAAATGTGACGAAGGAAGAATCCCGGTCCAGGCCCTACCTGAGGTTAAGATAACGTGGTTGGAATCAAAACGCGAGACGTACTTCAAGTCATATGTGTTCAGATTTCCAGCCAAGTTGAAAGAAAAATTCCTGGCACCAGACTTTTGGCCTGAAGGGATTGTTTTCCGTCGGTATAGGGAGCCGAGACTGAACATGAATCCCTAACTGTACGATATAGTTTTGTAATATTATTCAACCCTTTAAAATATATATGTTAGTCTGTAAGGTATGTGTTTTCGATATGGGCCGCTGGTGTTTTTACAATGTGTAACTGTACTATTGCCTGAAATAAAGATTATTATTATTATTATTATTATTATTTGTCGCTAGCCTACATACACAACAGAAATCAATAACATTTAAAAATAAAAACATTTGAATTAAAGCTCGTGAATCACCTGGTGCCAACCCTGATTGCTCTGCCGGCAGGCCCGGCACTCACTTAATGATTGCTGGGCAACTCGTATATGGTATACGAAAAATATATAACTATAAAAGTTATATCAGTTTTTGCGATGAAACTTTTAGAAGCTTTCATAGCAAAGAGTCGAAGATTTAAATTTTACATTTGCGTAAGGAAATATCGACATGGGAGCTAAAGTTTCGTTGTGTAGAAATTTTTAGTGCTCTACGGATCGGCAATCCTCAGTTTCATTGATATTTTTTTGTTCTTGACGTAAACACGATGCGGTCGAATAAAATACATTAATAAAATAAATATTTTCTGTTACAGTGTTTTGGGCAATTAAGAAAAAAAAACGAATTTTGATTTAAAAGAACATACTCATTATATAATATAATACTGCAATGGAGCGTATAAGATTACAATCATAAAGAGGCTTGCATATCTTTAAATATTATTTAAAGTTGATCTGGTGTTATAAAAAGACAAGTATAAAAAATGCAGTCAACATTGATACTGCTTATCATCTTATATAATACCTACTTACAACATTCGGAATTTGCATCTCACAGTGTAACCACGAATGAGATAAAATACTCGTAAAATAAAAATATGTGTGATACCCAAAAGAAAAACAAAGATGAAGTACCAGTTCATTCTAAGGTGGACTTGGACGATATTCTAATAAACGAAATTGGGCAGTTCGGAAGGTTCCAGATTCGGACCCTGGCTCTGGCCACAATCGGTGTCATCTTTTCAGCGTTTAACGCAGAGTATGTTTTCACAACTGCAAGGATTACCACAAGGTTAGTATAACTTTTTCTAAGGTTATGTGCAATAAGGATTAAAGTACCGTCCAAGTATCAAATTGGCTGTAGTTTACCTTATCTGTCTACTTTATCAAATGCTGTGCCAACAATCAAGATTTGAAGATCTTATTTTATCATGTGCACTTTCATTATCAATTGAGACTTTACACTTGGCCGAATTAAAACGCAGAAAACTGCGTATTAATATTATAGACGATAAAGAATTTAATTGAATCTAATGTCCCAGATACTCAAAAATCTGAACAACACTCAGAAAACATTATAGGTAATCTCATCAAGATTGCTGAATGATTGAAATAGCTTTTGTAAAGTCGCTTCCGGGGTGGTGACAATCAGGTGAATTTTAGAGTTAAATTTTGCTGGACTCTTCTGTAATGCCGTTTTGCTGTTTAAGTATTGTACTGTTTAATCTGTTTACTGCCTTCGAGTAGTAGTGTGCATGCATTTATGTACTTAGCATCAAAGGATATTTTAGCAAGTGAAGTTATTGAGCGAATGGGACTCATGCCGTGTATTGACGAATGCAGTGCAATGCTGATCCATTACTTTAAAGCATTTCCTTCGTTTCTCAGAAATGTATTTGTGACCTGACAAGTGGCACATACAGTTTGTGTAGCTCTAGCATTTGACGAATGAATATGTGTATTGATATCAAAACAAATACTTCGTGTACCTAATATTACCCGCCTATTGGCGGGCCCAATATTTACCTACCTAACATAGTTAGCGCACTTTTATTTCCGCCTTCAAGTCAGTGTCCTTAGGCGCTAAAATGATAGTTCCACTTGCATTACCCGCCCCGCTACACCTCCATACCTCGCACCAGCCACTTGAGTCAACGACAGTCAGTTCGCCCACGGAAGCAGTGAGCGCGAGATTGTAAAAACGATATCGACCTTTATGTATATAAAACAGTAATCTTACTAATGTTAACAGCTACCTATCTCTTATGTATAGTGAAAGTACTATTATGTCAATAAAGCGCTTATCACAAGTTTTAATGTTATATTCGTCTATAGTATTTTCTCTCAAGGGGGTACCACCATTTATCTAGTGGGTTCAAGTAAGTGATGCACCTGCCTAAATTATTTACGAGAGGCAAAAATCGGCAGTTGCATTAGCCATAAGTACCTACTATAATTTGGATTTAACCAATCAAGAACTTTGAACTCAATAGTCCAATTTAAGAAAAACATGTAATAGTTCAACTTTCCTTTCCTGTTCTATAAGATTATCAGGTTTTATTTTTCAAAAACAGGTCCGTTTAGTATTGGTTTTAATAATGCCCTTAAACAGACTGTGCTGATTAACGCCGAAATTAAAGATGCATAAAATCAACTGCCTGCACCACGCGGTGGAAAATTGATGATGATGGAAAGTATCTCATGTCCTTCCCCGGGATATTGTCTACTTCCTTGGCATATTTCAATAAAATCTTGATACAGAAGTAAAATTTTGAATGCATTGAAAACATTGGTCCCTCTACTTAACTGATATGTTTCAGATGTTTAATCCCAGAATGTGAAGATGCGTCACCCACAGAGTTCATCCCTTCCTGGATTTCCCACGCTATTCCTGCTAGTGGTGCTTCCTTCGACAACTGTCAGAGATATGCTAACGTCTCTGTTCCTGCTGACGTCTGGAACGAAACATGCCCCGCTGCGCTGTTCGATGCGAGCATGGTACAGGACTGCGAAGAACGAGTCTACGAGAACACTCACACAGTGGTTTATGATGTAAGCCTTAGTATCCTAAGCAATATTGTAATAACTATGACCAAAAGTGTTGCTGGGGCAAAAGTAAAACCTACCGGTATTAGCAACCGGTTAAAAATTTAAGGAGATTTGAGGGAGACATTTGTTCAGCAATGAACGTTCATACTATAAACAATTTTCTATCTACCTATATATCACAATTTTTTGTGGGTTACTTCCATTTGCAACTATATGTTACGAAAGCGCGGGCGTCAGACTCATAAAAATGATGTATCCTGTCAGAGCGATACATGCTCTCTGCTAGAGGCCTTGGTCGCGTCTGCATACCCTAATCTATAGCCGCGACTGACTTTCCAAGCCTCGCATTAAATATGCAAAGACATTATAATACTAACAAGACGGTGCACAGTGTCGAAAAACGGTCTCGAGTGAGAAACCACATGCACGTAAATTGTCCTTTTATACTGTGGCTACTACAAAATTCGGTACGAAGATATTTTCATGTTAGAAAAAGATAATGCTAGTAATGCAAGGAAGTAATTAACAAATAGCACCTGAAATATAATAAATGTTTCCAGTGCCTAGCTGAATGCGACACAGTGTATGAGTTAAACAACGGGTTGGTGGAAACTGTTCAAGCGGTTGGGTTCGAAGTTTGTGAGACCAAACGCCGCAGTAAAGCTCAAAATCTTCCAAATGAAACTCTGAAACTAATGACAGAACAACGAAGCGAAATAAGACTACAGTCTGCAGTTGATGTGTTGTTGGACTACGGTAAACTCAATAGACGAGTTTGGCAGTCTATGCAACACGACTTGTGTGGTTTTAATAATGCGCGTATTACGGCAGCAATTGAGCAGAACCAGGGCTCTAAAGTGTTTGCAAAGGATTTGTCTATTGATCAAAGCCAAATGACAAAACTGAAGACCTAAAATGGCAGTATCGTTTCATCCAAGCCTGAGATTCTGAGAGAGATTGAGAGCTTCTATCAGCGCGGTACAACTCGTATTTACTGCTCGTTAGCTCGGCATCGAGGATGCTATCGCACAGCCAAATTTCTGTCAAGAGGATCATTTCGGCTTAAGATAACAGTGTGTTACCTATTGTAAAACGTATCAAGCTTTGTCCTAAGCCCGCGCACATTTTGGTAAAATAATTGGAATCATTGTGACAAAGTGAGTAAACCATGTATTATATAAATACATGGTTTACTATGTCACTTTGTCACAATGTAAAAAATACACATATACATATACGAAGGATAGATTCCAAAGTCAAAGTCAAAGTCAAAGTCAAAATCATTTATTCAATTTAGGCATCAAAGACGCACTTATGAACGTCAAGTTTTCATTATTATGTACTTTAAAGCCTACCGCCGCGTTCCAAAATACATAGAGCCAACCGAGAAGAAGCGGCAAGAAACTCGGGGCCATTCTTTTTATATAGATGTTTTTACAATGTTTTTACTTAGGTACTACAAATATTAGCTCCAGTGTGTTGCCTTACAAAAGAGAACATAATAATGGTATCAGTAGGGCAAGACACGCTACACTTTGACATCTTAGTACACGAGTAGATAGATCCTGGAGTGATCAGTCCCAAGCTGTTTTATCCTCCAAGTAATCCGAAGTTTTGTAATAACCTTTTTGACAGAGTTTAGTTTTAATAGTAATTTTAAACTTATTAATAGGCAAATCTCGGATAACATTGGGAACTATATTATAGAATCGTATACATTGTCCCATAAAAGAATGACTTATTCTGTGGAGACGCGTTACATGTACGGATAGCTTGTGCTTATTTCGCGTGTTGATGGAATGAGCATCACTCCTTTTATCAAAACTGTTAATGTTTTTCTTTACATACATTAGATTTTCATAGATAAACTGAGAGACAACAGTTAGAATGTTTATGTCTTTAAATTTCTGTCTAAGGGAAACTCTGGGAGCCAAACTGTAGATCGCTCGTAAAGCCCTTATTTGCAGTATAAAAATAGAATTAATATCTGCAGAACATCCTCAGAGCAGTATGCCATAAGTCATAACGCTATGGAAATAACTAAAATAAACTATTCTTGCTGTGTCTACATCAGTTAATAGTCTAATTTTTTTAACAGCATAAGCTGCTGAACTGAGCCTACTAGACAATTTTTTAATGTGGGGACCCCATTGACTCAATGAGTAGGTAATGTCCGTAAAGCGAGTAGACATGTTGGGTTTTTGGTGATATGTTATATAATACACTGTAAACAACTAAGGAAGTGGTAGCAAATATGTGTAGTGTAATTAATATTATTAGGAAGAACGTCGTATAAACTATTAGTAATACTTTGTTTCGCGTAATAAAGTGTTGGTGTTTTGTGTGTGATAGTAGTGTTAGATTATGTGTACAAATGATTATGCAACAAGAGTTCATAATGAAAAAAGGTGTTCGAAACAAGGTCTTCTTTTTTATATCTTTTCCAAGTCTACAGTGCTTATTATTTTTATTATTTTTGAGGTATAGGTGGCGAGGTGTCGGTTTTTCTCATGTAAATACGGCAGTTTTTTGACCACACATGCTTGTAATTACATTCAACTGCTTTAGTTTTGCAATATTTGAGTAGTTGTTTATTGTCCTTGGTAAAATGTTCATTGACAAATATTTTTTTACTTCGCCTACCATACCAAGATCCTTGGATGTAATATGCCGATGCCGCCTTGCAGCGGCGACGACTGCGCCTTTGGTGGTACGCTGCCTAAAAGAGGCCACAATAGCGCGGCCGAGGCTGCTGGCGGCGCCGCTGGTTGTGCGGCGCGGTTGCACACGGTGCGCAAACTCTATGTCACTGCTCTGCACATTAACTCCGGCTTGAGCGGCTACCTTGATGCTCAGGTCCACAGTACATTCTTCTTTATTCTCAGGCACACCAACCACCTCGATGTTCTGAGCTCTCGACCACTGCTCGTGGCGGGCCTGTGCATCTTCAAGTGTTTTCACACGCTTTTTTACTGCGTTTAGATCCTCACGAAGCTGCTTATTCTGATCGCACAGATGAGTCATGTCCGTTTTAGTGTTTGTGTAAAATTTCATCATATCGTCATACTGACCACTAAAGTAGTTGACTGACACTTCAAGACCAGTTATCTGGTTACCCAATGCTTGGAACTGAGCCGGCATCGCGGCATTCATTGCTTTTGTGACCTCCTTTTTGATCAAACAGGCTATGCGCTCTTGTTATTCGGTATTGGCCTCCCCCAGTATAGGTGCCCGCAGGATGTCTACGCCGTCGTGTGGTGAAGTAGGAGTTGGAGTACCCTTCCTGACTGTCACATTAGATCGTCCGGAGTCTTCCGCTGGCAAGGCCAGGCTGAGTTTCTCAGACGTATCAGCTTTATCGGCGCACTTAGCTTGTTTATTGACACACAACGGACAGACCCACAAATGCACTTTTTTGAACGCATCTGCCGATACATTAACACAACCGAAATGATATTGTTTAGCACACGCGGTTCGAGGACAAACAGCCTTTTCCGAGGCCTTGATGGTCTTTTTACAACCATAGCAATTAGTCATGTTTATTTACAGCTATAGTAAGTTTTATAAAGTAAGTAAACAAAAAGTTAATTTACGACTACCCTCAGTTTGTGGGATGTAAAAAATATGTACGTCTGCTCTCTTTGACGTTCAAACGAAGTCTGAGTTATTAGTAGGCTAGTAAAAAAAACAATCGGTGTCTATTTCTCCTGTTTCGCAGGTGCACGTGTGCGAGTGTATTGTTGTGGTGAATAAGTACTATTTCGAGGAAGAAACATAAGAAAAAGCTTATAATCCTCTTGTACAAAATGCTTTTGTAAGCAATTCCCATAATTTGATAAAGGCAGCTGCCATATTGTTTTGATAACGACTGGGACTACGATTTTGATCTAAATCAGGTAGCATTAGAGTATATATTTGTATGAAAATTTGTGGATTTATTATAGATAATTTATAAAATAGGTAGAATAGGTTTTCAAAGTCTAATATATCGCTGTGAGTCTATGAATACTCCTTTTACATCTGCTTGAGAGATAAAATTGGTCTTTGTACTATTTATTTCATTTGTTATTTTTCAGTCGTGTGTCGAGTTTTTATGTAATTTTCGGTTGACTTTACCTCTATAATATCAGAAAAAAGAAACAGATAATATACTATAGAATAAAGAAAGATGAACTGGGTAACCAGTTTAAATTTACGCCGTTTACAGATATAAAATAGAACAAATAGGTGTTTTACTCTGATTTAACTCCTGCGACCGAACGCGGCGAGCGCATATTTTTTAAATAGAGAAATTTCGCGCGCTTTTTCCGTCGTTTTGGAGCCAATATGTTTTTATTTATTAGCTATTCACATTAAATAAAACTATAAATAATATTCATGTCACAAGATAATGTAATATAATATAATGAATATGTCAAACGGAATAGTATAATATAATAATGAATATGTCAAAATGTATCCCATCATTCCATAGTAACATTTACAAGTCAATAAATATTTAAGTTTTTATTTTGAAACAAAAACGAAGACTAAAATTATGACCAATTTCCATGTTCTACCTATACCGGTAATTGTTGGAAACGATACACTCGAAGTTCTAGACGAGTACGTCTACCTGGACAGACTGTCCAATTGGGTAGGTTCAACTACCACAAGGAGGTTGCACGAAGAATCCAGCTCGGATGGGCAGCGTACGGGAAGCTTCAAGCCATCATTTCGTCCCTAATAGCTCAGAGCCTGAAAACCAAGGTTTTCAACCAGTGTGTGTTGCCAGTGATCACTTATGGCACTGAGACGTGGTCCCTTACTGTGGGCCTCATTAACAAGCTTAAAGTCGCTCAACGAGCAATGAAAAGGGCTTTGCTTGGGGTTTCCCCGCGTGATAAGATCCGAAATGAGAAGATCCGTAGGAAAACTAAGGTCACCACATAGCTCTCAATTTTAGCAAGATGAAGTAGCAATGGGCAGGCCACATCGCTCGCAGAGCTGATAACCGATGGGGAAAAAAGGTTGTTGAGTGGCGATCCAGTACCAGTAGACGATGTGTAGGCCGGCTCCCGCTAGGTAGACCGACGACCTCGTCACAACTGCGGGGAAAAGTGTACGCCTCTCTTTATGATAAGAGTATCATCATTGACGGTGAATCACAATCGTTCCCGTAAGTAGCAAGGGTCACTCAAAATGATGAAAAAAAAATGTTTGCCATACAATGGAACCGATTGCAATACCATAAATTGTGAAATAACTTAACTAACTGTAATGATAAGAACTTATGAACTATCATGGTACCGACTTCAACGTGTTGTTTTACACTTTTTGGTGTTGAAGTTTTTGGCAATAGTTTTTTTGTGTATAATATAGATCCTGTAGGTTAAGTGAAGCTGCGCGGGGTTGGGTAGTTATCAATATAATAAACACGTTCTTAACTCTGGCATTCTGTCTCTCTGTGTTTCTAACCTTATAACGTTTATACAACTGAATTGTATACGGTATATTGAAATTCTATCTATATGTATGATTATTCTATCTGTATAGTGAATTTCATCATCATCGTAATGGTCCATCACAATATCAGCTTAGGTCTAACAGTATATTCCGGACATAGTACTTATCTTGCATTGTCATTTCCAGTTTGACCTGGGTTGCGACGAGTGGCGGCGCAGCCTGATCGGCTTTGTCCGCACGTTCGGCACATTTGCCGCTCTGCCTATCACGGGGTACATCTCAGACCGCTGGGGGCGGCGCACCGCCTTAGCACTCAACTGCTTCAACACAGCCTGGGTCGGCGTGACACGGTACTGGGCGACCACCTACACCGGGTTCATGATCTCGGAGATCGTGGAAGCAGTGTTCGGGTCGGGAGTTTTCTCTACGACATATATTTTAGGTACTTATGTTCAATTACTTACACTTTCTGTAGTCAGCAAATTCCTGTAATACTCGTATACTAAATAAAATAAGTTTTTCACAGGGGTTGGTCATGTCTTGTCCATATTTATTATAGTTACGTTTAGTTACGGGTTACGTTGTTTATTAATAAAAAACAAGTGAAAGTCAAACAATGGAATGAATGAACCCCTATTTCTCCTGGTCACGCTACACCTTGAGAATGGATAGAACAATATCGCTAATACTTTTTTGTTGTGTTAATCATTTTTTATTTATATTATATCAGGATATATATTATTATTATCAGGAGAAGGTTAATAAGAAAGAAAAACCAAGAAAAGATGGGAGGTTATAGCGAGGCTAAAGGCCAGCCTACTACGCAAATGAAGTTGCGGGTAGTCGCTAGTATTTTCATAAAATTTCAATCTTACAGTATTTATGTATAATATATAGTAAATCTATGTAGCCAGAAAAGGGACAGTCCAGTCAGCAAAGCTTTTTGGACCACTTTTATACAAGAAAGTTAAATTACTGCCTATTGACGGTACCTAACAAGGCAAACTTCTGTATGAACTCAATCACAATGAAAAAATACACGTATAAAAAAAAAATTGCAATAACACTTAGCATAAGATACTGTGTGAGTTATTTCAATAAAATTTTCAGATTCTGATTCTGGCTTGCTGATAGCGAGAAGGGTCCAGCAATGGACTGCCGCGCCGGGTTCGCATTCGTGTGCGAAAGCATTCGCCGCCATAAGCGTCAGTGATGGACACCACAGTGTTTTAGTGTGTATGCTACAGAGACTCCCACATAACTACCGTGCTCCCCCCGGGGCCAGTAGTATCCATAAAGTATTGCACTGCGACAAAAAAAGGGCCACAAAGAACGCAGAACAGATGGCCGATGGGGCCGGAAGGTTCTGGAATGAAGACCATGGACCAGCAAGCATAGGTCGTCCACAGACAAGGTGGACATACGAGCTTCTAAAGGACGACGTTGGATGCAATCCGCTTCCAACCGGGTCCAATTGGAAATTTGTGGGGGAGGTACATGTTGATGAGCGGATGTCCTATGGCTGAGATGATGATGAAGTAGTTTTATATACTAATTAATAAACGATGTGATTTTTTTTGTGACGTATCATTATCAAACACGTTGAAAGAAAGAAAGTTTTACAGCTTATAAGAACATTTCTGGCTGGGATAGAAATTTAGTCATTTTTAAAACTTGAACGACACAAATAACTTAATGAAATAACCGTTATGGGTAAAATGAGTGATTTTTCAGAATTTAGATAAGTATTGTTATAGTTAGTGTGATAAAATTATTTAAAATTTAATTTCTTTATACGTGTATTTTTTCATTGTAATTGAGTTCCTGCAGGACTTTGCCTTGTTAGGTACCGTCAATAGGCACTAGTACCGGTAATATTATCTATACAGTATTGTAATTTGGCCTTGTCCTTGATTTTAACCCTTGAAGTATCCTACGATAATTAAAATTTGCAAACCAGTGTTCGCAAAAACCCCGCGAAAATCCGCCATTTAAAAAATTGCACGCGTTCGGTAATTTTGTGTGTAAATATGTATTTTGTATCATGTAAACGGAATAAAATTACACTAATTTAGGAACGATATCCAAGTCCAAATAAATAAGGGAATAGTTACATGTATACGATCACTGGTTGGCAGGGCCCCGTTTCATAAAGCTACAAGTAACAATTATTGTAAAAAAAAAATAGCAACATTGGCCTAAACTGGCAACATTATTCAAAACAAGTGTTTCACGAAGGACATTTTTTACAATTGTTGATTTTCTGGCTACAATTACAAAGTTACAAATATACACAAATTGTCTATGTTTATTGTTACATATTGCACGAGTCGAACATAAAGTGAAACAACACAAGAGTTTCATAAAGAATCGTTATTTGTCGGCACTAAATATATATTGTAACTGTCATACTTTTTACAAGTCTACATAGCTTCAGAGTTCGGTAACTTGTAAAATCGTTTTATCCGCGGTGTATAAAAATAACTATGTATATAAACTACGATTAAAAATCTACGATAATCTAAATCTACATAAATGTGGCAATTACTGGATTCCTCTGTTTCCTCAGACGATGAAAATAAGCGGTTGCTCAGGACTTTTCGTCAGCGCATATCAACACAGAGTTCTAGGACGGAATATGATTTCAATGAAAATTTCGTATGAATTCCGAAATAATGAAAGAAATGTCTCTGGTCAGTGATGGTGATGATCGAATGGCCAGTCTGTTAGGGCCATTGTTAGAGACATCCAACACACAGAAACCAGGCTTTGAGTGTGAAAGTTCAACAGTGAAAAAGTTCCAAGAAGAATTACCTTCTTTTTTAGTTAGTAACCATATGGACTTTGTCTGAAATAAATAAATTGAATTTAATTGAATTTAATATTTTTTAATTTATCTTATGTACGTTTATAGCAGAGAATATAATATTACTAGGTTTTATCACAAAATCAACTTTTAAACAAAACAAACAAACAGGAGTTTGAAGTCATGAGGTGCGTTCGTTTAGCGTTTAGGGAATTTGGTGGCGTTGTCATTGATGGCTCTTTTGAGCGTTCGTAAAGCTCAAAAACGTTATTTTGCCACTTTTGTCCACACTCTATTCGAACGCTCAACTGAGCATAAGACCTAAAATCACATGATTATACTTGAAAATACATAGCTGTTAAAAAAGATCACAAACGACCATGCTCCGGACGTGGGCAAAAATACCTCTTTTTTAGCTTTCCGAACGCTGAACAAAAAGAGACATGAACGACAGTTTCACCCACAGATTCCTAATTCGAACGCCCCCTGTGAGCGTTATTTTTGCTCAAAACGCTCGCAAGGGGTCTATTCAAATGCATTGTTAGAAGTTTCTATGACGTATGAGTGAAAAGAATGAATGGTTGAACGAATGATTTAGCGTTGTACAGCTATAATAATGAGTAGAGATTTTTACTTGTAACAAGAGTACGTAACCACTTTTACAAGTGTCGGTGGTGTTCATAAAGTCTGTGAAACACTTGTCATTGTCAATTATTAGAATTTTTGGCTTGTAAATAGTAAATTACAATTTGTTACTTGTAGCTTTATGAAACGGGGCCCTGGTGAATAGATTTTTTCATACCGTAAAATTATCTCATCAATTGCTTTCAAGTTAGAGAAAGATTGTGAAGAATAAGACATATTTATTCGATGGTTACGTAGACATATAGAGTTAAATTTTATCGAATCGAAAATGTGTGTAATTATATACATTTTCTTGTTTACAGTATTGGAGCTGGTGGGACCTAAATACCGTGTAATTGCCGGCGGTATCCTGACGTCCTGCTTCGCACTAGGCAACGTGTTAATGGGTCTGATCGCATGGGCGATCCCCTACTGGAGACCTTTAACCCTCGCGCTCTACGTTCCGCAGCTTATCACCATCGGCTACTTCTGGTTCATCTCTGAATCCGTCCGCTGGTACATGAGTAAAGGTCGCTACACAGAATCCGAAGCACAACTCAAAGAAGCCGCTCGAATAAACAAGAAGCAGCTCTCAGATAAATCATTGCAACTGCTAAGACTGACGGCAGAAGAAGAGGAGAAAAGAAAATCTATAGAAAAGTTGAATAAAAATAATGAGCCATGGCTAATCATACAGGTCTTTAAACACAAGAAGGTTTTGATAAGATGTATTGTTTCACCAGTGTGGTGGATCACGACGACGTTGGTGTACTACGGTCTATCCATCAATGCCGTGAATATGTCTGGGAATCAGTATGTGAACTATATCGCGGTGTCTGCGGTAGAGATCCCCGGGTTTTGGATATCTGTCTTCTTGCTTAGCAGGATTGGAAGGAAACCAGTATTGATGGGAGGCTTCTGGATGTGCGCAGCTTGTCAATTTGCGCACATTTTTCTCCCTACAGGTAAATATTTTGGTTGAGTAATTATTTATCGTTAACAGAAGAAACCAACAAAATACCGTGTTAGCTACCGTGAACCTGCCTCCGTGGATATGTAATAGCAGAGTTTTCAGACTAAGACAAGGTCTGCAATTGCAAACAAGGTTTATAGTGGCCCAAAGCAAGAGTCAACGTTTCAGTGCCATATGTCACCACTGGCAACACACATTGGTCAAAGACTCTTGTCTTGAGGCACTAAGGTATTTAAGGTTTCCTGAACGCTGCCCAGCCGAGTTGGATTCGACGATTGACCTCTTTCTCTAAGCTGGATCTGCCTAGTTTGACTGTCTGTCCCAGGTAGATGTACTCGTCGACAACTTCGAGAACTGAGTTCCCAACTGATATTGGGGATACTACTGTCTAATGCACAACATGCGCATTAGACATCATTTTCGTCTTGTCCATGTTTATCTTAAGGCCTACCCGTTGGGAAGCTCGATTGAGGCCTTCGAGCATTGTACTGACGACTTCCATGGATTCTGCCACGACTATAATATCGTCGACAAATCGAAGGTGAGTGATGTATTCGCCGTTGATGTTGATTACAGGTCCTTGCCATTACAGAAGCTTGATGGCGTCTTCTAATGCAGCGGGGAACAGTTTCGAAGATATAACATCTCCCTGTCTCACGCCTCTTTGCAATGGAATGGCCTTCGAACTCATACCATAAACCAATGCTCATGTATGAAAGGGTTCATGAATGCAGTTGAAGCGAGAGAGAGGTGTGTCAGGATAGTGTGTAAGTGGAAAACTGTGGCTTCTGCCTAACCCAACGAAAAACAGGCGTGATTTTGCGTTATATTATGTTAAGTACCTATATGTTATATTTTACAGATATGTACGGGCTGACACTGTCAGTATACTTGGTGGGGAAGTGTGCCATCTCCACGGTCGTGACTGCGATCTACGTGTACACGACTGAGCTGTACCCGACCAAGTACAGACACAACCTGTTCGCCTTTTCCTCCATGATTGGCAGAATTGGGTCCTTCACTGCGCCTCTAACGCCGGCTATTGTAAGTGTCATTTTCTGCGCAAAATATTGTAACCTGTTAGCAAGGTTCGATAATTAAAAAGTATAAAATATTAGTTATAAAATAATCCTAGCCAAATTACAAGTGTCGCCACCTAGGCGACTTAAGTATTACTAGCTCGAAGACACCTATGACATAGCTAAGCAAGCTATACAGATATTGATGTAAAATGATTATAAGAGCACTAACGCTGGCTTGGCGGTGTGTTGAACCTTCAAGTCACGTCAGAGGATTTATATCTCTCTAAAATCGCAAATATGTTTTTATGACCTCTTGGACTACTGACAGTGGTCACAAACATTTTAGTATTAAGTGCAATTTAAAAGATCCTTAAAAGCGGATTGAGTTGAATTATTCCTAAATATATATATTACTAGCTGGTGCCCGCGACTACGTCTGCGCAGGATTAGTATTTTGAGTAGTTAATTATCTCCAAGGTTATATCTACCGGCGAAGCGGCCTGCATCCAACGTCGTCCTGCGACCTTTATCAGGTCGTCTGTCCACTGTGTCGGTGTACGACCTACGCTGCGCTTGCCGGTCCGTGGTCTCCACTCCAGAACCTTTCGGCCCCATCGGCCATCTGTTCTGCGTGCTATGTGCTGTCCACTTCCATTTCAACTGGCTAATCTTCTGGGCTATGTCGGTGACCTCCTCATTTCTGATTCGATCACGTAGAGAAACCCCGAGCATAGCCCTCTCCATAGCTCGTTGTGCGACTTATTACATACATAAATGAAATTGGAATAAGTTTTTTTAGAAATGCCAACCCTTACATAAGATTCAACGAGTTAAAAACGAGAAACTTACCATTGCCTGAGCGCAGCGCATTACTTCTTACTCTGGAAGCCATTTTTGCACTATTGTCCTACAAATGAACTATCAAATATTTTTCTGTATCTAACACAATCTTCACTAGATGTCACTACTAGTTTTTATTTACGTGATACGGATATATAACGCACAAGATTTTTTTGTTTTCTATGTTCAGTGGGTAGTACGAATTCAGTCAGGAGGTTGTTAAATATTTAATGTTGTTTTTTATATCAGGCTGCGTCAACTTTTGAAGAGATGCCATTCGTACTGTTCGGCTGTTTTGCTCTCGTCTCTGGATTTCTGCTGTTCTTCACTCCCGAGACCCTCGGCACCAAGCTCCCTGACACCATGGAGGAAGCTGAGCACCTAGGAAATAAGAGTTCATGAATACAATAATGTCTGCACTATGATTATCTTTTTATGATTATATTATTTATAACCCCAATTACTTACCTCAGTTATTTACAATCCGATTTTATTGCAACATCCACACATGGCCTTCAGGTTCCAGAGTAGGCGAAGTCTGTATGGTGGTAACCTGATAACTGATATACATACTTATATACATATACATACCCAGTTATAGCTCATACATACGTTGAAGTTTATAGAGAAAAATTCACATCCTCGGACGGGATTCAAACCCGCGTATTCTGACTCTCCGTGTCAGACGCCATTGACCAACTAGGCCACCGAGGATCGGGTCCGAGCATCGAATTTTAACTCTCTATCTGACTAACCGTCTTACGGAGACGGAGCGACATCTATTGAACAGCTTTGACAGTACTATCCAACCGAAAGAAGCATTATTTAGAAATACCTAATATTTCGTATTGAAATCGCAACCCTTGTAATTTTTGTAGTATTACTTTTAAAAGCACTAACGCCTACTTTAGCGATCTCAAACATAGAAATTTATACAGGGAAAAATTCACATCCTCGGACGGGATTCGAACCCGTGTCTTCTGACTCTCCGTGTCAGACGCCATTGGCCAACTAGGCCACCAAGGTTCGGGTTCCGATGTGAATTTTTCTCTCTATAAATTTCAATGTTCAAACAGACGTGTTCATATACACAATCTTTGTTTCGTTGACCACCACCATGTTTGACCTGTCGGGGATTGAACCCGGGACCATTGGTTTGGAAGGTAGAGTTGCTAATCTGCCAGCCAACCGACCAGTCAATTAAGGCGCTACAAAACCAAACTTTTAGGTATTTGATCATGACAGGAACAAGCGTGCGTCTGCACAATAACTATTTTGCAGGTTTCGTTTGTTTAAAAATAAAAGAAGCCACAATGTCAAAAATATAGCGAGTTGTTTAATTTATTAAATTAACTTTTATCTAGTTACAAAAAATATAGTAGTTGTTGCTCAAATTATTGAGAAATGCGAAACGAAAGATATTTTTCTGTCGTTTTTTTAGCATTTTTTTTCTTCAAGTTGCTAGCGTCGCTTTACGCAAGTCTTTTTTACTCTTAATTATGCACTTTCTTTTATTTCAAGTTTGTATATAATTAACCCGTTTAATCGCGATGTTGGCCAATAATACAATAGATTCCGCAGAAATCATACTACTTTTACAGAAATTGCGACATGTGTGGTTAAATTACCAAATATAATAATTATATATATTTTGAGGAGATAGGCTTTATTTACCCGACTACGGCGAAGCAAAAGAGAGTGTTGTGCTTTTGACTGGTATGTGAGTATTTACTGTTCCGTCATAACTTCTTAACAACTTATAATTTGAGAAATAAGGTGTCGGTGGAAGAGTTTTATTTGTTCGCTGGTTATAGGTTATTTGACGTCACATTAAACTGAATAGGGCGCCCTCTAGGGGCATGAAGCCTAAAAAAATAGATATTTGTTATGCAAGGCTGCAAAGTTAGTTTTTGGTGCGAGTACTGGAATTGAAACCTGAGCGTAGCGAGGGTAAGTAAGAGAGTAAGTAAGAAAGGTACGAGATGCAAAATAACTTTGCTGTCGAGTGAAACATAATTTTTCCCCTCCCTACAGTCAGGAAAACGTTAGATGCTAAAAAGGCTTAGTTTTTAAATTAGTATTCATTCATTTTACAAATTAAAATTAAAATGACTGCAATTGGCAATATTGATAGTTAAATTTTTTTGGAACTGTGATACTTGTGTTTGTCACTTGTGTACTATTGCTAGTTAAATTATTTGGCAAATTTGCGGTACATTGCTGAATTTCATTGGATTCCATCGTGAATGTTGGACATCAACGGATTTGCAGGCGATACATAACGATTTTCTATCGTTTCTTTCGAAGCTGATGGATGATTTCATAGATATGGGTAAGACTGTTCTATGCTTCTCTAAGCCCAAGATAGACCTAAGTGGCGTGCAATTGGAGAGGCCTATGTCTAGCAGTGGACTGCTACAGGCTGATGATGATGATGATGTTCTATGCTTCCAACGAAGAGTAGACTATAGAGTATATAGTACTTATCTACCTACTATTCTATACTTACCTACTATAGAGTACTCCATGTATCCTTCTGCCACGGTACTGGTTTTCCAGCCGCCGTGACGCTCAAGCGTGGTTAGATCAGCGCCCGAGTTAGCCAAAAGTATGGTCGACGTCCTCCTACCCCGTGTACCCTACAACAATGCCTGGTATATTGCTCTGATTCTGGCAGCCCAAGAAAAGTGGTAATTTCTCGTGGTAAACCATCAATTTTAGTACTTCCCATAGGCTGTCTTACACATTTTCCTTTGCGATATTGCAAAAATTTTTATTGATTGGTGTATTAACAGGACGCAAGGCTTGATATTTACATACAAATTTAACACATTCCTCACGGTCATTAAGTTCCTATCAATATTGGTCTTCGTGTTTGATAAGTTAACCAACAGCAACTTTTCTGAATGCTTCTCAACGTTTTGTGTTGTAAGATACGTGAGTTCATTTGTCCAGCACGTCCCATTAAGACGCGGTCCAACCCCAATTTGAAAATAATTTACGATGCTTTACGTAAGGTTGAAAATCGCTTGTTAGATTGGACGATGTAATGCGAAAATGCGTTAATTTTGTACGTTTTCTTTATATTTTTCGATATATACTAACACAATTGAAAAAACTGCTGGTTACTACTTAAGTACTATACGTTGGCTATGTATTACTTAAAAAATAATATAGTGTTATCGCTGAAAATTCTGAAAGTTTGGACGTGCAAGTTTATTTTTATGCACCTATTTAGGATTTTTTTCTGCAGAGAATGAGTAATATTTATGAATTCTGTTCAATTATTACTCTTTGCCTGTTCCTTTTCTAACCTAAGTATTTTTTTCATAGATTATTATCGAACTGTTTCGTTACACTCGATGTTTAAAGATTGTGCTTTTTACTATTATCAGGATACGACAGCGCCTTAATGCCAATAATGTGGACAACCTGTAACGCAAACGAAAATAATAGTTTCACAGCAGGTACTAAGAAGTAAGTAAGTACATGAAGTTATCATACCTATTTACACATAAAATTAGGTACCTACTTTAAACAAAGATTTAATAAAAATTAAATTATACACGCTTGACCTTCAGAGAAAATAAAGTATGTACGTACTCACGGTTTGAACCACTTCCCGATATCATATTGAGCTGAAATGTTGTATGCCATTACTTCAGTAACAATGCAACAATATGATAGATATAACCTGATGCTGCAGCCAGGATTGTCAACTCACAAGGGAACTCCGCAACAGCTATATTAGCATTATCATGAACATATCGATCTTGAAATAATTATTGTGAATATTGGCAAACAAAAAACTTAAACAGATTTAAGATTTTAAATTTGATATGGCATGTGTTTCTTGTTAGATTAAGTAGGTACTGTTAGATTCAGAATTTATCACATTATTAAAAGAAACTTAAATTATAAACAAATCTAAGAGTAAGTAATTTGTAGAGTAACACATGTTTTGTTTACTTTGTCTTGACCTATAGTGACAACGCAAGGAATAGGGTCTCTCCAAACACAGCACCGACATTTCGAGCAGTTTCTGCTGCGTTAGTCTTACGTTGTAACTCATATTAGAAAATAACTCTGATATTCGCTGTAACCACCTTCACGTTACAAACTGAATGTAAAAACAACAAGAAAGTCAACGAATCAAATGCGGCCTTGTTTTAAAATTAAGAATGTTATAGTTTACATGTGAAAAAAGTTTTGACACCATGAAGGTTTAATTTTAATTCCAAGTGGCTAGTGAGATAAATCGGCATTTTCATATTTAAACCTTTACATATCGTCTTTGTTTTTTAAACATATGCTAGTTTCGCAGTTTCCTGCTAGCTATACGCTCGTTGATAGGGGGGGGGGTTAAGTGTGGTTGAGCAGTTTCCTGCAACCAGAGAATAGGTAAGGGATAATTGATGGTAAATACCTGTGTCGAGGAGCTCTGTGTCTGATGAGTGCTGGTGACCGTGCTTCCTCGTTGTAGGCGTCTTGCTGTCGACGGCGTGCTGAAGGAGCTGAACTTGGTTCACTTGGTTATAATGTCTGTATTGTCCCTTTGGGTTGTGCACTGGTTTACGCGGCGGGCTGATTGCGTGTGTACACACGTGCTGATTTAGGAGTAGTGTCTGGTCGGGCCGAACACACCCTGAAGGTCACTCGCGGCGAAGTCATTCGCGGTGACTCGTGCTGATATAAAATGGCGGTGCCATGCGGTTGCTGCGCGGAACGCAGCGGTACACGTCCGCCGGTCGCGAGTACAAAAAGGTGACTCTTTCCGCTTCCTTCCGCAGCCGCTTTCTTCTAGTTATGACAGCTGCAGGCGAAGCGGCGGTGGGGCACGCGGGCGCGGTGCGCCTTAAGGTGACGTCACGCTTTGGCGTGAACATATGCTATATTCCTATTAATAATACATTACATTTAGGTAAAATTATTCACACTCATTATGTATTGGTCATGCGTAAGTAAACAAACGTAACAAAACAAACGATATATTGTTCCAAACCATCTGTTATCTGTCTCAACAATAAGTATTTTTAATTCAGTACGCCGATACTAACGGAAGCAAAAATGGCTTTTTCAATTGTTTTTACTTCGTAAAGTTTGAGAAAACGGATATGTACGTATATTACTAAAGCATTTTGTAAATATACGCGTTATTTCAAAGGCCGTGTAACAATCATAGTGGCTTAATAGAACCTTGAAGTGTGTGCGGTCACCAAGGCGCCCACGTCTGAAGGAAGTTACTTTAACGTGGTCCCGGGGGGTACCAAATGACTTTCTAGGTCTGGTACCGCTGCAGATATTCTACCTCAAAGCTGTGGTATAAAAACACTACAATGGTTAAACGTGACTGAGGTAAGTGAAATGGTATAGGGGGTTAACCACACACGTTGCAGTTCCTGGAAAAGTAGGTTGATTTCTGTGAAATCTATTGTATTATTGGCCAAATATGGCGAATCAGGAGTCAACGGGTTACAGGCATATCTCAGGGACAAAGCACAACGCAAATCAGCACCTTATACGCTGTACATTGTACGTATTAGTCCATTTGGTAACGGAGGAGAATATTTCTTCCATTGCCGGGATGCGAAACGTAGAGGCGAAGAAACCCGACCTCCAAGGTGGCGGTCTTGTGAAAGAGACCGTCTTGGTTGGTGGCACCAAGGTGCCAGATATTCTGCCGCGGACGAATAGTACGTACCTATTCATTATCTGTGTAAAATGCCCCGGAGACGGTCATTCGCAATTGTCAATTTGTACATCGTTGACCGTTTCAATTGAAGGTGCGAATGATGGAGTTTCATACGATGCGTCAATTGCTCGCCCACATTTACTTTCTGGCCAGCCGTGCAATTCTGTAATGATTCGACGAGCTCACCGATTTCAAATACTTAATGAGATATCGCTCTTGTAGATAAGGTTTATTCCAACGATTCTTTTCATCTTTTCATTTGTTTCACGGATGTTGTGAAAGATGCAACGATGTTTGCTCTTAGAGAATCGCACGGCTGTATGAAAGGTAAACGAACGATGATGTCGAATTCACATCCGCAATTTTTTTAGACTAGCGAGCGAATGACCAAAATCTGTCAATTGCACAACGAGACGTTCAATTTATTACGTCATTCGCGATTATCACTGGGCTTCAATCAAAACTTCCATCATTCGTCTTCAATCACGTAGTCGCAAATGACAATGACTTCAATTGCCTATGTAGACGATCATTTGGGACATCAATGAATAAAACGTAAAAATTGACAATAGCGAATGACCGTCTCCGTGCACTTCAGTGTGTGAAGGTACTGTAGCAAGGGAAATTACTGGGCAAAAAAGACTCAAAATCAATGTCGCCAAATGCCACACAAAATTACAGATCTAATCTGATCTCTGTCATGTGCAAGCGTTGCGCTCAACATCAGGCGCACGAGTTGCCCGTCTTGTCACTTGTTTACATAAAAAAATTAACATCACATTCAAAATCAAACATCTGGGTGCCTACCCACCTTTTGCGAAACTATCATAAATCAGGAGCGTTCTGTAATAAGCTTAGAATAATCATACTTACTATCGTACTCCCACCGACACAAACCGGTCGAACATAATACTACAATACTATTTACGGTGTGTTCCTTATTTGGCCGAAATCGATCCAAATGGTGCGTTCCAGGATCAATCTCACTAATTATAAAAAAGTGAAAGTTTGGTTGGATGGATGCATGCATGAATGTTTGTTACTCAATCACGGCAGAACGGCTGAACGGATCTGGTTGAAATTTGGCACAGAGATAGATTATAGTCTGAAATAGCACATAGGCTACTTTTCATCTTCATCATCATCATCCACATCTATCACCGCGCGGGTGAAAAAACCCTAATATTCTTTGGCACATTTGGCACATTGCAAAGGCAAAGTTAATTTGTCAGCTCGATCACTATACGTGCTAGGCGATTGTCAAGGGTGATGAAATGTTACGACAGTTTTTTTCCATGGTGATTTATTTTATATTTGTATGTACGTAAGTCCTGTATTTTATTATTCACGTTTACTGATTATTTAAATTTACTCATATAATACTATTATAGCAATTGCGTTTGACCATGTACATATTCTATGACATTTTGGTCTAAAGATAATAAGCTACTCGAAATACTACTCCTAGTTTGATAATAAGTACGTCATCAAAACGTCTATCGTAATACATTATTACTTTAAGCTTGCTATATTGACGTGGTGGTACTAAATTTAATGGTAAGGTTTAAATATGACTGGAGGTATACGAGGTGGGAGTAAGGCCCCAGCGTAAAACAAGTAATTATTAATTAACGTAAGCGAGTAATTCAAATTACCTCCATTTGAAAGTATGTGCACATGTATGTTTTGTTTTAATACAACACATAACAAAAACCAGTTTTCAGGACGACCGAAATAAGGTTTTATTTGATATGTGTATTTTTTATTTACTGTTTTACAGGGTCCCCAGGTTATCTGTGTTTTCAGACATTAAAAACTGCTACAACAAACTGTTTTACCGATATAACAATACCTAAGCTAACTGAAAATAGCTTTCATAAGGCTGGTATACCAGGTACCAGAACATAATGGTATATTAAATATACCATAATGTTCGTAATTAACTTAAAAGTCATTATTATTTAGAAATACGGGATTACTCACGTAATATTTATCGGACAGGTCCGACTATAGTTTCGACCACATTCGGTGGCCTTTTTCAAGGAGCGTTAAAACTATAGCCGGACCTATTCGATAAATATTACGTGAGTAATCCCGTATTTCTAAATAATAATGAGTAAAATCCACGTTAGTTTTTATAACAAAAAAAAATAACTTGAGAGTGTTATGAAGATAATGATTCATGATTATCATATACCAACATATTTCTTGTACATCCGTTTGTTAATGTTCTCCTTGCAGACAAAGTCTGTGCACCATGTCTACACCAAGCGAGGATGAGGAGGTTGAAGAAATCCAATGTCTAGTAGACCTGGATACCATCCTGGGGATTGAACTGGGTCAGTTTGGCAAATTCCAGCTGAGGCTCATGTTGTTCTGCAGCATCGCAGCTTCTTTTGCCGGATTAGCTGCTGCAGAGTACTTGTTTACAGCGGCTAGGATAAACACGCGGTAAGTATCGCTGGTAATATCGACAAATCAAGTTCTATCTTTGTTCTTCGAAATCACGTAATAAATATACCGTTAAAAAGCTAATAAGCATTCGTTCCTTCATTTTTTTGTTCATCGTACTGGGTTTTTGCAGTATCGTGCAGTATCATTAAACAGTAAGCAGGCCTAGACAAAAGATGTTTCTGTTAACGTTAACGCCAAACGAAAACTCCAAAATGGCGTTGACATTACCTGTGGAAAAGTCACGTGACGTCGCGCTAAGTTCGTAGACGTGACCCGCCGGGCTATTATGTATCTCAGTTGCTAATAAGTTGTCAGCTCCAGTCAGCAACTTACTAACATTATTGCTTACTGAAGTGGTCAAAAGTGACATAAAGCCGCCATTTTTGAAGATTTCAATCAACATTTGTTAGCAACTGAGATACATAATAGCCCTACCGGGAGCGTTCTGTCTGTAGCGTGTGCGGAAAAACGCCTGCTTGAATTTTGTCTAGAATTTATAATTTATTGATTCAGGCGTTACTTTGCGGAAATCCATTATAAAAAAAAAAAAAAACCGATTCGACACTTGTTTCGCCTCTACACGAGGCATCCTCAGGAGATGTTGATTTGTCGAGCGCTAGGCCGACAGCCTGTCGGTTTTTTTTTGTCCAGAATTGAATTGATTGACAATTATACGTAACTGAATTTAAAATAGCAATGTCATTCGCTCAGGCACAGGCATTTTCATATGTCTAAAAGAGGACTCCTGCCTATTTTTGTATCCCTTAAACTATTAGAAAAAAAAATATTGAATAAAAAATAAACACAGCCTTTAGGCTGTGCGTTGTCTGTCTGCGTGCCACTGATCGTAGAGACTTGAAATTTGGAGGGTGTATTGTCCTTGATGCGTAGAGTTGTACTAAGAATGTCTTTTTCGAAATTCTACCCTTATGGGGGTCAGAAAAAGGTTTGTATGAAACTCCTTTGTTTTTGAACTTATAGTTGTGAAAATTTGTATTTGGATAGGATATTCAAAATAAAAAAAAATTGGACTAATTTTTTTTGGATAGTGGTTGATTGATTAATTTTTAAAGTTCTTTATTATCATAAACACACATTTTTTACAACTCAGCGCTAGAAACTAAGCTACAACTATCCTTGAATTAGTTCGTTTTACAGGCTAGGATCGCCTTTTTAAAACTTTTAAAACAAAATGTTTAATATTACAAGTACTCATTAAAACTTAAGTTAGAGGGTAGTTACATATAAATAGTGACTTGGAATTTCTTACATACTACTGTGCTTATTCGTACGTTTACATCTTGGCAATACAAGTTAAGTTTATTTTTTTACATACAGGTTTGCAGTAAGATTTTTTGTTTTAGCATAATATAATTAAGTGACAATATTATTTAAATAGGTACATATCCATAATAGTAGATTATGATACTGTTGCATAATAAGGGTTCTTATAACATGAGTGTGTTTTAAAAAAACGAGCCGTAGGCGAGTTTTTTATAGTATCACACGAGTGTTATAAGACCAAGTTATGTACAGTGTCATACACTACTTTATCTACTCTCATACTATAATACGTAAAACAATATTGCAAATAAAACGCTGAATATAACAACAAATTTATTTTTACTTGTAATAATTATTGATGATCTGAATATTACAATTATGAAAATGAATTTGAACCGGACAGGAAGCGTTATTGGAGGTACTCGGAGAGGGTATGTTAATGTTGACCTCATTTCTGTTATTTTCAATACTGTTAAGTATTGAATTGGATATAGCGATCTTGTTAGTCATTGAATCATCTATATAGCCTTCTGCAACTGTCGTTGACTTCCAACCGTGTCGCTTTAGTGCCGTTATATCTCCACCAGCGTCAACTAGGAAGATTGCAGATGTTCGGCGAAAGCAGTGTCCTGTGTACAATTCGGGGTCGGTAAGTTGAAGATAGCTGGCAATAACTTTGCCTAAGGCTCCAAATTTGTTAATGCCAACTCTCTGCGTCGTGCATTTTTGTCAATATAGTTTAGAAAAAAACTGGGATTGCTGCAATCAGTTGGTCGTAGTTCTATGTATTTTTTGCATTGTTCATAATATTTCCCAGTAATGGTAAAAGAGCGGCCCGTCTTGGTTTTAGTTTTACTTATTTTGATTATTAGTGTAGTTTGGAAGACTTCAACATCTTTGAATTGTATGTTGTATAACTCTTGCCGTCGGCAAGCACCCATTATTCCAAAAACTAGTGCAATCTGTAACAATTTATTTATATATTATGGTAAATTAACTCAATATTAACAAAAAAAATGTACATGGTTAACTGACAAACAACTAAAATACCTTTGTGAAGAGATATAATGTGTCTGGGGCTTCATTTAAGAACTTATTTATCTGCTCTGCTGTAAAAGTCTTGGATTTTTTCCCTTTATATCCTTGTGAGTTTTGTTTCAAAAATGCAATCAGCTTGCTATATTTAGTTATGTCAACTTCGTTGTAAATATTGAGTGTACTTTTAATCATGGAGTATTTAACCCACATACTTGAAACTTTATATTTTTCAGATAACTCTTGAAAGTACGCTAACAACACATTTTCAGAAAATGATGTAGCATTTTTATTCATTTTCCAAGTCATATTATGACACAAACATTAACGTTAAATCTAATCTTAATAGCGAAATGCTCCATTACATGTGTAGTAAATAAGAGCATTTACAGAGTAGAAACTTAGAGAAAGGTTATACCAATGCACTGTTGATATTTTTTTTCCTTCTTGAATTTATACAATAGAATCGTTACTTATTATGGGGTAGATTTTTTATTTATTAACGAACACTCACATTGGATAGTGGTGGTTTAAGTGGGTGAAATGGAGGGGTGGAAGATTGTATGGAAAGTTTTGTGTTTTCGAACATACAGTGGTGATAATTTGCATTTGAACAGTTTAAAGTGATGATTTCAATATTTATTGACAGGGATGACTTAAGGGGGTGAAACGGAGGATATTTTTTTTCAAAAGTTCTTTGTTTTTGGAGCAACATTGATGACAATTGATTACTGGATAGGTAATTTAAAAAAAATAGTGATGCTTTAAATATTTTTGTCAGGGATGACTTAAGAGGGTGAAAGGAGGGATGTAAAAACTACTACAGGTTATAAACTGTAGAGGGCAAAATTCACTACTATAAAAAATATGCTTAAAACCGAGTCAGGGGATGTAAAGAGTGAAAAATAAGTTCAAATTGTTTAAAAAAACGATATTAGAAGAAATATTTAGTGAAACCTAAATATTTCTTCTAATATCGTTTTTGATAATGGAGTTCTACAAAGAAACGCCTTAATCAATAAATTATTCAAATTGTTTGTTTTTCTGTATGTTTGTCTGTCTGTTTGTACTGTTGTCTGTCTCTCCGAAACGACTGAACCGATTTAAATAAAATTTCGTATGATGGTAGCTAATATCCCTGATAAACATATAGGATACTTTGGATCCCAGTAAATTAAAGAGTACCCAAGGGATAATTAAATCTGTAATTACCGTATCCCGCGAGGCCAAGCGAGCGAAACCGCTGGCGGGTCAGCTAGTATTATAATATTCACGTTTAATGTTGAGTGCGATTTTGATGTCTAATAATGCGCCTTATAAAATATACAAACCTGGATTAATTCTGCTGCTACTCATGCTCTTTAAATTAAACTTGTTTTTGTAAATACAATAAACTGCTACATTATGAACAAAATGTTTTTTCTCTTCAACGAAATCTGTTTATTCCAGGGTGCTGCAACGTTTAAGGAACTTGCGTTCGTTCTGTTCGGCTCATTATCGCTGCTCTAAGGGATGCTGATTTTCCTCACGCCGGAGACACTCAGCACCAAGCTGCCCGATACCATGGACGAGGCAGACAATCTGCAGAGGGAGAAACTACCACCCAAACATAAATAGAGATTTATTACCTCCAGCGTTGGTGTATTACCTTGCTACGGCAAGGCCAATAGGAAGGGTTATGGATTTAATGGAACATATTGTTTTAAAGTGCTAAGAATATTATAATAAAAGCTAGATGTAGACGAATATTTCATAAATATTTTGCATGTTGGTGGATAAACGTGGTATAAATGAAGTTTATTGTTATATTTAAATATGATTTGTCTTTTTATAGTATTACTTTTCAAAGCACTAACGCCTGCTTTAGCGATCTCAAACATTGAAATTTATAGAGAGAAAAATTCACATCCTCGGACGGGATTCGAACCCGCGTCTTCTGACTATCCATGGCAGACGCCATTGACCAACTAGGCCACCGAGAATCTGGTCCGAGCATAGAATTTTAACTCTCTATTTGACTAACCGTCTTGCAGGGACGGAGCGACATCTATTGGACAGTTAACAGTACCATCCAACCGAAAGAAGCATGATTTGTTTATTGTAAGCCTATACAAGATATGGTTATGGTTTTCTTCTATGAGATCCATTTCACTAATCATCTCGTCGTCTTGCTTTTGTATCAAATTTGACAAATGCAAGTGCTGCACACTAGAAATTGAACAATGCAGTTTAAGTTCGAGAATTTAACTAATACCTCAAAGATCATGGAGAAGGTAGACGCGGCTGATAAAGCCTTTACGTAAACAAAAACAGCACTAAACATAAAATTTCCTAGGATTGATTTGCCGCTTTCTTAAACAGTTGAAAGATTACTGTAAAGTATTTGGATTGTGCTGAAAAGGACGCTAAACGCAAACCCTTTAAATCACTAACTGTTTTGTAACGTCACAGAATAAATAATATTGTTAATGTACTGACATACAAAATAAACTAGATCTCAATAGGAATGTAGATCTTCACATAATAGTCACAGGCACAGACGTGGTATTTAATGTTCTATCTGCAATAAGTTCACTATACGTATTTTAGTGCTTGTATACACACCTCAATCCACACCATTGAATATTATTAAAATATGTAGTACATTTAACATAATAATACACTAAAGTGTACCCAATTATATTAAGTATGACGGAACATTCGCACTAAACCTTTAGGAATGCGTGAAAAGCAACACATCAAAAATATATTTACTATGATTTGCTCCCAGGGTTTATCCTGCACATTTATTATATATATATTACACAATTAAGCGCTTAATATACTTTAATAATCTATTCAATTGGAGCTACTGAAATAACACATAACTTGCAATGTAATAAACGTCGTACCAACAGGTTTATTGCATTTCAAACACTAAGGCACATGTGTGGTGAGACTTTTGCAGAGTCCGCTTGAAGAAGTATCACACCTTTGCCAGTTATACAACCGTGATGCAGTAGTGTGCAAACATTACTGTGTTCCAGTTTGAAGGGCAATGTTTCCAGTGAAATTACAGTGCAATAGATTTAACATCTTACACCTCAGGGAGCGCACGCAAACTTCTAAATGGCACTGAACTTTTATGGGCAAGCATGAAGAAGAAGTAACTTGTAGCAACTAATCGATAATAGAGTAACATGCTCGTCTTGTCGCCGGTTTGCATTAGAAAATACATTGTGCAAGTCGCATCAATTGGCATAGGAATGGTCGACAGTGCTCTAGGATTTTTGGGGACACATTATCTGATTTGAACTCGTATCGTATTGAGATAATGTTCAAAATACAATATTCTCTAAACATGTTTATGCTCTTCGACTTTACTTTACTATTTACTTTAATAAGTAAGCATTACATTATTTACACTACCGACCTTTCTCACTCTTTTCTTCTCTCAACCCAAAGGTTGACAGGAAGAAGTTGAAGAGAAGTCCGCTCTTTGTACTTCAGTTTGTAGTCTATTTCTCTGTGTACGTTTTAATGTGAACTGGTGTACAATAAAGTATTTTGTATTGTAATTCTTTGTAGTTTCCCTCCCTAACTCTTATTCTATTTACTTTAGTTGGCACGCGAGTTGATCTATATGAGAAATAAAATTATTGCTTCGTAGTTATGCGTCAGAATGATGAAAAAGGTTAAGAATAAATAAAGTAAAAGTACGATTGATCCTGTATAATTTTGATTCACTGATCCGTTTCTAAATATTTATTTTTGAATAGTACATGTATTGATTTGATTTGAACAGATGCAATTCGTCACAAGTGCCGGATTGCACTGATTGCGTAATTCTTAGTCATTAACGGTCTCACTTATAAACGTTGCTTAAATTTAAATAACATCACTTAGTACGGCGCAGAACACTTTTCCTTTGCGCAGTACTAAATAACGTTGTTTAAATTTAAGCAGCGTTTATAAGTAAGGCCGTAAGCTGTTAAGTCTCATGTGCCTGTAATTTCGCCAGCACCCATACCCTTTCAACGAACGCAGTACTGCGATAATTACTGCGTGAATTACTAAATTTATATACTGCTATTAAAGATAAGTTGTTAGGCCTCGAGAACTAATATCATTAATCTTCAAAAGCAGTAGAACTTTATGGTGGCAGCACTTCCCCGGACGAACTCATTCTCATCAAGATTATAATAAATATTATGTAATTTACGTGCAATCAATATCGCTAAATGCTCCATATACGTCATTTCTATTACTACGTACAAACAACTCTCTCAGTGCTTACAAACTACTACGATAGTTAGCAGCGCGTCGACTACATCATTCACTACACCGTCATACTGTAAAAATACTATTATTGAAACATACAAAACAAATGACATTGTATTTTTAATACCTTTATTATTTTAATATTATTATTTTCATTCGCGCAGTCAGTACAGTGTACCAAAGTTGCTTGACGGGCAGATAAAGGTCATCGGTAAAAATCGTTCATCTTTATTGTTTTCGTTCAGCAGTGAGTAGTGCTCCTTTATCGTGTTATTTTGTTATTGGTATATTGGGTAAGTTAATGCTTTGTTCATTCGACATTCTTTGGCCACGTGTCGCGAAGAGATGAAGCATCTATCGAACGGCTGGTTGTGCAAGGCAGGGTTGACGGTACAAGACCTCGCGGTCGGTCACCAATGCGATGGACTGACCAAATCAAGAACGCAGTGATTGGACCCATAAGTGAGTGTACCAGGATGACAGCCAACAGAGAGAGATGGCGGGACGTCGTGGGGCGAATAACATCTGCCCCAATACCACTACTACATGACGGCCACGACCACTCTGCCAAGATCGAATCGGCTGAGAAGAAGAAATGTTTCGTACTATAAAAAATATTCCCAATATCCATACTTACATCTATGCCAATATCATTAAATAACTAGCTGGCCCACGGCTTTGCTCGCGCATCTTATAGAATACAATATATTGTTTGCCGTCCAGATGAAATTGACAGGGATTGGCAAACTTAATCAAGACATTTGGAGTAAAACTGCATGGGCAAATAATAATTGTTTACTTCTTAAACATAATAAAACGAAATAACGTAAATTTGGTAGTAAGCACCAATTGAAGAGTCTTCATCTCTAAATGTGATGCTCATGAACAATCCCATAGAGCGTGTGTATGAAGCACGAAATTTAGGCTTGCATATGGACTGTGACTTGCGTATTGAAACCATGTACCAAATCAGTTCGAAGTTGCTTCTACAAACTTAAAATACTGTAAAGGATAAGACCATTTATAAAAGTAAAATTGCGTATCCAGCTAGTAGAGTCACTTGTTTTATCAACTGTTAATTATATGGACGTAGTTTTTGGCCCTCGTCTGCTTACAAAAACACAGAGACTGATCCAGCGGGTTCAGAATGTGTGTGCCCGTTTTAGTAATCTCTTTAAGTATAACTTGCATTATCCGGTTCACGTTTTATGAATGTCTATTGACCCTTTGCGTACCAAAGACGTACATTGGCGCCCGTTTCTTTTGTTTTTATTATCTCGGTGTTCGGAACATTCGAACATTGCATCACTGGCATTTCTAGCTGACATAGCGTTAACCCAATTGCATGCGGCTCGCGACCATCGCGACCCGCGGCAGTGCTCTATCAGCAGCGAATGCACTCACAGTCCACTAGCTAATTTATATCTTTTTATAGCATCATTTTAGCCATACTCTATAAAGTTATTACATATAAGGGTGTTGTAATTTAGTGCCAATAAATATCATTAGCAGCAAACTTTATTTATCCTTCACGTCCACGAACACATACAAATTTATAAAGAGAAAAAATTCAATAGTTTCGATCGCTAAAGCAGGCGATAGTGCTTTAAAAAGTAATAGTTACTATACAAATTATAAAGGATTGCGACGTCAACACGAAAGTTTAATTATTTCTAAAAATACTTCTTTCGGTTGGACAGTGCTGTTAAAGCTGTTTAATAGATGTCGACTGTTATAGAGAGTTAAAATTCGATGCTCGGACCTCGAACTTCGGTGGCCTAGATGGTCATGGCGTCTGACACGGATGGTTAGAAGACGCGGGTTCGTATCCCGTCCGAGGATGTGAATTTTTCTCCCTATAAATTTCAATGTTTGAGATCGCTAAAGCAGGCGTTAGTGCTTTAAAAAAGTAATACCATAAAAACTTAGATGCTAATCTATATGTATAACTGCGCTCCGCGGTTTCACCCGCGTGGTGATTACTTAACGCTAAACTTATTTTGTTATACTATTGGATATTATACAACAGTCAAATAATTGAAAACAGTACAAGTAAGTAGATGTAACAGAGTAAGATTGATGATGATGAATCAAAAATAGCGTAGCTTACTCAAGCATAATGTACCTTTCTTCTGCTGAAATAATTTTTTGAATCGGTTAAATATTTTTTGCGTTTCCATTACATTAATAAAACTTGGCAGTTAGCAGACATGCGCATATTGCTAAATATTATTGATTATTAATAACAAACAACTTAATTATTTCAAATAACTTAACTGTTTACTTCAAACAATGAAGAACTTGTTCAAAAACGACTTAGATATAAGTATTTGTAATAATAGTAGCTTAAGCAACTCCTAAACATCGAGGCAACTGTTCTAGAAATTAACCGAGACTAACCGACAAACGAAATAAAACTGTTTGGTTATAAATATCGAATAATAAGTTGTTTTTGAGTATGTAAACAGACACTTCATTTTTTTATTATTTACATAGATAATATAAAATTTCCACTGAGTAGACATTAGTTTTCTGAATATCCTTAATAAAGATTTATCAAAGTGATAAATAAATTTACTTAAACTTAACCTAGAAATATATCTACATAGATATGGATTATTTACTCTTGTTTAAACGCGTAATTTGAGTTTTCTCGATTGTATACAAAAACAAGTATATTTTCCGACGTTAACAGAAGCCACAGTGCTATGTTTTGATCACGTAAGGATGACGTGTCTCCTCAAGATGAAGAAGCTGAAGAATCTCATCGTCAGTTTGACCTTAACACCATTCTAGTGAATGAACTGGGGCAGTTCGGCAAATTTCAGCTGAAGCTTACAGTGGTGTGCAGCATTGCAGCTATCTTCAGCGCATGGTCAGCTGCAGAGTATTTATTCACGACAGCGAGGATAAACTCACGGTAAGCACACTCAATGCATCTAGAACAAGAAAACAATCTAAAAGTTGAATGACTCTTCTACGAAAATCGCACGTTATAACGCATTAAATACAGGCCATATTTCACAGGTAATAATGTTCAAACACATCTTTTGCCGGGGGGTACCGGCTTAGAATAGTAGCCCCCCAACTCTACCCGTGGGTGCGTAGAAATCTGCTACGGGATAACAATCGGAAGGTGGGCAGCAGCATCTTCCCACTATTAAAACCACAAAACTGCGCTCGCCAACCCGCCTGCCAAACGTGGCGAGTATTGGCAAAATCCCCCCAATGACGGACACAATAGGAACCAGTCCCTGATAGCCCCGCTATTCCTGGCTACGGAGGCGGCCATGGTAACGGTGGGGCAGGGGGTGCTAAGAATCCCCGGCAGACGCCCGGCTACCACACCCAACGACGACGACTGGCCCTGGTTACACACAACATACGCACCATGAAGACAGACAAGAAGATATATGAGCTTGAAGAAGAAATGAGTAAGTTACACTGGGACATTGTGGGGTTATCTGAAGTCCGTAGAGCGGGTGAGGACACGATAACCCTAACATCAGGTAACCTACTCTACTACCGGGAGAGCGACCAACAGTCCCAAGGTGGTGTCGGTTTTCTCGTCCACAAGTCCCTTACTAACAACATAGTTACGATCGATAGCGTTTCCAATAGGGTCGTATACCTAATACTCAGAGTATCCAAACGATATTCGCTGAAGGTCATTCAGGTATACGCACCGACGAAGTCGCACCCGGATTGTAAAAGTTCGCCTCCCTAATTATCATTTTCTGGACAATCCTGGTCCAAGTAATTTTTGTAAAGTTTCAGCTAAGCCAATACTTATTTATTTTATGCTCTATTAAACCTCTACCTATTAATATTTATATTTATTGCTCTAATCTAATCTAATATTTTTTGGCCAGTGATCGTCTAGTCTATGGAGGACTCTTACGTTGTGAACCGTTGTAGTACCTAATTCTTTTCAGGAAGACTTGAGACAAAGATACTGTTTTAGAACTATAGGTTCCTAATAAAATCCTAAGTAACATCTAATAATAATAATGACCTATATGAATAATAAAACGTTTATTAAATTGTTGTAAATAAATAAGTAATCAACTAATTATATTATTATCATGGATTTCCCAATTTAGTTTAAACCTACTTTAGAGAATATGTAGTTTTGGTTAGAATAAAGCTCATCTAATTATCTAGTCATTTAAATATATATAAACCTTGATATTATTTGACAATGAAGATAGTAAATATAAGTTGAGTTAATTTCAAAACCATTTTCATTACTTTCCTACAAGTATTCTTAAAGATGAGGAGAACGAGTACGAATGGAACAAGTATAATGTTTTTGGTAGCTCACTAATTATAATGGTTGGTATTTTATTGTCTTTAGGTCACTCATCTATTTCTGGTTTATTTTTAGAGTTGACTTTTACCGTTTACAGTAGGAGTTATGCTTCTTTAGATTCTCTATATAACATATAGATATAGTGAACTATTATTTTCGGTTCTACATGTTAGCCATTTGCACTATATTGTTGTATTTTTTTGAATACTACATAAGATTATATAGCTCTGATAATAGTCGAATATTTTGTTGTAATTTATTTCATTTAATTTCGTTTATGAATAGGTATTCTTCTTAGTTATGTTTGGTTAAGGCGATTGGTTATTTTGAACGCTTTCGTTTAATGTAATTGTATTAGACTGTTCACAATTTCACATGTATACAAAGTCTTATGCTATTTAGTGGAAGGAATCTTTTATTGTTTCTGAGGACTTGCAACCACAGTTAGTAGGGTTAAGGCACCTTTACTGAGCGCTCAAATGCTCCCCTTTGGCACACCAGATCTCTTCCTGACTCCCGGCGCTGGCGCACACTATACGAATTTAATGCTGAGATATTGCTTCCTAATAGATTTCTTAGGTATGTATTTTGCAATGTTATTTCTGATATCGCCTCACAGTTTTACTTTGAAGGCATGTATTTCATATCCTGATTTATGATATTTCATACAGACTTTATGTTGAAAAATAATTTATTTCATGCTAGTAATCAAGTCGGGATATGGCAATATCCGGAAAATGGGCAGCAGCATTTCCCGCAGTCTGCGTCAACATCCACTGCGATCACCAAGACGCCTGCCAAGCATGGTGCATTAAGGCAAATCCCCCCCATGACAATTAACATTAAACTACGGCCCCCAGTTCCCGGCAGCTCTGCTATCCGTGGCTACGGTAGCGGCCATTGTAACGGTGGAGCAGGGGGTGCGAAGAATCTCCGGCAGAGATCCGGCTACCAATCCCAAAAACGACCCCTGGCCCTGGCAACATACAATACACGCACGCTCAGGACAAATACAAATACAATACAAATAAGTTTATTTCACATAGATTTTTGTACAAAATAAATGTATGAATCCATTGATTCCGAACTAGTTTTCACTGTGTTTCGGAAATCAATGGCCTCTCCCATATCAATGACTAAAAGCTAAAGTTATGCGAAATAGCAGGTAACAATTTGAAAGTATATAAAAATCTTAAAAATTAAATATGTAATAGGAAAATTTACAAAGTAAAGCTAAATCTTAAATCTTACAATAAAGCTAAATTATTACATTAATTTTGGAATAATAGATTAGTACACAAAATAATGTTGGTGATCCTAATGTGTGTGTGTGTGTGTGTGTGTGTGTGTGTGTGTGTGTGTGTGTGTGTGTGTGTGTGTGTGTGTGTGTGTGTGTGTGTGTGTGTGTGTGTGTGCGTGTGCGTGCGTGTGTGTGTGTGTGTGTGTGGTATGTAAGAGCATTATTTAGCCGTTCTGATACCGTATCTCATTGTAATTGACTTTCGAATTAACAAACACAATATCCCGACAACATTGTGTTTGCTAAATCTACGTGACAAATAATGCATTCAGCATATCCTCCATGCCCTCGTAGTCAAACTCATTTAACCAGGTTAGTATAACTTTTTTAATCTCATTATTGCTGTATCTTTTAATATTATATTCTTTATCTATTTTATTATACAAGAGTGGGACAATACTTTCATATTTCTTTTGCTTAAACTTTCGCCGCGTTTGTGGGACAGGACAGCGGTTGACTCGTTTAGCTGTATGAACTAAAAGTGCTACAGTTTTCCTATGATACCGACGTAAACTTTCATACACAAACATTTTTCTGATACTGAGAACTCCGGCTTTTTTATACACATCTGATGTTGGGTGCCTGAAGGGCAGAAATAGAATAACTTTTAATATCGCCCGTTGGGCACGTTCAGCTGGTTTGATATTGGTTTTAACCGCAGTGCCCCATGCACAAATACAATATCTAATAATGCACTCACATAAAGCCTTGTATGTTTGAATTACTAGATTAGGTTCAGCTACAGTTTTCAGGGTCTTAAAAATGTAAATTAATTTTCGTATCCTAGACACCATCGCTTTAATATGACTGTTCCAGTTAAGATGACTATCTATATGTACTCCAAGGTATTTAATAGAATCGACTCGTGCCAACTCTGTACATGTACAATGAGACGGTCGCATGCCGCGATTACATGGGTAGGTATGCATTTTAATATTAATATCAAATTTCGGGGCTCCTGCTTCTGTAATGCTATAGTACATGTACTTCGTTTTGCTAGAATTTAATGATAGCAAATTATTCTCGAGCCATTGTGTGACTATTGAAAGACAATCTTCGGCTAGCTTTACTACCTTGGGCCAGCTGTTTTCATGGAGTAAAAGCACAGTGTCGTCAGCAAACATAAGTAGGTCTAATCCAGGAAAAGCAGTATCGCATAGGTCATTGATGTATATGAGAAATAGCAGAGGTCCTAGTGTGCTGCCTTGCGGTACTCCGTATGTACAGACTGCACTATCACTCTCGTAACTATCAACGCGAACTCGCTGTGATCTTCCGGAAAGGTAGTCAGTAAACCATTCAAGTGTTAGACCTCTGATCCCTGCATTTTCCAGTCTAGTTAATAAGATTGGTATCGACACCGTATCGAAGGTTTTCTGTAGGTCTAAAAAGACACCAATGCACTTATCTCCATGGTCCAGGTATGTTGTTATTTTGTTAGTTAGCATTAGCACAGCATCTTCTGTAGAGAGTCCTTCTCTAAACCCATACTGATTTTGACTCAACAGATTTTCCTTTTCGAGGTAACGCGTAACCCTTTTTTTCACCAACTTTTCTAATATTTTAGAAAGAGTAGAAAGGAGTGAGATTGGTCTATAGTTAGTTGGATCTTTTTTGTCACCCGCCTTCTTAAAAAAAAGGACACACAACAGCTTGTTTAACGGTATTTGGAAACTTGCCTGTATCAAAGCTCATGTTGCATATAAATGCTATAGGTTCTGCTAGTAGATGTATAAACTTTTTAATCAAAGACGCTGGTAACTAATCCCAGCCAGGAGCGCTGTGAGTTTTGAGACTCATGACTACATACTTGACTTCAAAAGGGTCAGTAGGTAGCAAAACCATCGATCTGACCGGTTGGTTTACAGAATTCGCTATTATTGCTAATTTTTTTTCAGTGTTATCAAGCTTTTTTAAAGTTGCATTAGCAAGCGTTTTGCCGATCGATGTAAAGTATGTGTTTACCTGATTAAGAGAGTCTACCTTGGTATTACTTATGTCTAATAGATCACGGGAGGTTGTCTTTGATTGATTAAAATTGCATACTTCTTTGATTACTTTCCACGTTTCTTTTAAATTACCTTTATTCTTAACTAGCTTACCTTTATAATACTCTTTCTTTAGAGCTTTCACAATCTTATTACAACCATTTCTGTATTTTATGTATTTTTCTTTAATTTCAGCATCTTTTGGTATTTTTTTGACCTGGTTATGTAGTTTGTCTCTCTTTCTAATACATCTAATTACTCCTCTAGTGATCCATGGCTTTAATGGTTGATATTTCTTCGAAAATTTTCTTATTTGTATATTATTATTTATAATTTTTAAAAGTTTTGCTGTAAATAATTCAGCCGCAATATTAACATTATTATCAATAACAGAATAAAGTTCTTGCCAAGACTCTCTTATCAACGCTTCTTTAATTCCGTCATTATTCAAAATCGCTCTATTGTAAGTTACTTGTGTTTTTGAGATTTGTGCGTTATCAACGTAGAGTAAGATAGGATGATGATCTGTAATTTTTTGCTCAAAAACTACTGTTTTCCATGGATATTGACATTTTACCATCATATGGTCAAGACATGTTTGAAATCTAGTAGGGCGAGTGATACCTTGTCTTAGTCCATGTAGAGCCATCATATTTAGGTAATGTTCAGAGATCTTCGTACATTTGTCCATCATGGTATCTATATTTATATCCCCTTTGAATATTATGTTTTTAGATGAAATGTTTGCTAAAATCATGTCAACGGACTCTAAGTATAGATTTGGGTTACCGAAACAGTGTGGTCGATACGTACAGATAATAGTATAATCTGGAGCAATTGTTAAGATGAGACAATTGCCCTCAGTCATAACTGGCTCATGCGCAGACACATCAATATTTTGTTTGATGTAAACAACTACGCCGTCATTTTGATTAAAAGTATTTTTAGTCCAAAACATGTTATAGTTATCAATATGTGGTGGAGGTCTTAAGTTACTGGTCCAACACTCCGTCAATACAAACATATCTACTGAGATGTCAAGACTATCCATATATGCTACGAAGTAGTCGAAGTTGCAATGAATACTTCTTATATTCATAGTTAAAATACATAGCTTATGTAAATTGTTTCCATCTATATTTAACGTTTTATTACAACTGTTAGAATCGCTAACAGACAGACATTCTATATTTTCTGAATCATCTACTTCTGTGATAATAAAAGAATTATCCATTATTAAATAACTTCGTAATCGAGTGCAAATAGTGGATTTGTGTTTTTATTTGGTAAACTTTGGTGTGGATAGACATGTTCTTCCAAAAATGTTTCTTTATATATAAAAATGTATATAACGGCTTGTATGTGTTGGTGAAATTGTTTGTATTGTATGTGTAGTGCAGTTTAGTGTATTGTAATTGTATAGTGTATTTATGTGATTCTATGTAACACAGTATTAGGGGTACTTTATTATGATAAACATGGTTTGCGAATATACTTATGAACGGACAAGTGGAAAAAAGTATACAGCAAAACAGAAGCAGTAACATGAAAATAATTATATGTAGAAAATTAATAAGTGCTAGTCATGTTGAATCTATATTTTCTAAATCAGATTCATTGTTAATCCTAACAAGAGGCCCTCCATCCGTCCTTCTGATGTATATTCTGCCTCGAGACGTCCAGCAATACCTATAGTTGTTTCTTTTGGCGAATTCCCTGGCCGAGAAGAACAGTTTTTTTGCCTTTATAGTGAGGCTCTCGGATACAAATATTGGCGTATGGGGTCCATCAATTTTCAAATTTGAGGTACTAAACTTCATGGTTGGGTATTTTTTGTTATACGCCTTTAATGATTCTACAATTTTATCTCTTAGAAGTACCGTCGAGAACTCGGCAACAATCGGCTGGTTACCCTCTTTTTTGGTGTTAATACGGAAGACGTCTCGAACTTCTCCTGTTTGTACTGGGACGCTAAGTGACGTGCCCACATTCAACACCATTTTGAGTAAGTCCGCTTTTGTCTCTCCGGCTTTTTTGGGTACATTTCGCATTTCCAATTTTGAACCGTGTAAGCTCTTTTCCACTTGCTCAAGTCTGTTTTCCAGCAATTCTATGTACTTGCGATCTGAACACTTCTCTTGTTCCAATGTTTGAATTTTTGTATGCAATTCATCGTATTTTTGTCCCAAAAACTCAATAGAGCAGGATATATTTTTATTTTGATCCGTATGTGTATTGATACCGGATTGAACTTTATCCATAAGTGCGTTGAATTTCTTATCTTGCTCTATTTTAAGCTGTGTAAACATTTCTACAATTTCAGCCCTACACAATTCGTCTCTCTTTCGCTTCCGTAATGAGATGTTCGAGTCGCTTAAGGAATGTTCTCTGGTATTCGCCGGCGCGAGTAGCGTATCAGTGGTAGGTGAGCGACTTAAGTTAGAGTCCGATTGTGCATGCGTCAGTGCAGTGGACGACTCAGACGCAGGCGACGGGCGGGGCGGTGTACGGCGCATCTTAATTTGACGAAAGTGGCTTGCGAGTACTAGGCAATCAGAACGCTTCAGGCGATGCTCGTAAGCAACAGGTGATTAGGTAGTCTCACATACACGTCATGCGTATGTGTGCAGCACGTTCCAACCAATAAAAACCCGTGCGTGTGTGTAAGCGATGCAAAGTAAGCACTCACCGATAGATAACACGCACGTAGGCACCATATGTTACTAAGCTTCTTACAGCCTATGCGCTCCTATTATTTACACTGATTTACTGCACAGTTTATTTTGTAATATTTTAGAATAAAATTTAAAATAATGACTGTCTAAACACGTCTGCTCCACGCAGGGGTCCGAGGGAGAAGGACCAACGAAAAGATGGTCGAATTGGAGGAAGAGACGCTCAAGTTACGCTGGGATGTCATGGGATTATCTGAAGTCCGAAGACAGGGACAGGACACGATAATTCCAAATTCCGGCAACTTGTTCTTCCACCGGGAGGGAAACCAACAATCCCAGGGTGGTGTCGGGTTCCTCGTCTGCAAGTCTCTTGTTAACAACGTAGTGAAAGTCGATAGTGTGTCGGCTAGGGTAGCGTTCCTTATACTCAGAATAACCAAACGGTATTCGCTGAAGGTTATACAGGTATACACACCGACCTCGGCACACTCGGACAATGAAGTAGAAAGTATGTACGAGGATATATCCAGGGCCATGTATACTTCTAAAACCTACTTCACTGTTGTAATGGGAGACTTCAACGCAAAGCTAGGCACAAGGAAACGTGATGAGTTGAGAGTAGGGCCATTTGGATACGGGCAGCGGAACTCGAGGGGACAGAGGCTGGCTGACTTCATGGAGAAGGAGGGACTCTTTATGATGAACTCCTTCTACATGAAGCGGCCATCCAGGAAGTGGACGTGGATGAGTCCCGACGGTTCCACTACGAACGAGATAGACTTCATCATGACGACCAATAAGCGCATATTCAATGACGTCTCTGTGGATCAGCAAGGTAAAAACCGGCAGCGATCACCGCATCGTAAGAGGCGCATTGAATATCAATGTCAAGCTTGAGAGGTCACGTCTGGTGAAGTCTACGCTCCGTCCTAATCGTGCCCAAATCCAAAACCCCGAAAAGTTTCAACTTGAACTTCAAAACCGTTTTCAGTGCTTAGCTGAATGCGACACAGTGGATGAGTTGAACAACGGGTTGGTGGAAACTGTCCAAGCGGTTGGGTCCGAATTCTGTGAGACCAAACGCCGCAGGAAAGCTCAAAAACTCTCAAAAGAAACTCTGAAACTAATGGCAGAACGGAGCGAAATGAGACTGCAGTCCGCAGTTGATATGTCGGATTACGGTAAACTCAATAGACGAATTTGGAAGTCCATGCGACACGACTTGCGTGCTTATAATACTGCGCGTATTACGGCAGCAATTGAGCGGAACCAGGGCTCTAAAGTGTTTGCAAAGGATTCGTCTATTGGGCAAAGCCAAATGACAAAACTGAAGACCGAAAATGGCAGTATCGTTTCATCCAAGCCTGAGATTCTGAGAGAGATTGAGAGCTTCTATCGACAGTTATATACCTCGACGTGCGAACCCGTTACTGAAGCAGCTCAGGACACCAGAGCAAAGTTAGTCCGACACTATACCGAAGACATCCCGGACATCAGCCTGTACGAGATTAGAATGGCTCTCAAACAGTTTAAGAACAACAAGGCGCCAGGAGAGGACGGAATTACGACTGAACTTCTGAGAGCGGGTGGTAGACCGATACTTTTAGTCCTCCAGAAGTTATTCAATTCTGTCATCTTCGAAGGCAAAACACCGGAAACGTGGCACAAGAGCGTGGTGGTGCTGTTCTTCAAAAAAGGCGATAAAACCTTATTGAAGAATTATAGGCCCATATCGCTCTTGAGCCACGTGTACAAGCTGTTTTCGAGAGTCATCACGAACCGTCTCGCACGCAGGTTTGATGAGTTCCAGCCTCCTGAACAAGCCGGTTTCTGAAGAGGCTTTAGCACCGTAGACCACATTCATACACTACGGCAGATTATACAGAAGACCGAAGAGTATAATCAGCCACTGTGTCTAGCGTTTGTGGATTACGAAAAAGCCTTTGATTCTATCGAGAAGTGGGCCATACTGCAGTCCTTGCAGCGATGCTAAATTGACTATAGGTATATCGAAGCGTTGACGGGTTTATACAGCAAGGCCACTATGTCAGTCCGATTACAGGACCAGAGTACGGAACAAATTCCATTGCAGAGAGGTGTGAGACAGGGAGACGTCATCTCTCCGAAACTGTTCACTAACGCATTGGAGGATGTTTTTAAACTTTTGGACTGGAAAGGATGTGGCATCAACGTTAATGGCGAATACATCACTAACCTTCGTTTTGCCGATGATATAGTTATAATGGCGCAGTCGCTCGAGGATATCGGCACCATGCTCAACGACCTCAGTAGAGTTTCCCAACAGGTTGGTCTTAAGATGAACATGGATAAGACGAAAATCATGTCCAATGTCCATGTTCCACCTATACCGGTAATTGTTGGAAACGATACACTCGAAGTTGTAGACGAGTACGTCTACCTGGGACAGACTGTCCAATTAGGTAGGTCCAACTTCGACAAGGAGGTCGCACGAAGAATCCAGCTCGGATGGGCAGCGTTCGGGAAGCTTTGATCCATCTTTTCGTCCCCAATACCTCAGAGCCTGAAAACCAAGGTTTTCAACCAGTGTGTGTTGCCAGTGATGACTTATGGCACTGAGACGTGGTCCCTTACTGTGGGCCTCATTAACAAGCTTGAAGTCGCTCAACGAGCAATGGAGAGGGCTATGCTTGGGGTTTCCCTGCGTGATAAGATCCGAAATGAGAAGATCCGTAGGAGAACTAAGGTCACCGACATAGCTCTCAAAATTAGCAAGTTGAAGTGGCAATGGGCAGGACACATCGCTCGCAGAACTGATAACCGATAGGGAAGAAAGGTGCTCGAGTGGCGACCACGCACCGGAAGGCGTAGTGTAGGCCGGCCCCCCGCTAGGTGGACCGACGACCTCATAAAAGCCGCGGGGAATCGCTGGATGCAGGAAGCGAGTAGCCGGTCCAAGTGGCGTTCTATGGGGGAGGTCTATGTTCAGCAGTGGACGTCTTCCGGCTGATAATGATGATGATGATGATGATGATGAATCAAGCATAATGGTAATTCATTTATTGAAATAGTTTCTTTGTCTATTGTTGTTTTGATAGGTATTTATTTTTACCTTACTGGATAATTATAACAATCAGACAGATTTTGTCCTTCAGATATAAAAATTTGAAGATATCTAGCATATTTAACTAGAATTGATAGAATCTACCAATGACAAATGGGAAAGTCTATCTGCACTTTTAGCTTCAAGAAAATCCCCGGAACGAATTTTATTCCAGCCGTTGGCAAACGTTATCAACAATTAGCCTCAATATTTTTAGAAGCGTAATGTACTATAGTTGTTCATTTACAATATATCTTTCAGACAATTTATTCTGAGCTGATCATTTTGGTTGGATATTTATATTATTTAATTTTCATTGGTTATTTCATTTTATATTATTTAAACTTTTATTCCAAAGTCTAAAGTAATGCAATAAATAAAGTTAGACTTTCAGGTTATTTATACAGTACGTTTGCTACTGATCAAAATATTAGTTATATATTAATCATTTTGTCATACATTTAAATAGTAAATTAAAATTAATACTTTCCAAGTCATCATTTACTTGCACATAGGAATTATAATAGAATTCCTAAGAATATTGAACAATCCCTAACGTTCCTATCCTATAATGCCTACAATCTCCTATCAATCTAACTAAAGTGTCATTCAAAACTAGGGACCCGTGTCCCACATTTACATTTAATCGTGTAAGTGTTGACTTTCTCCTTAGCAAAGGGTCCAGTCCCTACCGAAGGGAAAATCTGCACAGCAGAGTGATCCCGCTAGCTGGTTTCCGAACAGAACGAAACCGGGTCTATCTCCCCCGTTTAGACCTAAATCCTAGGATCGGGTGTGTAATGGACCATCATCGATTTGCGACTTTGGGATTGAATCCGGTCCGGAAATTATACCTGATAAGTGCGAATAAATAAATATAATAAAGTTAGACCGCCCATAACAGTTTCTTAGTATCAGTAACCCGGTGTATAAGACATGACACACTTGACGAGCCCCGAGCACCGATACCAGAAAAAGCTATGAGAGGAGACTGCTAGTCGCTTGCTGAGCAAGAATACGACTCCTGGTTCGCCTCAATTCCCAGGCTCGAAGATAAGTATAGACCTTCATATGGCACCGTTAGTCTCCAGTCTATACTACGAAAAACACTCGTTTTTCGATTTACCGATCACCACACAGTACAATAACTTTACAAATAAAATTTACTTTAACGCAACACTATAACGACATAGTAATTACACCAACCCGAACGCGATAATTTTACGGTATTCGAACACTATGGAAACTACTAAGTCGATATAGTCAATAGACTAATAATTACGTGTCACTGTACTAAGCGTAGATTTCTTGCCGATTGCTTGATGTATAATGAATTTCCCTCTACTACTTACGTCCTTTATATATCATCAACTGAAGCTCGACTGACGCCGGCTGAGGCTCATTTGAGGCCGCTTCGACTAATCATAGTGTGTGTCTCTTGAGGCTGCGACTTTCTTAGCCAATAACAGAACTTCGACTATTCTTTATTATATATTTTCATAGTCATCAAATTCATTACAAGGGATTTTGTACCTTTACGCCATTACAATAGCATTCAATTTGGTATGAAGCCTGTTTCTATCCAGGTTGTTTGTTATTAATTTTTGGAACCATTGGTTCTCGAAACAAAGCTTGATTGAGGTACCTTTATCGGAGTTTTGTTTGGGATAGCAACAATAATATCGCTTCATTTGCTCGTGTTTTGTAAATTATGCTTCTATAGACATTAGTCGGGCCATACATACCTCGGCAACGCACTTTCTAGTTGTTATGGGGGACTTCAACGCGAAGTTGGGTAAGAGAATCGAGAGTGAGTTGAAAGTGGGGCAATTTGGCTATGGACAACGGAACCGTAGGGGACAGAGGTTGGCCGACTTCCTGGAGAAAGAAGGACTCTTATGATGAACTTTTTCTTTCAGAAGCCAACTCAAAGGAAACGGACCTAGCTGAGTCCCGATGGTTCCACGAGAAATGAGATTGAATTCATTATGACCACCAAAAGGCAAATATGCACTAATGTCACGTGATCAACAGGGTTAAAACCAGTAGTGATCACCGAATGGTAAGAGGCACGGTGAATATTGATGAAGAGATCTTGTCTGATGAAGTCTACGCTCCGACCCACTCGTGCCCGTATAAAAGACCTCGAGAGCTTTCAATTTGAGCTATCCAATCGCTTCAATTGCCTTGAGAACATCGCTTCAGTGGACGAGATCCATAACAGGTTAGTAGAAACTGTCCATATAGTGGGTTCCAAATACTTTAGACCCCACCGTACAGATAGCCCACAGAAACTCTCCAACGATACCCTCAACCTCATGGCTGAACGACGCTCACTGAAACTGCAGTTTTCGTATGATGCTGAAGCATATAGGCTGCTCAATAGACGAATATGGAAGTCCTTGCGACACGACATCCGGATCTTGAATGCAAACCGTATTAAAGAGACGATAGAGCGGAAAAAGGCTCCAAAGTGTTTGCAAGAGACATGTCTATTGGGCAAAGCCAGTTGACGAAGCTGAAGAGAGAAGACGGCAGTGTAGCGTCGACCAAAGCAGAAGTATTAGGAGAGGTAGAGAGTTTCTACGGACAGCTATACACCACGGTCGCTAAGCCTGTTAGCAGCTCGGTCAAAGACCCAAGAGCCAAGCTGACCCGACATTATACCGAAGATATCCCGGACATCAGCCTGTAAGAGATTAGAATGGCCTTGAAACAGCTTAAGAACAACAAGGCGCCTGGTGACGACGGTATCACATCTGAGCTTCTGAAAGCGGGTGGAACACCGGTACTTAAAGTCCTTCAGAAGCTCTTTAATACCGTCTTACTCGAAGGTTCAACGCCAGAAGCATGGAACAAAAGCGTGGTGGTGCTGTTCTTCAAGAAAGGTGACAACACTTTACTTAAAAATTACAGACCCATCTCGCTTTTGAGCCATGTTTATAAGCTGTTTTCGAAGGTCATAACGAACCGTCTCAGTCGCAGGTTTGATGAATTCCAGCCTCCGGAACAAGCCGGTTTCCGAAAAGGCTATAGTACCATAGACCACATCCACACGCTACGGCAAGTTATACAGAAGACCGAAGAGTATAACTTGCCTCTTTGTTTAGCGTTTGTGGACTATGAGAAAGCCTTTGATTCGATCGAGACGTGGGCAGTGCTTGAGTCTCTCCAGCGGTGCCGTATTGACTATCGGTATATTGACGTGCTGAAGTGTTTGTACAAAAACGCCTACACGTCAGTCCGAGTACAGGAGCAGAGTTCGAAGGCAATTCCATTGCAAAGAGGCGTGAGACACCTCGCCTCCCTCCGGACAACGTTGCACAAGTACCTCCGCCCATGTTGTACCTACCCCAATATCAGTTGGGAACTCAGTTCTCGAAGTTGTCGACGAGGCAAGTCCAACTTTGAGAAAGAGTTCAATCGTCGAATCCAACTCGGCTGGGCAGCGTTCCGGAAACTTCGCGAAGTCTTCTCGTCAAAAATACCTCAGTGCCTCAAGACAAGAGTCTTCGATCAATGTGCGTTACCAGCGATGACTTATGGCACTAAAACGTGGTATCTTACTACTCTTACCTCATAAATAAGCTCAAAGTCGCACAACGAGTTATGGAGAGGGCTATGCTCTGGGTTCCTCTACGTAATCGAATCAGAAATGAGGAGATCCGTAGAATAACGAAAGTCACCGACATAGCTCAGAAGATTAGCCAGTTAAAGTGGCAGGGGGCAGGGCGCATATCACGCAGAACAGATGGCCGATGGGGCCGAAAGGTTCTGGAGTGGAGACCACGGACCGGCAAGTGCAGCGTAGGTCGTCCACCGACACGGTGGACAGACGACCTGATGAAGGTCGCAGGACGACGTTGGATGCAGGCCGCTTCCAACCGGTCCTTTTGGAAAATCATGGGGGAGACATATGTTCAGCAGTGGACGTCCTACGGCTGAGATAATGATGATGAGATGAATGTTCAAACACAGCCCTTTTTTCAACCGACTTCCAAAAAGAGTTTCTCAAGCGACGCGTTATATTTTAATGTATAACCACGCATAACTTTTTACAGAGTAGTCCGATTTTGGTAATTCTTTTGTTGTTTGGTAAAGTATACATACTTTCGAGGTGGTCTTATTTATCAAATTTCATCAAATTCGGTGAGCGGTGTTTGAGTTACCTGAATATATCCAATAAATGACAAGGGTTTTGCCAACCTCGATGATGTCCTTATTGACGGTGAATGACAATCGATCCCGTAAGTAGCAGGGTCACTAAAGACTCTAAACAGGGTGAACATTTTTTTCCGTATAATGGAACCGACTTCGTTATTAAAAAGTGTGACCATGATAGTTCATATCAAGATAGGACATGGAACCGACTTCAACAAGTTTTTTCACACTTTTTAGTGTTAAGGTCGTATATATATATCAATGCAAAATGGTCTGTAGAGTATGAATTTTGTTTAAATCCGTAATATATAATAAAAATCTTATTTTACTTGATATGCATATAAAAACAACAATAACAACTAATGTAACTTCTATTCAGATGTTTGATCCCAGAGTGCGACTCCAGTTCCCCAGAATTACGCCCCCCCGTGGGTGTACAATGCAATCCCCGGGTCTCCCGGCTCCCTGGACAACTGCCATCGGTTTGCAGGGAACTCTTCCCACACATATATAGACCAAACATGTCCTGCATCCATGGTTATAATATGCTCGATTGTATGTTTTTTTTTGTGTATGTTCACCAATTTCACCCTCATTTGTAAACCAATCTCAAAGTTCTTGAGGTGGTCCCATTTTAATTTCATCAAATTCGCTAGAGCGGTTTTTGATTTACAATCCAATAACTGAAAAAAGTCGCATATATTTTGATGATATCGTAATATACGGTGAATAACAATCGGTCACGTAAGTAGCAAAGGTAACTAAAAAGGGTGAAAATCTTAATTTAGCATAAAAATGGAACCGACTTCAACACCAAAAATTATGAAGTATCTTGTCGAAGTCGGTACCATGCGCACAATATTGTGATAATAGGTACTTCTGAACTATCGTGGTACCGACTTGAACTAGTTATTTCACACTTTTTGGTGTAGTTGTCGGTTAAATATTTTGTTATTTTTTTAAAAGCTATGTGACTTGATGGGGTCAACTTTATTATTTACTATTTAATTTTGAGGCAGCTCTAGATCTCGTGTGCGACATCATTAGATGACGGATTAAATCATATTTGGCCATTATTACATATGAGATACATAGCCATCGTGCATAATAAGTTTTATCCAGAATGATATGTTTAACAATCCTTCGTTTTACCTATATCATAAAAACGTTGTCCGTTCAATTGGTAATGCATAATTTAAACTAGTATTTTTTGGTGTCCTAGAAACACGCGGCCCCAAGTAGCGCTGACATGTTGTATAGTAGGAATTCTTGACAGAGACCGCCGCAGCGTCTGTCTGTCCATCTACTTGTATATTATACTAAATGTAAGTGATACATGTGTGTATTATTAAGTATAAGTTATTTGTATAAATAATATTATTTCAGTTTGGGCTGGAATGCGATGAGTGGCGACGCACTATGATCAGGTCGCTGAGAATAATCAGCATGTTATCCTCACTGCCCGTAACTGGATACATCTCAGACCGATGGGGACGGCGCCTGGTGCTCACCATCACCGGGTTCAACGGTGCCTGGCTCGGGGCCACACGATACTTTACTAATTCGTTTAACGCCTTCAGTGTCTCACAGGTCGTCGAGGCTTTTGTAAGCGCCGGTTTCTATACAAGTGCCTACATTCTACGTAAGTTTCGTGGTTGAATGGTGTATCTATGTTAAATTACTATGATGAAAGGTGGTGACTTTTGACCTGATTTTCGACTTATATGCATTCAATCTATTATTTTTATATAATGCATGTTACAGTATTAAAAAATCTTGGCCCACAATACAAATACAAATACAAATACAAAAATTATTTATTGATAACCAATCATAAAAGAAAAATATAATACAATCAAAAGCGCTACAGTAGATTGGACAATTGGCGGCCTTATCGCTATAGCAATCAAATCAAAATCAAAACACAGAATAATTGCTGGAGCAATAAAATTGTGAAAACATTCGGGGCAGTCGGTCACATGACCTTGGGTTTGATTTCTTGGGCAGTTCCCAACTGGAGAATAGTCACTTTAATTGTGTTCATACCACAGTTACTCAGCATATCTTTCTTTTGTACTGTAACTGAGTCTGCCCGCTGGTACATAAGCAATGGAAGCTTTGAAGATGCAAAAACCGTTATTCAGGCAATCGCCAAAAGTAATGGAACAATCTGTCTAAAATCAGTGGAAGTGCAAAAACCTGCAACACATGCTGAAGAAAAAACGAAATACAAAATAAAACACAAAGCAAAGAAACCGTGGCTTATCGTGCTTATATTTTAACATAAGAAAGTATTGTTGACATGTGTGGTGGCTTCCGTCTGGTGGATCACGGATATATTAGTATATTACGACCTTTCCATAAATGCAGTGAATATTGGGAATCGATATTTTAATTATATGGCAGTGTCCGCTGCGGAGATACCTGGATACTGGATTGCGGTGTTGTTGATCGACAGGATTGGAAGAAAGCCTGTCCTTGCTGGTGCCTTTTGGATCTGTGCTGCTTGTCAGGGGCATATATTTTTATACCTCGTGGTAAGTAATAATTATAGTATACTTTTTTTTGATTCGGTTTAGACACGAGCAAGCTGCTTGCCTGTTCTTAAGCGTCACACTTACCCATAACTGTTCAGCACATTCAGAGTTTTAAAGTTATAACTACTACCCAAACTGCTTCATGACATTGCGCTAGTCGCCTTGATATATCTCTTGCCGTATAATTTCATTGCAAACATTGCTCGTTATGTACAACTGCTACCAATACTTGAAGATAGAGTTTTATTACCATAACTATATACAAGTATCATGTAATCCCACAGACTACTTCAGAATGGCTCTAATGTTTTACCTTCTGGGAAAGTGCTCGATTACAATTGTAACATCCGTGCTCTAAATCAATACTGCAGAGTTGTACCCGACGAAGCACCGGCACACTGTTTGCGTTCAACTCCATGATGGGAAGGATCGGCTCTTTGATCGCTCCACTGACACCTGCTTTGGTGAGTACATTATTCTTATCATAATAAAATACTGAGGCTGAAAGCGGATCGGTTATAAAAACACATAAGAGAAATCTTTTTGAAATCAAAACGTAATTCAAGCTAATTGTATCATTAGAATATCGGTTAAAAGAAAATAATTTTGAATATATTTTTAAAGTAAAATCTTTCACTAAATTACAAATATCGTATCAAATATGCAAGTATTACATATTTAAGTATGTTGTGTTGCTATTACGAGTGTTATAACGGCTGTTATACGGGTTTGAATGTTTTACAGCTCGTGGTGGTTTTACTCCCTACTATATACGAGTAATAACCAGGCTAGTTGGAGAGCTCATACGTAAGCATGCCACATGCAACTGGCGGTGGGAAAAACAGTCAGACTGCTATTGAACGCCAGCAAATTTCAGAGTTAGTCCCTTTTACTGATTAATAGTCATCGCCAAACAAACATTAATTGGGACCTGCAATATTAAATACAAACAGAAGTTCATTTCGAATCAATTGTAGACGCGGCACGAGGACTGTTTCTTCATTTCAAATATTCACAACTATAAGTTCAAAAACAATGAATTCTCTATACAAAGTTTCATCCTCTAATCCTCCATCCTCACCCCTAAAAATCCCTATCAAAAAATTACTACGGAACACCTTTTCATTTAATTGTCATTTTAATGACTTAAACTTTAATTTAGTTATGATTGTAAAATAATTGCTCAAATGACTTTAAAATTTAACCCACTTTTTTTAAGACATAGTGTATTCTTTATATTTAAAATAACTAAGTAACGATTTGTTAAAACTTTCACGATCCTTAAAAAAATATAATGAAATGTCTAATTGTCATAATGGTTATGTCAGTATGAAGAGTTTTGTTAAATTTGCATTTACAAAATGTTCTTTTTTAGATATTACATAATATGTAATTTATAAAAACTAAATTTGATAATTATTTTATTTACCAATCCAAATTGATGGCCAAAGCCCGAACTAGATTGGTTACAACTAAATAACATTATCCCTTCAGGAGTCGTTATATTATAACAATGAAATTTCTATTGTGTCTGGCCGCATGATGACCTTTGATGAATTATGTAAACGAACTTGATTGCTAGAAGAGGTCGAGAGTTTCTACGGACGATTTAACTCCTCGGTCATCGGATGATGGTATCACATCTGGGGTTCAAAAAGCGGGTGGAACACCAATACTTAAAGTCCTTCAGAAACTCTTTAATACCGTCTTATTCGAAGGATTAACGCCAGAAGCATGGAACAAGAGTGTGGTGGTTCTACTCTTTAAGAAAGGTGACAGCACCTAACTTAATAATAAAATTACAGACTCATTTCGCTTTTGAGCCATATTTATAAGTTGTTTTCAAAGGTCATTACGGACCGTCTCAGTCGTCGTGGACCTCCTACGGCTGAGATGATGATGATGATGATGACTCCGGTGGGTTTCTCAGTGGTCTAGCAGTCACGGCGTCTGGCACAGGTATCATAAGAAGCGGGTTAGCAACTCGTCCGAGGATAAGGAATTTTTATTGGTTTTATTTTAATGATTTTAAAAATGATTATTTCCAGGGCGCTTCAACATTCGCGGAGTTCCCATTCGTACTATTCGGCTTATTATCGCTGCTTTTCGGGATGTTGAGTTTCCTCATGCCGGAGACACTTGGCACCAAGCTGCCCGATACCATGGCAGAGGCGGAGACTCTCTAAAAATCTTACTTTTGTAACACAGTCATATTTTTACTTATGTTAATACATACAAATAATAAATAAAAATCGAAATACAAATAGTTAGAACAAAACTTTTTGTAACATGTAGCTAGCCTAGTTTTTACACAATACCAATTTTTTTTTAAACAATAACTTTAAAGCACTGCGCCAGATTAGCAAGACTAAGAAAAATTTTGAATATTAGGAGAGAAAATACATATCTTTGGACAGGATTCGAATCCGTGTCTTCTGACAATGTCTGTCAGATACCATGGCCGCTGATCCACTGAGGCATACCAAACTGTTAAATTAATGTCGCTCCGTCCCCATAAAATCAAATAGAAAGTTAAAATTCGATGCTCGGACTGCATGCCTACGTGGTCTAGTGGTCATGGCGTTTAACACGGATTGTAGGAACGCGGTTTCGAATCCCATCCTAAGATGTGTATTTGCCCCTCTTAACCACACACGTTGCAGTTCCTGGAAAAGTAGGTTTATTTCTGGGAAATCTATTGTATTATTGGACAAATATGGCGAATCGCGAGTCAACGGGTTAGCAAAATACTAACAGTTATTTATACTGTGGCAATACTCCCCTTGTAATTGATCAGTTAGTCACTCAAATTACTGAGTTCAAAACCATTCAATCAAACTGTTTCGATATGCATGTGTGTATTTAGGTATAGTTATATAGATAGGTTAATTATTACACGCTACCTCATTAGAATTCAAAAGCAATAGGTAGGTAGGTACACGTTATAACGCAGTACCTACTTAAGGACTCCCAAGATTCAGGCTTAGTCTAGTTGGGGGCCCTCAGTGAAAGTTATTTAACGGTTATATTAGCTAATTCATTTATATTATACCAATAGGATATAATGCGATTGGTAAAAATAAATATTGTAACTTACAATTACAGTTTTGATTTAAAATAATTACCCCTTTTGTTTAAATGCTACGGCTGCCTAATTTCTTGCCATATATTAAGAGAAACGGCTTTTTTAAAAGCTTCTGTGTGAACGTCACACAGAAGTGGCAACAAACCGAGTATCATTATTTTTAACCCTTAACTGGTAACGTGGGTTCATTTGGACCAGAAGACAGCAAAAAGGTACTTATACAACATGTGGCGCTAAAGTCTTGAGCGCAATGCGCATGACCTGAGGCGGGTGCCGTACGCTCAGCACGGGGAGGTAACTGGAAGTAAAGGAATGTGATACGATTGGGTTTAAATTGACCCAAGAGCTCGGATAGTTATTAGTTTTTTATTTTGATTTGGATTGACTTATGAATTTCCTTGAAAAATGGGATACAATCTAAGAGAAAGCGATATTTGCGAAGTCATATATTCTATTTGTGTATTCATAGTACCAGTACAGTAAAAAAGAAGATGCTATTTATGTGGTGTTTAGATTTTATATGTAAGCAATTAAACCCTTTAAGTAGCTTTAAAATAAAAATATTTTGGCGCCAAATCGAACGAAAAAAGCGCGCGATAATTTACTATTAAAAAAATTTGCGCGCGCCGCAAACGTTGCAGGAGTAAAATCGTAGTAAAAAAGCTATTTGTTCTATTGTATATCTGTAAACGGCGTAAATTTACACTGGTTACTCAGTACATCTTCCTTTATTCTATTATTATGTTATCTGTTTCTTTTTAGTTAAATTATAGAGGTAAAGTCAACCGAAAAAAAACAAAAACTTGAACCGCAACAAAAAAATAAAAAATGAAATAAATTCTACAAAGACCAATTTTATCTCTCAAGCAGATGTAAAAGGAGTAAACATACAATCACAACGGTATAATAGACTTTGAAAACCTATACTACCTATTTTATAAATTATCCATAATAAATCCACAAATTGTGATACAAACATATACTCTAACGCTATCCAAATAGATCTCAAAATCGTATTCCCACTCGTTATCAAAACAATATGGCGGCTGCCTTTATCAAATTACGGGAATTGCTCACAAAACCATAATATAAGAGGATTATAAGCTTTTTCTTAGATTTTTCCCTTTAAATGGTACTTATTCACGAAAACAATACACTAGGACATGCACACCTGCGAAAGTTTAAGAGATATGGTATCGACGCCCTTTGTTTTTTTTACTAGCCTACTGATAACCAAAATAATTTATATTTCTATGTAAAAATGATTTCTAGGTGCTTATTAGTTTAAAAAAAACATCTAATAAACCGAAATGTATTATATATTTGAACAGTTAACGTTTATGTTCAGTCCTGATATGGGTTTTGACTGCGGTACACCGGTGTACCAGCGCCGCTTTGTGCAATGTATAGATTTGGCCACCGGTGTACCGGCGCGTGTTTTTAGGTTAAAATAGACAAAATATTAATTTGTGAAAAATAGCCAAATTTATTGGTTCCAATTGCTTTATCATCATCGCATCGTAACCATATGGTTTAAGCCGTGGAACTCAACTGGTTTATTATATAACGTTATAGATGGCAGATGACAACTAAGCAGAGGTAAGTTAATTAAGTGTCATTGTTAACATATTATTTATGATTCTTCAGCACAAAATATATACCTACGTATGTTCGTTTTTATCAACGTTAAACATGCCAAACAGCTGTTTTAACAGCATGTTGTGGCAATACATAACATACAATTGAAGTAGTGATGCTGTGAAACCGGCACACCTCTCGACACCCTTAGCCATCCACGTCCACCAACGTTACCCCATTCCTCACCAGTGATGGCGGTCTTTTTACGGGGCCCGTGTAGTGGGTGACAAGTCACCCTCTGCCTAAATATTTTATTTATTTATTTATTTCGGTAATTCAACAGCGTTTACAATTAATATGTACACTTAATATAAAAACTTAAAATATGGCCAAAACAGAATTACTCAAATTAAAAACAATTTACAGAAAAGTAATAATAATACGACAAAATATGTATAAAGGACAAAAAGATAAGATACAGGTACAGGTCTTATTACAATTACAGTGAGAATAGCAAGAATAGCAGGTATGTTTGTGAGTTGTGTGTGTGTGTGTGTGTGTGTGTGTGTGTGTGTGTGTGTGTGTGTATGTGTGTGTGTGTGTACGTGTGTGTGTGTGCGTGAGAGAGGGTGTGTGTAAAAATATTAATCGCAATGAAGCAGTCTTATTTGTTTTTTTAATGATGATTTCGAGGAAAAAATAAATCCAGGCTAGAAAAATGTTTATTGTAGGTGCTAGCGGCGCGACATAACACCGAATTCTGAGCATAATTAGTGCTGACTAGTGGGACGTCCAATAACTGCGTATGTCGAGTTCGCCGAGGTGGTACCTGAAAAGCTAGACTTGATAGAAGTTCGGAGAGTTAATGAGATTAATGAGATAATTAATGAGACTAAAATTTACAGGTGCCGTAGTCTCGTTCACAGACATTTTACTTATTACTAGTAGGTACCTAGATAATGTTAATAACCTTTAACCCATTGGTTGTAATCGATCTACCATGAGTTATTGAAGGACAAGGTCATGTGACCATGTTCACTGAAAAGTGTTAGAAACGTCGGGGTAAAGTAATATAACATTATTATGTGATTTAATCTGTTTATAGTTGTTTAATTTAAATGTATAAGAATCGCGAATGCCTGAGAAATCAATATGTTTTTAATTCTCTCAGTTTGCTATACACAGGTACATACCTTACTACATAATATAAGTGTATTATATAATCCCACTTGGTGGAAATTATATGCTATTTAACGAAAATAATAAACTTTCACCATGCGGTTGCTGGATCTATGATTGTATTATAATATTTTTGGGTTGACAATGACGAGGGGAAGCTGTGTGTTGGAAGGCCAGAGGTTTAGATCTAAATACCGAAATACAGGTGATTGTACATACCAATGTATCGCCTTCAGCAGGTATCCGTCGCGAGTCCTGGAGGACCCAGCGATCCTGGCGGTCGGCGTGTTCCTTCCTTTCAGTATCGCCTCACAAGTTCTTATATAATTTGCACAGCTAGGCGACGAGTTTATGAAGTTATTGGGGTTAATGTTTATATCTAATTAGATTCGCACGCGCGGCAGTTTTATAAGCGGTGAAAACTGTCTGCCGTGAGATTCTCTAAGAGCAAAAATCGTTGCATTTTTGACAACATCCGTGAAACAAATGACGAGATGCCAAGAAACGTTGGATAAGCAACCTTATGTACAAGAGCGATATCTCATAAAGTATTTGACATGGTTGAGCTCGTCGACGAGCGCATCGACGAATCATTAGAGAATCGCACGGCAGGTCAGCTTGAGTGACAGCTGAGTGTTGATGTATTGCCAGTAACGGGCTTAAAGATGGCGCTGGATAATCCAACCCGCTACTAAGATTTAGCGATCTATTAGCATGTTTATAAATCACCAAATATAACAATAAAAAGAACCAGCACTAATATTATAAATGTAAAAGTTTAGATGGATGAATGTATGTTGCTCTTTCACTTTTAAACTGCTGGGCCAATTTTGATGAAAGTTGGTATGAAGGTAGATGAGGCTCTGAATTAACACATTAATAATATGCCTAAAGATTTAAGTCTAAAATATTTAAGTTTAATGCCAGGCTAGGTTCATATGAAAAACTAGGGTAAGGTAGCTGTATGCTGAAACACACGCGATGAGCCTAGTTTGGCGACAGCTAGCACCTCAGACGTTTACCGTGTAACATTCTAGCCATATAGCATCGAAACTATGTAAGTACTAAAATATGAAATAAACTATTATTATTACTATCTTATTTCATTTATTTATATTATTATCTAGGTCTCATGACCAGGGTAATTCCCGTAGAGTGTAAATACGCCGTCCATACAAAATGCTACGTGAATGTTATCAACTTGTTATATTTTTCTCAATATCATTATGTTATTATCATCACTATCTACGAGTATATGAAATTATTGATAATTATATCAATTAATGCTCCAAATGAGTTCATTTTATTCTGTATACAGGTTGTTTGAGAAGTTTTCAACACAATTTTGAACAAAATGTGTTACGAAGCCTGTATCGATACATTGTACGAAAAATTATAATTACGCAACATACAACGGGTTTCTCTACGTGATCGAATCTGAAATGAGGAGATCCGTAGAAGAACGAAAGTCACCGACTTGGCCCAGAAGATTAGCCAGTTGAAGTGGCAGTGGGCAGGGCACATAGCAAGCAGAACAGATGGCCGACGGGGCTGGAAGGTTCTGGAATGGAGACCACGGACCGACAAGCGCAACGTAGGTCGTTCACTGACACAGTGGACAGACGACCTGATAAAGGTCGCAGGACGACGTTGGATGCAGGCCGCTTCCAACCGGTCCTTTTGGAAAATCGTGGGGAGGCGTATGTTCAGCAGTGGACGTCCTACGGCTGAGATGATGATGATGATGAACATACAACGGTATGTACGATAAAATAGATGATATAAGTGCCTGTTTACCGCGAACTCTATTGAATAATATCTCCAAGTACGGCTTTTTAATAAAATAATAAAAATATTTTTCTGAACTTTAGCAGCAAGTTAGTTCGTTTCAGTATATTCTTTAAGTTAATAATAATATTATATGCAGTTGAACTCTTGTGTAAGAGGACGTCTTGGTTGGTTCGCCATGCAATAGTCAAGAAGCAGTAGTGCGCAAGCATTTTCACCATTACTTGTCAAGTGCCCACTTGCAGCGCACGTGCCAACTGGAGTTTATAACTTTGGTTTTGCGTGCTTTGTACTTCGCTCGTCACGCTGAGATATTGGTCATTGAGTTTGGCTCAGAGTTAAATTTGCTACAGCGCATTTCACACTCTTACACAGTAATGTGTTTTTAAAGTGTAAAGTTTGTAAAGGGTTTCCCATCAGGCGTATGACTTGCTCGTCTCGTCAATTGAATGGAAAAAAATATTGAAATTTATAGAGAGAAAAATTCACATCCTCGGACGGGATTCGAACCCGCGTCTTCTGGCTCTCCGTGTCAGACGCCATTGATCAACTAGGCCACCGAGGTTTGGGTTCGAGCATCGAATTTCAACTCTCTATCTGATATAACAGTCTTAAGGGGACGGAGCGACATCTATTGAACAGCTTTGACAGTACTATCCAACCGATAGAAGCATTATTTAGAAATACTTAAACTTTCGTATTGACATCCTTGTAATTTTTATAGTATTACTTTTTAAAGCACTAACGCATGCTTTAGCGATCTCAAACATTGAAATTTATAGAGAGACAAAACGCGTCTGACACGGAGAGTCAGAAGACGCGGGTTTGAATCCCGTCCGAGGATGTGAATTGTTCTCTCTATTAATTTCAATGTTTGAGATCATTAAAGCAGGCGTTATTGCTTTTACCCTCGTAGCGGAAGGGGCAGCATTTCCCCCCTCAAAAAAAGGCGTTATTGATTTAAAAGGTAAGACTAAAAAAAGGAAAAAAATAGCTTATCATCAAGTTATGTTTGATTGATATTTATATAGATAAAGAAAGAAAGCAAACGATAAAGAATACGCACCCTATAAACAGTTACTGATAAACTTCCACGCTTGGAATTGTCAATTCTAGAAGTATATTCAAATTATACCAACAAATTTAATGGACAAACAAAACAATGTCGACTAGTGAAAATGAACGCAGGGGAACGAAAAAAGTTGATTTGGACAAATTATTGGTCGAAGAGATCGGACAGTTTGGATTGTTTCAATTTAGAATAATCGCACAGTGTCTTTTTGCTATACTGTTCATATCATGGAATATTAACGAATTTCTGTTCACCGCTGCGCGGATCGAAACAAGGTAAACTACTTATAAACTTATTTATGTATTACAAGCTGCTCCCCGCGGGTTTAACCGCGCGGTGATGGATAATGGTTATAATTAATTTAATTATTTATGATTCATTCTGCCGTTTAAACCTGTTATGGTTATGAACTGACAAAGATCTTCATTAGCCCATTTAATTTCATTCATTAGTCCATTAGTTAATCCAGCCTTAGTGCTAATGAAGCCATTATTTTAATGCACATAAGACAAAGTTGACATAATGATCCTTTAGCTAAAGTCAGCTTTAAACAATGTTGCCTAAAATATTTTAAAAAGGTTTGAACGACGAACAGATACAACCTTCTTGGGAATGAACATTAGCGTTTGATTTAGCTATTTTACAAAATTTGTATTAACATTTTTAAAATATCGTTGCAGTCACAGACTATAAGATACTACGTATTTTGCAGTAAAAAACGTAAACTACATGCTTGGCTTGTCATTATCAAGCAGGTGACAAATAAACACTGTTTTTTTTTTATTTTTGTATGTGGATTCGTCGACTGGACTAGAGTTTTGTGTGTGGTTGCAAAACTTGTGATATGTGAAAAGTTTAAAAAGTCTGTTTTTAATCCCTGATCTATCAATTCAAGGTTTTTTTAAGCACTAAAGGACTCTATTGTTTTGTGCAACTCAAAATACACGATGAAGGATAATTTTATTAGATAACTTAAAAGGAACTTTAAAATTTGACAGCATTTTCGTTTGTGGAATAATTTAATGTCGGATTAAGATTTAATGACGTCTTTAAAAGTTAAAGATCTTTTCTGCAACTGGCTGATAGTGACAGTTACAAATATTTTTTATAATGTTACTGAGCCCTGCGGTTTCACCCGCGTGGTTATGCTTGATGCATATCCTATGTCATTCCACGGGGTTTATTCTATCTCCTTAATAAATTTCATCGAGATCCGTGTAGCTGTTAAGGCGAGAGAGCATAACAGAAAACAAACTTACTTTTACATTTATAATATTAAGTGAGGATCTATACATTATGTTACTCATATACTTTTTTTTTAATAAGAACAAATACAGTGACATACCTAAGGTAGAGTGCCTTCACCTTGTGAATCTGATTATGTAAGGAAACCAGAATCATAACCAGGTATCCAGTGGCTACCAAGTGTGTGTTACCAGTGATGACATATGGCACTGAAACGTGGTGCTATGGAGAGGGCTATTCTCGGGGTTTCTCTACGTGATCGCATCAGAAATGAGGAGATCCGTAGAAGAACGAATGTCATCGACAGTGGGTAGGCTACATAGCACGCTGAACAGATGGCCGATAGGACCGAAATGTTCTAGAGTGGAGAGCATGAGCCAGCAAGCGCAGCGTAGGTCGTCCACCGACAAGGTGGGCGGACGACCTGATAAAGGTAGCAGGACAACGTTGGATGCAGGCTGCTTCCAACCGGTCCTTTTGGAAATTTGTGGGCAGGCATATGTTCAGCAGTGGTCGTCTTACGGCTGAGATGATGATGATGATCCAGTGGCTACCTGAGATCCAGTGGAGGCCATGAGCACACGCTTGGTGCCCAGCCAACTTCACGGGTCTGAAGACATGAGACTGATTGATCATAAACTTAATGTAAAGTAATAAGTAAACTAAAATCAAATAACAACAGCGAACTCATCGCAGGTAATATTGGCATTTTTTATGTGTTTAAATGCCAATATTACCTACACACTTTTTCCCGGAGTATCTGTCTGAGCACATGCATAGGCGCGACGAGAGGAGAGATGAGTGTTAGGTTACTTGTGACTATACAACACCGGGAGCTGAGCGATTAAACTTTGGTGGTCACTTACTACGAGTATATCCATGATAATTTACGGCCTTACTTAGAAACGCTGGCAATCTTCAAACGAAGTTATTTCGTATTGCGTACAGCACAATTGTTGAGTGCAGTGCTAAATGACATTATTATTTGACGTTATATATTGGTATATTTTGGTGATATAAGAAATTTAAAACAACGTAAGAATTTTAATGGAGTCATGAAAGATATGATGATGCGCTACTTTCAGGCTAATAGGATACTATGTAATATCATCAGGGTACCATGTCTTACAATCATGTTTTTTATTTACATCTGTATAGATGCGTAATTCCAGAATGCGAAGATCCATCCCAAACGGAATTCTCTCCATCATGGATTACGAAAGCAATTCCTATGGATGGTGGCTCTTTGGACAACTGTCAACGCTTCGGGAACACTTCTGAACCATTGCCTGTGGACGACACCTGCCCAGGATCACTGTTTGATACCAGCGTGCTCCAGGAATGCGACGAGTATGTATATGCGGACACCAATACTGTGGTGTATGACGTAAGTAATAAATATATAAACTTATACACACTCACTCCCGCAATAGGATTTTCTGTATCGCGGGAGGCATTTACATAGCACAATGTCCAAGACCTAATAAGAACATTTGTGCATTCGCGCAAATATTTTCGTCGACCAGGGGTTGAAGGTGGTACTCCGTGTGAAGGCGAAGTCACTACCAACTGAGCTTACGGAGCTGTTTATCTGTATTTTTTTATGATATCAGAGATGACACAAGCAATTCGTGTGTCTGATATTGTGACTACCGTGCCCAACAATTGCAATAGACTTTTTCGCCGTGCTACTTTGGGTTCGGCATCAATGAATCTAAGTCATCCTTTATTTTACTTCCAATTCGACTCAATATAGCTTTTTTATTCTACATTTCATTTTATTTGGGTTATTTTAACCAAAATGGTATGTCCGACTCCTCTTACTCTAACCTTACAACTTTAGATCTAATTAACATATGACTACTATAAAATTGGTACTAGTAAACTTATGCAGACAAGACTAAATCATTAGTGCATAAATATGTCCAGTTCCTCAGTCCACGCGGGCTTTTTTGCAACTAGGGTTTGGTAATATGCTGATTAATGTATTAACGTATGATACCTATTGAACCTAAACAATGACTCCCTCTTGGCACTGTAATTGGTACAATCCATCTAGAGTTGATACACATCATCTACTGTACCAAATACAACCTCACAATTAAGGGAATCTTTTCTCACGAGGAATTGAAATATCTTGATGAATTGTGACCTGATCGTATTCTATTAACTAGATAATAAATAAGACCTTCTGTTAAAGTCAGCTAAATCGATAGCTCAATATAGCTTTATATCAGATTTTCAGTTGCCTAATGTTTTATACGAGTAAAACGCAATACCCAAGTATGTGTTACAAGTATGTTAACAGCTGACTGTCGCTATGAAACTTATTTTGAGTAATAGTAATTCATTTTATTCGTATAACATTAATTTACAAAACCGTTTTGATTTATGCACGTATGGCAATGACTAGCACCATAGACTAGTTTATATAGGAATGAGCGCCGTAGGCAGAGACCGTGGTAACATGTACTTAAGCCTAGTCCAGCAGCAGATATTCTTTATTTATTTTTTTGGAGTAAGATAGCAATTTACCTTGTTTTGAGTAGAAATAAATATTTTTAGTATTGTAGATTTTTGTCAGTTTGCATTTGTATAAAGTAGGACTTCAATCGTCATCAAGACATGTCTGTTTAGATTAACAGCAACAATATCTAACTAGCAGAAATTTCACCTTTATTCTATAATAAACACGGCTTTCTTCCATACAACTACAGTAAACGGATTTCAGTTCGACTTGGCATGCGATGAGTGGCGGCGTGCAATAATAGGTTCAGTGCGGGTTCTGGGTATGATGGTGGCGCTGGCCATGACGGGGTATATCTCAGACCGCTGGGGACGGCGCCGGGCACTAGCCATCAACGCCACGTGTGCGGCGACGCTAGGCGTGGTGCGGTTCTGGTCACCTAGTTACAACGTCTACATGTCCATCATGTTCTTGGAAAGCGTTTTTGGTTGTGGAAGCTTTGGGTGCACGTATGTAATGAGTAAGTGATTTTTTTAAATCTATATCTACACTTATCTTTAGTGACACTAAGGTCTCCGCCTCGAATATTGCGGGCAGCGGAGCGGTGGCGGCGGTGGCGTGAGAGCGCGGTGGGTAACTACGAGTAGCTAGTCAAAAAATAGTTTCGCTGTTTATAATAAATACGAGTATACATAGTTTTGTTTCGCGTCCTTATTTATACATTAGTCTGCTTGAAATATAGTAGATGGCGCTACTGGTATTTCTTTTTAGTAGCTCATAATATATAACATTTCAAAATGCATTGTGTTTATAGGAAAATTATTACATATTAGTATTACTAAAACATTTATTGAGTTTACACATACGTCGTTATAAACATTTACAATCAAGCAAGGTTTATGAAATTAATGTACCTACCTATTCCTACGAGTAGTTATTAAACCCTTGGTACCCATACTTGGAGACCTGTGTTTATGCATACCTTAGCATGTCCCATAGCGTTTATTCTTTCAACTCTCGTCAACTTTGGTTGATGTGAACTATTCAATGTTATATAGTTATGTATTGGACTGTACATAGAATCTCTAACACTTCAGTGAAGTGAACCACCAATTTGGGATACTCGTAGTGTATTTTAATACCTACTGTAACTATGGTAAATTACTAAAAACCACACCGTAAGACTGTAGGAGGCGAGAAACAAAAAAAAAAATGCCATTATTACAACTTAAAATAAGTACAAAACAATTCTGTTGGGTTGCCAAAAACTATAATTATGTGTGTATAATATACTTCAAATCAAATCAAATACATTTATTAACTTAAACACAGCTACAATAAGAGTTAGAAAAAAAATGTTAGTCCTCTATGTTTTACCTTTTCAGGCATGCTAAAATTGTTACAAAATTATACTAATATACTTAACTAAAAATAATCCAAATAATTATTAACTAACCAATTTAATACAATATACAATTTCATTCAGACAAACTTATCGCTAAGATATTCATTAATAGATTAATATCCCTTATTGATGAATAATTCGTGAAGTCTTTTCTTATATATATGAACGCAATCTGAGCCTTAATCTGACACTCTTATTAAATAGTGCAGTTTTATGTTTTTGTACACAAATTTTACTATTATTACGTTTGCTTTTTAAAAATGTAAATAGATTTATGTTATTCCTAATAAATAATATAATTTCATAAAGATATAAGCATGGAAATGTCAATATATTTAATTTCTTAAAATATAGCTTACAAGAGTCTATTGTTCGTAGATGACAAACTGATCTTAGACACTTTTTTTGAGCTCTGAAAATGTTCTCCCTTTCTATACAATTACCCCAGAATATAACTCCATAGCGCAGTGTCGAGGTCACATATGCGTGGTAAGAAGTAAGCACTGCTGATTGATCTACAACCTTTGACAACATATATAAAGCATAGGAATAGCTACTTAATTTAGTACATACCATCTCGGCTTGCGTTTTCCATTTAAGGTCCGAGTTTATTTGTATTCCTAATAATTTTGTTGTATCAATGTCTTTAATTTGTTTATTATCATTATTAATATTTAATTATTTTTTTTATTGTTTTTGAATGTCATAATTTGAGTTTTATCAAGATTAATTAAAAGATTATTACATGTCAACCAATTTATTACATTATTTAAAGTAGCATTAATTTTCAGTTCAAGAGATGTCTGTTTATCACTAACAAAAGTAATAGTACTATCATCCGCAAAGAGTACCATTGGATGGTTAGTAGCTTTTGAAAGGTCGTTTATGTAAATTATAAATAGCTGAGGACCAAGAACGCTTCCTTGAGGAACACCATATTTTACCATACCAACATCAGAAGAATAGTTCTTCTCAATTTTTGTAATTGGACAAAGTTTATTAATTTCAGTAAATTGTGATCTATTCTCCATATTTGATTGAATTAGACGTAGGGCATTACCCCTTACTCCATAAGTTCCAGCTTATAAAGTAGTAAAGTGTGATCAACATAGTCGAAGGCCTTCGTTAAATCCATAAACATGGAACATACAAATAACTTCTTTTCGCAACTAGACATGACTATATTGAGGAGATTATAAATATTAACCGATTTATTTTTACGGAAATCTACTTGTTCTTCAACCAGAATATTAAATTTATCAAAGTAATCATAAAAAAACACTATGTATGAATTTTCCAAATATTAAAAAAAACCGGTACTAATGCAACTGGTCTATAGTTAGTCATGCTTTCTCTTTTTTGCTTTTTGAAAAGTGGTTTTATTATTGTTACCTTTAGCTTATCGGGGAAAACACCACGATCAATACAAAGGTTTATAATAAAACAAAGGATAGGTGATATGATATCGGCAACATATTTTATCACTTTGGTACTTATTCCATCGTATCCTGTGTCGTTTTAAGGATTGTATGATGTTAAATACACCTTTAGGAGTAAAAGGTTTCATAAACATAGAACTTGAGTTATTCCAATTTAAAGAATAAGAATTATTATTATATTACTATATATTACTAATTAATATTATATTATAACTAATATTATATTACTAAAGCCAGTTCCATTGTTTCACATGAAGAACTACGAACGTTATGCAAAAAAATGTCTATACATGTATTTTTAGCTAATCGAGTGGGTTCATGACTAGATATCTTTAAGTTGTAACTTCTAATAATATTTCTTAATTCAGTTGTATTCTTGTTGTTTTTCAGAATATCTATATTTGAATCCCCACATACTAAAACCTTATTCTTTTTATAGCAAAATTGATTCCAAGTTTTTGAAAAATATGTCAAAGTTATTTCTATTGTTTATGGGTGGTCTATATATACATAATAATGATGTTATGCTCTGTCAGTTCCACGGCACTGCATTCGATTATATTAACACAATTTAAATTTTTAACTTCTATTATTTCTCTAAACCTATGTGTATTATTTACTAATATACGTGAGCCTCCGTTGCGATTTTTCCTACAAAAGCACGCGGCAAGTTTAAAATTTGGTATATTCAGTAGCGTAGTATCGCTGTTGATCATGTTATGTTCACTGTACTTAATATGGGACTTATTATAATGTGATGTCTTCAGATGTGAATATGTGAGAGACTTAATTAGTATCTTAATATATGAGAGAAGGGCGAAATGGAGAATGCAATGCATGTAGGTGTGTGCAATTGAGCGTTTGTGTTAACGTTTAAGTTTATTAACTAACTTAAGAACTTTATTGACGCAGTAAAATGCTTATGGCATGCTGTGTCCGCCGCGCATTTTCAACAAAAACTTGTCGTCATGTTTTGGTTATGTTTAAAGATGTTCATTTCAAGAAGGTATTTTGTTGTATTTCAGCGATAGAATATTTAGGACCCCGATACCGTGTTGTTGGCGCAGCAATGATACAAACAACTTTTGCACTCGGTCAAGTAACACTAGGCCTGATTGCATGGGCTGTAACGGACTGGAGGAGCCTGATCCTTGCTCTTTACATACCACAATTCCTGTGCATTTTCTACTTCTGGACGCTGACTGAGTCCGTGCGCTGGTTGATGAGTAAAGGAAGATTCCGAGAGTCTGAAGATTTGCTCAAAGAAGCCGCTCGAGTCAACGGAAAGCAGCTATCACAACAGTCTCTTGATGATCTTCGAATAAATACAGAAGAAGAGGTGAGAAAAGAATCCGAAGTTGAAAATAAGACTTCGTTAGTGCTTTTGGTGGTAAGAGACAGGCGACTGTTGACGAGAAGCGCTGTGACGAGCGTGTTATGGATCACGACAACATTCATATACTACGGTTTGTCATTCAATGCCGTGCATCTTGTAGGGAACATGTACGTGAACTACGTGGTGGTGTGTGCAGTAGAGATTCCAGGCTTCTGGGCAGTAGCAACGTTTATCGATAAGATTGGAAGGAAGCCCACACTCATCCCTGCGTTCTGGTTGTGTGCAATTTGCCAAGCTGCCTTTATTTTCATTCCTGATGGTAAGTTTGCCAATATGAGATGCATAAGCAATATTATGTAACAATGTTTTATTTGTCAAACATATCAGAATAATAATACTTAAGATCCATTATTACCAGAGAAAATACAAAATTTGCCATTGAACAAATTAGGAATAGACATCATGGAATTAGCCAGGAAAAATTATTTAGTGATGTATAACTATTTTTAAAAGTGCCTTGATATTAAACGAAGATTATGTGTTTAATAATAAAAGAATTAAACAAATATGTGGGGGAAACTTCCTTTTAATATTATTGCAATAGTTTTGGTTGGATTAACGGCCTTACTTATAAACGTTGCCTAAATTTAAACAACGTCACTTAGTACGGCGCAGAACATTTTTCCTTTGCGCAGTACTAAATAACGTCATTTGAAGTTAAGCAGCGTTTATAAGTAAGGCCGATAATCGTTACGCTACTATCACTAGCCCGTGATGCAAGCCAAAGAAAACGTTTGCCAGTGCGACGCTATTTATATATCTGTCCCTCGTTACTTAGTTCAAAGACTCTAGCTATTAAATCTGACTTAAAGTTGCTCAGGTCATTATTAAGTCTGTAGCCTGTACCAACTTTATTCATGCATTTAAACAATCCATAGATAATACAGAAAGTGTGTCCGATCTTCGAAAATCCATCGCTTTACTAGAATGTGATCTAAACAGAACATAATATCTTAACTTATATATGTGACTGTGCCTTGACTCTTGATGCAACTATTTTCAACAATTACTGCAGCTGAATGCCTGCAGTGTTTAATTTTTGTTTGATGTTATTTAAATTAATAACGTAATTTAGCAGCGTACCTATATTTTGATTTTTAAACACAGTAACGTCATTTTTAATTTTGAACCTTTTAAATTTGTGCAGGTAGAAAGCAGGGTTTGAAATACTTGAATCTACATCTCTTTGCAATCCCTTTCAGATCTGTTGTTGGGGAAGTTCGCCATCTCCGTGGTGATCATATCGATGAACTTGTTCTCTCTGGAGCTGTTCCCGACGGAATACCGACACCGGCTGTACAACTTCTCATCCATGATGGGTCGCCTAGGGTCAATAGTGGCTCCGCTTACACCGGCACTAGTAAGATTGTCTATGTTGCATTGTAGAAACAAATAAATACAAGTTATTCTTTATAAAAATACGAAACTGATTTGCAGTAGTCTGTGCTATTTCAACGCCTGAAACTTTAGTATTATCCTCATACGCAACATCTTTTTATAATATTGAGCAGGAGATTTCAAGGAATTTTGATTAAATTTAAATGAGACGAACTTGGAGCCATACACAAAATCTTTTACCTAATCTATCCACAATTGAAGGGAAACTCGTTAAACATCATAAAATACATTCAGTAGAGCATAGAACCTTTTTTGAAGTTGGTTAAAGTGCCCTATATGGTATCTGTGCGTTTTATCGTCTGGTTAGATATGCTGTAGGTCAATAGGATAGCGGCCTGCCCTAACGTGGACTTTCTGAGAGTCTAAAGCCAATAGAGATGATAGATGGCATATTGTATCTGGACTGGATGACGACCGGGCTTCATTACTAAGCGTACTTCTGTGCTTGGGAATTGTAACCAGCAATAACTATTGTTATTAAGCAAGCAATTAGAAGCTTCTAAGCATCAAGCGATGTCTTAGACGTGTAAATCTAAGCAACTGCATTACCGATCTTTACTCGTAAGTAAACAATTGATTCGCTTGATCTAACATCAAACCAAACACTCATTGGCGTAGTGCTGCTTAACAACGCCATTTATTGTCAAGTAGCTTTAGTGTTGCTGTGTCGGTAAAAACGTTTTTAAACAGTGTTTCATTGCCTGAAGTTACAGATAAAAAGACGTTTTCTAAAAATAAAACTTAGCTAGATCTTATTTTCGCCCCCGAAACCCCCTGCTTACTAAATTTCATGTAAATCTTTGAAGCAGTTTCCGAGATTATATATTATATATATATACAATAATTGCTCGTTAAAAGGTATTAGATAATATTAATATCGTAAGGGTATAGTACTTTTATACATGTTACGCTCTTAGCGTGTTTATGTATTTAGTTCCTTCTCCGACCCTCTTATTTATAAAATTCATCACCATTATTTCAGCCATAGAACATTCCCTGCTAAACATAGATCAGTCCCATACATTTGCAAAAGGGCAAAGTTGGTTGGAAGCACCCAACACTTGCCGGTCCGTGTTCTCCACTCCAGAACCTTCTGGCCAAATCATAAGCTATTTTAACTAAAAGGTGTTAAAGATCTATTTACGTCTTTCTTTACCGATATTTAAATGACAAGAACAAGCTGTACTTAGAATGGGTTTTACAAAAATGTAATGATTATGAATAAAGAGGTTAATTTAAATTGTCCCCAGGCTACCACAGTAATGCCAGAGATGCCGTCGATACTATTCGGGAGCATGGCGTTTCTGGCCGGACTCCTGACCTTCTTACTCCCTGAGACTCGAGGCTCCAAGCTTGCTGACACCATAGAGGAGGCTCTGAGCATAGAAAAAAAGAAGAAGAGAGAAAAAGCTACTGAATCATAGTTCTTTTATTTCTTAGAAGAAAACAAAACAACGAATTGCTTGTAGCAATGTCATGATTGAATACCAAAATACATGATCATTAAATTATTTTTGTAGAAATGTGAAGATTTAATTTTACAATTTTAGGAAAACTTACAGCTAGGTGTAACAAAACAAATAAATGAATAAAATACAGAAAGCCAATTAAAAGTTTTCACCAATAAGTTATATCATGAATATAGAGAATAATTTGAATATATATAATAATAGTAGAAATTATATGATTATAGTATAAATATCTATGTAACTTTATATAAAAGTAATAAAGGCGAGTGCACACGTAATAAAAGAATATTATAATGTATAATGCTACCTATTTATCTAATCCAGGTACTAAATCAGTTGAAGAATTTATCGCTCAACAGCCGACGTAACTGCTCAACTGAAGTGTTGAAGAGGTCGATATCAAGATCTTTGCAGAGCTTATTGAAACTGCTGCCTACCCTTAGTAAATAGGAATTCCTCCTGTAATTAGTTCGCACTCCCGGCACATACAAGTCGCAGGGTCTCCGCGACGAAGCAAAGGGTACTCGTATACCGATACGCTCTAATAATGGCGGACTGTCAACCGTGCCATTTGCAATTTTAAGCAGATAAATAAAATCCGCAATACGCCTCCTTTCATACAACGGTAACAAATTATATTTACGACATCGGTTAATATAACCAGACCAATAGGTGACCCTGAATTGGAGATAGCGTAGAAATCTCTTCTGAATGCCCTCGATGCGCGTGCTGTAAACTTTATATAACGGGTTCCAGACTTGTGAGGTATACTCTAAATTACTGCGTACGTAAGCACAGTAAAAATTTTAAAAGTTTTGATAGTATTAAAATCTGCTGACATTCGTAATATGAAACCTAGGGCCTTGTTGATGATATGATTTATGTGATCCTCAAACAGTTTATGATCGAAAGTTACACTTAAGTCCCGTATAGTTTTTACTCTGTTTATTATTAAATTTTTAAGTTTATAGTTATATGTAATACAATTTTCTTTTCGCGTTTACGTACATATTATATAACATTGTGTGTGTACATATTATAGTCTAAGTGAATTAGAATAAAACCTAAAATAATTTTTTTTATTGCCATAAGTAGACAGGCAGGCAGGCGGCTCACCTGATGGAGTGGGGGTCACCGCCGCATATAGACGTTTGCAACACCAATGGCGTTGCAACGCGCTGCCCACTTCTAAAGGGAATAGAAGGTGTGGGGGAGGGGAAGTGGAGAGTGAGAAGAGGGGAGAAGGAGAGGGCGAGCGAAAGGGGGTTTGGGCCTCCCGAACTTCCCACAGTCTTACTTCCCAGAGATTATTTGGAAGTTTGGTACTTCTCCGGTCGTGCCGGCGCATTCGGCTGTTTTTGTTCGAACTTGCCCGTTTCAAGCAAAATTTATAGGTGTGCCTAAAGTTGCATAATATATACATATGTCCATTAATACGATACGAGAAGATTAATGTTATTATTATTATAGCTATCTGGCAAAACAATAACGTTGTATATACAGGTGTCTTTTTGATGTCTAACTCAGTCGGTAAATTCTAACTCGTGAGACAGTGCAATGAGTCAGTTACTCACAACCACAACATGCGCACAGAATAAATAAAAGTAATACATATCTGTCGATTGATCGAGTCAATTGAAATAAATCATGTGCCCAGTTTGATTTATATGTATTTATTTGCCAATAAAAGTGCTATACCTACCTACATACTGATTCGACTCATAACAATCATAAAAATATCAATCTAAATAATCATTCCTTAGTAGGTCAAAGTCTAAGTCAAAGACAAAATAATTTTTTAAATTTAGGCATTTAAGACGCGTGAATGTTCCGACCGTTCTCAAGTTATAGCGTGACCAGGAGAAATAGGGGTTCATTTATATATGTCTACTCGTGATATAACAATTTTATTTCTATTGTGCCTGGTAGGTTTGACACTTGATATAATGTATAGATAATGTACTCTTAGGACTCTACCGCCGCGTTCCAAAATATATAGAGCCAGTAGTAACTGTACCCACTAGGATTTCCTGTGTTACAGCTACTACTATTCTTAGCTCTAGACTTACATTATTTCAAATGATACATATTGAATCATTGATCATCACATATACTTACGAAACAGTCAAAAGAGCACTGTTATTATAAAATAGAGTTTGTAAAAAATGAGTTTTATAGTTTTCTTAGATATAGTCTGATTTATCTATGTATAGTTTTATCGACGTTAATTCTTGACACTGTTGTGTGACAGACAATAAGGCGCTGAGCAAACGTAGACACTTCTTGTAGCCGACACGGTAGACCATCACAGGCAACTGTAGTCGGTGTGTCCCGTAGCGGTGATCGGACACGGTCGCCTGTTGCTACCACTGGTAAGCATAATTGCTGTGTCCGGTGGCGGCGATCGATTACAGTCACCGGTCGCTACTTCTGGCTACTGGTACAATTTGTTTCATGTTTTCTGTTAGTCTCACGACGGACGTCGATGAAGAAACATCTTAGCTGGTTGTGTTGGTTATACGTCGACGTAGATGTTGTCGTCGCCGACAACATACGCCCCTGCCCCTGCGCTACCCGCGCTTGTGCGCCACCTGATCAGTGTGCGTGGCTTGTGTCGCACACAGGAGACGGGCACCTACGCATCTCGTCCGCTTGCGCAGCTCAGTAAAATTGTAAGGAAATTTGTTAATTTTGCTTGTGTCTTCAACTGACGATTTTTAGTTTCCTGTTACCGACACCGAACACTTTTTGATCGTCAATGAGTATGTATTAAGTGGACGCAACTGGACACAAAAAATATTTACGTATACGGACTGGATGATTTCATATTGGTTCTATAAAAATCAATACTCATCGGTAGCTTGTATCCGACAGAAGACACACGGTTGCACTCTGCCTTAATAAAGAGCTGGGTTGGGCTGCCATATAACCATCTGAATGTTAGTTTACCATAACGTTACAAAGCGACGGTTCTCTATTTGTACAGACTCTAACAATCTGTAGATGTCAGGTAGCATTATCATGTACATAAAGTCTAACTAGTTTGAGACGCTATACACTAGCTCCACGTTCACAGACGGCGAATAACAACTTAAGTTACAAATCAATTACTTTTAATGTTAACATTAAGTATTATGTTTAACAATCATCCTTATTGGTGCTGCTTTTCTGACTCCCGTTCCCCGCCATTTTACTTTTTATTGTGACGTTTCCTTCAGCCAATCGCAGCCAGAACCAACCAACGCCATTTTCCAATGGCGGGAAGCTCTACGATTGGCTGTCAGTTCCTGTCACAGATAATAGCTAACTCAGTAGATGTTGCCAGCTTAAATTAATTCACAACCACCTAAATTATTTTTAAGTTCAATATTCAATGTATTTACAAATCCTAGGCCACTGCAGAAAATGATCGTGGTTCTAAGTTCGTTTTACTGTATTAATTGGCAAGGTTCAGGAAATAAAAGTAGGTTTTTACATAAGTTTTGGTTGCACTGCGCTGGCTACACAAAAATTGTAACCGGAGAGGCAACGCAGAAAGTGGCTACGTATACGAACGCCTATAAGTCATGTTCTTCCAACAGACCTGACCTATTATGAATACATAATTATAATTAATTATACACAATAGTAAATAATAGGTGAATCATGAATGTTACACCTGTGGTCAGGTCATGCAACCTGAAAGCATCGCTTTGTTTGGTTGCCAGTGAATAATGAACCACACTAACAAAGAGTGACGCATTTTCCTGCTGCAAATCTGCTAGCAATTCTGTTACCGTCAAGTTACTTGCATCATAGTTTGTACTTTAGACTCATTCTAAGGCCGCGTTTGAACTGGTGGTAGACATTGTGATTAACAATTAAAAAAAAACTGTTTTATTTGTTAATCACACATTCACAACATTCTATTTTTTAGGCTTCTATGTGTTGGCTACAGCACCACTTATGCCTTTGCAAAGGCCCGGATGAAATCCGAGAAAATATAGTAATGAAGAGAATAATAATAATAACACCACAACGTTGCCCCTTTTGTTACCATTGATAGTGGTCCATATAGGCGGCCCGTTTAGTGGGTGGTAAGTCACCACCTGCCTTAATATTTAAAGAAGAGACTGAAATTGGCAGGTGCCATAGTCTCGTCCATAGCCCACTATCTCCCTTATCACTAATAAGTTCATATCAATAACCTGGCCATTAAACCCATTTTTGTAATAGATATACCATGTCACCATCTATCCAAAATGTTTCTGTTTTTATACTACATTGTATTTTTTTTATACAAAACAGGCCTCTAAGTGTTTGCTACACCCCCACCTATGCATTTGTAAAGGACCGGATAATATCCGAGACTTTTTTAAATAATAATAATACTACAGGGGCGGTTTTGTGGCGAGCCGTCGTCGGTGAGACATCGTGGACCCCGCTTCTCTCTGGGGAAATGAGACCCCTGGCTTGCCTTAATATTGGCTGTCCGGGAGTGGATACGCAAGAGCTAGTACCAAAAATCTGCAAAGGTGAAAGTGCTATATGGCATACCGCTGGACCTAGTGTTCTACCTCGCGATACCCTTTAGCTGTAGGGAGTAATTATTGTAAGAGAAACTTCTCTGAAAAAGTATTGTGGTCAACCGTACAGCTACTCTTTTAAACACTTTTTCTTTTGAAACTCCCATTTTCTGTTCGTATAATCGTTAAGCCGTACTAGGCAAGTTTATCAAAAAACTACTTTGCGTAATTTTACAGTTCACAGTTTTAAATTTAGCAATAAAAACTTACAATTCTCGTACGGGATTCGAACCCGCCATGATCGCTAGGTTACAGAGGATGAGCGTCAAATTTATTCTCTATTTAATATTAACCTTCATAATGTGAGGCGTTAGTGATTCAATGATAACAAAGTAAAAAATATCTAAAGTCTGAAAATTCTCGTGAGTTTGACACATATTTATTTAATATCAAAACCGACTGTACTCACGTAATAAGCGGTTATCGAGCTAGGTATCGGGCATGTCTGATGCCCATCCTCAGGCAGTTTACGCTGCAAGATCAACGTAAACTGCCCAGCGCGGGTAACGTGGACTAATTACGATAGTAAAGTCGGTTTTGATATTAAATAAGTATTTATATTTTGAATGAAACGCACAAGTTTACGGTTTTGGATGTTCTCAGGCAGTTTTGGACGACAAAGGGCGTGGGAGGTTTAGGCCTTGTAGTTTTTATATATACCTTACCAGAAAAATACACTGGGAATGAACAAGGAATGTCTGTAAAATCCAAAAATGAGTTAACACTGCCGTCTAGTGGTATTTGGATGTTAAATGAAACCCTTCTGTATGCTGGTGATTTAGAGCCGATATTCATGGACTGCTCTGCACTGGCTGCTGTTAGCCAGTGATCAACATACACAGACCGCTCTTGCAGGCATAGGCAACAGCTTGAAGCTGCCATTAATAACGTGAAATGAAGAGCGCGGGCGGTGGTTACTGCGCGCGAGCAGTCAACAGCTCGAGCACGTGTATGCCTGACTGCTTGACCGCCAACCACTCGAAGCATTTGCAACTGCTCAAGCGATTTCGTGTATGTGTATGCAGCTTGATGCAGTCCATGCTCGTGTATTTGGGGCCTTAGATGGTATTATTGTATTGTAATACTATTATTAAACATGGTTTCCATTAGTATTATACAATAAACAATAAAATTTATACAAGAAACAATAAAAGTAAGTAAATATAGACTTTTAAAATTAAACTCGTGTTTATTGACTTTTATTGTTTTTCCCTGTAGTCTTAAATACTCGTATCCCTGGGGCATAACTAACTATTACTGATTTTTGACAATCAAATTAAACTTTTGATATTTTTTTTATTATATGTATGTGCACCTAAACATGAAAATCGGTTCAAGCTCCCGGTGGAAAATTCTTCCGTCCGAAATTCCTTTGGTATATGTTAATTTATATGAATATGTATAGGTATGAAACGGAATCCAGGAATATTTTCATGTCGAAGAGGCACAAACTTAAAAAGACCTATTTTGCATCATTGCTTGTTCAGGAAAAATATTCCTTCAAATTTGATCTGTTTATATCTTTAAATGTATAGCTTTTCACAATTATCAAAAAAATTACATTCATATCACGCCACTATGGTATTGTACTAAAAAAGTAAAAATCAGTGGTTTTTTTTGTATATTATTAATCGTAATCTATAAACATTACTTTATCATACTGCACTGTTTCCGCGACAGAAGAATTATTCCAAACTCAAACGCTTCAATGATTGGACTACTTCCAGTGTAATAAAGTAAAATTTTGCTTTCTACGCTCATCGTGCTGACACATTAGTTGAGTCTTATTCGCGATCTCATTCTGCAATCTAGTGACACCTTAAGGACAGATAGTATAGTAGATTTTAAGAGAGAGCTGGGCGCATATTATGTTAACAAGCATTCATCTAGACGCATTTGTTTAATAACAAAGTGCAGTTACATAAACTGAGAACTACGTAGGTACGTGTGTATATGTATACACACTATCGTCAGTGTGCGGTAGTATGCGCGTGCGCACGTTCGACGTTCGCGCCACCCTCTTATTACCTTAACGCGGTTCGCGAAAAAATTAACATCCCGATCATATATCACAACTTCACATTAGAACAATTTAAAACAAAAAAAAACAATAGTTTAAAATAATAAACAGTGAATCCTTTTGTTGATTTATTAAGTAAAACACTGCTTAGCGATAAGTTATAAATATAAGTGCATAATTCCATTATTCTTGAATATTTTTGCGTATGAAATGTATAATAATGTGTGCAAATAAAAAAGGAATTCAGAAGTGCATGGCTGAAGATTTGATTTGTTTAAACAAGCGATGAACAAAAATAAAGTAAGTTATAAGGAGTTAATATTATTCTTTACAATATGATTTAGCATTAACACTTGTTTAGCGAGGCCAAACATTGTAATTTTAGAGATAATAATTCACATCCTCGGACGGTATGTGATTTTTTCTCCCTTAAATTGCAATGTTAAGATGTTGTATTAAATATATAAAAATCCAATTACAACAAGGTAAATTTTACGATTTAAATTTAAATTTTTTTTTATACAAAGCTCTCGAATTTTAACTCTATTTTAATTTATTTTACCTAATATCAAATAGAGACAAATTTCGATGCTCGGACGGTAAGCATCGGTGGCCAAGCGATCATAGCGTCTGTAACGAATTGTCGGAAGGCGCAGTTTTGAACCCGCCCGAACTTTAAGTGTATATGTTATATGTAAGAGTAAAATAAAAAAAAAATGATATGTTCCTCATGTATGTATTTTGTTGTATGTTATAAATTTATTACAAAGCCAAAAATACAAAAAAAGGCACGGACCCTGGAGTCTGTGAAGTTTAGTTTTATAAATAAATTTAAAAAAAACCCGCACTTAAAAATTTTTTGGTAAGATTCAGATATACTCCACAATAAATATGATGATGACTGTATTCAGAAACTAACAAATATGTACATGTAGATGTCGAGCATGTTCATATCTCAACCTGACAAATGAAATAAAATCTTTTAAATCACTTTAAGATAGTCATTAAATATGTGTGAGCAGATAGGTCTATGATTGAATACTTAAATAAATAAAAACTTTAATAATATACCCCTCACCAGTCGATTGTCCATATAACAATGAAATTTCTATTGTGTCTGGGTCGTTCGGCTGATGAAGTAATATTTATCCTACGAGCCGACTACCATTGCAGAAAGGATAAACAATTATCCTACTAATACTATAAACGCGAAAGTTTGTGAGTATGTATGTATGGAAGTGTGGGTGTGTGGATGTTTGTAACTCTTAAACTGAATGGATGAAGAAAGAAATAGTCGCTCGTTGACGGCTGTTACGGAATAAAACATAAGTGAATACGTGCTAGCATAGAAAAAAATAATCGAAGACAATAGGCGAGTTACGTATCAAGAAATTCAGCACAAACTGCAGGTTGGCTCGGGAAGTCTCCCCCTCCATTCTCACCCATTCTATCTCTTCCTTCCTATCATCCTCAAAGGTCGGCAACGCATCCTCGAGACCTCTAGTATTGCGGATGTCAATGGGCGACGGTATTACTTACCATCAGGTAAGCCACTTGCTCGTTTGCTAACCGATCCCACAAAAAAAGGTAAGCTTCTACATACATTTAGAAAACTATCACAAAATTTAGTACAATACCAAAAAATCTAGTAAACTAGAACCAAACTTAGTAAGCTACCGCGAAATACTAATAGATAAATTAAGTTTCTATTGTCACTTCAACGAACTTTTACCTAGAGTATCTGTCAGCGCATTGACACGAATGAATTAATGTTGATAACATATAGGCGCAACGACGAGTGAAGTGAGAAGGATCGTTGACTGAAAATTAGGAAACAACAACAACAAGAAAGTAACAACAATTAACAACTTAAAAACACGCGAGCCGAGCGAAGATATTAAATTGGTGGTATAATTTTGGTGATCATTTAGTATTTATTTGTTTTTATTGTTGCTTTGTTTGGTGATAAGTTGCTATAGTTGGCGTTGAAATAGATATACGATCACCACCTACTGGGGTTAACTTCGTTAGGCCAAGTTCATAATTTTACGTCATTTTCACAAGTGTTGTTTACATCTCAACTTTAACAAGATACATTGACATGCATCGACATGACTGATAACAAATCATACTTACACTTAATTATGTTATAAACGGGAAAATATGCGTGATAATATTTCGGTATATATGGGGTTTTAACAATTTATTCTCTTTGATAAAAAATATGTTAAAAACAAAGTTTTGTATTATTATAATTAATTAAATTACAAAATAAAATTTTACATTATTTTTTGAATAAAGTTTACGTTCTCATACCACCCCACTAGAACTCTCTGTGTATCGTGGGAGGTATGGTAATGGGCACATAAAATTATCAACCATTATGACATCCAAGACCCAAAAACAAACATGAATTCTCCATATCACCCAAGTATTCATTTCGGCCAAGGATCGAACTCCTTCGCTTTAGTTTTTATATTCATAACCAAATTAATAAACGGGGCCACCTCTTTAATCCTACTGACTGCGCCATTTTATATTTAATATAGATACATCAACAATCTGGTACTGAAGCGCGGTTTATTACTATGGGCATCTTAAAAGCAAGCTCAAAGTTGCACAACGAGCTATAGAGAGGGCTATGCTTGGGGATTCTCTACGTGATCGAATCAGAAATGAGGAGATTCGGTAGATGAACTAAAGTCATCGACATAACCCACAAGATTAGCCATATGAAGTTACAGTGAGCAGGCCACATAGCACGCAGAACAGATGGCGTATGGGGCTGGTAGGTTCTGGAGTAGAGAACACGCACCGGAAAGCGCAGAGTAGGTCGTCCACCGACACGGTGGAAAAACGACCCAATAAAGGTCGCAGACGCTGAATGCAGGCCGCCTCCAATCAGTCCTTTTGGAAAATAAAGGGCAAGGCATATGTTCAGCAGTGGACGTCCTGCGGCTAAGATTGATGATGAGATACATCAATTCCTTTCTGATTCTATGTTGAGTTATTCATGCACTGATTGATCCTGATTTGCATTCAATCTAAACTCATAATATAAAGAAGGTATGAACCTGGGTCATACCTCATGAATAGGTGTGTTATAGATTATGTTCACGAAGTTCGGTTGGGATTTTGTCAACTACATAATGCTGTACATTATCATTCCCTTGCAACCATCATCTACATCTGTAGCTGACTGGAGCAAACAATGGACTTATTTGCTTTAATCCAATAATGTAAGCGGCAATTCAAATCAGTAAAGTTTTAATCGGAACTGGATAAAAAGTTTTTAGGAAGAGAAGAATTTCTTGTCATTGTAGTTTCAACAAAGTTTATAATGTTTCTACTTAAAATGATAAACTATATAGAGCTCTTACCTTTTTTAATGCTGTTCTTTGCTTCGTAAGAACGAAATAGGTACTTCTATGGCTTTGTAAATATCCTTATTGTCTTCATTTACCTTGGTTTTGGCTCCACCTTTAAAACACCTACACAGGTAAACGGTCTCGGTCGGTGAACTTTTGCTGTCACTGCTGTTTGGGTCTTATGGGCTTAGTAATCTGCTGTCCCAAGTCCTGGAGAGTATAGCCCTTTAATTTGATATCTACTGTCTTATTTTTAACGCTACATTCATTCAAATGATTTAAATCCCGAAACTTATAGTTACGTCATTGTTTAAGTGGGCGAAGGAGTAAAACGCAGCTTGCATAATTAACTGTGCTTATCATAATTACAATTATGTAGAGGTCACGACCGCTACCCATCTCACTACTAGTTGCTGATAAAGTTCGATCGGTAAAGTCTCTGCTGACCTCTGCCTTAAAAAACTATGAGTCATTGACTGCTCTACATACTTAATTAATTGCTTAACTCATTTACCTTTTTTTCCCTTGTTTGATTATGATTTGAGTCTGTTCGATTGAATCGTCAAATTAATTTCAGCATTTTAACTTTTATATGTAATCTAGTGGAAAAATAGGCGTCGTTAACTTACTGTTGGGTCAAGCCTGCCAATGACTGTTGCAGTGCTATCCATACCTTTGAGCTTAAATTTTGAGTGTTAGTGCAATGTGATTGTTACCGTGAGAAAATGCTTATTGAAACTTCGCCCAGTAAGGTCACTTGTTATGTGCGAGTAGAATGCCTTTACAAGCCAATATATTGTAGCTTGGACACTACTGCTTCGAGGAAGAGTCACAAAAGTAGTACTAGCTAAGACAAACTCTAGCACAAGAAACATGTCAGCTAGTGCATCGGATTTCCACGCCTCCTGTACTTTGCTTTGGAATGCCAGAGGGTTGTTTATTAAGGAGATTCCCCTAAGTGAAGTATCAACCAAAAACTCACACGTTCCGTCACAGAAGCCGCTCTAAGCCTCCCTCAGTTGAGTGGTAACATGTAGGTATCATGCTGTTTTACAACTATTAAAAGGTAACATTTGAAGACTAACTTCTATAAAAACCAACTTCAATACTGTTAAAACTTGTTTAGGCCATTATTCTTCTATACAAGATGCAAGTGTAAACAAAAAACTAGGCTGTGAGTGTCATGTGCCATACATAGTATGCGTATAATATAACTCATCGGTAATATAAAAATAAACATTCGAAATAATTAAAAATCATTTCTGTTAAAATTGTTTAAATTTAATGTAAAGATAAACTCAATTTCGACTATAATCAGTGGAGATCAGTGAACCTCTATGGTACAAATTATATTATGTAAAATGCATTTCAAACTTAATACAATTTTAAGTTTTTTAGTATAAAGGTCAAGGTTGGACTTGCTTTTGATGTTCTCAGGGAGCGTGTGCTATGTTGATATAATGTAACCGTAAGTACTATGAGAGACCAGGTACTTTTGTGATACTGCCACTCCTACCTACATGTCATACAGGTCACCAGACTATCTCAGTGTTGACCTAAATACCCACTTACTACGAGTTCAGTCCATGATTGTGCTGCAGTCAGATTTGTATTATTCTAATACCTACTTATCTTTATGTAAATTTACATTGCAATTAGGGCGATTAAATAGTATTACTAATAAGACACATATACAGTGTTACTAAATGCATGGTCATTGTTAAACTGCAAGCGTATGGCTAAATATTGTTTCATCCGCTACCAAGATGACCATTAAAGTATTTAATGGGAATTTTTCCACACTTTCTAAACTTTAAAAAAGACACAGATTATCAAAATCCTATGCAGCCCGTCAGTTTCTCATGTCGTCAATATTTCATTATGACGTACTCTACCGAGACCTTTTTTGTAAATAGAAAAATTCAATAAATAAATGAATTGGACTGCGGAATCTCTCCTGGAGCGCAACATTTATGTTAATCTTATTATTAGTTATTTGTTTGTGCAGTTTGGGGTCGAAACGTACCCTGTAAACGTAGGAGCTTGGGGGCCACACAGTCTCGAAAGCTCGGGCTCGAAAGCTCGACGCGACTGAAAAAGTTGACAAGTGCCCAAACCGCTGACCCATATCATACTCAAAAAAGCCTTGCAATACATTGAGGCAATGCAGCCAGCATATTGCCGAAAAAACGGGATAATCTAAAACAACCATTACGTCTATGGATGATTCAAAATGTTCTTGTTAGCTTATTATTTTCGAATGAAATCTTTTATAGTATTTTAAAATTAATTAGAAAGAACTTTCCTTACTTTACTACTTACCACAAAGTCTAAAATAAATTATTTTACAAGTTTAATATTATATGTTTTTTCTTTACTTTGAATGCAAACGGTAGCGAGTTAAATAAGTTACGAATTATGTAGGTAATGTTTTGAATTCCATTAATGCCACCTTAATAGCAAGCAAGAAATAGCTGAGAAAGTAATTAAAAGATAAAAGTAACACCTAGTAGAACAGAAAGTAAACTGTTGTAGCACTCGGCTATTTCTGTTTTGCTTTCACTCGCACGTGACTGATAACATTCGCAATAAACTTCCACATATAGGCTAGCTTTCTTATCTGTATCGCGACAATAAGGGCTTCTTGAGCGCTTACTCGAAAATATCGTTTGTCTTTTGTTTTCTACCGACTTCCAAAAAAAGGAGGAGGTAATCAATTCGACTGATTTTTTTAATGTTTGTTACCTCATAACTTACGATAAGGTGAACCGATTCTCAAAATTCTTCATCCGTGTGTGCTTCCCGTGTGGTCCCATTTAAATTTAATCAAATTCGGTTCAGTAGTTTTTGAGTTACACTCAATAACTAATTTTTTTACCAAAGTAATAGAATGGAAGTCGATTTTAAATTTTTCACTTGTTATATGCACTTGTTATATTCAGCCGTGCGATTGTCTAATGGTTCATTCATGTGCTCGTCGACGAGCTCACCGATGTCAAATACTTTGAGTTATAGTAGGTATAAGGTTGTTTTTCCATCGTTTCTTATCATCTCGTCATTTGTTTCACAGATGTTGTCAAAGATGCAACGATGTTTGCTCTTATATAATGAATCGCACGGCAGTCAATAGAGACAGACTTGTGGCATTTTATAACATCACTAGCGACTGTGATGAAATGTAATGACAGTTTTTTTTTTCATTGTGATTAATTTTATATATGTATGTACTGTATTTTATTATTAGTGTTTACTGAATGAGTTACTAAATATTTAAATTTACTTATACTATTTAAATAGCAATTGCATTTGACCATGTAAATATTTTATTTACATGGTAAAAATTGTAAATTTTTTCTTTACTTTGAATGCAAACGGTAGCGAGTTAAATAAGTTACGAATTATGTAGGTAATGTTTTGAATTCCATTAATGCCACCTTAATAGCAAGCAAGAAATAGCTGAGAAAGTAATTAAAAGATAAAAGTAACACCTAGTAGAACAGAAAGTAAACTGTTGTAGCACTCGGCTATTTCTGTTTTGCTTTCACTCGCACGTGACTGATAACATTCGCAATAAACTTCCACATATAGGCTAGCTTTCTTATCTGTATCGCGACAATAAGGGCTTCTTGAGCGCTTACTCGAAAATATCGTTTGTCTTTTGTTTTCTACCGACTTCCAAAAAAAGGAGGAGGTAATCAATTCGACTGATTTTTTTAATGTTTGTTACCTCATAACTTACGATAAGGTGAACCGATTCTCAAAATTCTTCATCCGTGTGTGCTTCCCGTGTGGTCCCATTTAAATTTAATCAAATTCGGTTCAGTAGTTTTTGAGTTACACTCAATAACTAATTTTTTTACCAAAGTAATAGAATGGAAGTCGATTTTAAATTTTTCACTTGTTATATGCACTTGTTATATTCAGCCGTGCGATTGTCTAATGGTTCATTCATGTGCTCGTCGACGAGCTCACCGATGTCAAATACTTTGAGTTATAGTATAAGGTTGTTTTTCCATCGTTTCTTATCATCTCGTCATTTGTTTCACAGATGTTGTCAAAGATGCAACGATGTTTGCTCTTATATAATGAATCGCACGGCAGTCAATAGAGACAGACTTGTGGCATTTTATAACATCACTAGCGACTGTGATGAAATGTAATGACAGTTTTTTTTTTCATTGTGATTAATTTTATATATGTATGTACTGTATTTTATTATTAGTGTTTACTGAATGAGTTACTAAATATTTAAATTTACCTATACTATTTAAATAGCAATTGCATTTGACCATGTAAATATTTTATGATATTTTGGTATAAAGATAGTTATGGCTTTGGAGAAGATAATAAGCTACACAAAGTACTAACCCTGCGCAGACGAAGTCGCGGGCACCAGCTAGTAGGTACATAATATAATTCTTTACTAACTCTGCGTACATTGACTATAAGAAAAATATTAATAAATAATATTAATACATGCAATGTCAAAATATCCATTGAGAGAACAATAATAAAAATATTAGTAAAATAAAATTATTTATAATTCATTATATAGTTAAAATAATGATTAATAGAGTAAAAACATTTATATAATAACAAATCAGATACTTTGATCTTGAAGCCATCATCTATGGTTTTATCAGGCAATCCTACTAATATAATAAACGCGAAAGTTTGTGAGTATGGACGTATGGATGTATGGATGTGTGGATCTTTGTTACTCATTAATGCACAAACGGCGGGGGTAATTTTGATGAAATTTGGTATGGAGGTAGATGAGGCACTGGTTTAACACATAGGATACTTTTCATTATCATCATCATAATCAATTTCACCAAGCGGGTGAAAAAGCGTAATATGCTTGAGCACAGCATATACAAAATAATAAGATCTCCGCCTACGTCAAGATCGTAATGATGACAGTTCTGTCGGTTTGTGTATGCTTCTGATAGCTTAGTCAAAAGCCAAGTCGGTCGTCAAGTGTGATGAAATGTAACACGAATACCGCCAAGGGTGATGAAATGTAATGACAGTTTTTTTCCATGGTGGTTAATCATCATCATCATCTCAGCCGTAGGACGTCCACTGCTGAACATAGGCCTCCCCCATGATTTTCCAAAAGGACCGGTTGGAAGCGGCCTGCATCCAACGTCGTCCTGCGACCTTCATCAGGTTATTTAGACCATGGTGTTTAATTTTATTTTATTAGTAGTGTTTACTTAGTATTTAAATGTACTCAAATAATACTGTTATAGCAATAACGTTTGAGTATAATTAAGTATAAAGATAGATATGCCCTTGGAGAAATATTAAGCTAATGGAAGTAATAATCCTGCGCAGACGTAGTCGCGGGCACCAGCTAGTTTATTATAAACCGAATTGCCATAAATTTGACATTTTGACTGTTTAGACGTATCTAAACGTTGTGGTAACGTACAATTCCCTCTTTGCATATCGGCAAGATCGATTTAACAACGAACGACTTAAAGGCTGATGAAAGGGATTATATTTGTACAGAGCATTTAAAAGATCTACTACTAACAAAACGCTACTATAACGTGAAAGAATCCATGGATGATTCATGCATTTAATGTTTTTTTTATTAATATTAATTATTTTGACTAACTTGAATGATCGGCCCGCTCATAAATCATATTGCTACACCGAAATAGGGTCATATGTTTCCTACCGTAACTGTAATATCTATACAATGTACATATGATTGCAATAAATAATTTTGTCTTGAGTATTGAGATTTTCTAATTACGTCACAATGTTTAATGCTACGGTAATGTAAAGGTCCGATTTCAGCGTAAACGTTCCGATTGACGTTTCTACGTCAGGCACAGCGTGAGCGGTCAACACATCTCAAACACGAACGACGACGTCTCGTTCACAATAGTACTCGACAAACAGTACTCACATGTAGTTGAAGCGCGGTTTATCCACCAATTCAGCCATTGACTCAAAAAACTTTTTGATCCCCGGCTGAGGTTTGATTGAGGATCGCCCTTAATCGGTCCGAATCAGCAAACCTCCGCTCATTCAAAAATATTTTGTTATAGCGTAAACACGGACAGATTAATTTATGGTGGATTAAGTTAACGCCTCGTCTTATAAAACCAAGGTCTTATAGGTCAAGAGTATATTGAGGAAACACAATTGAGCAGAGGTCGACGAACTGTCGAAAGTGCATTTGGCGTTATGCTAATTTTTTCAGAGGTTTTCATTCACCAATACACACGGACCTTGCTACCATGACTACTTAATATTGCCGTATTGTTTACATAATATGTTGATAAAACATAATCGTGCATCTAGTATAAATATTTTCTTTATGTCCCTAGTCACTTGTATTGTATAATGCATTATATCATTGAACTGATTCAATCAATAATTCGTTTTTATTTTTATCAAATTATAACATTTTTTATGAATGAATGAATGAATCATTTATTTAGACAAACTGGTCACAACAGCTTTACATAAATTAAATATTACAATACATACAAAAACAAAAGTAAAAAGTAAAGATAAATAGAAACACCATACAATACATACTTTGATCGCTGTCATGCACAGTCGTGCCTAAAATGGTCTAAGCTCAGCATGATGCTGCAAGAAGACTTACAGCGCTGATTTTCAGCCTACACCTTGGTGACACACAACGTTCTTATAATATAATCAAAGTGCACATGTTTTACACAAGAATATTGAAATAGATGATGATTAAAAATTCAGTCTATAGTCAGGTATATAAGTATTTACCGACAAGGAACCGGATGCTAATTGAGATGCGCATCATATAAAAAATAGGCATACGTATAAAAATAGGGACATAATTATTGTTAAATATATTTTAATATTGTTTATTTGATAACGAAAAGGATAAGGAGGAGAAGTGTATATCAAACTATATCAGGTTTATAGCTAGTACTATAAATATCACGAAGCTGATTTCTGTAGTACAAGTAAATGGCGTTTATACAATGTTTTAAAACTATGTTTACTATTGAGTATACGTAAAGGTCTGATAAAGGTCGCACGACGACGTTGGATGCAGGCTGCTTCCAACCGGTCCTTTTGAAAAATTTGTGAGGAGGCGTATGTTCAGCAGTGTACGTCCTACGGCTGATATACGTAAAGGTGGGGGGAGCGAGTTCCAGCACTTTGTTGCACAAAGCGGAAACTGCCTCTAAATGCGGCAGTACCGTGTCGCGGGATACGCAACGAGTAGGAAGATGCCCGAGTCCTATATTCATTGTAATCACTGGCCCAAGTTAGTTTTGAAAAAAGATAATGCGACTTCTCGGATTTGACGACACCAAACATCAGAGTTGCAAGATGGAGATTCCTCCTGTGCTTCATGTTAAGAATGTTGTGAAGGTTCAGAAAAGGTGTAATATGACTACGAGGTGGAATTTGCAAAAAAAAACGGGCACATGCATTGTGAACTCTCTGAATCAATCATGACGTTTTGGCGAAAAGACGAGGGCCATAAACAGAGTCAACGTAATTGAACTTCGAAAGAACAAGTGAGCCAACAAGTTGAATGCGAAGCTCTGTGCTTAAGTATTGACGTATTTTATATAGTAATTTTAAACGATAAAAGGAGTTACTGACACATTCTGTTATGTGACGTTCGAACCTAAGTTGCTCATCAAAAATTAGACCTAGGATTCGGACCTTAGAGACCCGTTTGATTGTGTCTCCGCCGATAATCAACTGAGGGTTGAATGTCGCTATATTAATAGTTTGCTGCTTAGTGCCTAAAATCATGTATTTTGTCTTTTTAGCATTTAAAAACAATGAATACGACATGGCCCAGGCTTGGACTCTCTCTAGATCTGCATTTATTTTAGCTTCTGCGTCTCTTAAGTCATTAGGTTATATATTATAAATACTTGAACGTTTAAGCTGAAGTCGGATGCTGCGTATAGCATTTAGTAGTAGACCGTAGCCTTAGATGTGTTGACCACTGACACCATGCCTGGCCTTCAGACTTCGATAGGAACGTTTACGCTGAAGTCGGACGCTGCGTATAGCATTTACTATGAGACCTTAGCCTTAGATGTGTTGACCACTGACACTATGCCTGGCCTTCAGACTTCGATAGGAAAGTTTACGCTGAAGTCGGACGCTGCGTATAGCATTTACTATGAGACCGTAGCCTTAGATGTGTTGACCACTGACACTATGCCTGGCCTTCAGACTTCGATAGGAACGTTTACGCTGAAGTCGGACGCTGCGTATAGCATTTACTATGAGACCGTAGCCTTAGATGTGTTGACCACTGACACTATGCCTGGCCTTCAGACTTCGATAGGAACGTTTACGCTGAAGTCGGACGCTGCGTATAGCATTTACTATGAGACCGTAGCCTTAGATGTGTTGACCACTGACACTATGCCTGGCCTTCAGACTTCGATAGGAACGTTTACGCTGAAGTCGGACGCTGCCTATAGCATTTACTATGAGACCGTAGCCTTAGATGTGTTGACCACTGACACTATGCCTGGCCTTCAGACTTCGATAGGAACGTTTACGCTGAAGTCGGACGCTGCGTATGGCATTTACTCGACGAGCTCGACGACGAAGCATTAGATTATCGCACGGCAAGAGACGTCCACATTTGCGTTTATGACACGCGTCGAAGTACGCCAGATGACACAGACAGACACGGAGCTGGCTTGTGAGCACAATCCTAGAACATCACGCCTAAACATCTGAACGGTTCGTAATCAAATTTGGCAAAGTTATAGATTGTATCCCGGAAAAGGACGCATGGTACTTTTCATCATCATCATCATCATGCATCACCATGCAAAAGAAACAGCGGTCGCAGCGAGTGTTAAAGAAAATGAATGAAATAATAGACATATAAATCAAATAAATGCAATTCTCCAGCCAGGGATGGAACCTAGGACCCTGCACTTCAAAGACAGGGCCACGATCAACTAGAGTAAAGGGCTGTCACGAATACAACTGTACGTATGAAACTACATTTATTAATATTGGATAATTAATTAGATAATGCATTTAATCGCATACATTTTAATTGTGTTTTACTGGTTATCGTTCACGTAAGCAACATTGTAAAAACTATCACCAGGAAAAATATACTTAATATACAACAATATTATATTATTAATAATATCTGTTTGTGATGTCAATATGAGTGTATTTATCAGGGTTCCGTAGACAGACACCAACAAGGCAGCATGGCGATATTTTCAGCTTTTCTCATCACTTAAGACGTTCGTTTAAGTGTCTATAATCTACGTCAGTGGATATACCGACAATATCATCATTAACAGCCGGAAGACGTCCACTGTTGAACTTAAGCCTCCCCCATAGAACGCCACTTGGAACGGCTAACTGCCTCCTGCATCCAGCGATTCCCCGTGGTTTCGATAAGGTCGCCGGTCCTATTTCGGATATATTGTGATATTATTCAAATACTCAAAAGAGAATAATTTGGGATGGTAACCAGATAAGGACAGGAACCCACGACTCCGAAAACGTTAGTTATATCACTGTGCAAACTAAGCTAATAGCAGCAAACCTAGTGATTCCGAAATTATTTAGCTAAACGCCATCTATCGGAAACAATCGTATTTTTTGTTAGTTTTGGATAGAAATCTAAAAGTCTCTGCCTTTCATACCTTCAAAAGGCGTGAGAGTGTAGAAGACTCTCACGCCTTTTGAAGGTATGAAAGGCAGAGACATGGAAAAAGAATAGTCATATACCGGAAATATGCATGTCCTACCTTCAACGGGCTTCCCATATCATCATTGGTAACCTAAGAAGAGTAATTAGGACGGTATTTGTTTTCCCTTTGTTCCTTTGTTTTCATCTGGTACTTCTGTACATTTGCATTCCTCAAGTTATTTATGTAAATATTTATACTTAGTTGCATCAACTTAGATTTCCATTCAAGCACAAGTCAAGTCACAGTCTGTGTCCTGTCTAAGTCCGTTCTAGTAATGCATCCAGCACTACTCAAACTTTCTAAGGTGATTGACGAGAAAAAACAAAACGGTTTACTTTGCTTACACTCTGCATCATTACGAACACATTACGGTTAATAATCCATCACTATTACACGTCGAAACTAAAAGAAACACAAATCTAGGAAAATTAGACAAAATCCACAATAAGTATTCCAATTCAAATTCATAGTGGCCAGAACGTAGTTTGCAAACGTGGTCTCAAATGTATGATGTTAAAATAATATACATGGTTCAAGTCAAGGTTCAAGTACATAAAATGGTGTGCTACTGTGCAATTGTTGGGCCTTATTCCCGCCTAGACCGGTAGTTGATTACAGCTCCATTAACAGTAGTGTTAGGCCCCATATTATATAGTTAGGACACAACGCGCGGGTGCGGTGACTAGTAAACACGTCTTGACTATAGCTCGTACTAGTAAAATCATTATCAGATAGAAAAAGGCTCTAAAACGCGTTAAATATAGTAACAGTACATTTCGAAAGTAGTGGTAATATTCATCAAAGTGTTTGATGTGCAAAAAACAGTGTAATCTGAGTGAATATTGTAATTCTCGATCGAAACAAATACAAGTAGCCAGTGGTTTACCCGCACGTCATACCCTATATCGTTGAGTGTTTAATCGCTGACGTGAACGCTCTGACTGCACTTTGAACCTGCATACCGGCCGACTCAAGAGGGCGTAGCGTAATTTCGACCCGTCAGATATCGGTCGCGTGGCGCATTGTGTAAGCGTAGGGCTGCCAATTAAACGGACGGTGGTTCGATACTCACTAGCCGTAGTTCATTTTTGCATTCGGATTTTTATTTTTCGATACAATGGCTACAAAATGCAGTGGTTGCGGAAAACTTATTCAGTCTTTGGAATTCCTAGAATGCAGCAACTGTAATGACACCTATGATATTTTATGCTCGGGAGTTGATTCCGAAGCCTTCAGAAATATGAGCCAAGATGTAAAGGATCGATATGTATGCCCGTTATGCGTCAGTTCTCGACCGAAAGGGGACAACACTCATACTCCGATAGGAAGTCCGGCGTGCTCCCTAAACATCACCTATGACACTTCAGACCGAGCAAACACTACTCTGGATCGTGTAAATAGCCTTCGAGGGTCCCGCAGACAAATAACAACCACAGCACATGTCAGTGGGTCAGACTCCGAAATTTCACAGCTCATTACAGAAATTAGGCAGCTCAGGGAAGAAATACAAGATGTAAAAGAGCAATATAAAGAAATCGCTCTACTGCGACAAGATGTCCACCTTCTAAAAGACCAACTCGCGTCTATGCCTTTGACACTTGCAAGCAACTTAGATGTCTATGAGAAAAAGATAGCCGCACAAGACGCAGAGATAGTGACTCTCAAAGGGTCACTCAACAGCATGCAAACGTTGCTCAATTCTCATGAACAGAGTAACCTGCGAAACGAGCTAGAAATTTCTGGGGTTCCGGAAGCCGAAAACGAAAACCTGCAACATATGGCAATTGTTACAGCAACTTTAGTGGGCGTCGAGCTGTCCGCCGCGGATATTGATAGTGTCGTGAGGGTAGGCCCCAAACGACCCCTGAGTAGCGCGAATAAATCGTGGATGCCGCGGCCTATTGTTGTGAAACTCTTGCGTCGTGCAAAACGCGATGAAATCATTCAGTTGGCGAAGACCAGGCGCAACCTAACTTCAGAGTCCTTAGTACAAGGCACTTCACAGAAGCTGTACATCAATGAAAGGCTCACCAAGTCAAATCGAGCCCTGTTCAAAGAGGCGAGAGAACGTACACGGCTTCATAATTTTCGATTCTGCTGGTTACGCAATGGAACTATTTATGCCAGACAGTCCGAAAAACAACCAGCAATACTTATACAATCTCACCTTGACCTCGACCAGCACATCGGCCTCTGTCAGGCACCAGCCTCCACGACAGAAACAAGTTAATATTAGTGTATTTAGTGTAATATCTTCTTTATTAGTGTTCTTATATGGCCTTATGCTGGTTTTAATGCTAAGATATTTGTATAACGTTGTAGTACTTAACAGAGTTCTAATCACTGACACAAATAGTACAAACACATCAGTTACACAGCCGCACACACAAACGTTGCACATACTAAACCATCCATTACACAACAATACAGAACAACACGCAAAACAAATCAATACTTTTCTCGATACAATAAACGACATAGACAACACACTTACCATCGACTGCCAGACATGCAATCAATTAGAGAAGTGCAAAGAAATACTCACCAATAACTACAATTTTAAAATTATCTCACTGAACATACGGAGTATACGAAAAAACTTTGATAAGTTCCTAGTGGCATTCCAACGTCTTAATATAAATATAGATATAGTGGTACTTACAGAGTGCTGGCTAGGTAGTGATCCCCCAATAGGTCAAATTCCAGGTTATAACAGCTTTAGCACCAAACATATTCAAAACAAAGCTGGAGGTGTAGTAGTTTTTGTGAAAGACACTTGGAATGTTACAGTAAGTGAACCAGAATTCAAGGAGTCTGAATGTTTAAAAATTGACTTCTCTGAAACTGCCACAGTTTTTGCTATTTATCGTTCCCCATCTTACAAAAATATTGAAAAATTCTGCAACTCCCTTAGCTATGCAATTGAAGAGCTTAGTAACGATGACTGCATAATAGTTGTTGGAGACGCAAATATAGATATCATAAGCCCATTGGATCGTGATGCCAGCGAATACCTCTGCATGATGTCAGAACTTAAACTGCAACCAGCAATTACAGAGACCACCAGAGAAGATTCTTGTCTAGACCATATCTTTATTAGAACTAAAGCTCAAGAAATTGTAGGTATTGTTGGTAAAACCGATGTGACTGATCATTCTATAGTAGCTTTAGGAGTGGCTCTACGGAATGTCGCTACAAAACCACACAGAGACAAGTCGGTATTCAAAACAGACCACAGAGCAGTTGCGAGGGAGCTGCAACAGACAGATTGGTCAAATATACTTGCAATGCAGAACGTCAATGATGCTGTTGACGAATTTAACAATATTGTTGCGCTGGCAATATATAAGCACACATGTAGAAAAAGGGCGCCTAGATCTCAAATTGCCCTCAAACCTTGGATCACTCCTGGCCTAATCCGATGCATGAAACACCGGGATAAACTTCATGCAGATCTAAAACAGCATCCGGATGATACTACACGTAAAAAGGTTTACCACAGATACAGGAACTTCTTTAATGATTTACTTCACAAACTTAAGCGTGACTATGAAAGCCGAGAACTTGAAGCCAACAAAAACTCCCCAAAGTCTCTTTGGAAGTCAATTAAAACAATTATTGACTTACCAACGAAACAGAAATCGGCTACAGACCTTCTCAAATGTAAACCAAACAGTCAAGACTCCGCGAACCACTGCAATCAGTATTACACGAACGCTGGAGCTCAGCTTGCCAGTAATCTGCTTCAATCCTTGAATAAAACCGAAGAGGAACTGGCAGCAGACCCCAACAGTAGATGTAAGTTTTCGCAATTTCCTGACTCTTTCTTCTTGCAGCCAACCGATGAAGTGGAAGTTGGCAAACTCATTGACAGGCTCAAATCAGACAGCGCTCCTGGTCTTGATGGTATCAAACCAGCGCTCGTTAAAGACGTTAAACAGGAGATTCTATTACCTCTAACACACATCATAAATATCAGTCTTTCAACTGGCACATTCCCTTATCAATGGAAGCTGGCAAGCGTCATACCAATTTACAAAAGTGGACCTAAAAATCTCCCTGAAAACTACAGGCCGATCTCCCTTCTAGGTACGTTTTCCAAAATACTCGAAAGAATAGTAAATTGTCGTCTAGTAGCGTTCTTGGAAAAACGTAATTTATTATCAAACCAGCAATATGGCTTCAGAAAAGGAAGGTCCACAGAAGACGCAGTCGAACTCTTAGTTAGAAAAGTGGCCTCAAACCTCGATAAAAGGCAAAAATCTATTGGAGTTTTTCTGGATCTCGCCAGGGCCTTTGACACCATTTCAGTGAAAATTCTAATTAAGAAACTTGAACGCTTCGGAATCAGAGGCTTGCCTCTGAAATGGTTTCAAAGTTATCTTAATCAAAGAAGCCAATGCATTAAGTTAGGTGATAGTATCAGTGACACACTTCCAGTACATTTTGGCGTACCCCAGGGTAGCGTACTAGGCCCTACTCTTTTTATTTTATACATGAATGACATTCACACATCAGTTCAAGCGACGTCAGATCTGATATGCTACGCAGATGACACTGTGGCTTTGTTTCACGGCAAAACTTGGAAATCGGCATTTCAAAAAGCAGAAATCGGCATGGCACGCATCAAATACTGGTTAGATTTAAATCTCTTAACTTTGAATCTTAATAAAACCAAGTATCTTTGTTTTCACAAGTCTATAATGTCCGAACCTGATCGCCAACAGTGTCTCAAAATTCATTCAGCATGCAGTACGTCCTCCTGTAAATGTGACGTTATCATTAGGTCTCCCTCAGTTAGATACTTAGGTATCACTGTGGATGAACGGTTATCATTTAAGCAACATATATCAGCTCTGGGTAAAAAAACTCGTAAACTTATACATATCATGAGATCTCTTCGAACTGCTGCTAGTGAGCGTGTTCTTCGACTAGTGTACGTGTCTCTCTGTGAGTCTATTCTGTCTTACTGCATAACTACCTGGGGAGGAACCGGAAGCACGGCTATGTTAGAGGTGGAAAGAGCACAGCGTGCAGTACTCAAAGTCATGCTCAATCTGCCCTACCGCTTTCCGACTACCGATTTGTACGCAAAAGTAGGTGTGCCAACTGTACGTCAACTCTATATACAAAGAGTTACCTTGGCAGTCCACCAAAAAATAAGGTCCTCCTCAGTTACCTCCATATCACCAAAGAGACGACCCCCTCGCGCTACACAACCTCACGTTAAAACTGCGTTTGCACAGCGTCTCCCAGAATTCAGATTTCCATACATCTACAATAAGATTAATAAAAAATGTGATATTCGAGACAAAAGATTACGGGAATGCAAAGCAATTGTAACTAAATACTTATGCTCACTCACACATGACGACACAGAGAATCTGCTGAAAATTGTCACCTAACATCTACCATTTTGAGCAATTGAATAGAAACACAAACAAACACACACACACACCCAAACACATACACACACAAACACACTCACACGTGCGTGAGGTACGCAAAACGCATTTTTACGAATCACAGCAACAAATCTCGCACCTCATACACTCCGTTCGCCGTATTTGTAATTATCTACACACTCAATCACACCATACTCTCCGCACCATAAACATAATATTTAAGCGTAGTGGTCGCGGGTCCTGCGATACAGGTTCGCCTAGTGCAGGACTCTCAAGCAATCTGTTAACCTTTATAAGTAGTTCTTATATTATTTATGATATTGGTATAAATCCAGTTTATATCTGCCTCAATGGGTATGGAACAAGCAGAGTTCGTCCACTGCTGCTGGTCTGCCAGGGTAACCTTATATACCCTTGGTAACAAGGGGCTATAATATATAAATGTTACTCACGAGTGCAACGGACTCCAAGTTGGAATGAGCTAAGCAACTATGTAACTACCTAACAGTGCAGTGAAGGAAGAGTATATGGTATTTATCATTTCCTCCAGAAGGGCTCCGGGTTCTGCATCAGGACATCCATTAGCGGAGGCCGGTGCGCGTAAAGTGGCAACAAAATTCACGGCCTTAATCAAGCCACTTAAATTTTCCGTTTCGACTAAACTCCAACAAACAAATTACAAATTAACACTAGCCAGCCCGGCTGTTCTACAGTAGTGTATTTCGACAATAATTACTTTACTCAAATTCTTATTTACGAAAACGTCATTTCACGTCAAAATGCAAGTCACGCCAAATTCAATCAGCGCAGCGGTTAAAAAAATAGGCTTAAACTGATGTTCTAAGAGCACTAGTGATTGGAGACTATTAATGCATCTGTGATCAAAAAATATGTCTATGGACTCAAACAATACTCAAATTGCGTTCATGTTTCGAACAAGTAGTGGCTCTGCTTTCGAAGCAAGACGTCTAAGGTTAAGGACCTGTCCTTTTGGAAAAGAACAGGGCAAAGACTGAACCTGAGGCAAGTAATTCTGGTCAATAGCGTACACATAGCTCACATTAGTATAAAATTAACAAACGTTGTTCATGTGCATTAAGATTTTAAAATGTTAAAAAGCATACCTATATACTTACGTATTTAAAAAAAAATACTCAGTTTATAATAATAATAATAATAGTTTATTTATTTGGCATAAAACTGTTACATATAAGACTGTTGAATCCATAGGCTCTCGAACTAGTTATAAACTGTGTTTTGAGTGCCAGTGGCTTCTCCCAACTAGATGAAATAATACAAATTTATGCGTTTCTTTAAGTAGGTAATCAGAAGTTATTAAAGTTATTACAAAGTAAATACATAATTATATAGAATTATATTTTATAACATAAGAATACGATAGCATGACTAAAAGCATGTATAGAATTAATTTGATGTAATGTACCTTTATGCAAGCTCGTGATGTGTGCGTGTTTGGGTGAGTGAGTGTGTGTGAGTTTGTGTGCGTGTGTATGTGTGCGCGCGCGCGCGTGCGCGTGTGTGTGTGTGTGTGTGAGTGTAAGTGTGTGGTTATGTCTAAGAGTGTGAGTGGTTATGGAAATGTATGTAAATTTAGGTTTATGTGTTGAGATGGTCAGGTTTAGTTTAGCTATTTCCAGCAAAGCTTAAGAATATTCGTCGTGATGTTTGATAAACGAATGAGGAATCTTCATTAAAATGAAATATTTTATAAAACAAATCTAAAAAAAGGTACGGACCAAAGAGTCAGTAGTGTAGATGAATAAAAAGGTTATAGTCCAGGCAGGGAAAATGTTTGCCAGATGAGCAGAAATAAGTATTTCTTTTAGTATCTTGTATGTTCTGATGTGTTATAATATGTGCCCATGTCCCTCGCCACACAGATAAACGTAGTGCGGGGGTATGAGTGTATGAAAGTTACTTCAATGGTCGGGAGTATGCGACACAATCGCCGTATTTTGTAAACATACGATACTTGACGCAGTTGCAATCCGACGCCCTCGATACCAAAATATCCTTGATTGTTGGCACTAATTCATTGTTTTTCTTTGGTCAAGTGACGATAAGGCTCTTTGCGATAAGAGTCTACAATGCAGACTCTTTCTGTACCTATCATTATAATTTTACTAACACGGTGACAAGAATACTTTAGCTGGTGCTCGAGATAATGTCATTTCCAACACGCTTGCTCGTAAAATGAGCATCATTACATCGCTTTCAGGAACCGAGCTATAATACACACGTATATAATAGTATAAGTAAAAAAAACATAGGTATCTGTTCTAGCAATCCTACCTCCAATCAAGTTATAGGCGAGTATACTGAGCATTTTGTATTTAACCGGGTAATAAAGTAATGTTTTTAGTTCCAAAAAAGAGGTTAAGTGCCGCTAAAAATCCACATATTTTTTTTTAAATCAATGTATATACGTCTTTAATTAGGTCTACCAAATATTTATTATTGTCAAATTATTATTTTATATTATTTACAATAATTTGTTATGACATATTCAAATATTTGTATTTTATCGCATATCATTATTATTTGAAGTAGGCAGTATCGTACTCCTGACTCATATACAAGGCTCATAAATAATACATTGTTTAAAAGCATTTCAAACCATGACAAATCATGATTTTTATGCATTTTTAAAATGTAAACATTAAAGTGTGAACTTTTAGTTAGCTTGAATGCTTGGTTTCCTTTAACTTCTAATGCTGCTTTTGTTTTAAAATACGGAATAATTTTTGTAATCATACTAATTTTATAAAGGCTGAATAAACACATAAGTTACTTTTTATCATTTCCATGAAGTACCTACTGACCGAGCGAGCGAAGCGTCTCTGCTTTTAATTGCTAAATTGACTTTTATCAGTCTGCATATTTGTTAGGTCGTATGTTGGTCTTCCTGTACAGGTCGCATTTTTCAACCAATCTTGACAAAACTTAGTATGCACGTTCTACTACTTTTTTTGTCGGAGGTGATTTTCAAGTGGTGGGTACTATTCATAAAAAGGGGGGTAGGCAGTGGCGCTATTTACAAACCAATTTTGATTAAAATTTGGTACACGCATTAGACACCTGACATTGAAAAGTAATTTCAAATATGAGCATAATTGGCCAAGTGGTGTCCGAGATAATAGGTTGTGAAGTATTGCGAAAAATTTCCGCAGAATACTTAGTGTCGTCGTGAGGTCTACTATTCGGTGAACTACTGATTAAAGACTATTCCTTCCATCATCTGAATGCAAAACGTGAGAAACGACGAAACCTGCATTTTGAAGAGCTTATTGCCTCGAATGGTCTTCCACATGTAGATCTAAGCGGGCGACACCGGATTATTTTCAAATACGCACGACACCTCATGTATTCACAATTGCTTTATTCCTCAATAGCTCATTGTTCCACATTAGGGTTAAGAATTAGAATGGCTCTTAGAACCCCAGCCTCACCATTTTCCTGTATAGACACGGACTCTCCTGACCTCTCCTGTGGTTATTACCACAGTGCCAGATATTCTACCGTGAAACAGTAGTTCGCAAACAGTGTCAGCATGCATTGTCAAAGCTCTTCGTCATTACCCTTTCTCTACAAACTCATACATAAGAGTGAGTTGCACCAACAAAAGTTAAAGTCAAGTTACCCTCAAATCAATAGTTACGACGTTACTTATCCTGTGGTTACGTGTCAAGCCCATCACACACGACTAAGATAATATATATTATAGCGTCGAATATAAAAGTTATGTTATCTTAACTCACCACACACGGCGCAGATACTATAATATATAGCAAGCGTACATTCTATCGGAGTCCGTCTCGGGAGCCGCACGTCTCGATCGTTCACACTGTAATATACAGAGTCTTCATATTTTTTATTTTGCGATGATTCGTATTTTGTTGCTAGACCTCTTGTTGGGCAGTTCCTCAGATGATGATTGGGACTGTGAATATGATATAACCGTCATACTAGCTAAAAGTAAAAAACGAAAAATCTGGATAGAAGATCACATAAAACACAGGAAACACAGTAGTGAATTTAAACTTTACAATGATCTTTCAAAAAAAACCGCTTTTTCTTGCACTTTCATATGGTTATTTGCACTATACCTACCAGTTTTTTTAATTGTTTGTCTGTCTGCCTCTATAATCCAAGTAATTTCTGAAAAGGCCAATTTTGATGGGATTGCCAATTTATACTGAAAGCATTAATTAAAGGGCCACACGAACGAAGTTGCGGCTGCAGCTAGACTAATAATATAACATAGCCCTATTTCATCAAGAATACTAACATTGATTTAGTAGTTACCTAGTTTGATTGATCTATACGTAGTACCTACAACCTAGAAAAACCTATGGAGGTTAGGCCCATTTTTTTTTTTTTAATTCTACAAAAGATAAAATTGTCATACCGCTAGTTCGGTTAGTAGATAGAAAGTCTCACTTTTTCGATGATTTCCTTTGTTTGACACATTCGCGTTAGTCAGACGTTAGTTTAATTTTATTTACAAAAAATATTTCTACAGAGTCGAAAAAATATAGGTACATAAGATAATGTGAAGCTTTATTAGTTTTTATTGTGAAAATATAAATTTGTTCGGTAACTGGAGGCCAGACGTCCATTTACTGCAACGGTTTTGTCAACATCCTGTATTTGATCTTAAGATCAGTATCGGACATGATCTTAAGATGTCTTCATAATTTGCAAGAGTCTTAGCGTATGTTAACATGCCTTTCGAATATCGGTGGCATCTTAAGCTACTCTTAGGTAAAATATTATAGTATATTCACCGTGTGTGGTCGCTCATTGAATTATATGGTGAGCGATATGTCCGAATCTGCTCTAAGGTAATTTATATTTTATAGTATCTTCATCGTGTGTGGTGGGCTTAACGTCTCAGTTTTAGCGTAACTCTATACGGCGTGTAAAAAAAAGTGCAGTAATACTGAAAGATATGCATCTGTACCTATTCAGGGTTCACATGGCTAAGTATCAATATTTAAATCACTTTTTTTATCCAAACTTAAACAATTATTTACCGATTTTTTTAGACATCCCTATTAGATATGCTTGTGCTTGAAGTTCTTGGCCAATGCGCTCTGAAATCCCCACGCCACCTATTCGTTCTCCTCCATCCCTCTACTGCAAGAGCCCGGTTCCCCGTGCTGCACGCTAGCTCTGACCGCGCTTATAAGCCCCTTATTTATCGACTTCGGGTTCTGGAGGTCATTGCCAACTTTTCTTCAGGTTGTAGCTGCTGGATTATATATATATATATATATATATATATTTCTCCTGGTTACTACTTGATCAACACTACATAGAAGGTTTTTATATTAAAAATTAAACTTAAACTAAATTTAACTTAATTAATTAACGTGAACGAAGTTGCGAGTCGCGGGCAGTCGCTAGTTTATATCTATAAATGAACCCCTATTTCTCCTAGTCACACTATAACTTTAGAACGGATGAAACAATCTCGCTAATTCTTTTTATTTCTTTTTGTGTTGTGTTAATTATTGTAAGGAGAAGTTTCTTATAAAAGAAAAGCCAAAAAAAGATGGGAGGTTATGGCAGGGCCGAAGGCAGAGCCTACTACGCGAGCGAAGTCACGGGCAGTCTCTAGTAACTTATAATTTTAACTATTTCCTAGGACGCAGTAGTTAGGTCTCAATTGTAAGCAAGTTTATGCATGTGGTTTTAGTATTGCTGCACCTGTTTGTTACATGCTATATTATACAGGGTGTTTGGTAGAGGGACCGAAAAACCAAATCATCGTGTTCGGGGGCCCACTTGGAGAATACAAGTTGGCCAAAAAAAATCCCCGACACCCCAATTTTTTTTAACTAAATCAGTTAGTAAGCTCTGTTTTGTATCCAATTTTGCTTTGCATGGCCTGAAGGTGTATTAGAGACCCAATTCAACTAAAAACATCTGGTCTAAAACAGATTTTACAAATGTTATGGTGGTAAATAGGTACAATTTCGGAGAAAAAGGGAAATATCCCAAAAAAAAGTTAAACATATTGGGGGGTCGGGGATTTTTTTTGGCCAACTTGTATTCTCCAAGTGGTCTCCCGAACACGCTCATTTGGTTTGTCGGTCCCTCTACCAAACACCCTATATATATGCCATATTGATTTGACGGTAACTTTAACGTTAACAATAGATGGTGCAACTCACCCTAGTTGTCAAAACTTACGTTATATTACTGTTGTTTATTATTATTGTATAATACAATTATGGAAAAACCAACAGGTAATTAATTACGTACAATTAAATGATCATTTAAGTACCCATATATACATCTGTAACAAAAACGACTTAGATGGTTTCAGTAGCTAGTCATTTAGTCATTTTTATTCATGTGATGTGATCCTCTTGACGTGCTTTATTAACCGACTTCAAAACAGGAGGAGGTTATATGTTTGTGTGTATGTATTTTCTACCGACTTCCAAAACAAGGAGGAAGTACTCAATTCGACTGTTTTTTTTGTTTGTTACCTCATAACTTTCGACTGGGTGTGCCGATTTTCAATTTTTTTTTGTTCAAAAGCTGTTGCTTCCCGTTCTTATTTAAATGGGCCACTCTTTAAATTAAACCCCATTTAAATTTCATCAAATTAAGTCAAATAGTTTTTGAGATACACTCCAATAACTGAATAGAATGAAAGTTGGCATTAAATTTTTTAAATTTTATTTGTTTGTGTGTACGTTAGCCGATTTTTCCCGCATTTGTAACCCGATTCTCAAAATTATTTTTTGTTTGGTAGAGTATACTTCCGAAGTGGTCCCATTTAGGCCTGAATTTCATCAAATTCAGTCAAGCAGTTTTTGAGTTATACTCCAAAAACTGAAAAGTGTTACGCCATCATGATGATATCATTAATGGTGAATGACAATCGATCCCGTAAGTAGAAGGACCACTAAAACTGGTGAAAAAATTTTTATACCATAAAATGTAACCGACTTCAATACCAAAAACTGTGAAATAACTAGTCGAAGTTGGTATCATGCGCACGATATAGTGATAATAGGTACCTTTTTTAAGCTTTCATGGTACCGACTTCAACAAGTCATTTCACACGTTTTGGTGTTGAAGTCGGTTCCATTTTGTGGTATTTTTTAATACTAATTTAATTAAGTACTTGCCACATTAGTATGATACATAATTAACGCGATCACTTGTGAGTAAATGAGCAAAATAACACAAATATTTCACTTTATTAAAATTTGACGGGTACTTCTTATGGAATCGCGATAACGTTATTGCCGCGGACATACATAATTAAATACATAATGAACATGAATATGAATAATGACATACATAATTAAATACGTAATGAACATGGATATGAATAATGACATACATAATTAAATACATAATGAACATGGATATGAATAATGACATACATAATTAAATACATAATGAACATGGATATGAATAATGACATACATAATTAAATACATAATGAACATGGATATGAATAATGACATACATAATTAAATACATAATGAACATGGATATGAATAATGACATACATAATTAAATACATTATGAACATGGATATGAATAATGACATACATAATTAAATACATAATGAACATGGATATGAATAATGACATACATAATTAAATACATAATGAACATGGATATGAATAATGACATACATAATTAAATACATAATGAACATGGATATGAATAATGACATACATAATTAAATACATTATGAACATGGATATGAATAATGACATACATAATTAAATACATAATGAACATGGATATGAATAATGACATACATAATTAAATACATAATGAACATGGATATGAATAATGACATACATAATTAAATACATAATGAACATGGATATGAATAATGACATACATAATTAAATACATTATGAACATGGATATGAATAATGACATACATAATTAAATACATAATGAACATGGATATGAATAATGACATACATAATTAAATACATAATGAACATGGATATGAATAATGACATACATAATTAAATACATTATGAACATGGATATGAATAATGACATACATAATTAAATACATAATGAACATGGATATGAATAATGACATACATAATTAAATACATAATGAACATGGATATGAATAATGACATACATAATTAAATACATTATGAACATGGATATGAATAATGACATACATAATTAAATACATAATGAACATGGATATGAATAATGACATACATAATTAAATACATAATGAACATGGATATGAATAATGACATACATAATTAAATACATAATGAACATGAATATGAATAATGACATACATAATTAACCCGGTGAGAATGTGGTACAAAAAGTTACGTCGGGAATGTGGAGGGTCCTCATGACCCTGTATTTAATTTGTAGTTTTTATATCTACTAAGAGGTAATTAAAAAAAGATTTATCAAGAAACCTAAGTAATAGTTAGTAATTAAATAATTTAAATTAAAAAAAACACCAGTAGGCATATAAATGTTTAATTATTAGAGCTATTTGAAAAGTCTAAAAAATAATTAACTTAAAGCGCAACTTGCGTTAACATGTAACAAATTTTTTTTTTCTTATAATCATTATATCAATTATTATTTTCTGGTAATCAGTAATGAGATCAATCATCTTCTATCATAAAATAATTAATAATCAATCTTGTAAGGCACTAATCCGCTCTAGTCGTAGCACATAGTTGACAAAATGGAACAATGTGTTCTTGGCAAATGTACTTATTACGTATATACGTATATACGGACGACTGACAAGTGGCGTGCAGCGGGGAGCGGAGTTCAATAACTCCAGCTAGTGAGACGTTCGACTGCGCACGACTGCGGCCTAAACAACTGTACACAAAATGAGAGGAGTGGGGTCAAATTGACCCTACCACATCCTCGCCGGGTTAAATACATAATGAACATGGATATGAATAATGACATACATAATTAAATACATTATGAACATGGATATGAATAATGACATACATAATTAAATACATTATGAACATGGATATGAATAATGACATACATAATTAAATACATAATGAACATGGATATGAATAATGACATACATAATTAAATACATAATGAACATGGATATGAATAATGACATACATAATTAAATACATAATGAACATGGATATGAATAATGACATACATAATTAAATACATAATGAACATGGATATGAATAATGACATACATAATTAAATACATAATGAACATGGATATGAATAATGACATACATAATTAAATACATTATGAACATGGATATGAATAATGACATACATAATTAAATACATAATGAACATGGATATGAATAATGACATACATAATTAAATACATAATGAACATGGATATGAATAATGACATACATAATTAAATACATAATGAACATGGATATGAATAATGACATACATAATTAAATACATAATGAACATGGATATGAATAATGACATACTTAATTAAATTCAAAACAATACAATCATACAATTACGGTTATATTGAATAACGGGAGCTTCACCCGCGTGGTGATGGATGATGATGATAATGTAAAGTATTATATGTGCTTCCCCGGGATATAATCTGTAGGTAGCGGTGGTGTATGGGCGCCACTGCAACTGATGCGGGCTGCGGTGTCGTATGGGCGGCACCGCGGCTGAGAGTTAGAGACTGCCGCGGGAGAGGAGTGCTGGTGTTACGGTGAGCCGCTCTCCCTGCCTTCCGCGGCCTTGACGGGACCGCCACCGTAAGATAGCAGATGCGGTGGGGTTGCAGGGGAAGATACTGTCGGTATTTAAAGGTGCCGCTGTCCCATTCCTCTGCGGCCGAAGTAGCAGGTGGTGGGGCTACTCACCCAACCCATCGTAGGGGGACTTAGGTCCATTTGCGGGTTTGGTCCCCCGAAGCGGTTGCGGCACGCCAAGGGTCTGGCGTGCTGCAAGAAAGAAGGGTCTGGCAACGGATAGCCGCGGCGGGTTCGCGGTCGTGTGCGAAATCTGTCCCGCGTTCCCGCCAAAAGCGGCAGTGACGGAACACCGCAGAGTGGGTATGCTGCCCTTCTGGCAGAGACTCCCACATAACCACCGTGCTCCCCTGAGGCTGGTGGTATCCATAAAGGATTACTCAGCGTGAAAAAAAAAAAGGAACAAACATACAAACAAAAATTTTAAAAGTAATGTATATACGCTCATATGCCTAAATAATTACATCGATTGTGTTAAGCTGAAATACTCAGACTGTGGACTGTTGCAAAGTACCTATATAACACATAGTACATGTACCCTTACAGCGTACATGTACTAACTATTACCCAGTATATTTTACTTCCTATGTGACACAACAATAATACGATGGATGTACATGAATGCAAATAAATAAATATGCTTTAGTAAAAAACTGTTATTTTGAAATTACAAACAGACACTTCAATTAACTTTATCTGTATGTATCCTACTCTTACTATCCTATTATATATAAATATGTATAATATTATAAATGTGAAAGTTTAGATGGATGGATGGATGTTTGTTGCTCTTTCACATTCAAACGGCTAAGCCAATTTTGATGAAAGTTGGTATGGAGATTCGTATTCGGATTAACTCATAGGATACTTTTCATCATCATCATCATCATCATCCATCACCACGCAACCGTGGATTGCAGCTAGTAATATAAAAAAGTTTGTGAGTATGGATGTATACATGTGTGGATGCGTGGATCTTTGTTACTCTTTCACACTTAAACGGTGTGGCCAATTTTCATGCAATTAGGTATGGAGGTAGATGAGGGGCTGGAATAACACATAGGATACTTTTCATTGTCGTCATCATCATGATCCATCACCACGCGGGTGAAAAAGCGAAAGAAATATTCTTGGGTACAGCATAGACAAAATAATAAGACCTCCGCCTACGTCAAGATCGTAATGATGACAGCTCTGTCAAAGTGTGTGTCAGTTTCAAAGTAAAAAACACGATATCCTTTTGATAGCTCGACACTAGACGTGCTCCATGACCGTCAAGGGTGATGAAATGTAACACAAATGCCGTCAAGGGTAATGAAATGTAATGACAGTTTTTTCCATGGTGATTAATTTTATATTTGTATATACGTAGGTACCTACAGTATTTTATTATTAGTGTTTACTGATTGATTTACTAAGTATTAAAATTTACTCATGTAATTATTTTATGACGTTTTGGTATAAAGATAGATATGGCTTTGGAGAATATAGTAAGTTACTCGAAATTCTAATCCTGCGCAGACGAAGTCGGAGGCACCAGCTAGTAGACAATAAATAAAAATAACTAAATGTGCAAATTCTGACATTACAATAAGTAGGTTAACATAAATTTAAAATAACTAAGCTTAATAAAGTACATTGATGAATGAATAGAATTTCTTCTTATTGTTTCAGGAACAATGATATCGGATTACAGATGATCAGTTATCTCACTGCGAACAACATGCCGAAAGAAACCAGTGTCAGAGTGAGTTTTGTATTCTCTTGCACCATGTCTATAATAGGGCTAAGATCCATTTGAAATCAAATCATATAACTTTATTAAACAATTGCTATTAACCGGCAAAACACTCACGTTAGGTATCGAATATGTCGACCCGGGTGCCCGCCGGGAGCTCGCAGACGCCGCTGCCCTGAAGATGAGCATCGGACGTGCTCGAAGCCCGGCGAGACGTATTCGATCCCTAACGTGAGTGTTTTTCCGGTTAATAGCAATAATTTAATATGTGCCAAGCTCACGGGAATTCCAATATAAAAAACATATAATTTTATTTGTCAGAATACACATTTACATTTTTCTGATGTTATGAATAATTTTATGTCAATGTGTACAATCTGCAAGCAGGCGTTCTAATATTCATGTTTATTTCAAAATTAGATAATTCAATGTAATTATACATAAGGGACAATAGATTCTAAATTTAGATAGTCGTTCACGCTGTGAAAACATTTGTTAATAAACCACGTATGCGGTCTGGTATTAAATCTATTACCGGCTTACATTTGAATATGTTCAGGTATTTTTTTGTAAACAGTAAGGGCCATAATATGAACATTTCTTTCATAGACAACTTTTTGGCACAGAAGGCTATATATAGTAGGTGCCGTGGAAAAAGATCAAATTCGTCTTTGAAAATAACTAGGATTTGTCTTAACAAAAATACACGAGGCATCCTGAGGAGATGTTGACTCGTCAAGCGCTAGACCGACAATAAAAAGGGTATTGTCTATTGTCTATTTGCATTTTATATAAAAACTAATCTGTTACAGATGTCAGAAGATTCTAAGGAGGAAAGCCAGTTCAACTTAGAAGGCATTCTGAGTGAACTGGGCAGCTTCGGCAAGTACCAACTAGTTCTGCTATTCCTGCTTGCCTTCCGGGACTCCTTCCTCGCCATGTGCAACTTCAACTACGTGTTCACGGCCGCTGAGGTTGGATACAGGTATATACCTAGCAATATCCGTTACATCTGAGTAACTAACATATCTTTACTTGAAATATATCCTACTGATTGTTTCTCTAATAGACGAAAGAAACCGGTGCCTCTTTTTGCTTTTGATCTTGCCGGACTATATATATATATATTTGATCCATTTGATTAGGAGTATCTAGGGAATCAGGAGATGGCTTGGCAGAGTAAAATACTCCTAGTTTTAGTAGATGGATAGATAGATAGATAGATAGATAGATAGATAGATAGATATAAATTTTATTGTGCCAAAAAAAAACAGGTTACAGAAAAAGGAAATAAAACATAATTAATAAAATGAACTGGTTTTCGTTGACATAAGCCGGTCCCAACTCAGCATAGTGCCGGTTGAAAACAACCGACGCTGGTCTTCCGTTGGGAACGGCAGGTGACGTCACGCACGGACATAATACACTGTGCGTGATTCAACAACAACAATACCATACACTCTAAATCCATTTATTTAGTAGGTGCAACTAATTCTTGAAACAGATGCGCGTTTTTTTATAAATACAAACGTTTTTCTTACAAATTGAGTAGTTAAATTCTATTATAAGTTTTTAACCTAGTGAGCTCCCTATGATCAAATTTGCAAACCAGATTTGCAAAAACCCCACAAAAAAACAAGTGACTGTCGCTTTTTCGTTGATATTACCGATCTGGTATCTTTCAAATGATATTTTGTTATGTAATAGTAGATTGTATCATAAGGGAGCAAAATAATATTTTTACGGCGAGGGCGCTTTTTTGAATCCAGAGCGAAGTGAGGGATTCTAGAGTAGAATCCCGAGCGTAGCGAGGGATTCTTTAGTAGAATCCTGAACGTAGCGAGGGATTCAAAGTACGTCGCCCGAGCCAAAAATATATTTTGCGCCCGAGTGATACACTCTACTTTTCATCACCCACTATGAGAAAATAAAAGCGCCTCATATTTTATTGTAATATTATTATTTAATAAAACATAGAGTAACAACTAAATTTAAATTAAATAGTATCCTTTATTAAAACAACTAAAAACTTATATTTACATTTGAGACATTTTCGCAATTATGAAAATTTATTGTTACAGTTTTATTAGGAATAGAGATTGTTGTAGATTTTATATTCTGCGTGTTTGAAATGTCCGAATCTGGATCATTTTGAGGAAAATGTGACGGTGAATCTCGTTGTTTGGATGTAGATAGGCGCGGCGACAGTGGTATGGATGGATTAACTGAAGGTTGCAATTTAATGTTTTCCACGATGCGTTCAGATGTTTTCGCCTTGTTTTCAATAGAATCTTCTATAAACCCTTCTGCTACAGCACTCGATTTCCATCCTCCATGCATGTCGCTTGAGAACAGTTAAGTCCGCTCCAGTATCTGCCAAAAGGGTAGCAGAAGTACGACGAAAACAATGTCCTGTATACAGTTTGATATCTGGTAACTTCAAATAAGTAGCAATTTCTTGTGGCATGTTAGAAATTTTATTTTTTCCCATCACTTGTTTGAAGCACTTGCCATTTTGATAACTGAGGATGAAAAACCGATTGGTCTTCATAGCAGCAGGACGCAGGTCCAGGTATTTCTGTACAATAGTTTTGTATTCTCCTCGTATTACGAAGGATCGGTCAATTTTGGTTTTTGTATCGGTCAGCTTTACTAACAGTAAATCATCCGAGTGATTTTCGACATCATCAACAGTTATTTTTAAAAGTTCATTGCCACGACAAGCTCCATGTAATCCGAAAATTAAAGCCACCTGTAACAAAACCGAATGTGAATAAACAAGTATCTATCAAAGTACAGGTTACAATAAAATGTGAATTTTTATACACTATGATTATATTTTACTAATCCACCGTAAACATAGTTACCTACTTACTTTTACGGCAAGAAAGACTTTGTCGGGTGCCTCATTAAGGAAAGTCTCCATGTTTTTGACTGAGAACACTTTGGATTTTTTAGGTTTAAATCCATCAGACATCCTCTTCAGGTACGCTATTAATTTCGAATATGTGTCCAGTTTTACATCGTTATTAGAACTGACTGTTGATTTTAGCATTGAGTATGTACTCCAAAGAGTGGAAGGTTGTTTAGTTTTGGCTAAGTACTGGAAGTAGGCCAAAAACACAGTTTCTGAAAAATTCTTGGCGCTTCTTGCATTTCTCCATTCAATAAAATTACCATAGGCTTTCATATATTTCTCCCGGGATTTTGCAGGTAATAGATTATCCATCACATTTCTTGCGTCAGTTCTAATGCTTTCAGGAGTTAATTCTATACTTTCACTGTCACTTGAAGAACTCATTTTTCAAAACAAAACAAAACAATGAATTTCTAACAATCCGTGAAAATTTACGAAAACGCGGGCTGTAGTTCGCGCTTTTTTAATTTGTTTTTTTTTTCATTCATCCGGCGGCGTGACTATGGGCCGTCGTACCAGCCAGTCTTTATTCAAACAATATTTGCGTTCGATTTCTTTGGTGCTGAACACTAAGATGTTCCAAATTCAAAAAGTGCGCGGCAAAGATAATTGCGGCGCACTTATAAAGAGGATTAAAAACTCATTACTGCCCGCTAAAACTTTCTTATAGAAAACACCACCTTTGGGTGCACATAAAGGCGAACCAAGTCGTCCTTTTCGAATAGATGGGATGAAAAATAAATTTCCAGTTCGTTTACAGCATCAAAAAAACTGCTGAAATCTATTGTATATTTGAATATATAACATTTTTAATTGTATCCTTATTTGAATTGGCCTTGGCATACCTGTATGCCAAGGCGGCGTTACGAAAGTTTTGTTTGGTATACAGGTATGCCAAGGCAGCTTGACGGGTTTGACATGGATACTAATGCAAGAATTAACTTTAGAAACGGGATATTAGAATATTATTTATTTTGAGTTCTGGATATTGCGACAGTTGTATGTTTACAAGTAAATTCTATTAACTACCTATTGTTCTCATTTGAGAAGATTTGGGAAGAAGATTTGCGAGGATACAAATTGTGATCATCACATCTAGAAATACTAGTAGCCAGTCTTTCTGAAGAGACTAGCAAGGGCATCTGCTAAAGCAAAGTTTTTAAGGTGCTTGGCGACATACTCCATTTGATAGGCTCAGACAAGCACTGCTATGGAATTGCTTTACCAGATGTTTTAGCTCAAAGTAAGATTCAAAACTCTACTGCCAGATCAGCAGCCAACACTTATAGGTTCCAACTTCGTGTCTTTGTATATTATTTTAAAGATTATTAAAAAATCCATATACACGCTGGACAGTCCTGGCAAGTTCCAATTAGGTACTACTCTTGTCCCTTTTCGTTTGTTTCTTTAACTACGAACTCAATATGCCAAATATGCCTTGAATCGATATTCTATTCACCAGCTGCGAAAACTTCAGGTCATTCGCAATCTGAGTCATAAAATGTTTTATAGTTCTTTTATGCAATATTTTGCTTCACGTGCGTAACGTGATATCAATAAAATAAACATAAAACGATGACAAACTAACAGAGTACTCGTGAGAGATTTAGAAATGAACCCAAGTCTATCAGTTGATCAAATTTGCCCCGTGTGACGTGAGACACAGAGGTAGGTATCGGGTGGGCACTGGATGAGATGGTCGCTGGTTTTTCTTAATCCTCAAGCTGTCGGTGAAGATTACTTGATAAAAACCATGGGTATTATAATGTTAGGACACTCTTTTAATATATAAGTATATAAGTGTCTTACTTTCTTAATTGAAAATCTTTCAGTCAGTGACTGTCCTACTTGAAAGCAACTAGCCCTTTTAGTTTTAGTGTGTTTAGTTTCGGATAGGTAATACTGTGCACTTCCCTTTCTCACCCCCCGGCGCGTACGGCTAAAAGCCACTAAAACCCCCGTGAACAGTCCTCCGCCAGGGAGGAGCCGCACTAGCATTCACCATCTTGCCCCAGCGTTAGGCGCGGATTGATCCTTACCAGGCCTCAGCGCTTGTGTAAATTATTTCCATACACGTATTAATCTAATCCATTATTGCATGGCTAGAATAATAGAAATATGAATAATCTCCGGTTGACTCTCCGGGAAACTAGCAATCCTAGCATATACCTATCGACGATAAACGTGTCATGTCGGCAAACAGCCGTGCGATTCTCTAAGAGCAAACATCATTGCACCTTTGAAAACATCCGTAAAACAAATGACGAGATGACAAGAAACGTTGGAGAAGCAACATTATGTACAAGGGCGATATCTCAAAGTATTTGACATCGGTGAGCTCGTCGACGAATCGTTACATAATCGCACGGCTGATGTTTATCTATCTATTGTCTCTAACATGGATCTAGCTGCGATATCTACATCGTGGGCTGTTTTATATCGATAATTACTGTCAAATTGTATCCAATGTATGCTCGTACTTTATGTTAGTGTGGACATGAAGCATACAATCGGACGGATAAGTATATTGTGTTATCGCGTGTAGTATGTAGTCAACATGTCGCCGTCGTGTTCCGGAAGTAACGATTATAACACTGATCGTGATACAGCCATACCTATATATCTAGCTGTAAGGTTACATATATCAGGTGACCTATTCATTTGTTTTATAGAGAAAAACTAAATATTTTGAAAATTATAAGGATATGCAATTTCATTTAATGGAAGCATTCGTCACAGTCTATGCACTTTTCTATTTATCATATTTCTATACTTAATATTATAAATAGGAAAGATTTGAATGTATGTTTGTAATGAATTGGCTCAAAAAGTACTGGACCGATTACAAAAAATCTTTCACCATTGGAAAGCCACATTCACCTTGTGTAACATAGGCTATATAAGATTTATCATAATCCATCAACGCGCGGGTGAAACCGCGGAGAGCAGCTAGTTATATTATAAAATGTATTGGACTTTAAAATTCTTACTAAAATGAAATATATCGGTCTTTACACCTAGTCTGTATTAGAAATCCGCATTTACATATAGCTAAGGTAATTTAATTTAATGTAATTTTACAATAGCACCTCATCTCATCCCTTTTTTTTGTCAAACCTAGCCTTTAAACAAACGTCTCTTGGTGGTTTTAAATATTAGTTTCCCATGCATATTGGTAAAGTACACTGATGTGATGTTAATATTACCTTTTCGATAGTAAAACATGTATACGAAAAAATAAAACCCAATGGTAGCGACACAAAAAATCATTAAGGTTAACTACACTATACATAAAGCACCATCGATATTATTATATTGAATGTCGTATAGCATCTTAAACTAAAATGGTTATTGATAATAGATGCGAGTGACACAGATAAAAGACCCGCGAGCTAACTACACCTAGCTAGCCCTTATTGCGTATGCTCCTAAGGATACGTTTATTGTCAATTATCTAACGCGACTTTGGCGATAGTAAACATAGACATAGACATACATTTCATTTTGTCAAAAAACAGGTTACTTAATAAGGAAATAAGAACAGTAAGTTTTCTTTGACACAAGCCGGGCCCAACTCGGCATAGTGCCGGCTGTAAACAACCGACGCTGGTCTTCCGTTGGGAACGGCAGGTGACGGCATGTCTCTTAGTGTCTGTTCTACTATGATATTTTCTTAAAGTGCTAAGTATAGTAGATATTTCAATGTTCTAACTATGTATTCTTTGATACAGATGTGAAGTGCCCGAGTGTGAGAGTGGATTCTCCAGATACAACGCATCGTGGGCTCATTTCACAGAAGCCAACGCAACAGAAAAGTGCTTCAGAATGGCACCACTCAACGACACCTATCTAAATATAACAGAGAACCGTACGTGGCTCTCTTTAAGAGAGACTTGCTCCCCAGAACATTTCTCTAGAAACAAGACGATGCCGTGCGAAAGGATTGTCTATGATGATTATAATAGCATTGTTGCTGAGGTAAGCTAAATTTGAGTGAATCTAGTACGACTAACTCATGAAAAAATATTCGTATTGTACAAACTATTGGTACAAAACAATCTGTGGAACTGTTCTTAAACAAATTATCTATTGTTAGTTTACTATTAATATATCAAGCTTGAAAGACGAAACGAAAATTTTTGCATTTCGTCTTTCGAGCTTGGTCTGCAATACCCAAAACTGCTAAGACATGCTGTGCTACTCTGCCTTCTCTTCTTTCGGTGCCTCTATCTTTTTTTTTTACTTGATACACTAGATTTTGTATTACTATCAGTCAGTGATGATGAGGTCGAAAGTGGCATCACCCCAGATATAGGATGGCGACTGACTCTCAAAGACAGCTGCCGTAATATACCACTAGTTGCTCGTGATAGGTTTTCAAACTTATGGGTGGAGTCTGGACAGGTGGGCATCAGTAACTGTCCTACAAGGAAATCTCAAACCTGAGGTGGGAATCAAACCAGTGGTCGTCAGTGCGGCCGACCATCATTGTCTTTGGGTTTTCATCCCTTCATAAGAAAGAAGGAAAGAAAGAAAATAATTTTATTCTGGACATCACACAACATGATACACAAAAATACGGACAGAAAAGGACAAACATCATAATATGAATGTTGCGTAATGAAAACCATGAAAGAACCCCAATTCACCATACGCTAGGGTAAACCCAAGCACTGATTTTCAGTCGGCGCTCCTCATACTATGTACATACTGGAGGTTGGCTGAAAGCTTCTCATATTCCATGTATTTCGCCAGCAAAAGCTAGTTCTTCAACGCTGGCACTGGCTCTGATATTAAACGTCACTCTTACCCATTCAATTAACGTTTAGTTCCTTTTCTCTTCAATTTCACTCTCGCCACGGTTTCCTTAAAGGAATGGTTAAATAATAAACCACTGTTTTTAAATTACCAGCAAAAGAGAAAGGTGTATCTGCTGCTGGTACTCAATACATTCAAGCTAGAAATAAAAGATGATGTCTAAAAATCATCTTACAATAGTAACAATACTTGGTCAAACGTGTACATTGATGCGCACTCATAAATGTATTCTCGCTATTTTTTTAAATATTAATGGAAGGATTTCTTCATTGCAACTTGTAGTAATTTCTAAATTGCTAAGTATCCAAAACCTCCAACTGCATTTTTAGATTGCATTGCCATTTCTGCAATGCCCAATTTTTTATTCTTAGAATTTAAAACACAAAAAAGTGTGATATAATCGTATATTTTGATGATATCGTAATATACGGTGAGTAACAATCGGTCACGTAAGTAGCAAAGGTAACTAAAAAGGGTGAAAATCTAAATTTTGCATAAAAATGAAATCGACTTCAACACCAACAATTGTGAAGTATCTTGTCGAAGTCGTTACCATATGCACAATATTATGATAATAGGTAGTTGTGTGTTGAAGTCGGTTCCATTATTTGGTAAAAAAATGTTTTGTGTGGTATGTTTATTGTAGTAATCAGAATAGTGTATAATACCTATCGACTTATATAACTTGGCGTTTATATGTATACATATACCTACATAATCATGATTAATTAATTGAAATTTCCCATCTCATCACTTATCAGCAGTTTAAAAAAACAACACGTGTAGCAACGTAGTAGAAATGTCAAAGCGGCAAATTATAGTCTGTGTATGTGTTTATCCATTGTCAACTGTGTACATGCATTGTCACGGTCGGTCATTGGGTATTGTGTATAACGTTGGAAATTATGGTCATTGTCATGGTTGAAGTTCATGGCTGGCTTACTGCTAGCGGTCATATACCGGCGCTTATTCGTGTGGACAGAATAGATCTGTTCGATATAACTCCAAACATTTTCCTGAAAACGCAAATTTAGTCGTGTGCAACTTTATTATTATGGAAATACATTTAATAAGACAGTGCACGTTTGGTACTTACGGAATACGTTTGCATTCATAACATAAACACATAACATTTGACTATTTAGAACATATTAATATACTAGCTGCGCCACGCCGTTTCACACGCGTGGTGATGGATGATGATGATGATGTTGATGATGAAAAGTATCCTATATTATTTCAGCGTCTCATCTATCTACATACCAAATTTCATTAAAATCTATTTAGTAGTTTTTGCCTGAAAGAGTAACAAACACACAATATAAAATATCCATCCATCCATCTAAACTTTCACATTTATAATATTAGTGGGATAGTGGGATAAAGTTTGTAACAGTGAACATTTTATCATTCCCCGTCACTGCAGGACGGTGTCATCCCGAATATGATCATTACCGAATGTTGCGAGTATTTGCTGTTACAAATGCTTGCATAGCTTCGGCAAGTTTTTGGAACAGCAAAAAGTGCTTTTATATTTAAAGTCAAAGTTAAAATATTTTATTTAAATTAGGCATCATAGACGCACTTATCAACGTCAATTAGGTATTCATTATAATGTACGTGTATAATTTTTATAGTATTACGTTTTAAAGCACTAACGCCTGCTTAAGCGATCTCAAACATTGAAATTACTATTTATAAACTGTCCAATAGATGTCGCTCCGTCCCCGCAAGACGGTTAGTCAAATAGAGAGTTAAAATTCGATGCTCGGACCAGATTCTCGGTGGCCTAGTTGGTCGATGGCGTCTGACACGGAGAGTCAGAAGACGCGGGTTCGAATCCCGTCCGAGGATGGAATTTTTCTCTCTATAAATTTCAATGTTTGAGATCGCTTAAGCAGGCGTTAGTGCTTTAAAACGTAATACTATAAAAATTACAAGGGCTGCGATGTCAATACGAAAGTTTCAAGTATTTCTAAATAATGCTTCTTTCGGTTGGATGGTACTGTTAAACTGTCCAATAGATGTCGCTCCGTCCCCGCAAGACGGTTAGTCAAATAGAGAGTTAAAATTCGATGCTCGGACCAGATTCTCGGTGGCCTAGTTGGTCGATGGCGTCTGACACGGAGAGTCAGAAGACGCGGGTTCGAATCCCGTCCGAGGATGGAATTTTTCTCTCTATAAATTTCAATGTTTGAGATCGCTTAAGCAGGCGTTAGTGCTTTAAAACGTAATACTATAAAAATTACAAGGGCTGCGATGTCAATACGAAAGTTTCAAGTATTTCTAAATAATGCTTCTTTCGGTTGGATGGTACTGTTAAACTGTCCAATAGATGTCGCTCCGTCCCCGCAAGACGGTTAGTCAAATAGAGAGTTAAAATTCGATGCTCGGACCAGATTCTCGGTGGCCTAGTTGGTCGATGGCGTCTGACACGGAGAGTCAGAAGACGCGGGTTCGAATCCCGTCCGAGGATGGAATTTTTCTCTCTATAAATTTCAATGTTTGAGATCGCTTAAGCAGGCGTTTGTGCTTTAAAACGTAATACTATAAAAATTACAAGGGCTGCGATGTCAATACGAAAGTTTCAAGTATTTCTAAATAATGCTTCTTTCGGTTGGATGGTACTGTTAAACTGTCCAATAGATGTCGCTCCGTCCCCGCAAGACGGTTAGTCAAATAGAGAGTTAAAATTCGATGCTCGGACCAGATTCTCGGTGGCCTAGTTGGTCGATGGCGTCTGACACGGAGAGTCAGAAGACGCGGGTTCGAATCCCGTCCGAGGATGGAATTTTTCTCTCTATAAATTTCAATACGTGTATAATGTTATTAATAATAATTATGTAATGAAATTGATTATCATTTTACTTGACACATTTCCTTTGCTCACATTTGCCCTTAATCGTCATCATAATCATCATCCATCACCACGCGGGTGAAAAACGAAAGAAATTTTCTTGGGCACAGCATAGACAAAATAATAAGACCTCCGCCTGCGTCAAGATCGTAATGATGATAGTTCTATCAAAGTGTGTGTCAGGTTCTAAGTCAAAAGCTTTTTGACAGCTCGATACACTAGACGTGCTCGACGACCGTCAAGGGTGATGATATATAATGACAGTTTCTTCCAAGGTGATTAATTTTATATTTATATGTACGTAGGTACTATATTTTATTTTAAGAGTTTACTGCTTGGTTTACTAAGTATTTAAATTTACTCATATAACTAAGTAATTATTTTATGACGATTTGGTATAAATACAATATGGCTTTGGAGAAGATGATAAGCTGCTCGTAGTTCTAATCTTGTGCAGACGACGTCGCGGGTACCAGCTAGTTTTTTTTATAATTGATAGCTTCCTTTTCGGCCCAGTGTATGTTACCGAACTCCACTACATACATTTAAACAGAGTGTAACAAAATAGTGTAGTAACATTGAAAGGTGTGCATATTTACCAAGTCAGGATTAATCACACATGTTGTGAGTGCTGGAACAAATTATGATTGCTGAAAAATATTTTGTATTATTGGCCAAACAATCGGAATGGCGATTCTATAGGTAATTATTATCGTACAAAGTTTAAAATATAACACGATTTTTTTATTATACTATTAGCCATGCTTATTCTTGAAATCCGTTGGGGTCAATGAGCTCTGCCATTCCCACGCCACCTACTCATTCACATCCTACCCTGCCCGCACCTTACTCCCACCTCTTAAAGTAGTAGTATTTCAACCTTATCATTAAATTTGGTACCACCACATTAATATAGCAAGCTTAAAATAATAATGTATTACGATAGACGTTTTGATCACGTAGTATCAAATATTTCACTCAATTCGCGTACTTTGACGTGACTTTTGACACTAAGTTTCAATGTTCCAGTGTCAAATGTTTGAAGATCCGTACTGTCATCTCTTAAAGTAGTCATATTACCTTACCATTAAATTTGGTTGACCGTTTTGTGTCGGTGGGAGTATGATAGTAAGTATGATTATTCTAAGCTTATTACAAAACGCTCCTGATTTATGATAGTTTCGTAAAAGGTGCAAGTAAGCCCCCAGGTCCTGCTTAGGCTCCTGTTTACCTTGTCCACCTTATAGAGGTCATTGCTGTCTTTACCTACTACTACTAAGCCTACTTGAGTATTAGAAAAACTTTAGTTACTCATAACTTGGAATGTTTACTACTTACTGGGACGCGGTAGTTAGGTCCAAATTGTATGCCAGCTTCTGGGTGTGTGGTTTTAGTATCACTAAACCTTTTTGTTACACGTTGTATATCAAAATACTATAACTGTATAGTTATAAATCCCTACAATATGTGCTACATATCTACGCTTGTCTCTCCCGTTGACTCGCGATTCGCCATATTTGGCCAATAATACAATAGATATCGCAGAAATCAACCTACTTTCCAGGAACTGCAACGTGTGTGGTTAATATAATCAAAATTTGCAAATATTATTATGTATTTTTTGTATTATTATTATTGACTACCCCTAGCCTCTTCTTCTTTATATCTCTATGTCTTATCGCATATTTCAGTTATTTATTTGTCCGTTGTCTCAAAAAGACTTGTCAATATTGACAATACAATGATAGTAGCAGATAAATTAAACCTTCCCATTGTAACCATGAGAAATAAATTAGTTATAAGCATATTGCATAACGTGATGGTATACGATTGGCGCTCTCGAGTCGTGTGATGACAGAGCATTGTGGATGTATGTTTGTTAAACGTGACCTGGCATATGAATTAGTACATAAATATAAACTGTTTTATGAGGTTTTAATTTAAAAAATGTAACGTTTAGGGTGCTTTTCCACCAGTGATGCTATGCTGAGTTGCTATGGATGTGTTTGATATCCACCAATCATATTCATTGGTCCATATAGCACAGCACTGTTGGAAACGGATTCAACTAATCTATATATGTGCTATGGATGCGTGCTATGGATGCGAGCAATGTATGCGTGCTAAGATGCGAGCTATGTATGCTTGCGATGGATACGTGCTACAGATGCGAGCTATGGATGCTTGCTATGGATGCGTGCTATGGATGGTCACGGGTGATGTAGCTGTGTCAAGAGCAGAGTATCTACAGTAGGCCTGCGTATATCTTCCTAGCGTAGCTACTTTGCGGCGGCGCATCTTCATAGCACTTACTCGCGCCGCTACATAGCTTAGTTTCAGTGAAAACGGTCACATACTTTCGTAGCTTATCTTTCACATCCTCACAGCAAGGATATGTGTCGCAGGAGGCTGATGTGGTGCGTTGGTGTTTGTGTGCATACAAACGATAACACATCACAATATCCATGACATTAGAACATTTCTGTTAATGATATAAATGTTAACATTGACCAGGGATGGAACCGGTGCTAGCATGGATTTCTTTAGGATAAAATTATCGGTAAAAGACATCCCGCCGCGCAATATAAATCCATACTAGTGACAAGATAAAAGTCAGTTTATCGTCTCGACAAGTTTATCGGGAGACCGATGCTCGCACGGCTGTGACCCTTCGCTTCAAAGGGTACTAACTATTGTTTTGCTACAAAATCCACCCTCTCACGGAGTAAACGAACGGTCATACAGTCCAAATATCAGTCAGGGAACTTTAAATTTTACATTTCAGTTATTTTCAGTTTCAGTTAATTTCAGTCATCCCAGTCGATTAGAACGTCTACGGTTTTTCCCATTTAAAATAATGGTTGGAAACGGCCTGCATCCAGTGTTGTCCAGCGACGTTTATATCTTTATATATGAAAATAAATCTCTATTTCATTTGGTCATCGCATCACGCGTGAACGGATGAAACAATTTCACTAATCCTTTTTTGCTGTGTTAATTTTTAAGTTAATTGTCAGGGGAAGGTTCTTAGGAAATAAAAAGGTTATACTACGCGAATTAAGTCGCGGGCTACGTAGTCACTAGTAACATTATAATAATTATAATATGTATATTAATATAATATGGGACAAAATCTACACAAAGGTTTTCAGGTCCCAAACCAGGCAGAGCCTATATTATGGTATAATGATGACATATACATACTTATATATACACTCCCAGATGCAGGTCAAACCCGGTCCGGGGACCGAACCCGGGAGCAGCGGCTCAGAAGGCAGGGGTGCTACTAACTGCGCTAGTCACTTATCAGCTCTTTATCGGACTTTTAATAAAAAGATGGATAGACGTCCATGTTTTCGGTGGACGACCGCTGTTCTTGCGAGTCCGTGTTCTCCACTCCAGAACCTTCTAACCTTTAATATAAGGTAACTTGCAGTTCGACCTGGGCTGCAAGCCGTGGAAGCGGACCATGATCGGGACCGTCCACAACCTCGGGCTCGTCTTCTCATTTGTGCTCTCCGGCTTCATCTCTGACAAGTGAGTGTTATCATTATGCTACTTTGTAATTACTCTGGGGACCGTATTTCAGAAGTACGTGGCTGGTAACTTTAGTAATGTAATCTACGCCCTAGTACGGATCTGAGATCTCTTTCCGTACAGTGGGCATAGTTTACCGCGATTGATAATTAACTTTATGTAGGTACATACCTAAGTGCCTTCTTTTAATTTTGTGTATGTAGTCGCATTCTATTTGTGTAAATATTTGTTCTCTGTGAACAAACTCAACTTGTACGCATATCGCAATCTTTGTGATTTTTGGTGTCATTTTTTTATATGGTTGTAAAGTAATTAATAAATAAAAAAAAAATGTTAGTTTTACATGGCATTTGTTGTCATGATCTACCAAATATAGATTTACAATAGTGGGTCTAGCACGAATACCTGCGTACGTGTAACGTAGCGTAACGTTCACGTGACACAGTACAAACTGTCGTTTATCTAGGGCACACGTGACACAGATGACTCATAGTTTGTACGTAGAAGCGTGACACATTGACGCTTACGATACGAATACTTTTTCACAAACTGTTCGTGCTACGGCCTCTGTACCACAGATAACTTAGTTAGTATATCATAGTTTGTACGCCGAATTGTTACACTTGTCGGTTACTATACGAATACTTTCTTAATACTTTTGTCAGTTTTGACAACTCCAGTAAGCAAAAATGTTAATGTAAGTTGATGACTGGAGCTGACCAAAGTAACATAGAGCCGCCATTTTTTTCGATTTGAATCAACATTTGTTAGCAACTGAGATACATAATAGCCGTACTGGTATTCTGGGTGTCCATGGGCGACGGCATCACTTACCATCAGGTGAGCCGCCTGCTCGTTTGCCAACCTTTTCCATAAAAACTATACGATTACGTAACTTTACGCAATTTTCGTGCTAGGCCCCGAAGGACGCTCAAATGTGGATCTAAGTTCGAGTACAGAGGCCGTAACACAAACAATTCCATCCGGGCCCTAGATTCAAAACCTGTTTTGCCCAAAAATTTCCGTGCTTTCTGGGTGGACATCTGTTATGTCCATCTAAAATTACTACAATTTAACATTTAAACAAATTTAAACTTAAAAAAACGATAACTAAACTACTAAACTCCTACGCTTACGACCAAGTGGAGAACTTACTATCGGTTACAGGGTAAAATGTATATTTCTACATACTTACTCGTAACAACCAGAAATAAAACACACACACGTACACCCTTACACATCTACACACACCCACACACACACTTACTAATAATATAAAAATAAACCTCTATAGTTATGGGACTTTGGGTGTTTCTTACTGTGGTAGTCCTAAACAACGAAACCAACATGGCTAATTTTTATTTGGTTCAAGCGACAGTCCGCGACTTTGCTCGCTTAGTAGGGTCAGCCTTCGGCTTCGCCATAACCTCCCCTCTTTTCTTGGCTTTTTTACATAAGAACCATCCCTTGACAATAACTAAAACAAATTGCGAAATTGTCCATCCGTTCTCAAGTTAAAGCATGCCCTGCACCCTAGCACGGGGCGGAGAGTAATAGTCTTTCCACCCTTTTTATCCACCTGTCAGGGGAAATAATTGTCTTCTCCACCTTACAGAGCACAGCAACCGGGGAAAGAGATAAAATGTTTCCTTTTGACGTATCTCGTAGACAGTATGTCCCGCTACTCCCGCTATAGAGCACGGACTCGTCGATACGTGGATATAATTCTCTTCGATTGAAATAACATGGAAAAAGGTTATCACCTTCTTCGAAGTAGGTGGATAAAATTTTATTTTCATTTTAATATGCCTCGCGCATATTATTACAATTATATTTTGTAACATTTCTTTAAATGGCACCTACGAAGTACAAACCACAGAGATTGCTACTCCCGCCGTTTATCCACGTGGATAAATTATCCTCTGTCGTTGCCGTGCTCGCAAGGGAGATGAAAATGACATGGTGGAAAAGATTTCTTTCGTCTCCACGGGAATAAATAGTCCACTGCCCGTGCTAGCCGTGCAGGAGAAATAGGGGTTAATTTTTATATATATGGACTAGCTGGCGCCCGCGGTTTCACCTGCGTGGTGATAGATGATGTTAAAGGCGTTTTTATTTATTTCTGAACCATCCCTGTATCAGAGCGATCAAAACAACACAAGAAATTATTTAAATCAGTAAATTCGTTCGGAAGTTCATTGAAGGAACATACATTTCGAGGATTTTCTTTTATTTATATAGATAGATAGATAGTTACCTAGATACTTACTTAGATAAAATAACACCCAGACTTCTTATTCTAACTCTGAATAATGTTAATTTAGTATGTATGTAATATTTACATGGATACGAGTATGTTAAAATTATGCAATAATGCTTAATGCGGCTCGACACCGTAGACACTAGGTGACATATTGTAAGAACTAGCTTAACAAATCCTGTCCAAAATATGTTACGCTGTCATGTAGGTGTTAATTATTAAGTACATGACGACGGGTCAGTCTGTAATTGTTACAATGTCGAGGTCGCATGCTGTTAAGTGTCAAATTTGCCGAACGCAAATTTCCGAACAGATTAGCGAGCGCTCTGTAATGGGACGCTAAACGGTTCAATGAGTGTTTTGGTGTCGGGCTATTGTATTGTAACATCTGTCAACATCTACATAATAGTAAGCATACATATATCAACGACGCACTCGGTGTGTTCAAAACTAAATTGTTTGCATTGTGATTATCATAATAACCTTATGGCGAAGCGCGTCTGGCAGAGCCTGGGGCCACTATAAGTTCTTAGAATAACTTCTAGAAAACTGGCCGGCTTAAGAGGATTGCATAGCTAGTACTTCCCATACTAAAAGAAAAAACTCTTTTCTACCTCTTAACATTGTCCGATTTCAGTGATATTTTTTTCATGTAATAATCACATTGTTTAGGTACTATGCCCGTACGTTTTGATTTTTTCAGTATTTCAAAATATTATTAATTTTCTTTTTTACAACTTAAAACCAACTGAAAAAATCATAACGTACTGGCATAGTAAACAATGTGATGATAACATAAAAAAACCCCTTCTATCCCCGCTAGTCCATCTCTTAGTTAGCATCTTCAATGCGGCTATGAGCAACTGCTTCTTCCCAGACACTTGGAAACATGCCATTGTCATTGGTATTCACAAACCAGGCAAACCGGCAGCCGAGCCTTCCAGCTACCGTCCCATAAGTCTCCTCAGCTCTCTGGGGAAGATTTACGAGCGGCTCATTGTGAACCAACTCTGGTCCCACGTTAGGTCCAATCAATAACCTCCTTCCCGATGAGCAATTTGGTTTTAGAGCCAAACACTCTTGCGTACAAGTGCACCGCGTAACGGAGCACATCCTAGGCTGTTTCAATAAGAAACCAAAGCCCCAAGGGACCATAGCTGTCTTCTTCGACGTAGCGAAAGCGTTCGACAAAGTCTGGCACAACGGCTTGATATTCAAGCTGTACTAACTGGGTGTGCCAGACCGTCTTGTACTCATCTTACAAGACTTCCTCAGGGATCGAACGGTTAGCTATCGTACCGAGGGAATGCTCTCCTCCCCGCATCCCATTCACGCAGGTGTCCCTCAGGGCTCTGTACACTCACCCATTCTCTTCTCGCTGTACACCAGCGACATCCCACGATCTGAACCTAATGTTCAGATCGCTCAGTTTGCGGATGATACTGCAATCTACTCTACTGGCTGGTTCAAGGTCAGGCAGAGATGCGCCATCCAACGAGCCATCACCGTAATCGGTGCATGGTTTCGTAAATGGCGGATTGCAGTAAATCCTAGCAAAAGTGCAGCAGTGTACTTCACTGAGACCCGTCGGACTCTCATGCCGTCACCGATAGTCCTATTCGGCGAACCCATCACTTTTTTTACCCATTACAACGCGACGATCCTGGTCGCGATGTGGACTCATGTCGCGGAAATGGGGGGAGGCGAGGTAATTAAGTTTGTAGCCCCAGCCAAGGTAGTGATTCCGATCAGGTGTAGGCTCCGGCCGAGGTAATGACTGTGGACGAGATACACAAGGTCATGATTCCCAGGTAAACACATTCAGACACCGAGCTCGCCGGCGAGCTCGAGGCAAAAATTATGTCTTGGTTAGATTCTCTCCAAATAGTCACAGAGTAAAAATTCATAGGGCCCACTTTCAACGGTACTCTTATGTACCGGGGCGATTCTCTCCGACTCCCCTTTCTCCTGGCAACGGCCCAAGCCGAGGTCCGTACCTTAGTGGTGCCCTTGAGCAAGTCGCCTACTCCTCTCCTTGCGGCGAAGCGTCTTCAACGCTCGCCTTAGGCGGTGCGCCCTCTGCGCCCGCATATCTGCTCTCGCCACCCGTCCGGTGACGCTGTAAATGCCGGTAGAGCCAAACAGCATTAGTCAGTTCTAAAAAAAAAAAAACCCTTTCTATCTCTTCCTTTATACCTTCCTTACCATAAAAAATACCAATAACCAGGACTGACTCCGAAGAACAGAAGCACTCAGTTGAACAATGCTACTAGCACACACCCATTCAATTCCGGACCGCAGCAAGCATTGCTTAACGTGTTGATAGGTTAAGATTGCCAAGTCAAGCTCCGCTGCGAGTGTTTCATATGTATTCCATTGCTAATGTTGCTCCTACTTTTTTCTCAGGTATGGCCGCAAGGTGGTGATAGTGGTGACTCCACTGGTAGTGGGTGTGGCGGGGCTGATCAAGTCTTTCTCAGTCAACTATTGGATGCTCCTGGTACTGGAATTCCTCGAGACTGCGTTGGGCTACGGCAACGCTTCTATGGTGCTGTGTAAGTAAATACTTTTTATGTTCTTGACAAAAAAACAAACTCTTTCAAATTATTTGGATAGACTTCCTTGGATCATTCACTCGTTAAAGAGTACTGTTGTTTTGTAATCAAGCTGGTAATCAGGCTGGCTATGCTAAAAAGTCTAGTTCTCTAGGCTATGCTAAAAAGTCTAGCTGCTGTGGTGTGTGTCATAGTGATAATGCACAAATACATTCGGCTGCAAAGAAAGCGGGTTGAAAATAATAATTATAATTAGTTTATTGTACTAAGAACCGTATTGAACCAATTATACGTTATATTATAACACAATATTTATGTGAGCATGACAATAGCTACAAATAATAAAATTATAATTAATATATCTACACTAGGTGGATACTAATGTGGGCTGAGTTTACAAAACAAAATGATATCTTTAAACACACTTGGGCGAACTTTTTATATTGAAACAAAGTTAAAGTTTATTTTCTTCAAATACAGGATTAAGTAAAACCTTAATATTTCAATTTAAAAGGCCTATTTTCACTGTTCGATTTCTAAAAATGTGCTACTGTTTTAAATACACACACCAAAAAATGTTTCTGATCCTAGCATAAGCTGACATAATTTTTTAAATTTAACGTATTCAACAATGTATTAATCAAAGGTTTATATTTAATATACCTTGTATAACTCCTCCCCTTGCTCGAACACGTGCGGTGATCCTCCCGGGCATGCTGAGAATCAAGTTATCCAGCATTTCTTAGGGTAACCTGTCCCATTCTTGAATAGCGGCTTCCCTTAATTCTGGCACTGTGTGGGGACGTGGCTGACGGTTCCAAACAGCTCTCTTAAGACAGTGCAGTACTGGGTTTAAGTCAGGCGAGCCGGCAGGCCAGTCTAATCTTGTAACGTCGTATTCTCGGAGAGCAGCATTGACTCGTTGGGCTCGATGGGCGGGCGCATTATCATCGACCAGTACAAATTGGTGTCCATGGTTTACTCGGAATGGTCTCACAACTCCGTCAATAGCAACTGCTGTATACATCTCTGCTGTCATGAAGCCTCAGTAACAAAAATATTTTGATTTTGCAAAGTGATCGATTTTTTTTTGATGTGTGCATGCAATTCTAACCTATTTTACTATGAGTTATCTGTGTCACAGTTGCCCTAGATACATGACAGTTTGTACTGTTTTTACGTGAACGATACGTTACGAAACGTAGTTATACGTTCGCCAGTCGTTTTGGTGCTCTAAATATTCAGATACTTGGCCTGGACACGCTATGTCCGCCACGTGTTTGTTACTGAGGCTTCATGACAGCAGAGATGTATAGAGAATTTGCTATTGACGGAGTTGTGAGACCACTTCGAGTAAATCATGGACACCAATTTGTACTGGTCGATGATAATGCGCGCGCTCATCGAGCCCAACGAGCCAATGCTGCTCTCCGAGAATACGACGTCACAAGATTAGGCTGGCCTGCCGGCTCGCCTGACTTAAACCCAGTACTGCACTGTCTTAAGAGAGCTGTTTGGAACCGTCAGCCACGTCCCCAGACAGTGCCAGAGTTCAGGGAAGCCGCTATTCTAGAATAGGGAGAGGTTACCCTAAGAAATGCTGGATAACTTGATTCACCACATGTGTTTGAGTAAGCAAAATAATAATAATAAAATCACTCTCAAGTTTAGTAATAGTTCTAATTATAATGTGCATTTTGATTAATTTAACCTTCCTTTTTTCTTCTACAAATATATATTTTCAATTTAACCTTCCTTTTTTCTTCTTTAAATGTATATTTTCGCTTAAAATATTTATTTTCTCGTGGTCATAGTATAAAGTATAGTATGCAACTCTTGAATAAAACGGATTTATATCGAGGGCCATGAATCACTCGCATCGCTCAGGATTCTAACACTTGAATAACTCGCTACGCTCGTGATTCAATCATCACGAATCACTCCCTGCGGTCGTGATTCAGTCGTTAGAATCCTTTACTTTCTCGTGATTCGTCTATGACCGTCGCTTTAAATGCGTCCTTTATTCACTAATTGCTTAATATATTATATTATGCTCTTAGAAAGAGAACTAAATATCGCATAGGTATTTCAGAATGACTACGAGAGTTCTGTGGCATTTATAAAAAAAGTTTTAAATCGCAATTTCCTTTTTTGTTTCATGCAACTGCAAACGAAACAAATAAAGCACCTTTATAAACTAGTACTAGGTAGTAGGAACCCTAAAGTTTTAACAATTTTTTTACTTATAATCTTTTCACATTTACAGCTCTAGAAACCGTTAGCCATAAGCGACGCGTGGTCTTCTCTTGCATATCAGATATCCTCTCCAGTTTCGGAAGCGCATTCTTTGGTCTCATTGCGTGGAAGATCCCTTACTGGAGACATATGATGAGAGCAATTTACGCACCGTTGTTGGTCGTGGTCTTCTATATCTTCCTCATGGACGAAGGAGTAAGGTACGTCTAGTGTACTATATAATACCTTCTGAAGTTTTTTGTAGATTATTTCCTACTAGCTGCGCTCCGCGGTTTCAGATTATGATGATGATGATGAATAAAAATATATAGCCTTTATTCATCAGGGATAATGTAGGATTCTTATGGTGAAAGATTTTTTCAAATCGGTCCAGTAGCGCCTTTGGAGCCTATTCAATTCAAACAATCAAACAAACAAATCTTTCCTCTTTATAATATTAGTGTCGATATGGTATACTATAGATAAGTATACAGAAGCGACATGGTAAATCAGCGGCCAAAATGTACTGGTTCGAAAAGAAACTCCTACTGATCACACTGATGATGAATGGTATAGATTTTACAGAAAGCTGTCGAGACCCACCTTTTTCTCAGAAATAATATGTAATGAAGTTAAAAAACTGTCGATTTTAACAAGAACATTTGGTACACATTTGGACCTGTGGAATGCAGCTGGCAATAACTGGATGCAGAGGGCTGAAGGCCGAGCTCTGTGGCGTACTTTAGGACAGACCTATGTCCAGCAGTGGACGAATGTGGGCTGATAATGATGATGATGATTTGGTTCCAATAACATATAAAGTTCTGGCAAAATCGGTCAAGCTCTAATCAAATAAATATAATTAAGTATGTCAAATTTGTTCGAATTTCGATGACGTGTTTTTCTTATTTACCATAAAGTTACATAGATCACATATATGACGACTGCATCGAGCAGCAAATTTTTTAAATCACGTTATTTTTCAGTAGTCAAGATTTAGTACGTGTTGAAATTACTTTTTACTTAGATTATTTTAGGATTACTTTTTCGGCGTATTTTTAACCTTTATAATTTTGTTCTGTGGCTTTGGCTATACCTATTGTACTAATAATCGACCTCAAACTGCAGATAGTTCGGACTGTCAAAAATTTCAGTTGATAAGATTGTGTACTCGCGAGGTCTACTGTTCGCAGAACTACTAGCATGTTTGTTTGTTAGCACTAGGCGTTAAAACTACTGGATGGATTTAGATGAAATTGAAATTAATACTTCATCAGTCGAACGACCCAGACACAATAGAAATTTCATTGTTATATGGACAGTCGACTGGTGGGGGGTTAAGGGTGTAGGCAAGTTTAAATAGAGAAATATGTCTGCTGCACTTATAAAGATGAACTACAGCAAATTTTAAATGAATTATAAATAAAGGAGTAACCTTGTAGCATAGTTTCGCGAGGTCTTCAGGAAACACTTCAAAACACCGGAGCACAAACAATGTGGCATAAATTTCTAAACGGAAAGGTTTTCGAGATAATCATTGATAAAGATCCCGAATGGATAAAAATCCCTACTTATTCCACCAAAAACTTGACCACCCTGCCCTGCGCTAATGCGCAGAAAAAGTATCATATGAATTACAGTCCATTAGGACTGTAATTCATATGATACTTTTTCTTTGTCTATAGATGCTCTATTAATACACAAAGGCTTTATAAAGCGCCGCTACTTTTGAAATATTTGTTAAGTAGTTTTCAGCAAAATTCTGGTCACCACTATGCTAGCATCTCATACAGAGAGGTACAAAACCCTTTGAAATAAATCAATTTATTCCAATTTTGATCACCATTTGTTAAGGTCGCTGTGGTATTCTCACTCTTAATCGAATAAGAAATGGTCTTTTGTAAAGTACCCAACCGTAATGGGGCTTCTTGCAGGTAACCCCACGAATTTATTTTCATAAAGTCTGTGTTTAAAGTTTTCTTTTGCATGTCAAATTGCAGGTGGCTGCTAGCCCACAACAAGAAGGACGAGGCTGTGCGAGTTCTGAACAAGGTTGCCAAGATCAACAAGATCACGCTGTCACACAAGGCTAAGGCCATGCTCGACAAGATCAGCGAGGAGAGGAAGTCACAAGAGGTGAGTCGTCATAGGTACATATATCTTTGGTTTTATAGCCAAACTTACAAATAAATATTAAACAGATGGAACCGAAGTCGGTATCACGAGAATTCAAAAGTTTGACAAGTCATTTCACACTTTTTAGTGTTGAAGACGGTTCAATTTTTTTTCCCCTTTTTCACTAATTCTTGCTACTTACAGGATCGATTGTCATTCACCGTCAGTTAAAATATCATCGATTTAGATAAAAGACTTTCCAGATATTGGATTGTAACTCAATAACCGTTTGACCGAATTGGATGAAATAATGAAACCACCTCAAAAGTATACTCTACCAAACAAGAAATAATTATCAAAATCGGACTACTCTGTAAGAAAACATGCGTGATCATAAAATAAAATTGCGTCGACTTAAGAACCTCGTCCTTTGTTTAGGAGTTGGTTGAAAAAAGAAGATAGGATTCCAGAAGCATAGACACATATATGACAGCATCCAAGACATGCATTTCTGCTCATCACACACATATTTAGGCCAGAGATCGAACTTGGGATCTGCACTTTAAGGCAGGTTGACTACTAACTAAGCAAACGTAACCATCAACTTGGGTCTAGTCAGATTTTGTTATGTTTTTCCTAAAGTAGATATAATTTTTGGAAGTCTGACTGATTTATCTGGTTTGTTATTTACATATAACGTTATCTTTGCTATCTGTCTAGACATTTGTCTATATCTTATTCATTTAAATTTAAAATTATCTTTGAGATAATAAATTACGCAGTCTGTCACTGGACTAAACTTTAACTGAAGATATACTTTTAGGGTTCCGTTTCTGAAGAGGAAAAAGTAATGTTTATATGATTATTTCATTTTTCGTCTACGCATCTGTCTGTCTGTATAAGTAATAGTTAGTACTGCAGAATAGTTAGTAGACTTGTAAGTTTTATATTAAGTGTGAAAGCATAAAAAAACTCATCTCATATTATTATGTTCTATTAATTTACTTCCAGGCTGGACAAAACCAATCAAGCGACAACATCGAAATTCTCTCGGTTCTGCGCTCAAAAGCAATCGTATTCCGCGTGTCTATCATCGCCGCTTGCTTCATCTGCTGCACCTTCGTGTACAACGGCACCATCATCAACTCCACCAGCATTGCCGGCAACAAGTACATCAACTTCTCGGCGTTGCTGCTGTTGGCAGTCCCTACCAGGATCGTGACAGCGTTCACCCTCACGAGGTTTGGAAGGAAGGCGCCAATCTGTGTTGCGTATACGTTATGTGCCGTCTTCTTTATTGCGTCCGCTTTTGTTCCTAAGTGTAAGTTTATTGATTGTTTATTTGTTGTTGCTTTGTCCACTGTCTATGGGAAACAAAATATATTTATGCGATGAGTGCATATAAATGATGATAGTCTAGGTAAGAAGGGTCGGCCGTCCTTTAGTTTAACCTGTAGTTTTATCTATGGGAACCAAAAAAGATTTATGCGATGAGTGCATATAAATGATGATAGTCTAGGTAAGAAGGGTCGGCCGTCCTTTAGTTTAACCTGTAGTTTTATCTATGGGAACCAAAAAAGATTTATGCGATGAGTGCATATAAATGATGATAGTCTAGGTAAGAAGGGTCGGCCGTCCTTTAGTTTAACCTGTAGTTTTATCTATGGGAACCAAAAAAGATTTATGCGATGAGTGCATATAAATGATGATAGTCTAGGTAAGAAGGGTCGGCCGTCCTTTAGTTTAACCTGTAGTTTTATCTATGGGAACCAAAAAAGATTTATGCGATGAGTGCATATAAATGATGATAGTCTAGGTAAGAAGGGTCGGCCGTCCTTTAGTTTAACCTGTAGTTTTATCTATGGGAACCAAAAAAGATTTATGCGATGAGTGCATATAAATGATGATAGTCTAGGTAAGAAAGGTCGGCCGTCCTTTAGTTTAACCTGTAGTTTTATCTATGGGAACCAAAAAAGATTTATGCGATGAGTGCATATAAATGATGATAGTCTAGGTAAGAAGGGTCGGCCGTCCTTTAGTTTAACCTGTAGTTTTATCTATGGGAACCAAAAAAGATTTATGCGATGAGTGCATATAAATGATGATAGTCTAGGTAAGAAGGGTCGGCCGTCCTTTAGTTTAACCTGTAGTTTTATCTATGGGAACCAAAAAAGATTTATGCGATGAGTGCATATAAATGATGATAGTCTAGGTAAGAAGGGTCGGCCGTCCTTTAGTTTAACCTGTAGTTTTATCTATGGGAACCAAAAAAGATTTATGCGATGAGTGCATATAAATGATGATAGTCTAGGTAAGAAGGGTCGGCCGTCCTTTAGTTTAACCTGTAGTTTTAGTTTAGTTCCAATTAGACAGCAACGGGATTGATCACCCACCTCGGACTTAGGCTTTCGGTGAAGGAACTTCGTGATAAAATCCACAACATGGTGGTAGGACACTTCTTGCATCATTAATAGTTTGGGTTAAACCTATGGGTTTCCTCCGTGAGAGGACGGAGTTAAAGGATATTATCTTAGATGCAAATCGTAAATAAAGCTCCAGTGACCTCTGTCTGTTGGATGTTTATTGTAAAAGGCACAAAGTCCACTAAATGAGTTTTTTTCTCTTCAAAAATTAACGGTAGAAACGGGATATTTACCATGTATTGTATTTATAGTGAGCTCTCAATATTTCTTCACAGTTGCATGCGCTATGTTCACGAGCAAACTTTGCTACACAATACATGGTAAATATCCCGTTTCTAACGTTAATTCTTGCAATAGTGACCATGTCAGTTTAAAAACTTTGTTTCTCTTCGCTAGTCTAAACCTAGTCACAGCTATCCTTTGAAAATGATGTCTGCAGTAAGAGACCCGGAAGAAATGTCCCCTGCAATGGGAACGTAACATGCAGATTTGAATTTAGAGTACCGAGAAGTGGGCATAATCTACTAAATACAAAGTACTTACCTATTTGTTTAACTTTCAGCAATATGGTGGGCGTCCGTGTTCCTGTACCTGTGCGGGAAGATGTGCAGCAGCTACGGCGTGTTCAGTATGTACGTGGTCGCGATGGAGGTGTTCCCCACCACGTCGCGGAACTCTCTCACCAACCTCGCCAACACCGTGGGCAGGATCGGTTCTGTAGTGGCGCCGCAGGCTCCGCTACTGGTACGTATCCCCAGTTCTATAATTTCTAATAAAGTATAATTATGTTTATTATGATTATGCTGTATAGGCACATCGCACGAAAATAACTACAGTTGAATTGAGAACTTTCCTTTTATTGTGTAGGCACATTGGATAGTTTCAGGATTAATAAGAAAATGTTTATCATAACCTAGATTTTATTTAATTGCCCTTAAAGAGGAAAATAAACTTTAAATTAAATCATACCAAATATATATATATGTATTACTCATCTTATTAAATGATATAAAAGTTTAAGAGATTTACCTGTCTTGCTGGACATACTTATTATAAGTAATTCAATGAAACTAAATGTAGGAAACATTTAGTTTCATAATAAAGTATGCAAATCTCGCAACAAGCGTTTATATAATTTCTTTCAAGAAAAGAGCCTATTGGTTCCTCAAAGACCAGCAAGCATCCTCGAGACCTCTGGTATTGTGGATGTCCGTGGGCAACGGTGATCTCTTACCATCAGGTAAGCCGCCTGCTCGTTTGCTAACCTATCCCATAAAAAAAAAAAACAATTGTGTAATTCATTTAAGTACTACATTGATTTGTTTGATGTAATTAGAAAGTTAAATTTCTTCTTTTTAGAGCAATCAAATCTTTTTAGAAAACATTTTTTTACGATTTTTTATTTTTTTTATTTTGGGAATGTTTCTAAGTCTGTGAATTTAATGTAACATAGTTGTCACAACGTTACATACAATGTAACGTTGTGACATAGTCGTTTGCCTGTTAATTTAGTACAGTCTAATTCTTCCATAATACAATAGATTTCGCAGAAATCAACCTACTTTTCCAGGAACTGCAACGTGTGTGGTTAAAATTCAGTTGCAAGTTTCCACCTGGATAAACGTACATTGCAAGTTAAATAAAGCTTTTAAAAAAATCATCACGTAGATGAAATCATGGGGCGCAGCTAGGATTAAAAATTATATACTTTGGCGTTTACATACAACTACTTGAATGACGCGGTTATCTCGCTAACTTTTCTTGTGTTGTGTTAATAAAGTTTGGAAAAAGTACTTATGAAACGTTATATACGTAACGTACAAAAACCATCTAGTTGGAATACTTATACTTACCAAATAATATATCATCATATCTATGAACACATTTCCAAATAATAAACTCTGCTTGATTATTTCTATTTTGCCTAGCCAACTGCAACAACCCATTGGCAATCATTTACAAATTCAGTTCACTCTAACCACACCCTTTCTTTCAGGAAAAGTACATGCCTGGTCTCCCGAGCATAGTATTCGGCGTGGTAGCGCTCGGCCCGGCAATGCTAGCTCTGCTGCTGCCAGACACCAGCCATGCGGCATTGCCGGACGATGTCGCTGCAGCCGAGAACCTAGACAACCAGGTGTTTGCAGATGTCGAGGAAAATCCTCCACCGCCGGTGCTGGTGCAGGCGGAAAAAGAATAAGTTGACATTGTGATTGACACTGGCATATACTCAGCTATATCAGTTGTTCACGTAGAAGAAGAAGAACTTTAAAGTGGAATCAATGTGCTTTCAAACATCTTTTTTGTGTTTAGACTGGTATACAAACGCTAAATAAACTTTGAACTAAGTGATTGTGAGTCATACCATTCCACATTCTGAATATGTTCAATAGGTACTTTATTTTTATTATAATAGCAAATTACTGCAGTAGTGCTACGAAAGGACATATGTATTACGTGTACATACCGGAACTTTGCAAAAGGGAGAGATCTCTTAATGACATTTATGTATAAATCAATGAATATTGTAAATGCGCTCGACTATATTCTTTTTTAAGGATCACAGTGATACATATTATAAATTATTATATACTTTCTTAACTTTTAAGGTATAATAACTAAAATGTGATTACAATACATATATATTTTTATATAATTAAATATTATTAACAATGTGTAATAAAATAATTGTAAGCAAGTATTTTTGCATTATTTAATAAATTATTTGAAATAATTTGAAAAAGTAATATTAGGAATTTATTGCAAAAGGAAACGTTTGTCGGGTAAGTCCGGTATCACAAATCAACTATGATTGTTTTGTGCCGATATGCTGTGGCCATTCAGGGGTATTCAACACTTTCATCGTAAGAAAAAATATATTTTTGGTAATAATATATACAACTGAAACCACTTGATAATTATATAATTACAACAGCCCCTGGTTTGGGACGCTACATGTGTGTGGAGTGTGGACACACTCGCACCGTTTCATCTTCCTAGGCCGATTGATCAGGCTGGTGCAGCCGCGAAGCGAAAGACTTCAAAAGTCATAAATATGTGTATTTACATAGAATGTACATGTTTGTGCCGTTTGGGGTCGAAACTTTAGGCTTTAACTTGTTTAGCTGTTTAGGATCTAGCCAAACGTTTGGTTGAGGCGACGGGTGATTGAAATTGCTAATATAAGTTATGCGATAAATACTTTGGTTAAGAAGTTAGCTTTGCCATCCTGTGGCAGTTTTAGCCATTTTCCAATGGGACTTATAAATATTTTTTTTATTTTTACTTTTAATGATTTGTAAATATTTGTTACTAGTTATATAAATACAGACTCTTTTGTAACAGACCTTAAATAAATAAGGTAACAAAAAATGTTAAGATGACCTGGTTGCTTCGATCTAGACCAAGAAAATTAAAATTTAACTTATTTTTGGTTTATTAGGTAATATCAAAAAATCTGTAATTGTAAAAGGTAGTTAGGCCCACCTCCTTAACGAACATTCAAGGTTGTTTTAGGTTTTATGTGGCTGAAAATTCACAACGGAAAACTGATGTTACTGGATATACGAGTGTTTACTAAATTATGTGCAATCTAGGATTGACGCGTTTGAAATGGGGTGCTGGCGGAGAATGCTGAGAGTATCCTGGACGGAACGCCGGACAAACGAGTCAATCCTAAAGCAGCTAAATATAAAAACACGATTCTCTACAATCCGCAGACAGAGAGTCCTCAATATCTTCGGGCACACAGCCAAGTGAGACCCAGACAGTCTAGAAAGGCTGATCATCACGGGCAGTGTCGAAGGAAAACGAGGCAGGGGGCGCTCTTAGACGCGATGGTCACACACCACTCAATAGGCAATAGGGGCCACTTTTCAATCATCAATTCAAGTGGCGCAAGATAGAGAGAGCTGGTGAAAAAAAATGGTGGCACAGTCTACACACCAAAATCACGTCCCTCAGTGTTGAAGATACGATGAAGAAAAGAACAAAATTATAATAATTGATATATAAGTCCCGCTTTTTATAATATTTGAGGAAAATATTACATTTATAACGGTCATTTTTCTCAAATATATTTTTAAAAGCTGTAATTGATATTTTTTCCATAATTTTTTTATAAAGAGTAATATGTGAAAAAAGAAAACACAAGATTTAGTTTCTACGCTACATAAGTAATTGGCTCCATAAATGTTAACAAATGTTATAAAAAAATATAAGAATAGCTTTCTAGCTAATGAAGCAAAATGAAGTCAAATCATTACCCAGTGTGGTTACAAAATTTAATTAATGTGAAATTTAAAATTATCCACATAAAACGTAGTTAATTATTAAGTAGTAGTCTTTTTTATAATAGTTTATATGATTATTCCACGATTAAAGTTCAATTATTACAGAAAATAACTTATGTGGAATATGAATCAGTTGGTACTTGTACGTATTAGTTAACTTGAAAATATGCTTGGTTGTAAAAGGTTTATGATATTTGGAAACGGTGAACACCGACATAGTGCCGATCTTTGTCTTCAAGAGCTAGACGGATTTCTGCACTATTGCATTTTGAAGTTAGATTTTTTTACTAGATGTAACTTTGTTAAAATTGTGTTCAATTATATTCTGATAAAATGCTTAGGTAAAGGTGTTCTTTATCAATTAAATTTCTTTCATAACATGTAATAAATTAGAACTTATAATACAGCACAAATTGTAAGACACAGGTACAACTATACAGAAATTTCTGAAAGTACCCACATGATTATTTACAACTTTTGTTCTGCTGATATTTTTCACATAATGGGGTATGATAGGAAATACAGAGCTTTCTTTATATTACGCAGACTTCCATACATTGACTTGTATTTGCGCTGAGCTTTGCAGTGTATGTTAACAAGGTAAAGTTTTGTAAATAGTTTCAGACAGCACTCTTGAAAACATTTGTTTCGGACTTAGTAAGGATTTGAGATAAGTATTATATCTAAACTTGTTTGGTAAGACGTTAACAAACAACTTTAGTTAAAACATTTATCTCAAGAATCTATATCTTAAAGAAGCAACTTTAACGACTTCTTTAAGATCAAAGAATATCTTAAAGAAGCCGGTAAAAGGGTGTCAACTTGTTTCCTATAACCCTGGGAACACGATGCGCATGCATACATATCGTACCATGGTTAATGATGGCATCGAATTAGTTAGATCTATTATTTAAACTGTGATAGAATGTCTTTACGCGGTACGGTAAACATACGCCCACATAGCTCGGTGCAGTACTCACTTTTAACATGAGTCCTACAAAGCCACTCTTTTTCTCGTCCTTGTTCAGTTTGTATATTTGTGTGTAAAGTATGTACACCTACGTAGGTCAAGTTTCAACTTAAAACTTGTATGTATCTTTTTCTTTATCTGAAGTTACTGAATAATAATAATAATAATATGAGACAACATCCACACAAAGGTCTTTAGGTCCCAAACTAGGCAGAGCATGTTTTAAACTATCACGGTTGTTCACTAAAGTTATATGATTATTAACGGGATATTTACCGTGTTGCATGTAACTGCGCCGAAATATCGGGAGCTCATTCCACAACCTTACCACGGTAAATATCCCGTTAATAATCATATAACTTAAGGCAGAGCTTGTACTAGAGTAACCTGAAAACTGATATACATACTTATATACAATAACACTTCTAGACAGCTCAATCAGACGTGATCATGCAGACAAATTAGACCTGTTCGGTAATCGACCAAGGACTAACGGCTCAGAAGAAGGGGTGTTACCAACTGCGCCAACGGCAAGTCATTCCTAGCGTAATTCAGTGTTTCGACGCCATGTTAATCAATCTAATTAAATCTATTTAGTCATAGAATTGTATGTTACGATAAGAGTATGTATTGAGGCAATTATAATCTCAAAATAAAGTGATATTACCTATTAATCAGTGAAGTTCATTAATTTAAAATAATTAGTAGTAATCTATTAAATAAGGATGTTGTTTTATGAATTGAGAGATAAAGTAATACAGTCATTGTTGATATCTACATGTAATTTACTTACACATATGCGATCTCATTTTTGTCAATAGTAGATAAGCTTAAGACTATTATATGACGTGATGGTGAGTGTAGATGGAGTTGAGGATGTTACACTAAACTTATTTTAATTGCATCTGGCTCTCAAGAATACGCCAGCACATACAATAAATGTTTCACTCGTATTGCCCAAAAGTCCGACATTGTAGTGTACCAGAGCAAGGATCATCATCATCATCGTCATCTCAGCTATGCAACGGACCAACCGATGCACTGCTGAATATATGCTTCCCCCATACGTTTCCAAAAGGGCCGTTTGCGGAAGCGATTGCATCCAACGTCGTACTGCGATCGTTATCGGTCTTATGTCCAACTTGTCGGTGGACGACCTACGCTGTGCTTGTTGGTCCGTGAGCTCCCCTCCAAAACCTTACGGCCCTATCGGCCACCTGTTCTGCGTGCTATGTGCCCTGCCCACTATGTGCCACTTTTAATTGGCTAATCTTCTGGGCTATATCGGTGACTTTCGTTCTTCTACGGATCTTCTCATTTATGAATAGATCTTGTAGAGAAAACCCCAACAATAGCCCTCTCCATATCTCGTTGCGCTACTTTGAGCTTACCATAAGGCGAAAGCGAGGATACAGAGGAACATTTTCCTGTGAGGAAAAAAGATTTATTTTATTCTGTGTGTTACCAACGTACATAATTATACAAAAACCAAAAATTCTTCGGTAAAATGCTTGCATTGCGTTGTTAGAAATGTAAAAAAGGCATTCGCGATATGTTTTTACATTTTTTCTCTAATAATAATATTTTTTGAATTTGCATTGTGTTATTTTTATTTTCTCGCAATTGTAGGTAGTGAAACGTATAATGTATAAGCAACGTATTTTATTTCAAGGTATGTGTATGGAAATTCGAAGAGATATGATTAATTAATTTATGTCTTTATATGTATCATCTCAAAATACATACAGTGAAAACACATAGGTGCATACAGTGGCCCTTGATAACAATTATATAATTTATTGCACTACATGACAAATATGGTAAGCTACAAGCAGTCGAACCGACCATTCTTTTATACCTCTCCCGCCTGGACACAACTATATCGGGGATTGACGTCATTCAATACGTTAATGAAAGATATCAGAGGCGTATCAGAGAAACATGTTATCAGGTTACCTTAGACCAGCTGGAATCCAGTATGGCGAGGAACTTCAAATCGTATGAGCTTCGGGTTCCTGCGAAGCACGAAGGACATTTTCCTTGTTCCAGACTTTTGGCCGGAAGGAGTTGTGTATAGACGCTACAGGGAAGCCAGACCGAAACAAAACCCCTTAATATAAAAATGTATAGTTATATATAAGTTACTTGAATTAAAGAGATAATATTATGTTAAAGACTTTAGCAGTCGTGCTAGGGTAACCTGTGTTACGACTGCTTTGACTGTAATTACTACAATTTGATTGATGAAGAACATTAAAATTGGTATGAACACCCTGAGTATAGATATGGGCATTCGAAATCGACTGGCCACCACAGGCAGAATACAAAAAAGAAAAAAGGCGCGATTGTAATGAATGTGAAACAAAAGACGGAGTATGGTGTTATTTTAACATTTCTTCATTGTTCTCTGTTCAGAATCGTTGACTTAAAAATGTCGATCGATAGTGATTTTATTCCGGAGTTTATTGCATTAGACGCTTAAGGGATTATTATTAATCTACCGGAAAAATCGAAAGATAAATACGAAAAAGCCTGTGATAATTTTAATCAAAAAACAACAAAAGGTATCAAGGTTGTATCTGAATCTGTTCTTTTAGTTTTTATCCTACTAGCTGCGCTCCGCGGTTTCATCCACGTGATGGATGATGATGAGGATGAATCAAATATAGCGCATGTTACTCGGGCATAATGTAGCTTTAAACTCGTGAAGGATTGTTTGAATCGGTTAAGTTATTTTACGTGTATCCATTATAAACAAATAAACAATCATATATATTTCTTTATTAGAGTAGATAGATAAGGATTAATACCAAGGTACGAATAAGGTCGCCTGGTTTGTACCGGCGTTACTATTTCATAATATTTCAAAATGAAAAAGTATTTATTGTGACATTACTGTAATAGTTAGACATTATGGTAATGTGGACTTCTTTGTAGATATTGACGTCTACCACTTTGCTTTATTGTAGATAGCATAGACTAAATGGTCAATAGTTTCCGCAGCGTATACGCAATATAAAGACTTTTTTTTTTAAATTTTTCCACTCGTTGGGTTACATTATCGAAGTTTTCATTAGGATCCCTAATTTTTTTAAATATTTTATAGCCTATGTTCATAAAGGAACATATCAGATTCTAATAGTGAAAGAATTTTTGTAATCGGTCCAGTAGTTTTGGAGCCTATTCAATACAAACAAATAAACAAATCTTTCCTTTTTACTTGAGCTTTGAAGCTATTCAGCGATTGCGCGCGTTTGATACTAGTAGGCAGGGCATTCCAAAGGTGAACTGCCTGGACTGTGAATGAAGAGTTGTAGTATATAGTACAATGTCCAGGAGTCGTTAGAAGTAAGTTTTTTTTGATAATGTTCATGTAGAAAGTGTAGATACTTGACGTTAAGTCAAAAGCCAAGCAGTCTGTGGTGCATTTGTTCCATACTCAGATCTACACTACGCATCAAATATAATATATAAATCAATACATACAGTGAAGCACATTGTTGCCTTTTTTAAAGAGGAAATTGGAAGGTCATCGAGCAAAAGAAAAGTTAAAAATGTATCAACACATAATGTGGCAACTATTTTAAATGAAGTACACCAGGAGCCGAAACACAAACAATTTGCGAAAAAGTGCTCGTATAGAAACCGTCAACATGTCACGCTTCTACTAACTATGAGTTATCTGTGTCACTGTCGCCCTAGATAAATGACAGTTTGTACTGTTTCACGCGAACGACACGTTACGTTACTCTTATGGAGTCGTTCGTGCTAGGCACACTGCTCGTCTTGGTTGGTACACTTACACTGTATGTCAGTTATGATAGCCTAGTAAGTATAGACTACAGTTTCTTCGCAACATCACCGCATAGTACCAGGCAACCATAACCGCATATCAGATCTCAGCAGCCTTGCTATCGCTCGGCATGCTGATGTCCATACTATCACCTACTACATGGCTCGTCCTGAGTATGTTTTATCTGTTCCCTAGATACATGACAGTTTGTACTGTTGCACGCGAACGACACGTTACGTTACTCTTACGGAGTTATTCGTGCTAGACACACATAAGCCAACAATTTACGAACTTGTGCTCGTATCGCAAATGTCAACGCGTCACGCTTCGCGTTCAAACTATGAATTATCTGGATCACAGTTGCCCTACATACATGACAGTTAATGCTGTTGTACGTGAACAACACGTATTATTTATATATTATTTATGTATATTAGATACTTATAGACTACCTATTGACTGAATTGATATATCTTTGAGAGATTTATTTAAAGAAATCAATATATTAACGTTGCCTTCCTTATATGTATTTGAAAATATAATGTATGTTCGTAAAAATTTCCATCAATATAAGTTAAATAGTGATCACCACATTTTTAATACCAGAAATACAAATAGGATAGCTGTACCTAGTTTTAGACTTGCGAAGACTAATAAGTCATTCCTAGGAAATTGTGTGCGTTTTTACAATAAAATCCCAAAACCCATAACTGAGCTCACAGAGGGCAAATTCAAGTTGACTGTAAAAAACGTTTTAATAAAAAAAAGCTTACTATAAAGTTCGACATTATATATAGAAGATGCTTGGAATACTCCACTTCTGGCAAGCTGTCTCTCTGCCACCCATAAAATGTAATATTTGTAGTACCTAAGTAGAAATATTGTAAACTTCTATATAAAAAGAATACCCCCGAGTTTCTTGCCGCTTCTTCTCGGTGGGCTCTATATATTTTGGAACGCGGCGGTAGAGTCTTTAAAGTACATTATAATGAAAAGTTGACGTTCATATGTGCGTCTTTGATGCCTAAATTGAATAAATGATAATGCTTTTGACTTTGACTTTGATAGTGCCATAACATAAGTAAACATGCTTTATTTATGTAATTCTGGTTTTTATGGTCTCGTGGATGAGGATAGTGGGTATTCATCTCTGGGATGTATTGGCTTGGGCGGCTTATACCCTCATTTATCTCAGTCCTTCGCTTCGTTTGGGAGTTAAGTTTAAGCTTCCTGTTCTATCCCATTAGTGCATAATGTACTATTATGGACTACAAAAAAATAATAATTAACATAAAATATAATGATATAATCTAAAATAATTATGCTCAATAGGAGGTATCATTGCTAAGCTTTTTTGGCTTTCAGTGATATTATATTGGCTGAAAAAATTAACGACCCCGAATGAGCATACCCCGAACGTTTCGTTAAGTGCTTAGCAACATATTTTCCACTTATCAATGTTTTGTTCATGATTGATTTAAATAATTATGACATTCGATAAGAGGCTAATCAACATTATCATAATGAATAAAGTATCAAAACAACAAGGTTATTCAATATATTTAATTATATACAAACCTAACAGTACTTATTTACATCTATGAATCATTACAAAATATATTACGTTACGATCGTTAAATAAAAACGTTTTTTTTATAAGTATATTGCATAGTTTTAGTAATTATTTATACACATCTACCTATATATACTATTTTTCCTTATCCTATCAAGAGAGCATCACGCAGTACATCTTCAGCTGTTCTGCACGATTTTTGATTGTGGGCTTCCCAAGGCTTCAGCCTCGGCGAGGGTATCGGGCATCTTGGTACCGAGGGTCTCAGGCTGGGTGAGGACAAGCCCGCCTGACACCAGGGCCATCACACCGAATAGAATTGATGGCATCCCGTCGAAGTACTCATTCTGGAAAATAGCATTGCTGATAAAGGAAAAATGCAAATGTGGATATAAAAATAAATAGATTTTTTTTCACTAGAGACTTTTACTTTGATGCTCGGACGGGTGAAGTACAGCTTCTATACATAAGTTTTTAAACTGACATGGTCACTAATGCAAGAATTAACGTTAGAAACGGCGTAATTAACATGTATTGTATTTATTGTGAGTACTCGATATTTCGGCACAGTTGCATGCGCCATGTTTACGAGTAAACTCGTTTGACTGAAGTACAGTCAATATACACACTGAAGTACAGTCTGTATACACACTCAAGTGCAGTCTGTATACACACTGAAGTACAGTCTGTATATACACTGAAGTACAGTCTGTATACACACTGAAGTACCGTATGTATATACACAGGAGTATAAACTTCGTATCAGTATGAATGTAAAGCTTATTTTGCCAGAAAAGAATCGATTAAAGATATGCATGCTAAATTTAAGCAGATGACCTGAACATAATAATAGAAAATGACAGTAGTAAAGAAAATGTTATCGGTTAGTATACGAGTATATAAACATTTAAAGGTTTTACACTTCTAATTATATGTAACACTTAGCCTAGCCTAGCTTGCGGGCGCATTAGTTACAACATTACCGTTTATTCCTGTCAAGATTATAAAAGCAAGATGGTGTTATATTAACTGTGATTACGTAAAAGCATGCGAGGTTCGCAATCGGATTCCTTACAAACAAACAATAGCTGGAAGTAAACTTACCAGCACAGGAGTCATAGGCGCCGTGATGGACCCTATCCTGCCAATCATGGAGGAGAAGGCCAGCAGGCTGTGTCGGTATTGCGTCGGGTACAGCTCCGACGTGAAGAGGTACAGTGATGTCATTACTATGGAAATGCCGAACTTGCCCAGCAAGAACAATACCAACCGGAGAGTTGTAAGGTCTGCAAAAATAGAAAACATTCTAAGATTGTAATAGTAGATTATGTACCGAGGGGGTTTAGCAGTTACATCACGGGCCGGCATATTGGATCCTGAGCGTAACGAGGGGCTCTAGAGTTAACACTAGATTTATGTAGATCTCTACATAAATCTAGTGTTAACTCTAGAGCCCCTCGTTACGCTGATAGCGCCTCGTTATGTAGAGTCCTGAGTGAAGCGAGGTGTTCAAGCCGCCCAAGACGAAGACAGGCTTTATCCTCGAGGTGCATACTCTACTTTCCATACCTACTGCGAGACAATAGAAAATCAGGACTACATAAAAAAGCAATTATTCTAAAATCGAACTGGTCATCACAGGCAGATAAAAACACATAAAAAAGACATACCTACATAAAAAAAATAAAGAAATTCTAAGAGTTTTCATACAAATTTAAACAAATAACCACATATAAAAAAGTATTATATAATATTTTAATGAATCCATAAAATCATATTTGAAGGGTTAGTCGGACATATTAATATTATGTTTGAATGGACTTCATAAAAGGTGGAGGTTATATGTTCGGTTGAATGTATTTTTCTAAGTATGTTCACCGATTTGTGGACCGATTCCTAAAATACTTTTTGACGTGAATACGTGAACGTCTTTAAATTTGCTACCATACGGGGACATCCAAAACATCTAACGATAACAAAATCGGGGGATCCTATACATGCAAAATTAAATAATACCGCTGGATAGCTAAAGGATCAAAGAATTCATTACGATAAACGAGAACAGTGACGCATCGCGCGGGGTGGAGGGGGAAGCGCCGCCATTTTGAGGTTATTTTGCTGCGTATCGAGATTTGAAATGAGTATAACTTTTGTCTCGGAGAAATGTATTCACGTACAACACACGGCCGTGTCCATGATACAGCCACATCCTATTGTATTGTTTGTTAGAGAATACTTCCAAAGTGGTTCCATTTTATCAGCCCAATCTGTTCCTACTGCTGGGACTCGAGCCTTCCTCTCAGAATGAGGTTGGGTCATAATCCTTCACGTGCGCTCAGTGCGGCTTGGTGAATAGGCTAGTGGCCAACTTAAGTCGAAGTTTTCAGGTCGGCTGAAGGCCTTCGACAAAGCCTAACGACTGTTGTCCTAAGACAAACAACCGTGACCGACGACTTTACGTGCCCTCCGAAGCACGGAAGCGCTCAGTTGAATAATGCCACTAGCGGTCACCCATCCAAGTCTTGCTTCGCAATCGCAGCAAATGTTGCTTATCTTGTTAATTGGTTAAGATCGCCAAGCTCGCTTCGGTCTCATTAAAATTTTATGAAATTCGGTCATTCAGTTTTTGAGTTACACTCTTATAACTAAAAAGTGTTACGTCTATTGATATCATCAAATGACAATCGATCCCGTAAAAAGCAAGGTCTCTAACAGTGGTGAAGAAAAATGTTTACAAAAAAAATGGACCCAACTGCAACACCAAAAAGTGTGAAATAACCTGTCAAAGTCGGTACCATGCGCACAATATTGTGATAACAGGTACTTTTGAACTATCATGGTATCGACTTCAACAAGTTATTTCACACTTTTTGGTGTTGAAGTTGGGTGGGTCCATTTCTTGGTATTTTTTTTAATAACTATAAAGACCTAACAGAAAGTTATACAGTGACAGTCTATACGTCATATCTTATCATCTGATATGTTGATATATGATAATCTCAATTATGGAATTACCTATAAATAATGATGTATCCATGCTTATTACATAATGATCAACAGGCAAATACATGATTATGAAGAAAGGGTCGTTATTATCTGTTATATCTATAAAAAAAATACGTGATAGCTGTAGGAACATTCCATGCAACGCATTATGAAAGATATCATTATTATCCTTGTCAAACAAATATTATTTTGATAATGTTATTTAATCGATGTTTTAGAGGATTAACATTTGTGATCTGATCTCTGATTGATTGATAGGAGTTGTTTTTATAATATAATTTATTCCTGTACGTAATAATAATTTATTATTTATTATTCAAAAATTATGAGCATTCTGTTCAACATGCGAAAGCATGTGTTTGTTATTTAGTCACGCTGAAGTGTGGAGAAATAAAAACACGCATAGGTTCAAATGATCAATGTGAAATTTAGAAACGAGCTTTTTATATTTCAGATCTGATGATTTTAAGTGGTAACCTTTGCCTAGAACAGATGCGATCTGAATTCCGCCCGTTACCCCGAGACAACTGCCTGTGCCAATTATCTATCTACCCACATTTTTTGGATATTCTACGGATATGTCCTACACGGTTTTTAATTACGGATAGAAATTTGACATAACGTCCATACAAATAGTGACAAATATCTATCTCTAGCAAATTAAACCGAAGATAGATAGATTATTGGTACCGGCCGTAAGTTGTTATGTCTTATGTGTTTGTAATTTTACCAGTACCCATACCCTTCAAGCCGGAACACCAGTAGTGCGAACATAGTACTGCTTCACGGTAGAAATACTCGTAGGTACGGGTGCAGTACTTCCGCGGACGAACTCGATCAGAGGCTGTAGAGACAGTCTTGACAGTGTTGATAGTGTGGCTGTAGAGCTCTACAGCAACGACATTTTACATTTGGCAGTTAAGCGTTTGCCGACTATCTCAATCGGTGGTCAGTAACCATCTTTGAGAAAAAGGTGGTAACCTGGTAACCTAGACCTTAACCTCTTTACTATTAAACTAACTAATATTGAAATAGTTTCTGGTTCTCAAGAACAATAGAAGTCGAATAAAAGTGAAAGTCGTCACTTGCAATCTTTCTAAAGTATTTCTCGGTATCTGAGATGTATTGATCTTGAAAAAAGCCAATAACACCACGACCAATTCCGTAGATTGAAAGAATTGAAAAGAGTAAACTTACCACTATCAATGAAAGCGAAGGCAAAGTTACACGCAGCACTGAACAAGAAGCCAGCTGAAAGGGTCGCTTTCCTCCCGATCCTGTTCAACACCAGTACAGCTGTAGCGAATCCAGGGATCTCAATCGCACAAGTTAGGATGTAGTTTAAGTGCATCGTGTCCGACAGGCTGGTGGAGTTAATAGATAAGCCGTAGTAGACAAAGGTGGTAGTGATCCACCAGATAGGAGTAGTGCATACGCGGCGAAGCAGTATTCTAGATCTAAAGATGGTGGAGAACACACTCGGGACTTTTTCCTGTAAAATTATTACACTTTATTACTGCGTCTAGAAAAACATATCTATCTAATCAAAAAATTTGAAGACATTCTCAGAAACCAATCTTAGATTATTTTAAGGACTACACACTAAATAGTTCAAGCAAAACCTTATACAAAATAAGCACATCAATAGGTAATGTAGAATAGCTTACCGTTGATAAAGGAGGAGGGTTCATTAGAGCCTCTAGAGACTTTTCACTGATCTGTTTCTTGTTAACCCTCGCAACTTTCTCCAAGACCTCTTTAGCTTCGGCATACTTCCGTTTGGAGAGTAGCCAGCGCACGCTCTCAGACAGCAACCAGTAGTATGCGATGATGATGAAGCATGGAATGTGCAGCGTCATAATCATGTATCGCCAGGGCTGGACCAGCCATGCTACGGAACCCAGTACCACCTGGCCTACGGCGAACATGGACGTGCTGTAGGCACTTGTCGCCACCCGGTACTTAGGACCAACCAATTCCGCAGCTGTTAACAACAACATATAACATGAAAGTTCATGTTGGAATAATATACTTTAACATGTGTTTTAACCAAGATATTATTATAATCGGTCCAATTCTTAAAGGTACTGACGATATTGCCACATTTTATTGCATTGCCATTTTGTTAATGATATAGTATAATACAATAAGTTCTTATGTCAATCATACACTTACCGAATATGTACCCGGAACTGAAGGTACCAGCTCCAAGCGTAGTCTGCAGGATTTGTAGCGTCAAGTACATTCCGTAGTTGACGGAGAAAGCTCTAATGAGTCCTACGAGGGCCAGGTTAAACACACTGATGACCAAAGCTATGCGCCGTCCGAAGCGATCCGAAATGAATCCAATGATAGGAAGGACCAGGAGAGTGCCGACGCTGCTTAGAGTACCAGCAAGAGCTCGAAGCCATTCTTCACAGCCCAAATCAAACTGGAAACAAGTACGACGTTAGTCGACTAGAAGAAGAAATGTTTCAAAGTTCTACTTGTAACAAAATACTTACATCATAAACAACAGAGTTGTCCCTGGCGTAGACAAATCCCTGACACTCGATGGTGCTGGTTGCAAATATATTGGCTGGACAGAAGTCCAGAGAGCCGTTAGCGCTGCCGGGGATAGGTGTGTAGCGTTCGCAGCTTGCGAACCCTGTGGATGTCCCTGGAACTGCATTCAGCACCCATTCTGGTGAGAACTCGTGGTCCTTGTTGGTCTCTCCACATTCTGGGATTTGACATCTAAAGAATATGACGAGTTTTATACAAGACAAATATAAGATATGAGAAGAGATAATACTTTCAGAGCTTTAATGTTTATATTTTAGGAGGCACTGATCTGTGCACATCACAAAGCTTCTTAAATCATTGACGTATCAGTTAATTCGCAATAGTATCTTAAAAATCCTTGAATCAGTGCTGGCCAAATCATCTACCTATGTGAGCTCTTCCACAAAGTCAGGTTTCGTAGCAGTTTTTAATCATTTGTTTGATTTCCATTAAATTACTTGTCACTGCGATAACTACTCAAGGCCAAATCATGGCTTTGCAGGGGATCACCATATCGCTAATAGGTATAATAATTAATGGTATCTACCTAATTATACTACTATGACCAAGATTATATAAATTGATTGTATACCTACTAGTCTATCTTCCCAATAATCTATTTTCGTAATCTTGCTTTAGCTTCAATCTACTTCTGCCATTGTCTTTTCTTGGCTTATATTAGAAAGTTTTTAATAGTTTTGTTTTGAGAGTATCATATTTATTTTTACATAAAATTTACAGTCATTCCGCGATACCGACGTGGTTGCAACCAAGGATTACTTCTTTCTGACATTCGTGGATGTAACAGATACCTAATAAGTTGTTCCTTTTGAACTTTAGGGTTCTGGAAATATGATCTTTGGATTAATGCAAGGCACGACTAATATTAAAACAAAGAGAATGCAATTTGAACACGAACAAAAGTGTGCCACCGATTTTTTTCAATGCGCCTTACTGTATCCATGAACCTTGTTTTTTATCTCTAAATGTCATCCTTATAACTAAACAAGAAGATACATATCGACTATATTTACTAAATCCTTGAAAGTAAAGAGAAGGTATCACTACATTTATCATAAAACCGTTAACCGTAACCGTCGTCGGAACATCGGTAACGCTGACGCCTGGTCATTGCTTTTCCTTTTTGTTAACTTAAAGAAACTAACGATACAACTAAGCACGAAAGCAAGACTAAATAACCAATGCAAAGATGCAGTAAATTGACACGATGTGTTAGACCAACCTGTGCGGAATAGCGGCAGCCGAAAATATGAACTCGCTCATAAAGGCCGACATGATGATGGGCAGCGCGACAAGCAAGATGTTGTAGAGCTGAAAGCGGCCAAACTGGCCTAGCTCATTGACCAGCACATCGTCCAGGTCCAGTGCCTTCGGGGGCGCCACACTGCCTTTTCTGTCCAGCCTACTCCCTTTCCGATTTCTACCACCCTCTGCCTCAGCAAAACTACCTTTCCTAATATCTGACATGATGTTCCTAAGAGGGACTGCTAGCGAGTGAGCCTCGACGTCCTGGCGTTATTGAAGGCATCAAATCGATATCTGATAACACAAAGATTTTTTTCATTCCTCGTAATAGATATATTACTTATTTAGTTGTTTTTATAATCCAACTTTAAATATAATTAATAACTTTTCCAAGGTTCAATTGGACGACGCGGTAAGGCTACAATAGGTTATAACACCTTAGAGGTCGCGGTGATGGACACGGGGGTGTCCGTTGCCGCCAAAAGACCTCGAGGTGGCGCGTGCGGTGTTTCCGTGCGTCCCTCAGGAGTACTGCGATAGAGTGACTCCTACTCCATCCCACCGGGACGGGGTCCTCATGGGAGGGCCAACGCCGCCGGGACCTCGGACGATTACAATATCGTGCCCGTTGTCCCGATATTAAGGCGCCCGGAGAAACACCGTGTGGTGGTTTAGTCGGTATGGTCTGCTTGCTGCTATGGGTGCAGTTGGTACGTAAAGGACGAGTCCTATATGTCCCGTCGAATCCCCCCGGGTTGGCGGGGATGTGTAAGTACATTCCCCACACGTTAATAAAAATAAAAAAAAAGTTATAATACCTTATCTTGACTAGGTATTTAAAATTCATCATGTGTCATACTCACATGATTATATGAATTACCGACTGCCCCGCCCACATTTCCCTCATGTTGCATATACTCAGTGTAAGGAAACGTCATATGATTAAAAAGTAGAATACTAAAGATATTAATCTTAAAACGATACTAATTGAATTACGAGTACATTGAACAACATTTTGACAGCACAGGATAAAGTTGCAAGTTTTCTGCGTAAATTGGAGCTTTACGAACGCAGAGTTCAAGTTGGCGATATGTCGATGTTCACACAACTGTGTGAGCAATTAGTAAGTGACAAATCTGCAAAAATCACATTTGAAAATTCGGTGATTCGCCATTTATCGTCAGTAATAGACTCATTCAAGCAATGTTTTCCGGACATGGACAACCGTCAGTACAATTCTTGGATTTAATGTCCATGTCTATACCATTATATATTTTATATATGTCTATACTATTAGGTATGACCATTTTCTATTGATGATGATAATTTTAAAGATGAAGACGTGTCAGCCAAAGTTGAATTTCTTGGGCTACGCGAGAATAGCTCATTCAAAGTGGATTTTCAAAATTATGATCTCTGTACATTTTGGCGAAAAGTAGGTGCTGAATATCCTATCATATCAGACAGGGCATTAAGAATGTCAATACTTTTTGCGACCACATATAGATGTGAGAGTGGTTTTTCAACTTTAGTGACGGTAAAAACAAAGGCTAGAAATCGTCTCATTGTGGAACATGATTTGAGATGAGCGTTAAGTGATACTCATCCTAACATTAAAAAACTTGCCAATTCAAAACAATTCCAACCTTCGCATTAAATATCATGAATTAATTAATTAAGAAAGTACCTAGCTAGATACACTTATAGAGAAGTTGTGATTAAGTCTTGTAATATGTTTGTGCAATTGTTTGATTACTTAAAACTATTTCTAAGTATGGATGAGTTGTTTTCTTTGATATCATTGTAAAGGAGGGTCAAAACAAATTTCCTGATAGGTCATAGGGGTAGCCAGACCAAAAAGGTTGGGAACCACTGATCTAACCAAACGCGGCGGGTGACAAGTAAGCTGGCACCTACTATACTTTTTTATATAATTGGGGAAAACGGACGGTGAAGGGGAAGTTCTATATATGTTCTTCAATATCTTTGCCACTTCCCACTTAAGATTAGGTTGGCTCTCCTTATCCAGAATTTACATTGGCATCATGTGTAACTACTGCATGAGCCCAGGTATCCAGCTCAATGGTCTAGTCTTGACCTCGGCATTCCATCTGGGTATTATAGAGTATAAGTACGAGTTATACGAGTATTACAGTCCTCGTAATATATAAATATTAAACATATCATAATAAGCCCATATTATTCCTGGTTCCTGGCTGGGACTCGAGCCTTCCTCTAAGAGAGAGGAGTTGGACCATAATCCACCTTTCGGGCCCAGTGCGGATTGGTGGATAGGTTAATGGCCAACCGATGTCGAAGTTTTCAGGCCGCCCGTAGGCCTTCGCACAGCCTAACGACTGTTCTCCTAAGAAAAAGGGACCGCCGGCATAACGTGCCCTCCGAAGCACGGAAGCGCTCAGTTGAATAATGCCTCTAGCAGTCACCCATCCAAGTCTTGACCGCAGCAGTGTTACTTAACTTATTGATCGGTTAAGATCGCCAAAGCATAGTAAATAAAAACGCTCCGCTACGAGCGCTAAAAATTAAACATATACGATTACTCTTTATATAAATATTACTTTTGGTGGTAGTGCCACGCTGTAACCCCACAGCCGAATGCGCCGGCACGAACGGGGAAGTACAACACTCCCACATAACACCGAGGTGAAGTAACATAGCTTGCTGTAGCGTTTCAATCGGTTTGTGGGAGTTTACGGAGGCCTGATTCCCCCCTTCCTCCACCCCTCATCCTCCCCCCTCCCTCTCCACCCTTCACCCCTTCTATCAATTCCTACCTAAAAGGTCGGCAACGCATCTCATCATCATCGGCTCTAGACCTCTGGTATTGCGGATGTCCGTGAGCGGCGGTATCACTTAGGTACTACACTTATACAATTATATGTAACACTCTGTATATAATTAGACATGAACTAACTAACATAACTATTACTTTAATTTCGTCTTTAGTATGTATATACTACTTCTGTGAGTATTTCTACTTGGCACTAGATGGCACTTTAAAGAAAATCCTGTATCGTATCAAACTTTTTAGATATGAAATGAAATAAAAATGTACCTTCTTTGTGACTTACACATAATGATTTACACTTCATTTTTAGCCGGCCGTGCGTTCTCGTTGCATCGTTGACAACATCCGTGAAACAAATGACGAGATGACAAGAAACGTTGGAAAAGCAACCTTATGTACAAGGGCGACAACTCATAAAGTATTTGACATCGGTGAGCTTATATCATTACAGAATCGCACGGCAGATGTTGTGGGCAGATGAGCCGCTTGCTCGTTCGCCAAGCTCTAGTATATATTTTGGTCTATGCGCCAAGCTATCCCATAAAAAACAAGGTGATTTGTTGTGTAGCAACAAAGCACCTTAATCTTGTTACATCGAACAATGTATATCAGTATCAAATCAGTCGAATCTTATCGTCATTATTGCATAAAGTCAGTGCGTATATTAGCAATTAGCAAGAGTCTGTTAAAGCGATTAATTCGTAATTTTGGGTATCTCTATTCTATTTAGAGGTGAACTCCTGCTTGACTCCTCCAACTTTGAAGACGGTACAAGCACGAGTAACCTCTGCCTAGAACAGCCGTGCGGTTCTCTAAGAGCAAACATCGTTGCATTATTGACAACATCCGTGAAATAAATGACGAGATGACAAGAAACGTTGGAAAAATAACCTTGCGTATAAGCGCGATTTGACATCGGTGAGCTCGTCGACGAGCGCATCGACAAATCATTAGAGAATCGCAAGGCTGATGCATTTCGTGACCAGTGACGAACTGCACGGCGCCCATAACCCTGACACATTATGCTTGTGTGCCTTGATCTCACCGAAAACCATACTTCAAACCATAACCAGGCCTCCGTCACTCCATGTACTTGCGCGCTATAAGTGCCTACCGCCCAGCCGAGCGGTCTCGGTCCGCCGGCGGATCAAATTCAAGCGCGCGCACGCCGTTCAATTTTAATAGTGCTGTTCGTTCGTACGCGTATTACGATGCCGTGTGGTGCCTTATGTGCTGTAGATGGGTGTAAATCAAGCAAAAGAAGGGATAAACACCTAACATTTTTCCATTTACCTATCAATGAAGAAAGGTAAGTGATAAATTATTACTAGTTTTTGTCGTTTACATTTTTTTCCATTCACATACCGTCAGACATAATTAAAAGACAGTAGGTGTGCGGACACCGGTATCCACTTAGAATTTGACAGTTTCATAGGTATATACTAAGCATTAGCTTGCCTTTCAGACACAGATTTACATAATTTTGTTACATAGAAACGTTATACCACAGAATAATTAATAGTACAAGGTACAGACGATGCACTCTTCGAAAGAAAACATTCGAATATAAACTGCTAAACTAACAACTGCAATAATGTTCATAAAACATTGCAAAGCACGGACGTGACCTTCAAAAAATGTGCCTACAAGTCCTTGACGCGCTCGTAACGAATCAAAATGCGCTTTAAGTCTGTGTAGCGAGAGTTCTTTTTCTTACGCCCGATGAAAACCTTTGAACAAGCCGCGTCTGTTGTAAGATTACTTGTTGCGAGAAAACGAATCAAATTTATTAATCTTAATGTATTAATCTTAATAAATTTGATTCGTGATAATTGGTAGTAGTACAATACACATAGATATGTACAACTAGGAACTAGATATATTTTTTTATTTTGAAGGCCATCGACTTTTCGCGTGAAAACTTTCGAAAACTGCAGTGTTTATGTATTTTTGTGTGAGAGTGTTACACTCGTTAATAAAATAACTTACGGCTTAGTGCTTTATTTGAAGTCGGTTCTCTTTTTTTAAGGCTTTTTTTTTCATTTCTAGTGAACATCTCCGAAGATCATCATCAAACTAAGAAGTATTATACTTATTTTAATACGTTCTCCTAAATGTAACAAATCCTTTTCTGAAAACCGCATCGATATCGGTTTAGCCAAACGCGAGATTATCGCGCACAAACATACATACCTACAAACCATACAAGTCAAACATCTCAGTTTGGCCTGTATGTCTGATCACCTCCTTTTTTTAAGTTGGTTAAATATTTTATAAATGATAAAATTTTTAACTGCCACATAAAAGTCAGAACATATTCACAGTTCTCAATAACATAGATAAAAAGTTATGTTAATTTAATTTTATAGAAGAGGCAGCCCTGCGATTACTGTGGAATCGCGCGGTGCGAAGCAATCACTGCTGTACGCTTGAGCACTTAGGCGCATTTTAGCATACAGTGGTTGTTGACGCGAGGGAGTAGGCAATTATCGTAATAGGTATTGGAAATTTTCTACTGAGTGAAGTATCTGTTCTTATTCAGTAATCTGTGCCATAACGCAGTATTGCGAACATTACTGCTTCATGGTGGAAAAAGGTATAGTGGTAGTACTGCCCCGGACGAACTTATTCACATAGGGTTGTACTCTTCATCAAATCATCTTATGACAGTGAAAAAATAACAACGTTATTGGTAGACATTTTTTAAATAAATTAACATTCTAAGTTTTCTTACATTTGGTCAATTATTTGCAAAAGAATATTTATCAATATAATTATATGTTAATGCTATGTAATTATTTTAATAATCATATTTATAGATAGTCTATACTAATATTATAAAGAGGAAAGATTTGAATGTAAGTATGTTTGTAACGAATTCACTCAAAAAGTACTGAACTGATTTCAAAAATTATTTCACCATTAAAAGCTACATTCATCCTGAGTAACATAGACTATATAAGATTCATCATCATCATCCATCACCACGTAGGTGAAACCGCGGAGAGCAGCTAGTAATATATATAATTATATTATCTAATAATTATAATTATTAATAATTTTCCAAAAAAATAGGACGCCGTAGGACGTCCACTGTTGAACATTTTCATCCTATGGCTGAGGTGATAATGACGATGAATGTTATATAACATGTTGATACTAAATAAAAATAATAAATTGGCTAATAATTACATAAATATTTTCTAAATTTGCAATCACGAGAACATTTATATTAATTAGATATTATTAATAATATATATTAGTTAGATAATTAATTAATATCTATTTATTAATATATAAATTAGATATTATTAATATAATAATATTAATAAAAAGAAGTAACGCCTGAATCTTATTTAAATTATTAAATAGGATTCAGTCGTTACTTTGCGGAAGTCCATTTTAAAAACGATGTTAAAAGAAATAGTTTGCAACTCTTCCGCTGAAAAATACTTATGGTAGAGACGCGGTGTGCACCACCCTCCCTCCCGTATAATATGCAAATAGAAAGTATGCAGAATATGCAACACACAAAACTACCCAATCAACCAAAATCTCTTCGCCACGTGTTTCGCCGCATCACTACGACAGTGCAGGCTTGCCAAATATACCTTTTATGTAATAATTTGTTTTTAAAACATGGTGACCCGTAGTATATGGCTCGAAATACTCGTAGTAGTAGCTTTGGCTGTTGTGGCTGGTCAAAATACTAGCAGTAAGAACACTAAATGGTATTTACATCTCTCATATTCGGTAAGTAGATCCTTATTACCCCCAAATGGGGCTTGTAGGTTACCAATTAGCGCTCTAGGGTAATAATGTAGCTAGAAAAGCCCTAGGGCGGTTCACATCTCTCATATTCGTTAAGTAGGTCCTTATTACCCCAAATGGGGCTTGTAGGTGACCAATTAGCGCTCTAGGGTAATAATGTAGCTAGAAAAGCCCCTATGGCTTTTCTAGCTACATTGTACTTTATGCGCGTGAATTACTGTTATATTTAACAAAAAACCAAACCATAGGCTTGGTTCCGATTGGAGTGCCTTCAAAAACTCGAGCACCTTTTCGTTTGACCACTCTATGTCGGTCCACAAACTAGAGAACTCCGTGTCGGTCGCCAGTACGTTTCCGTTGAGTTCATGTCGCACACTAAACAAACTGTAGTGTGACCACTCACGCAATAGTTACCTCAGTAATCACCTTTGATATGCGAACAAAGACCGCCGCCGGAACTATTGCCTACCATCATATGCCATATTGATTGACATTGTAAAATAAAGGCCATAAATCGTGGCCACGCCTAGTTGTTGTCTAATATGGCCATAATTATTGTATATATCAAGCTAGTGTGGCCCCAGCATTAGATGCTTACTGCTTAGCCACAGATATTAAAAAACAAACTTGGTAGCTAGCCAGGCGGACGGACACCATTAGGCCTAGCACGAATATTTGCGTAAGCGTAGCTTAATATACCGTTGAAACTTTGAGTTATTTAGGGTGTTTGGTAGAGGGACCGACAAACCAAATGTGCGTGTTCGGGGGCCCACTTGGAAAATACAAGTTGGCCAAAAAAAATCCCCGACACCCCAATATGTATAACTTTTTTTTGTGATTTTTCTCTTTTTCTCCGAAATTGTACCTATTTACCACCATAACATTTGTAAAATCTGTTTTAGACCGGATGTTTTTAGTTGAATTTGGTCTCTAATACACCTTCAGGCCACGCAAAACAAAATAGGATACAAAACATAGCTAACTAACCGATTTAGTTAAAAAAAATTGGGGTGTCGGGGATTTTTTTTGGCCAACTTGTATCTCCAAGTGGGCCCCCGAACACGCTCATTTGGTTTGTCGGTCCCTCTACCAAACATTCTGTATATAATATACCACAGTCGCACTTTAAAAATGATACGTTATACTTTGCAAGTTTTAGAGAGAAAAATTCACATCCTCGGAAGGGATTCGAACCTGCGTTTTCAGACAATCCACGTTAGACGACATGACCACCGAGGCTAGAGGTCCGAGCAACGCAATTATAACTCTCTATCTGATTTTAACCGAGGATTTCTCGTGTAGAGGCGAAAGACGTGTCACCAACACGAAGAGTTGTTAGTTGTGTCTCGTGTAGTTGCATTTGTGTTGCTTATTCTGTATACTTCCTGAATGCACTATGGCCGAGGGAGGGTGCACACTACATCCCTACCATTTTCTAACACAAGTCTGACTAAATATTTCCTTATATTATCATAATGCTATTACTATATATAAGACGCACCGCAGTGTGATATCCGAAAACCACCAGGCGCTGCGTCCAGCTGGGAAGTAATTTATATACGAACCATTTAGAGCTTCGTACAACTTAGACCTGAAATGATGGCAGACCACGTTATAAGTCTATATAAATAAATGAAATTGGAGTGTCTCTTTGTAATACTAAAATAACGTATTTTTACTAAATGCATATGAAAATACATATATATATATATATATATATATATATATATATATATACGATACTTATAGCAAAAACATTATATTTTTATTTATTTATTCCTACAAATCTCCGAACAGACTAGTTTGATTTTGACGCTACTTTAGCTGGCAGATAGCTGATGTTATAAGGAATAACTTAAGCTTTTATTTTAGTAAAAGTATTTGAACTCTAATTAGGTATTTTAACAATTTGCAAAAAAATAAAATGCAAGGCCATACGTGAGTAAAGCCACAGACGGCTCAACTAGTTAAGGATCTCTTCTCCATTCGACGGAAATAGTAACTTAAGTTAACTAGGGAGGTTCATGATAAGTTACAAAGGAAAAAACAGGGCCTTTAATGATAATAACATTGACTGAACAAAATTACACCCAGTAGTTTTTTTCCCTGGGTCACGTAGAATCTGACATTTTATAAACAAAACTTTATGGAAATTAACCAACGGCCACATCGGCTAAACCCACGCCGAATTTTACAGGCGGCTGAAGGCCTTTGACATAGCCTTACGACTGTTGTCCTAAGACTAACAATCAAGACCGACGGCTTAACGTGCCCTCCGAAGCACGGAATCGCTCAGTTGAACAATACCACTGGCAGCATAGCAGACACCCATCCAACTCCTGACAGCAGCGAGCGTTGTTTATCTTATTTATCGGTTAAAATCGCCAAGTCAAGCTCCGCTGCTAGCGCTTCCAATATCTTATTATTTTAATATGAGACCAAAATCGGCAGGTGCCGTAGTATCGTATATTTTTCCCCTTATTATTTATGAATTCATTTCAATAGCTCTACTATTTTACCAGTTTATTTAATAGATAAATATACCATATCACTTTTATCTCAAGCGATGTTTATATATTTTATACCAAACGGGCCTTAGTGATGAGTATAGCCCCACATATGCATTTGTAAAGGACAGGTTAATAAATGTGAAATTAATAGAATATTGTTATTTTATTATATAGGTAAGTGTATACAACAACATATATAATCAAGCATTACCCTTACAAGACCTTAGAAAAACTGACAATATTTTCATTCATTCATCCGCAAACAGGTCAATATCAGGTTAGGTCTTCAGGAAAGCCTTGAGTGGGGTGCGGATGCGCTGTAGACGGGAGTTAGCGCGAACAACGCTGCGAGAAGGGGTACCGATACAACTCTTCATTTAGACTTGGTGACATCTTTTTTATTTCTACGGACTCAAAGTCATAATCTGGTCATATGCTTCTCGGACTTTAAGAGAGTTGTATCCCAAGCAGTCCAATAGAAATTGAGTCGGTACATAATAGGGTTGTATGGTACAACCACTTGGACAGACTTCCGAGGAAAGCCCTTTGAACTTTCTCCAGCACAGAGAATTACATTAGCAAAGAATAAAATTCATGAGACATGGAAAATAGTTAATGAACAAGTTAAGAATAAAATTAGAGTTCAAACCAACGTCAAATGTATTAAATATGATAGTGTAAAGATAGCAGATAGTAAATTAATCGCAGATTTGTTTAATAATTTCTTTTTAAATATCGCTCGTGACCTTACGAAAGGCATCCGGATAAATATAGATAAATGTTTATATTATTTAAATAAGGTAAGAAAACCTATGTCATGTATAAAATTTGAAATGTTAGGTACGGATGAGCTAAGAGAAATAGTTCTGAACATGAAAGGCAAGAAATCATTAGACGTTTACGATATGCATACTAAAACAGTAAAGGAAATTCTATTGAGAAATTATTTACTACTGGATCTTTTTTGTCAGGTCATTAACTCGTGCTTAAAAGCAGGCGTTTTTCCTGATTCCTTAAAGTTTGGAAGAATAATACCTCTCTATAAAAAGGGTGAACACGACGACCCAAAAAATTATCGACCTATATGTATACTTCCAACCTTGTCAAAAATCTTAGAGTTGGTAATAAAGAAGAAAATTCTAAGCTATTTTGAAATAAATGAGTTGTTTACACCAGCCCAATTCGGGTTTCGAAAAAATAGATCCACGGAACTAGCCATTAGGGAAGTAGTACTCTACATTTTACAGAGTTTTGATGAATCCCAAAAATGTGCTAGCATATATTGTGACTTATCAAAAGCATTTGATTGTTTGCGACATGACATACTTATCCTTAAATTAAAACACTATGGTTTTTGTGGAGTAGAATTAAATATGATGATTTCATATCTGTCAGATCGATCACAGATTGTTAGTGTAAGTGAGTACAAATCTGAAGTGGGTCATGTTGATATAGGTGTCCCCCAGGGCTCAGTACTTGGGCCACTTTTGTTTTTAATATATGTCAACGACCTCGCAAACTGTCTTCCTGAATGGGCTATTATCAACCAATTTGCTGACGATACCCACGTAGGCATAAAAGACCGGAATGAAATAATTTTGAATGAAAAGATAATTAAGGCAATGGTGAGTTTGCAAGCTTGGTTTGAAAGTAATGGGATAGTTTTAAACAAAGATAAAAGTATTATAATGAAATATTATACTAAAAAAATTAAACAGTACAAAGCTACAACAACTGAAAATGTGTTTCTCGGCTACACAATTGACTATACATTAAGTCATGCTCCTCATATTGATAAAGTATGTCAAAAATTATCAAGTGCGAACTATGCCCTTTTGAAACTTAAGCCCCTTGTTAATAAAACAACGCTTATATCTGTATACTATGCCTATGTTCACTCTGTGCTAAGTTATGCAATAACAATATGGGGAAATGGTTCTGATGTGGGTAAAATATTAAGATGTCAAAAGAGATCAGTCAGAATAATTAATGGACTGAAAAGGAGGGTATCAGCAAAGAAGTACTTTATTCAAAATAAAATCATGACAGTTATATCCCTCTATATATATAAATGTTTATTACAGATACACCTTGAAAAAGATAAATATCTTAGGAAAATGGACACTCACAGTTATAACTTAAGAAATAAGGCAAAACTTCACGAACCTAAGGTGAAGCTTGTAAAAGTAAAAAAACAAGGTTCCTGCAACAAAATAAAAATGTACAATAAACTGCCTATATCAATATCAGATTTACCTATGCTAGATTTTAAAACAAAATTAAAAGTATTTTTCCAAAGAAATCCATTTTACAATTTAAGTGAGTTTATGGATATGAAAATTAATGAATCCTCTTTTATAAACATTGACTAATAAAATACATTTTAATTATATAGGTACAATATTTTAATAATGTTACTCTGATAGATTATAATTGCCTAACTAAGTACTTGACATATTTTATAAATGATTATTGGATGATACTGATGTACTTACATATCTTAATTTAATGTATAATTTAATAATTTTCTATTTCATATTGATTCTTTTATCAATTTAAATTACCTACTTGACATACTTATTTAAAGAATGATTATGCTGATATACCTACTTCCTTATTTTAATTCAATGTATAATTCTATATTATTCTATTAATTTTGTAACTATATTAATTAATGACTTTTTTGTTATAATAATTAATTAATGACATTATTAATAATAAGAATATATTGTAAAATGACATACCTAATATAACGTTCATTGTTATAAGGCAAATAAATAATCTGAATCTGAATCTGAATCAGCACCAGTTCATACGTTGATTCGTGGTTCCATACACATGCACATTTTGGAGTTTGGCTCGTACGAGTGCAAGTAAAACTAATGACTTTTATGAAATGAAAATAATAATACTATTTTTTTTATTCAATTCAAAAAAGGGGTACACTGTTATATAAAGCATTATCATAAAAAAGCATGCAAAGTAAAAATAACATATTCATTATTTAATTATTCAGCCATAACAGTTCCATATTTGGTAGGTAGTAGGTAGGCCAAGAAACGAATGAAATTTAAAAATAATGACTTACCACGTCATCATTTTTTAATTCACGAGCATTTATTATAACATACTATCCTAGATTTCTAACAGATTCGTCTGCATGTGTCTTGATATGGTCATGCAATGTAAGCTCCTGGTTAAATGTGACTCCCAAATTATTTGTACTCGCAGCGCTGTAGCAATGCGACACAAGTTCATTTATTACATACTAGCTGCGCCCAGCGGTTTCACCCGCGTGTTGATAGATGACGACGATGATGATGAAAAGTTTTATATAATTATTGGTTCTAAAATAAAAGTAGCTTATAAAAAATAGTTTTATAATATAAGTGCCGAATATACTTTCATATGCATTTAGTGAAAAGCTGTTAATTTGGAAATACAAACAGACACTTCAATTTTGTGTATTTGTATAAATAGATGCATATTGGTAACAATTCACTTGTGCAGAACATCAAAGCTTAACTGAACTAAAATCAAAATTTTGGTAATTCATATTCGGATCATGCTAAAATCCCAATTCGTATAACCCTTGCGAAGGCCTTTAGTTTGAAATTCCTGATCAATTCTGTATGTAGCAGTCATCATGTAACTTCGCACTCTCTAAATTGATGTAAAATTACACACAATTGAAAATAATATTCACCTTTTAGAATAGTGATTCTAGTGTAACCACTAACTTAGATTTAACCACGTGTTTGAACAAGTATTACCACATCTTTGAATTGAATAGGCTCCGAAACTACTGGACCGATTTGAAAAATTCTTTCACCTTTTCTACATTATCCCTGATGAACATAGGTTATATAATTTTGATTCATCATCATCATCCATCACCACGTAGGTGAAACCGCGGAGTTTTTACGAATTTGAGTTTAGTTCAATTTTATTTTAGTTTGGTACTCTCTGCACAAGTGAATTTAAAAAAAAAAATCTTACATAGGACAAAACCGTTAAGATAGTACTGGCAATATTTATTATGTGGCAATAGTAACTTCCTTGACATAACCAAATAATAAATTATAATAGTAACTATTACAGTACATTAATAAACAACATCCTTTAAATATCATAACCTTAATTCGTTTATCAATAGGATTAAGAAAGGAAGTAAAATAACAAGGCTATTGATTATTACTACACGTTTACTTATTACTAATTTTTGCCGCTCATTTTGAAGGTTGTAGCAGTAGTCGGCACGCTGGGCATGCGAGTTGGTAAACCCAGAACGTAGGTCTTCGCACTGGTGATCATGTATGTGACCATAGTCGTTAACCAACGTTGTTAATATTTTTGAAACTATATTATCAAAAATTAACGTTATAAACGGGATATTTACCATGTATTGTATTTTTTGTGAGCTAAACCGAAACCGAAATATCAAGATATAAAATCCCGTTTGTAACGCTTACTCTTGCATTAGTGACCATGTCACTTTAAAAATAATTTATCAAAACTATACCCAACAAATGGCAACATATTCGCTCCCTACTAAAAAAGGATCAACACATAGCTGGCTAAAGGCACGTCCCAATAATCTATCTATCCACAGTTTACCTTACTACGGATAGCAATTTGACATAACGTCCATACAAATAGTGTCAAATATCTATCTCTAGTAAGGTAAACCGGCGATAGATAGATTATTGGGACCGGCCGTAAATCTGGGTATATGTTGCCAACCACCACTTTTACCAACCCCTTCTGGGATGCAAGTCTGTGATGTTATTTAAACATTAGGATAATTTTAAAAGACAAAGTTAATCATAGCTGTATTTATTTGCAAATATTTACATAGTTGTTATTTAAATTATAAATTTACCTATGAGTATGTAGTTAAATTCTTAATTATAGTTTAACCTATTTAGATAAATATATACGAGTATTATATAAATTTATTATATATTATATATTTATTGTATTAATATATATGACTATTTACATTATACTAGTCACACTATTTATCGTTCTGTATACAAATTGTATAAAACAGAAAACATTGCAAACACATTCTTCATTATATTCGGTCCATCAGACGGTTGAATAAAAATAAATAAGATGAAAACTTGAACCTAACAATTTATTAGTTAAGAGACAAAACGTACGTCGTTCAGATTTCAAAGTATACATTAATTTGTGATAAGAATATAAAAAATAACAGTTCCTTTTTCTACCGACTTCCAAAAAGTTTGTTAGCTCATAACTTTCGATAGGGTGAACCGCTTCTCAAAAATCTTTTTTTTTTAAGAGCTGGTGCTTCCCTTGTAGTTCCATTCAAATTTCATCAAATTCGGTCTGGTAGTTTTTGAGTTAAACTCCAATAACTGCATAGAATGGAAGTCAGTATTAAACTTTATAAATTGTACTTGTTGTGATTCATCAGTGCGGATCTAACTCCGCCAATGAATTATTTAAATCCCTTCCAATAAATTAGAATACCAGGTCACTGGGTCTCGCTCGATAATTTGTGTAAGTCTAACATAATCGTATCGTTGACGAGAAATATTTGTACTAGATTACGTTACATTTAAACAAATAAGCATGCGAGGCCCACAGGTTCATTTAGGTACATTTTCTTCAAACTCTACAATTCAATCATGATTATACTCATACTCTTGATTTTATATTTACGTTAATGCGAGGGAAATCACCGGTGCGATGGACCGATCAGTAGGTCTGCCTGGTCTGTATGAGTATACAACACCGACACCAATCGATTTGCGGAGAAAAAATAAAATAAAAGAATAGTGCCACCTTGCGGTCAATTGTAGAACTAAAATCACAACCTTAATAGCTAGGCGAGATAAAAAAACTAATACTCGTATCGACTGTAGATGAAATGTATGTTGCCAACTCATGGTAGAGCCACAGATACGAGCAGGACGCAGGTGAGATCTACATCAGGTAAGTGAAAGTAAATCATTTCTTAAATATTTGTCCGTCGGTTTGTCCGTAAATTGTGCATTTCGTTAACTGAAACATGATTCCATTGTTTCTTATTTAATGGACGTTCATTGTGCAAAAGTTGCTAATTACCTACGTATAATTTTACTTGCCTTTTTTGCATAAATACGCTCGTCAATCTGTCCATTCGTCAAGTTACCATTTTAGTAACTGAGCCATTATGGTTCATGTCAGATACTGATATATGAATATGTCAGTAATAGTAAAAATAAAAAATAATAATAAAAAATAAAATAAATAAAAATAAAATCCTAACACTAAACGGTGGAGTGCAGCTGAATGGACAACATCAGGTAGTAGGCTACGCGGATTACCTTGCTTTACTAGGAGGCAAGAAACAAGAGTCGTTCGGTGGAAATATTAGAAAGCGAAGCAATGAAAGTGGAAATGAAAATTTACCGTGAAAAGGCCGAATATATTCATATGCGTCGCTACAAAGACACACGGATTGGATGTTGGCAATGCCACCTACCAGTATAAAAACTAAATCTCTAAAAATACATCCTTTACATCAACGCTAAAACATTACACCTACGCATGTTCGTCAACGCTAAAAACAGTGAAGTGGTTGGTATATACGTACTACTGCTATATAGGTAGCAGTAAGCCTACCTACATAACTTCCGAGGCAAAAATGATATATTTATAAATTAGTATGACAATTTCAAATCTATGTGAGTTGGTCACGTTCATCTGTAAACAACAAATGTAAAATCTGACGACGCACTAGAATAAAACTCACTGATCTTGGCATTTTCATACAAACTATTAGAAATGTGTTCCCTGCGATATACAACCTATGTTTTTAGCGATGATCGGCGTGAACATATCTGGCATAGGCACACTAGCTGCGTATAATACGCAAATATTGTAAATTATTTGAGGCTCTATTTATTTTGAAACGCGGCCGTAGGAGTCTTTCAAGGTAATCATATACATGAGGTGCGTTCGTTTTAGCTTATGAGGGCATTGGTGGCGTTGTCATTGATGGCTCATTTGTTAAAGCGTTCGTAAAGCTCAAAAACGTTATTTTTGCCATTTTTGCCATTTTTGCCACTTTTGCCCATACCCTATTCGAACGCTCAACTGAGCATAAGACCTTAAATCGCATGATTATGCTGTCAAATACATAGCTGTCTAATAATGATCACAAACAAGCGTTTTTAGCGTTATTTTCGCTAAAAACAATCAGAAGTGATCTATTCGAACGCACTACTTATTGACGGTCATAACAGTCTTTGATGCCTCATTTGAAGAAATGATTTTGATGTTGTTATTGTTTCATCGCGTGTATCCAAATTGTATGCGTTGCTTTTTCAATTCTATCATCCTGTTCCCAATAGCCTATGTTAAAAAAAACATGAAGCAGATCAAATTCAACTATCCTTGACGACTTTGGATTGCGGAGTGCCCAGAGCTTCAGCCTCGGCCAGGGTGTCAGGCATCTTCGTTCCGAGGGTTTCAGGCTGTGTCAGCACCAGCACTCCTGACAGTACTCCCATAGCGCCGAAGAGGATTGAAGGAAGTCCATCGAAGTAGTCATTCTGAAACATGTGATAAGATTTGTTAAAAGCAAACTAATAGGAGTATTACTTACATAGTAGGCTAAAATTTTCACACGAGTAGAGTTAGTAGTGACCCATACGAGTCGCCAAAGGTGCAAAAAGAAACATTATCAACAATAAATAATTGAAGGGAGTCCATCGAAGTAGTCATTCTGGAAGATGTAATAAGCTTTGTGGAAAGCAAACTAATAGGAATATTAGTGACATAGTTGGCTAAAATTTGTATACTCTATTGCGATGAGTAGTGACCATAGGAGTCGTCAAAGGTGCAAAAATAAAAATATTAGGTTTCACCGTAAGATGGACGAGAAAATGACAAGTGATTTTTTAAACGGAATCCGTGCTAGATTCGTTAGGCAAACTTTTTGTCAAAATTGGATCTATTCAATGGGATGGTCTGTACAATGTACTTATAATTCAAATTCAAATTCAAAATCAAAATATTTATTTGTCAGAACATGGTAGGTACACATACATATAAAGTAGCATACATGGTCGTAATAATGGAGACGTATCTCATGTCCTTGCCTGTTACAGCGTACAAATGTAAGTTTTTTATATATATGTATTATTATTAGTTTTGTTATAGTTAAAAAAATAACGAAATTATGTCTAAGTTAGAATATTGTTAGAATTATATTTTGGTTTGGTTGTATTTTATACCTTAATTAGATGTTTATTACTACCTATATAAGCTATTATTATCATTTTATCTTTTCCTAGTACCTAGTCTCGAGTTTATGTCAATTATTTAGTCTACATTACATATCAAAACATTTTTATCATTAAGGAATTCTGAAATTTCATAGTAGCTTTTTTGTGCTAATAAAATTTTAAGTTTATTTTTAAACATTCCAATATTTAATTCTCTGATAATTTTAGGAATTTTAGTATATATTAAAGGAGCCATACAGAATACACTTTTTTGCATGAGTGCAGTTTTGACCGTACGTGGGCAGAGTTTCATCTCGGCCTGTGTGCGAGTTCGAATACCAGCTTCAGTCCAACTACCAAAGAGATGTTGATTTGATTTTACAAAAGTTGCTATTTCTAATATGTATAGAGATGGTAATGTCAGAATCCTTTGTTTTAAAAAGTATGGTTTACAGCTATCAGTCTTATGAAGATGAAACATTGCCCTGACGCACCTCTTTTGGGCTTTGAAAGCAATTCTTTTGTCAGTAGAGTTCCCCCAGAATATAATGCCGTATCGTAGAATAGATACTGCCATGCCATAATATGCAGTTATTAGAGCTTCTTGATTAATAACTAATGATAATTTAAACAATGCGTATGCCGTCGAGCCCATTCGTTTAGTTAATGTATCTATGTGTGCTTTCCAATTAAGTTTACTATCGATTGTCAATCCAAGAAATTTAGTTGAGTCCACTTCCTGTATGACTCTACCATTATATTGCAAAACTATATTATCACGTACTGTACGCTGCCGAAAGTGGATGATGTTTGTTTTGTCTAGATTTATTTTTAGGTTATTGTCATCTAGCCATTGAATGATTGATTTTAAACTATTATTTATTTCTGATTCGTAAGTGTTTTTATTTTTACAATTAATAGTAACTGTGCTGTCATCTGCGAAGAGAGTCGTAGGATGGTCTAGTGCTTTAGGTAAGTCATTGATATATCCTATAAATAGAAGAGCCCTGCGGGACTCCGAAGTTAGGAGTACGTGCTTTAGACCGATGAATTATTTCTTGTTTTTTATGAATATTTATTTCTGTAATCTCAGTATAATGTTTTCTATTACTCAAGTATGATTTTATAAGGTCTAGGTCTAGGTCTAGGTCTTCTAGTTTTTGTAAAAGTATATCGTGGTGAACATAATCAAAAGCTTGGGTCATATCACAGAATATTGCGCAAACTGGAATAGTTGCATCTATGTTGGTCATAACATTATCTAAAAAATCATATATTGCCATATTTATTGTTTTATTTTCCCTAAATCCTTTTTGTTCGTTACAAAGTATACTTTTCTTTTCCATGTAGTTGTAGAGCTGCGCGTAAATATATTTTTCAAGTATCTTTGAAAATATAGGGATAAGTGAGATTGGTCTATAGTTATCTATGCATTCCCTATTTTTCTTTTTGAATATAGGTTTAATAATGGAGACTTTAAGTGCGTCAGGATATGTACCAGCACTAATACATAAATTCATAATGTAGCTTAAGTGTCCACATATGTATACAGCAACTTGTTTAATAATATTTGTAGAGATTCCATCGTACCCTACACTATTTGTATTTTTTAACGTAGTGATTATCTTAAATATGTCTAATGCAGTGCTCGGAAGAAAAAACATTGAATTGGACCTACTTGTAATTAATGAGTTTGTTTTCTGACTATTATTTTTAATAGGTTTAATTTTATCAATGAAATGGTTGTTGAATGCATTGCATATTTTGTATGGGTCAGTGATTATATTGTTATTTACTTTTATTCGCAACACAGACTCATTTTGTATCTTTTGTTTTGAACTATTTATTATCTTCCACGTGCATTTAGACTTATTTGTTGCCATTTTTATAGCGTAGTCGTTTTGAGCTCTTTGGGTGAGCTTAGTGATTTTTTTAAACAGCTTTGAATAGTTTACTAATTTATTCTTATATTAATTGTACATGGAGTTATCAAGAACTACCATTGCGATTAAATATGTATATTGGACAATAAAAAAGACATGCGGGGCAGTCTTTGGGGACTGCAGATAGAAGTTAAAACTATTTGAATTATTTTTAAGACTCGCAATCAACAGATAGGTCTTGGAAACCATAATCGCGCCGAATTAAGTTTTCACTTCAAAACTACATTATCTATGACAAAGTGTTCAGTGACAGCTACGATGATGCGAGTTCCATGATTTTTCTTCACTCAAAAATCCGATGACAATGACGCACGTTCATGATTTTTTTTCACCCAAAAAGTGCTCAAAGCGCTTAAAAAGTTTTCACATCAAAAAACCAAATATTGGGTCCCTATGAAATAGTACTGACCATACCTACTGTATATGTATGTACGAGTACTTAGTGAAAGTTCACACAAACCTACACAAACACTTCAACACATTGCCTACCCTTCTCGACACTCTTTCAACTACAATAATTAATATACGACTGTAGTTAGTAGGTAGATTTATATAATTCAAATCCAGTTATTGGCCTTAAGTTAAGTTTCCTGATATAGTTGTGTTTTTGAATGGTGGATTTTGTATAATTGTGATATATGTGGGTAGTTATGCAATTAACGAATTGATGTGAATACACGCTCAAGCGAGTTGGTTGTCAGCCATTACAGAACGTTTATTGTACTCCGTTGTTTTATTCAATAATATCCCAAAATACAGGATATTTTGGCGACGAGTAATAAATTCACGCGTGTGGAACGGCGTTTTAGTGTTGTGTTGTTGACATTTGTCGCAACAATATAGAATACCAAAGGAAATGACCAGTTCAATGATGTTTGGCGGTAACCTCGCATTCGACCACCGCTCGCAAGATTGGGGGATTTTTCGTAGTCGTTTTATCCAGTACTGTACGGCGAACGATATCAATAACGACACCGATAAGGCTGGACTGAAGCGAAGAGCTCTATTGCTGACGAGTTTGGCGGAAGATACCTACCGCATAGCGACGGACCTGGTGTTCCCAGATAAGTTGGACACAGTGCAATTTGAAACGTTAGTCGGAAAATTATCGAATCATTTCCTCCCAAAGAAAAGTACATTTGCAGAGAGGTTCAATTTTTATAAAGCGGAGCAGCGGCCGGGAGAGGAATTAGCCGAATGGGCAGCACGAGTGCGAAATTTAGCCCAATATTGTGGGTTCAAAACAGAGTTGGAGACGGCTCTAAGAGATCGTTTTGTGTTAGGGCTAGAAAACGCCAAAGAAAAGGAGAAATTATTTGCTGAAAATATCGATACCTTAACATTTAACAAAGCGCTGGAGTTGGCTCAAAGCATACACTGTGCTAGGACGGCGATGCAATCTGCACGAGCTGGCAACGCCGCGGCTGCCACGGTTGGCGCTGGCACACCGGAGACGATGCCGGCGCAGGCTGTGTTCGCGATGCGAGCCGCTGGGACCAATGCGGCGCACGGGTCAAAATGTTGTGAAGTGTGTGGTTACAAAAATCATACAAAGGAAAAGTGTCGGTTTGTTAATTATACGTGTCAAAAGTGTAACAAAAAAGGCCATTTGAAAAGAATGTGTAAAGCTAAATTACATACTAGCAATTATTTGGGTGCGGATGACGACGACCTAGAAGGTATTTATAATTTATTTAATATCGAGGAAGCCCGTAAGGAGGGGCCGATACTGTGGCGTGTTTTGTTAGGAAACAAACAAATGGTGTGCGAAGTAGATTGTGGTAGTGCTGTTTCGGTTTTGCCTACGACAGTTTTTAAGCAGTATTTTGAGGTTAATGGGTACGGGTTGCAACCGTGTAACGAAGTGTTTAACTTTTATACAGGGGTCCAAACATCGCCTGAAGGTTGTTTGTCATTGCCAGTAACTTACGAGGGATGCACTACTACGCTTAAATTTTATGTTATTTCAACCAACGTCAGGCGCTCGCCTTTATTAGGGCGCGATTTTATGAAACTGTTTGATTTACATGTGTGTCGCGTAAACTGCAACCTTATGAGCGCTGCAAACGACGAAGGCGAGAGGTTGATGAAAAAATATTCTAAACTATTTAGTGACGAACTAGGTACCTTCAATAAACATAAAGTAAGCCTTAAAATAAAGCCCGGCGCGCAAATGAAATTTTTTAAGCCACGGCCCGTTCCATTGGCTTTGAAACCTTTAGTTGAACAGGAGTTAACCAGAATGGTAGATTTAGGTATTTTAGAGAAGGTTGATCATTCCGACGTGGCTACACCCATAGTTCCAGTATTACGACCAGATGGAAACGTTCGAATTTGTGGCGACTTTTCTGTCACACTTAACCAAGTTCTATACTTAGACAATTATACGTTGCCTCGTATTGAAGAGTTATTTGCAAAGCTTCATGGTGGGGTAGAATTTTCAAAATTAGATTTATCACTGGCCTATGCACAACTTGAGCTAGACGAATCTAAGAAATGGACATGTATAAACACCCACAAAGGGTTATTTCGTTATAATAGGCTCGTTTTTGGATTATGTAACGCTCCTTTCATTTTTCAGCGCACTATGGAACAGTTGTTAGGAGATATTGACGGAGTTTGTATATATTTAGATGATATCCTTATCACGGCCTCAAATAGGGTGTGTCATTTAAAGCGACTAGATCTAGTCTTGAGTAGGTTGGAAGAGGCTGGTTTACGGTTGAAGCGAAATAAATGTGAATTATTCAAGTCCTCAGTCGAATATTTAGGATTTGTCATAGATCGGGACGGCCTTCATAAATCAGGAAAAAAGGTTGATGCAATATTGAAATGTTCGCCCCCAAGAAATGTTACGGAACTTAAATCGTTTCTGGGAATGGTAAATTATTATAGGTGTTTTGTGCCACAGACGTCATCGGTGTTAAACCCTTTACACAATTTATTAAAAAAAGGTGTGGCTTGGGTTTGGGATAAGGAACAAAATAAGGCTTTTGAAATGATAAAAAAAGAGTTAGCCTCAGATCGCGTACTGGCTCATTACTGTTCCGATTACCCCACCATCGTAACTTGCGACGCGGGGCCGGCCGGACTGGGCGCGGTGCTGGCGCAGCGGCAGCCGGACGGCCGCGAGCGCGTCGTTGCGTACGCGTCGCGCTCCCTCTCAAAGGCAGAGACTAATTATGCACAAATTCAAAAAGAAGCGGCATCTATAGTGTTCGCGATTAAGAAATTTCATCATTATCTGTACGGTCGGACCGTACCGTTCATTTTACGCACCGATCACAAGCCTCTTTTAGCTATCTTTGGTAATAAAAAGGGTGTACCCGTGTTAGCAGCCAATCGACTGCAGCGATACGCGTTGTTTTTAACAGCGTATAACTTTAATATAGAATACGTAAAAAGCGAAAATAATGTTGCTGATTTTTTGTCACGCTCAGTAGACCGCCAGATGGAAAACGAGACAGACGACATTAGGGATAAAACTTTGTATATTGATTTCATTGGTCGAACGATTTTGCCTCCTATCACAGTCGATGATATTAGGAGAGAAACCAGCCGTGACGAACTATTGCAGAAGGTGAGCGAATTCATTATTAAAGGCTGGCCATCTAAAGTAAATGACCCACATATGAAACCTTTCTTTTTATGTCGCCATGAGCTATCAGTCGAAAACGGTTGTATTTTGCGCGGACATAAAGTCGTTATTCCTTCGCAGTTTAGAGAAACGCTTCTGGAGGAGTTGCATAATTCACATTTTGGTGTTGTCAAAACTAAATCGGAAGCTAGGTCACGTATGTGGTGGCCAAATATTGACAGGCACATTGAAGAAAAAATAGGGTCGTGTAGCGTCTGTAACACAATGCGTAGTAACCCGCCGCATGCGCCGCTTGCTCCGTGGCCATACCCCGAGCGCGTTTGGGAGCGCGTGCATTTAGATATGTTTATGTTGTCGGGTAAACATTATTTAATCGTAGTCGACGCACATTCAAAATGGGTTGAATGTTTCGCGATGCCTAAAACGGATAGTGAAGCTGTTATCAGTAGGTTATGCGAGATATTTAGTAGATTCGGACTCGTGCGTACTCTGGTTACTGACAATGCAACAATATTTTGTTCTAATGAATTCGAATATTTTTGTCGGTTAAACGGAATTCAGCACTTAACTATTGCACCTTATCACCCGGCTTCGAATGGTCAGGCTGAAAATAGCGTTAAAACGGTCAAAAGGGGTCTTAAGGCCATCTTATTGTCTAATAATAATTCAAAAACTATCGCAACAAAGTTGAATAAATTTATGTTTGACTACAGAAATTCCGTTCATTCAACTACTGGATTTTCACCTGCCCAACTAATGTTAGGGCGACCTCTGCGGTGTCGGCTCGACTTGTTGCGATCAATGGAAGTACCGACTCCGTCGTCGTCAACCGCGGCAAATAGTAATGTCGTTCATAAACAAATTGCACAGAGTAAACATTTTGGTGGAATAAGAAATGTACATTTTACGGAGGGAGACAAAGTGTTGGTTAAACATTTGTATAATAATGGTTTGAAACATACTTGGAAGTACGGTATTGTGAAAAGTCGTATAGGATCTCGAATGTTTACCGTTTTTATACCGGAGTTGAATACTATTGTTAAGAAGCATGTAGATCATTTACTGGCGTACAAAGGACGCTGTTTGGACGATACCGACGACGATGATATCAGTTGCCTCGGAGATTCTATAGATTCAGAGTCGGCCTCGGAGCCGCAGCCCATAACTAATGGTGCGGTGGCAGGCGCCGGTGAGTCGCCTGTACCGAGCCCCCCGCGCGCTCCGCCGCAGCCGCCGGGGGAAGAGACCATACCGGCAAACGCGGAAGAGGAGTTTTTAGAAGCTTCGGCTTCTACCGAAAACTCAAATAACATTGATGTTCGTCACGAATCAGATGGTGATAGAGTTTCACCTCAGCCTGAATTTGTACGCCGGTTGCAACGAAAAACTAGGAATAGGAAAGTTAATTATAAGTTTTAATTTCGGCGTTTATTTTGTATTCAGTTGTGGAGGGATGTGATATATGTGGGTAGTTATGCAATTAACGAATTGATGTGAATACACGCTCAAGCGAGTTGGTTGTCAGCCATTACAGAACGTTTATTGTACTCCGTTGTTTTATTCAATAATATCCCAAAATACAGGATAATAATATATTAAATACAAGAAAATCAAAACGTTCGTTGAAATGGTTAAGCCCAAAGGCCATACAATAGCCAAAGCGCAAATTAAGTTCTGTGGCTGTATGTTGTGAGTACCCGTGTTGGTATTATTCGTCACAGCTTTGCCTGGCACAACAATTTATAGAAATTTCAATATTAATTCCAGAAATAGCAAAAAACAGGCAACCTCCAAATTACAGGAGCTTTAATTGGGAACTCCCTGTCATTGTACATGTAGACCTTGCTTCAATTGATTTCAATATTTTCCGCAACTTTTATGGGTGAAAATAACTTTGATGAAGCGTCGTAAGCCACATATATAGAGCTAATCGATTTCCAGCCCTAAGATTATGAGTCCTAAGAAACTTGTATACTGAAGCAGCAATGAACTACCGCAAACTAAAATGACCTGTGTTCATTGAATATAACTAGCTAATATAAATCAGCTTTAGAATAAACATAATAGAGTTGTATCTTTCATAAAATATTTGTTTTAGTAAACAAAAGGCTACGTCAGTTTATATACTCGTACGTATATTAGCAGTATTAGTTCATATCAATGTAAAATACAGACTTACTAGAACAGGCGTGAGAGGCGCAGTGATGGACCCTATCCTACCAATCATGGAGGAGAAAGCCAGCAGACTGTGTCGGTATTGCGTCGGGTACAGCTCTGACGTGAAGAGGTACAGCGATGTGAACACCACGGAGATGCCAAACTTGCCTAGCAGGAACAACACTAGCCGGAGGGTTGTGAGATCTGGAAAGTTAAAAACGTTTGGAATTTTTGTACATTGTATGTAATCGATTGTCTATCGTATACTATAACTCCCTGAACAAAACCTATCTCCGGCAAATGTGAAGGATATTCAAATCATGTGTAAATATAAATAAAGATGAAAACAATAACTCATGTGACCCAAATGCTGATTGTCATCTAGGGCTAAAATTTACTACTTATCGACATTCAGCGTGATTAAGGAGACAGCAGATTGGGCATCTTTTTTTACAGAGTACACGTATTATATTTTATGTTACGAAAGAATTACTAAATTTATTACGAGTATATACCAAAAGTAACATTCGATCTTGATTGCAGAATTCAAAGAATGCTTTCCGAGGGACTTCAGTGTTATCGGTAGAAGTTTGAATAATTATTATACATGAAGCTGTTTTAATAGATTCTGTAAAATGTACTGAAAAGATGCTTTAGACTTATTTTATCCATAAAGTCATGCCACCATCATCATCATCATCATCATCATCATCATCAGCCTGTAGCAGTCCACTGCTGGACATAGGCCTCTCCAATTGCACGCCACTTAGGTCTTGTTAATGTCTTAGTCTCTCACTTTTCATGCCACCATTTTTAGCATATATATATAATGTACACTTTTTTAAGCTGTATAACTGTACTCATTGTTTTATTTATTTATTGATTTAACAAAACAACTAACAATTATACTTATAAAAGAGGCACCAGTAATAATAAATTAAATATTATAGGTATCGATGTAAATACAACCCTAGATCCCACACTAGGCGAACCTGTGTCACCTAGTCAACATAATATAGTAAAATATATAGGCATAATTAAAATGTCGGAAAGCAATGACTGTGCTTATGTAGCAGTGTGTGTGTGATTTAGTGTGTGTGTGTGTTTGTGTTTCTTTGTGGGAGTCTGTGATTCATGTGTAAATATTTAGATACGTATGCCAGGTAGTAATCAAATGTCAAAAGCCAATAATGACCTCATGCTATGTGTTTATTTTTGTTTATTTACAAGTTCACTTAAGTACCTATTCATTAAAAACTGGTATAACTACTGTATGTCTAAAACGTGTGTTATTCTATCAAATTAAAGCAGAGATAAAGTTCAAGTCTTGAAAACTTGGAAGTTGATGAAAATACTGAAACGAACAGGAAATCAGTCTTCAACACGAGGTTCTAACGAAATGAAAGAAGCATTTTCCTCAAGTAAATTAAACCACTACGACTTGTTGACTAAACCAATGGACAGTTTGTTTTATTCAAATGAATTAGATGACCTCGATCCTCAGAGTAAAGAGTTATTTGTTATTATTTGCTACCGCTCTATCATCTATCGTGTTGGTATTGTATAAAATTATCAAACAATATATTTTATCGTAGATTATATAAACGTTTTAGGTAAACAAAATTAAAACAATTATCTAGCATTTATTTATCTTATTCCAAAACTTATCGAGCATTTAAAAGATACCACGTGAATTGCGATTTAACAATGCAATGCTTATTTCTGAATAATAGCAAGGCGCTAACACATTAAACTGTGGAACTGTTTTTATTTTGTAGACTAGTTGTCCCGGCGAACTTCGTACCACGTAACAGTCAAAGTCATGTTGTAGATTCGCTAAAACTATTTAAGCAAGTAATACAATAAATACAAAATATTTTTTTAAGCTAACTAACTTTAGTAAGATAAAAACACAAAAAGAAATAAAATTTATATATATAGATGAATTTACTATTCTATATCGGTTACCGGTACGGCTATTATGTATCTCAGTTGCTAACAAATGTTGATTAAAATCGAAAAAAATGGCCGCTCTATGTCACTTTTGTCAGCTCCAGTCATCAACTTACTAACATTTTTGCTTACTGGAGTTGTCCAAACTGACATAGAGCCGCCCTTTTTCAAAATTTCAATCAACATTTGTTAGCAACCGAGATACATAATAGCCCTGCTGGAATGATTCAGTGAGACCAATCGATTTCATGTTTTTTTAAATATAGTAATTTGTCATTTGTTGTATATTTAAATACCTAGCATGATATATTTTCCTTACTTTAAACAAATTAAATTTCTGAACGCACGCATAAATATTTGACAACCAATATTTTATTATAATCCTTTTTCATTACTGACATTTATAACTTTATATAAATACGTTTTTAAATTTGAGCGGAGAGTGTACAGTATTGGCGGGATGAACATTAAATATTTGACAGTTGGACATTTTGTATTAGAAATTTATTTTTACTTTTATTTTATTTTTCTTCAATTTTCCAATGTTTTTTCCATTTATTCTGCTTTTCGGGACGGAAACGAATACATCAAATCAAAAACCATAAAATCGGATAAGCCGTTCTCGAGTTACAAGTGTTCGAACAAACCGGACCTTGTAATATATAACTATTACATAAGAAGAGGTACTGTTTTCATTCTAATATTGTAAATGCGTACCTATACTGTTTTGATACATGGGTAGATGTTGGTTGCTCTTTTAAGAATACTGAACTGCAGGGCTATTATGTATCTAGTTGCTAACAAATGTTGAATGAAATTTTGAAAAATGGCGTCTCTGTGTCAGTTTTGACAACTCCAATAATCAAAATGTTAGTAAGTTGGTGACTGGAGCTTACAAAAGTGACATAGAGACGCCATTTATTTCAATTTTAATCAACACTTGTTTGCAACTGAGATACATAATAGCCGTACTGATACGGCTGAAAATATTAATACAAAAAATCAGCCATAAAACGAAGCAGTAAACAAACTTTATCCACGGGCATGACGTCATACTCAGTATGTTTATTTCCTTCGTCATATCTCTCATTATCACGTAGAACTGGACATTCCACGGATATATTATTAATGATAGCATTTTTATCACGAGATATATTTTTGATAGAAACAGGATAACCAATCGTATCTACGGATTAATATTCGTATTATCTGCTTAACTAAAGACAAGTGCGTAGTACACAACGTTACTTATTCACGTATCAAATTCAATGATGGTCATGGTCAATAAATTGCAGTAAATAAACCTTGCTCCCATTTTTTTATCTATTTTCAAATCAGGTTGAGGCTTTCAACTTGATGCGTATTTATTTAATATACCTAATGTAAGTAGAGTAACTTTTACTGGATTATTCGTTTTGAAATTCTTAATAATTATAGGTTGGTTTACCAAGTTGGTTTTATAATGCCACCATTTTTACTTACAAATAAATTAACTATAAACACGAAATTGGACCTAACGAGGAGTCTAATTAAAGAGAATAACCTAATTTCAACAATTTTGATTGAAAAGTTTACGAGTGTTGCTCATTATTAGGAAAAATATTAACTTGATTGCATTATACCCATATAACATCGATTAATTTATTGGACTTGGAGACATTGTTCAATATTTTATTAGAGTATGAAAATTATGATGACAGTTGCATTATGGCCAAAGTATCATATTATGTACTCATCAGTGGTGAAAGACGCATCCAGGTTTTCCATAGTAAGTAACTTATTATGTGGTATTATTATTCTATATAGTATTATTATTGATGACTGATATTATAATATTAATATAAAAAATTACGTAAGAGAAGATAATGAGATAAAAGGAATAACTACACTTACCATTAGAAATGAAAGCGAAGGCGAAGTTACACGCAGCGCTAAATAAGAAACCAGCTGAAAGAGTCGCCTTCCTGCCAATCCTGTTGAGGACCAGCACAGCTGTCGCGAATCCGGGGATCTCGATTATGGATGCCAATATGTAGTTTAAGTACATGGTGTCCGAGAGACTGGTCGAGTTGATGGATAGACCATAGTAGACAAAGGTGGTCGTGATCCACCAGATAGGGGTAGTACACACTCGGCGAAGAAGAACTTTTGATCTGAATATGGTGGAGAACACACTTGGAACTTGTTCCTGGGAAAGATTTACATAAAACGCTGGTAATAATATTAAAGTCGTTGCATCATTTATTATGTTCTGTAAGACCCTGTTCACAGTTACAAAATAAAATTGCAGTACGTTTGAAACTCAATTTTTATGACATTAAGAAGATATGTGGTATTTTTAAATAACCAAAAGTTAAATTTGATTAAACTAATAGAGTAAAATAAATCTATATGATATAACAACTTACAGTCGAAGCTGGAGGTGGATTTGTCAATGACTCAAGAGACTTCTCACTGATTTGTTTTTTGTTAACCCTTGCAACCTTCTCCAAGACCGTTTTGGCTTCGACATACTTCTGCTTAGAGAGCAGCCAGCGCACGCTCTCTGACAGCAGCCAATAGTAGGCAATAATGAGGAAACATGGGATGTGCAGCGCCATAATCATGAACCGCCAAGGCTGGACCAGCCATGCCACGCCACCCAGGACCACCTGGCCTACGGCGAACATCGACGCGCTGAAGGCACTAGTCACCACCCGGTACTTCGGACCCACTAACTCAGCAGCTGATAACAATAAATAGAATGTAAGTTAAGAATAAAATAGCTTTAACGTTGGTGCAACTACAACGAATATTTTTATCGTAGTAAGAATTTAATCTATCTACCATGGCTGTCATAAAAAAGCCTGATTTGGTACTCTTGGGACAGTTCCACAGCTTAAGGTTTAACTTTATCATGTATACAACTAACTTACCAAAAATGTAGGCGGAACTATAGGTACCAGCTCCAAGAGTGGTTTGTAATATCTGCATAGTTAGGTACATTGCATAGTTGACTGAGAAAGCTCTGATGAGTCCGACGAGGCCCACGTTGAAGACGCTGATCACTAGCGCCACACGCCGCCCGAAACGATCCGAGATGTATCCAACGATTGGAAGTACTAGAAGGGTCCCCACGCTGCTGAGAGTGCCAGCCAAGGCTCGAAGCCATTCTTGACAGCCCAAATCAAACTGGAAATGACAGGAAGATCATGTTTTACATGGTAAAACGCATGTATGATGCGCTAACTAAATACCAGTCATAGTGGAAACGGTTATAAACAAATTGGCTAGATCCACGCTAGCTTAGTCCTTCGTAGCTATGTAATTAGCTTAAGCTAACCTTGCCGTAGTCATGACTTGGATGGATGACCGCTAGGGGCATTTTCGCCTCAGTACTATCTGGTTCAGAGAGCATGTTCTTGTTACAGTGGTTTCATAGGACAAAAAGCAGAAACTATGACTAACCCACCCGGCAAGGTGCACTAGGCTTACGTGCTGGGTTATAGTTCGTACACCAATATCTGGGAAGAAAACTCTAGTTCTAACAATAAGAACATAACGGGCTGGTTATATGCTTATGCTTTGAATAGGTGTACAATAGCTATTAAAATCTCCAGATTGGATAACAAAATAGATCGACTTACGTCATAAACAACAGAGTTTTCCCTAGCGTACACAAATCCCTGACATTCGACAGTGCTGGTTGCAAATATATTGGCTGGACAGTAGTCCAGAGTGCCGTTGGAGCTGCCTGGAATTGGGGCAAAGCGCTCACAGCTTGCGAATCCTGAAGATGTTTCTGGAACTGCATTCAGCACCCATTCAGGGGAGAAATCATGGTCCTTGGTTGTCTCACCACATTCTGGGATTTGGCATCTGAAGAATAGTTAAATTTTTTATGAATATGAGATTATTCTAAAGTCAATTCAAATCACGAAGTTGCAGACACGAGATGTCAATATGTTCACTTCCATAATTATATTGCCTACCTCAGTCATTAATTATAAAGCATACCTAACCTAGTCTAGTCTCTACTACCTAGTCTAGTACTAGTCTAGTCTAGTCGATAGGCCACAGAAACTCTCCAACGATACCCTCAACCTCATGGCTGAACGACGCTCACTGAAAATGCAGTCTTCGCATGATGCTGAAGCATATAGGCTGCTCAATAGACGAATATGGAAGTCCTTGCGACACGACATCCGGATCTTTAATACAAACCGTATTAAAGAGACGATAGAGCGGAAAAAAGGCTCCAAAGTGTTTGCAAGAGACATGTCTATTGGGCAAAGCCAGTTGACAAAGCTGAAGAGAGAAGACGGCAGTGTAGCGTCGACCAAAGCAGAAGTATTAGGAGAGGTAGAGAGTTTCTACGGACAGCTATACACCTCGGTCGCTAAACCTGTTAGCAGCTCGGCCAAAGACCCAAGAGCCAAGCTGACCCGACATTATACCGAAGATATCCCGGACATCAGCCTGTACGAGATTAGAATGGCCTTGAAACAGCTTAAGAACAACAAGGCGCCTGGTGACGACGGTATCACATCTGAACTTCTGAAAGCGGGTGGAACACCGGTACTTAAAGTCCTTCAGAAGCTCTTTAATACCGTCTTACTCGAAGGTTCAACGCCAGGAGCATGGAACAAAAGCGTGGTGGTGCTGTTTTTCAAGAAAGGTGACAACACTTTACTTAAAAATTACAGACCCATCTCGCTTTTGAGCCATGTTTATAAGCTGTTTTCGAAGGTCATAACGAACCGTCTCAGTCGCAGGTTTGATGAATTCCAGCCTCCGGAACAAGCCGGTTTCCGAAAAGGCTATAGTACCATAGACCACATCCACACGCTACGGCAAGTTATACAGAAGACCGAAGAGTATAACTTGCCTCTTTGTTTAGCGTTTGTGGACTATGAGAAAGCCTTTGATTCGATCGAGACGTGGGCAGTGCTTGAGTCTCTCCAGCGGTGCCGTGTTGACTATCGGTATATTGAAGTGCTGAAGTGTTTGTACAAAAACGCCTACATGTCAGTCCGAGTACAGGAGCAGAGTTCGAAGGCAATTCCATTGCAAAGAGGCGTGAGACAGGGAGACGTTATATCTCCGAAACTGTTCACCGCTACATTGGAAGACGCCTTCAAGCTTCTGGAATGGCAAGGACTTGGCATTAATATTAACGGCGAATACATCACTCACCTTCGATTTGCCGACGATATTGTAGTCATGGCAGAATCCATGGAAGACCGCAGTACAATGCTCGAAGGCCTCCATCGAGTTTCCCAACGGGTAGGTCTTAAGATGAACATGGATAAGACGAAAATTATGTCTAATGCCCATGTTGTACCTACCCCAATATCAGTTGGGAACTCAGTTCTCGAAGTTGTTGACGAGTACATCTACCTGGGACAGACAGTCAAACTAGGCAGGTCCAACTTCGAGAAAGAGGTCAATCGTCGAATCCAACTCGGCTGGGCAGCGTTCCGGAAACTTCGCGAAGTCTTCTCGTCAAAAATACCTCAGTGCCTCAAGACAAGAGTCTTCGACCAATGTGTGTTACCAGTGATGACTTATGGCACTGAAACGTGGTCTCTTACTATGGGCCTCATAGAAAAGCTCAAAGTCGCACAACGAGCTATGGAGAGGGCTATGCTCGGGGTTTCTCTACGTGATCGAATCAGAAATGAGGAGATCCGTAGAAGAACGAAAGTCACCGACATAGCCCAGAAGATTAGCCAGTTGAAGTGGCAGTGGGCAGGGCACATAGCACGCAGAACAGATGGCCGATGGGGCCGAAAGGTTCTGGAGTGGAGACCACGGACCGGCAAGCGCAGCGTAGGTCGTCCACCGACACGGTGGACAGACGACCTGATGAAGGTCGCAGGACGACGTTGGATGCAGGCCGCTTCCAACCGGTCCTTTTGGAAAATCATGGGGGAGGCCTATGTTCAGCAGTGGACGTCCTACGGCTGAGATGATGATGATGATGATGAACCTAGTCTAAGACTGCAACATCAATTTTGTCCAAAGGCGAGATAGTTATCGTAAGTAAATGTATTTGAAATAAAAAAATATAAATAATAAAGTCAAAATTGTAACCAACTGTAATTTAAAAGTGTATAACTGTATAACTTCGACAAATACCCTAAGAAAAAATACATTATTTCGTCGTAGCAAATACCTCAATAAATTAATCTATTGTAGCCGAAAACAAATAAATAAATTGCAAAGATGCTGACCGGCAAGTAATGAGCTAACTTATTACCTGCCGGCATGGTGTGCTTCTGCCTACTGGTAGAAGCATACCGTTTGTAGCACTCGATACAACGCTGATGATTTTGATGATATTAAGAAGTTTGTGCAGAAATTAGCACTAATATCTTATAGAAGTAACCACTGTCTACCAACCTATCAGTCTCCTTCTCTGTCCGTCTGAACGCATGTTTAAGCCAGTGAATGTCGACACAAACAAGACAAACATCGCAAACGCGTATAATAATTACATTAATTGTATATGTTGTTAGGTTCCGTAAGAGTAGTTTATATCCGACTTTACAATGCCGAAACAACCCTGTGCTACACACAGAATGCTCGAAAACCTGACATTTTCACGAAAACGTCTGTAATTATTTTTTTTCTTTTTTCCATTCTATTTGTCTTACTAATATTATAAACGAGAAAGTTATGTTTGTATGTATGGATGTATGGATCTTTTTAACTCTTTCACGGTCAAAAAGTGGGACAATTTTGATGAAAATTGGTATCGAGGTAGATGAGTGGCTGGATTAACAAGAGTTTTCATCGTCGTCATAATCATCATCCATCACCACACGAGTGAAGAAATATTCTTGGGCACAGCATAGACAAAATAATTAGACCTTCGTCTGCGTCAAGATTGTAATGACAGTGTCAAGGTGTGTCAGTTTCTAAGTCAAAAGCATGCTATCCTTTTGACAGCTCGATACACTAAACGTGCTCCACGAGCGTCGAGTGTGATGAAATGTAATGCAAATGCCGTCAAGGGTGATGAAATGTAATGACAGTTTTTTCCATGGTGATTAATTTTTTATTTGTATGTACGTAGGTACTGTATTTTATTATTAGTGTTTACTGATTGATTTACAAAGTATTTCTACTCGAAGTACTAATCCAGCGCAGACGACGTCGTGGGCACCAGCTAGTTGTATAATAATGTAAAGAAAACTATAGTTTCCAAAATTTTATCCCAACCCAAGAACTCTAGGTACGAGTATATTGTCCTAGGTTGCGTAGATACAGCTAGTCAAAGATGGGCAATTTGTTTCCAAAAAGTTTAAGTTTTAATTTAACTTGAAAAATAAATAAATAATAAAAAATTAACAAAAATTAAATTAAAGCTAATTCAGTTAACTAAAAATTCTTTGGTCACGACTTTTCTCCAGAACCGTTCGTTTAGTTAGTACGTGTCTTGGCAAATTACCCAAACGATATTTTTTCACTTTTTGGAAAAGGTTGCTCATCTTTGACTAGCTACATCTACGCAATCAATGGACATAGAGTGTTTAGGTTGAGCTCAAGTTGTAGCACATGTAGTTTCATTTACAAAAAAATAACGAATATTTAAGGTACTCGTAGTTTGTTGAAAACGCTGAAACAAGTGTCAGAATTACACGGTTTTTAAGCAACCTGTGTGTAGCACAGGGTTTTCGGCATTGACACTGAATACAAATTACTCTCACGGCACCTAACAACATATAAACAGTTTTGGATAGATGCGCGTTTTGCGATGTTTGATGTCTTTATTGACTAGCCTGATTCTAAAAGTTTGTTGTAAAGTTACGGCCGGTTTCAATTATCTATCTATCTATAGTCAGTTTTTCTTACTAGAGATAGAAATTGTACGTCTAGTAGAGGAAACCGACGATAGGTAGGTTATTGAAGCCGGCCGTTACTTACCTTAGGTCTTGGAGAAGGACTTATATCAACGATAACCTGGTACCGGGCGAGAGGTCAAGGTATACCAGTTATGAAAAAAAATAAGAAAATAAACATTTTTTTCAACATGGAGTGTCACACTTAACTGACAATAATTTTGTAAACCATAACTCGTCAAAACTTACTATATACTAGCTGCACCTTGCAGTTTCACCCGCGTGGTGATATATGATGATGATGATAATGATGATGAAAAAGTATAATATATTTCAATGCTTCTTTTTCTCTCTCAATTTCTATTTCATTATTTCAGCGCCTCATCTATCTACAGACCAAATTAAACTAAAAACAACACTTTTTTTGATAAACGTCTATTATCGTTTGGCTAAGTGATATGGATTTTTCTTATAACTGGTATACCTTGGCCTATCGCCCGGTACCAAGTTATCGTTGAGTTTCGGGACACCCGATATAAGTATAAACAAATTCTGTAATAATTACAAATTAAAAAGTATGATGGATGGTGACCCACCTGTGCGGAATGGCGGCAGCAGAGAAGATGTACTCGCTCATGAAGGCTGACATGATGATGGGCAGCGCGACAAGCAAGATGTTGTACATCTGAAAGCGGCCAAACTGGCCCAACTCATTGACCAGTACATCGTCAAGGTCCAGCGCCTTTGGGGGCGCCACGCTGCCTTTTCTGTCCAGTTTGCTGCCTGCTCCGCTCCTACCAGCCTCTCCCTCAGTAGACACACTACCTTTCCTACTATCCGACATGCTGGTAGGGAGACGAACTCAAAGTGAGTGAGCGTCAACTCAACTACTGTTTCCGAAAACGGTACCACCCTATCAGATAACACCAGGCATTACTTTTTGCTATTCATTCCTCGTAATTATGGTAAAGAATGTTATATTTTAATCTATTTAATGATTACGATCATTTGCCCAAGAGTATGAGACGGCGCAGTTCTGTAGCGGCTCATGAACTGATAACAGACTCATTGTATTATTTTATTACATTAAATAATATCTAAGCGACAAAATATGTCATCATTATTTGTAATGCTAGAGTAAACTCATTTAGATCCATTTCGAGGCATACTAACTCGAGGTTTCTGAAGGTTTTTAGTAAATATCTAGACCACAAATTGTAACTGTGTTTTTTTGCATATTTGCTTATTGTATAAAGTTGTGATCTCTTTCAGTCGCAAGTGTAATATAAATTTCATAACAATGTTTACACTGAAACGTTCAAAGGATTAGAAAAGGTCCAAAACACAAAATCAATTTATAAAAATATAATAATTTAAAAACATTTTCATGGTTATCCAACACTTACGTTATAATATAGTATATCATTAAATAGTTTCGCTTAACTTATTAAATGAGTATATATCACACCATTACCTATATAAAAAAATCTGAATCCAAAGAATGCAACAAAATGAATATTTATTTAATATCAAAACCAAGGTTATAATTATAGGTACGCTGCATGATCGCAGTGACCACGATCTTGCAGCGTAAATTCCCTGAGGGCGGGCATCGGACTTCCCACAAACCTAGACTGATAAGGTCGGCTAATGAATAAAGTCAGTTTTCATACTAAATACGAGTACATATATGTCAATTTCACGACCAGACAAAATTAATATTGTTGTAGCATATGCACGTCCGTCCGTATGTTAGAAATTTCATATACTATACCACAAATTCCATATGTACAATACTAACTTCTAACTAAGATCTAAAATCGTAATCAAGCTTGAATTTATCGCCACCTATAATGAAATCACTTGTTTTACTGTTATGATAAAAACTACCCTTGATTGACTTGTTCTGCTCAAACAGCTTCTTTTTAATTTTATTTTTATCCTAACAAAAAAACGAATTGATCAGTTTCAGCTGTCCTCCACGATCTTTGACTGAGGGGTACCCAGCGCTTCTGCCTCGGCTAGGGTATCAGGCATCTTAGTACCGAGGGTCTCAGGCTGCGTGAGTACCAACACGCCTGATAGTAGGCCCATTGCACCAAACAGGATTGAGGGAAGACCGTCAAAGTAATCATTCTGGAAGAGGCGGAACACACTGTAGACATATAAAACTGAAATAACTTCGTGTATTTTTTGATAAAACTATAAGTACAGACTGGTCGCCTTGTGCTCTAAAGTTATGATAGATTATAATTGGGCTGTCCTTTATCCGTAGGGCTATTATGTATCTCAGTTGCTAACAAATATTGATTGAAATCGAAAAAAATGGCGACTCTATGTCACTTTTGTCAGCGCCAGTCATCAACTTACTAACATTTTCGCTTTTTGGAGTTGCCAAAACTGACATAGAGCGGCCATTTTTCAAGATTTCAATCAACATTTGTTAGCAACTGAGATACATAATAGCCCTGCTGGTTTGTCAAATTGTCTTATAGTGAAGACTCATTACTTTCCTTTTCTGAAAAACATCCTGACAAAGCGAACAACTGGCGATCGTGATATCGTGAACTAGTAAAATTATGTTAGTCTCCTCATTTTATCATTCTTACAGTCATTTATATCAAAGAAAAACGATATACTGCATAATTAATTAATCCAGTGAAGTAATTAAAAGAAGGGTCATAAAAACGTATACCGAGAGATTCGATATATGATAATAGTCTAGTAAGTACTAAGAGTGGAAAGATTCTCATACTCGAGTAGTCCTGACTGGTAATTACTGAATTAGACCACAATAGAGACTTGAAATATTCTTATTCCGCTCTCTTATATGGTAGACTGATTATACAAAGAAGTTTGGCGTCATTGTGCACAGCTTAGGAGAAAGCTGATACAAGCAAGTCCAAAAATGATACATCATCATCATCATCTCAGCCGTAGGACGTCCACTGCTGAACATAGGCCTCCCCCATGATTTTCCAAAAGGACCGGTTGGAAGCGGCCTGCATCCAACGTCATCCTGCGACCTTTCTCAGGTCGTCTGTCCACCGTGTCGGTGGACGACCTACGCTGCGCTTGCCGGTACGTGGTCTCCACTCCAGAACCTTTCGGCCCCATCGGCCATCTGTTCTGCGTGCTATGTGCCCTGCCCACTGCCACTTCAACTGGCTAATCTTCTGAGCTATGTCGGTGACTTTCGTTCTTCTACGGATCTCCTCATTTCTGATTCGATAACGTAGAGAAACCCCGAGCATAGCCCTCTCCATAGCTCGTTGTGCGACTTTGAGCTTATCTATGAGGCCCATAGTAAGAGACCACGATTCAGTGCCATAAGTCATCACTGGTAACACACATTGGTCGAAGACTCTTGTCTTGAGGCACTGAGGTATTTTTGACGAGAAGACTTCGCGAAGTTTCCGGAATGCTGCCCAGCCGAGTTGGATTCGACGATTGACCTCTTTCTCGAAGTTGGACCTGCCTAGTTTGACTGTCTGTTAAAAATGATACAAAATGTTCTATTTATATTGCAATAAACTCACCAGCACGGGCGTGAGAGGCGCAGTGATGGACCCTATTCTGCCAATCATGGAGGAGAAGGCCAGCAGACTGTGTCGGTATTGCGTCGGATACAGCTCCGACGTGAAGAGGTACAGCGATGTGAACACCGTTGAAATGCCGAACTTGCCCAGCAGGAACAACACTAGTCGGAGGGTTGTGAGATCTAGATAGAAATATTTATTTATATCGTTTATATTATTCACTGACAGAGACATAAAGGAACATGTTAAAAACATAAAGACTCTGTTATGAAACAGCAATATTCAACTGCAGAATAAGGTGAACTTTATTTTACGCGTTTACTATAAACTTCAAATCATGCACTTGATGTTAATCATCGTATTTCCCCCTGACGTTTCCAGCAAATCTTCAAAGTCATTTTGTCCACTTGTTTTACTATTTTACAAATCAGATTTTAGTACAATTAGAGCAAATAAATGGACAGACAACTTAAATATAGACACCTAGAAATGTTTGCATTCGTAGTAACGATTATTTTAAGCAACATACAACATATGTTGAAGTCGAAGCACGATATAACCAAAATGTATTAAAGGAACCATGACATGGTATTGACACATTTTTTATTAATGCACTTAGACCAGAAGTGCTCTCTAAATTTTTATTAAAGCAGTAATGTCTTATTCTGAAATCTAGTTGAATTGTTACAGGTATGGGTATGTCTTTACCACAATGCCTACTTACAATATACATATCAGGGTCATCATTTTGTAAATAATGAAATGCTGTGTCCAGTTTCAATGTTGAATACCTGTTTGGTCCCAAACGTTATGTTTGTACTGGTTACCCAAGTCGGTAAAATTCTTGATAAGGCAACATTTGTAACCTCACCTTGAGATTCTGTCATTTGTCTTTGTTGAAAAAAGTTTGGCTAATTTAGGATTTTGTTGAAAGTTAAAATGTAGTTTCACTATTGAGTGTTTATTATCTATACTTTTAATATTATAAAGAGGTACAATTTGTTTGTTTGATTGGAATAGGCTTCGAAACTATTAGACCAATATAAAAAAAATATTTCGAGTCCTACATTATCTCTGATGAACATAGACTATAAGACATTTAAAAAAAATAGAGATAAGTATGAAAATTTCGATGTATAACCCAAGGTGTGAAAATATTACAAAACAAGTGCAATTAGAAAAAACTTATACTGACTTCCATTCTATTACTCTGGTAAAAATCAGTTATTGTTATGTAACTAAAAAACTACTAGACTGAATTTAAATGGGATAACACACCAGCTTTCAAACATAAAAGTAATTTTGATAATCGGTTCACCCATTCGAAAGTTATGAGGTAACAAACTTAAAAAAACATACAGTCGAATTGAGTACCTCCTCCTTTTTGGAAGTCGGTAGAAAAAGTCCTTGTATCGCGTACGCTTCGGAAACTTACACACACAAAAGAGCAAAGTGATGTAGTACAGTTTTATAGAAGACATAATATCTACAAAAAAGTCTGCAGTGCCATATGTCTAACTATTACAGTTATACCACAATAACTTCTTTTTCACGTTAAAATATGCACCTACATTGGTATATAATCCTAATAATAAGGAATAAAGATTACATTGTTTGTTTGTTTGTTGTTAATGAAAACGCAAAAACTTGATTCCATAAATTATTTATGCAGTAGAATTTTTTTTTGGGGGGATATGAGTATAAAGCTACATTATGCCTGAGTAACATACGCTATATTTGATTCATCATCATCATCATCATCATCATCATCATGATCATCATCATCCATCACCACGCGGGTGAAACCAGAAGTGCAGTTAATTTAATAATGACAATAATGAATAAAGTTAATAATGATTTGGAACCTTTGGAAAGGTGTATTGTTAAACAATTGAACTGAAGTGAAGATTACACCGTTCGAGATTCGGATTGCATCTTGGCCGAAACCTTGGATCTTAGAACGAGGAAACGCCGATTTTCATCTGTTAGACTTCTTTCTTCACAGAACTACCAACAGCTTGAAGTAACTACGTGCTACGCTGCAGAATCTGTACTATAAGTCATTTACTAAGTAGTTAATTAATGTTATGGGTATTTCTGGTGAGAGGTGTAGAAGAGAACAGCTTTGTGAGACTTCTGAACTGTCTTGGTTGGTAGGTATAGCTTCTTGTAATCGAGAAATTAAGTGTAATATAGATTTGATCCAGCCTTCTGCAGATCACACACACCTAATAATCTACTTCGCAAAGTGATTTGCTAAGCTGGTTTTCTAGTATAATATCTCCTAAAAAAACGATATTAGAAGAAATATTTAGTGAGACTTCCGCTAAAAACAATGCTTATAGCCGAGTTGCGGTGTGCACAACCCTCCCTCCCGCACAAACTGCAAACAGGAAGTATACAGAATAAACAACACACAAAACAACCCAATCTACCCAAAAACGATTCGACACGGGTTTCGCCTCTACACGAGGCATCCTCAGGAGATGTTGACTCGTCAAGCGCGACAGAGAACTTGACTGTCGGTCAGTGCAGTTTGTGCTGGAGGGAGGGTGGTGCACACCGCAACTCGGCCATAAGCATTGTTTTCAAGAAATCAAGAAGTGTCCTAAATATTTCTTCTAATATCGTTTTTGATAATGGATTTCTGCAAAATAACGCCTGAATCAATAAATGAGATAATATCTCCTATTATGGGTAACGTATGGGTGCCATAGCTCCAGTAAAAAATATAAACAATAAATAAAATATGTTGATAAGAATTTTTTTTGGTCAGTTGTCTCACAATGTTTTCCAGGGATCTTGGAGGAAAGATTTGTAAGTTAAATTTATTGGATATCACTTTTTAGTTTCTGCTGATGTATATATACAACCCTAATAATTAACCTGTATCATTATAATTAGTGTTATTGTATACACCGTGACTGGTTGAACACTTTACATAAACAAGGACATGATAATTCATGGTCACATGAAACGTTTAAAAAAATAAAATTAAAAAAATACCGTTAAACTACAGAGGAAACCTTCATTCTATGAATGTGCTATAACTCGAAAATTATGGACACCGTCCGAACGGGGTTAATGACCCAAAGCGCCGCGCCGCGTTCAAAGGAATCAAGCTGCGTCCGAACGGGGTTAATGACCCAAAGGGCCGCGCCGCCCGCGCCGCCAAAGGATGCCGCGATCGTCGGCCGGGGTTAATGACCCAAAGGGCCGCGCCGCCCGCGCCGCCAAAGGATGCCGCGATTATTACTACACGCGCGCCGCGAGTGACCATGTTTATTGTTTTGAGTAGACAATTAAAGTTAAATTAGGTAAATATTAGGCACCTATTTTTTTTTCTTAATTAGAACGAGAATCGAGTACTGAGCACTATATATCAATATGTAAAGTGTTCAACCAGTCACCCTGTATAATTCTTAAATTAAGAAGGATAATCGGAAATAGCCCAGGTATGAAATGACTTGAATTATTAGACAATGTGCAATGATTGTGTATATATTTATATAGATACTCGTACATCTTAATTTAGACCAAAATATCTATTATGCGAATAATTTTTAAAGTTTGATAGCCTATGTTGTACACGTGTGCAAGCTGATTGCAGTTACTCGTATTATAATAAAGGAGGTAGGTATAGATGTAGATATTGCAAATCTTATCAGCCGATATACTTTAATAAGTAGATAATAGCAGGATGATCAATGGTATCACAGGATTAAACATTTTAATTACTTACTTGTAAATAATTAGCTTCTTGGTTCAGCCATTAAGTACAAGATAATGGTGTCATTTATCGATTTTATAGCAAAAAACTGTATTTTTTTTATTACAAGAAGCGTGCCAAACAAAATAGCTTATTTACTGCTACTTAATTTATATTTTGATTATTTTTCTGTCTGACGCATTCGGTGATCTTAACTCTGATAATAGGCAAGTCAGTAGCTTATCTACCGACCCGTAAGAGGCCGATAGGATGGACCCATGAACATCTTTTTGAGATGAAGATTCTTGACATCATTCAACTCTTACTCTTAACAGAAATATTCTAACGAGAATTAATAAAATTAAAGCGCTTATCCTTTAACGTTCTCATGAATCAACACAAATAGCAATTGGTTTAACTCCAAGAGAACTCGGTGAGATTATTACTAATAATCAAATTATTTGTGATATGTATAATAACGTACATCCTTTATATGATATACATTTGTTTATATCGATCTTATTGGTAAAACGGTTACTGGTCTGATAATTGATTACAAAGCTGTTGATTTTATAATAGATATACATAACATGGTACAATAAAATACTCACCATTATCAATAAAAGCAAACGCAATGTTACACGCTGCACTGAAGAAGAATCCTATTGAGAGAGTGGCCTTCCTCCCGATCCTGTTCAATACCAGCACAGCTGTAGCGAATCCAGGGATCTCGATCAAACAAGTCAGGATGAAGTTCAGGTACATGGTGTCTGACAGGCTGGTTGAGTTGATAGACAGCCCATAGTAGACAAAAGTGGTGGTAATCCACCAGATAGGTGTAGTACACACTCGGCGAAGAAGTACTCTTGATCTGAAGATGGTGGAGAACACGCTTGGGACTTTTTCCTGGGAAAGAATCGTGAGATCTTATAAGTAATAACTTTTTTTGTTATTAAGAACTAACGTGGTATTCACTAATTTTACTTTGAAATACGGGATTACTCACGTAACACTTATCGAATAGGTCTGACTATAGTTTCGACCACACTCGGTGGTCACTGCCCAGTCAGTGCTAAGCGAGACGTCATAGACGCGGTCATCCCGAACATTCCTTGAAAAAACCACCGATTCTGGTCGAAACTATAGTCAGACCTATCCGATAATTATTACGTTAGTAATCCCGTATTGTTTAGTAGCTATCTTCTATTGCTTAACATCTACAGCAAAGGATTACTATTTAATTAACTATTGCATGGAGACGGATTTTTAATTCAGTTTCTATAGACTCGTGAAACGAAGAGGAAATAAAACAATATAAACCATAAACCACAATGCGAGTTGCGGATTACATTTACATTGAATTACAAAGGCTTACCGTTGATACTGGAGGAGGGTTCGTCAAGGACTCTAGAGATTTCTCACTGATCTGTTTCTTGTTAACCCTTGCAACCTTCTCTAAGATCTCTTTCGCCTCGGAATACTTCTTCTTGGAAAGCAGCCAGCGCACACTCTCGGATAGGAGCCAGTAGTAGGCGATGATGATGAAGCATGGGATATGTAGTGCCATAATCATGTATCGCCAGGGCTGCACCAGCCATGCCACGCCCCCCAACACTACTTGGCCTACAGCAAACATTGATGAGCTGTAGGCACTGGTCACCACTCGGTACTTAGGGCCCACCAATTCCGCAGCTGCAAACAATACACCCTTGATAAAAAATATGCATTTACATCAATAAATATCATGAAAATTATATATGTCCCTCTTAAATCTGAATCTTGGCATTAGTTAATCCATTATCTTACCAAAAATATAAGCAGAGCTGAAAGTACCAGCTCCTAGTGTAGTCTGCAAGATCTGCAACGCTAGGTACATGCCATAGTTCACGGAGAAAGCTCTGATGAGTCCTACAAGACCCAAGTTGAAGACACTGATGACCAGCGCCACGCGCCGCCCGAAACGATCCGAGATGAATCCAACAATAGGAAGTACTAGGAGGGTTCCCACACTACTGAGAGTACCAGCCAAAGCTCGAAGCCACTCTTGACAGCCCAAGTCGAACTGAAAAGTTTAATTAAATATCTGGGAAAATCATTAAACAAATGCAACACTATATCGGGACATGGTTTTTTTTGTAAGATGAGCATATGATCTACAAGTACACTCTTTCAAGCAGAACACAGTATTGTGAATATCACTACTACACGGCAATAAATGTGGTAGGTAGGGTATGGTGGTAGTACTCCCCCAGACTCATTCATTTCAATTTCTATTTTCTAGAAAGTTACCATTCAATCGACAATGTATGTATTAACATGTTCGGAAAAGCTTGTTGTCTACAATTCAACAGGCATTTCCTCGTTTTGTAGCATATATATATCTACAGATACTGCGAACCCTTTCTAAATAAAATAGCTGAGACGTATAAAAATAGACGTAGTTAGACATAGGTAGAAAGACTTTATTATAGTTCCTAGACTTGCGAAGACTCGTACAATTGTTTGTACGGATGTTATAAATCAGCGAACTAATAAATAAATAATTATAATAATGATACTATTTTCCTAGTATTTCGTAAAAATTTTTTATAATTTCTATTACATACTAGTTGCGCTTCGCGGTTTCACCCGCATGATGATGGATGATGATGACGATGTAATAAAAGTAGACTAAGTTACTCCTTATAACATCAGCTATCAGCCTGTGAACGCCCTGTTAAACTTGGTCGAGCCGTTTCAGAGAGCGGAACAAACAGACAGACAAAAAAAATGTGTTTCTAGTAAGTTAGTATACTTTTATATGCATATAGTGAATAGCTGTTAATTTGGAATTTCGAACATGCCCATCAATTTTATTTATCTGTCTAGATAAAGTCCGCTTACACACATGTGTAATATTTTATGGTATGCCATAGTAATATCAGGCTATTTGACAGATTTTAATGTGACATAACCATTGTTTCTCCCGACTATCCTGGGTACTGTAACGAACCGAACCTTCGGATGAGAGTTTCGCTACGTTCACAAATATAGTTAAACAACTAATCGTTTATTACAAATAAATTAATTAATTAATACCGTTCCTCTAACATCAGAATGTATGAAATATATAAAATAACTGATATCAATTAATAATATTATTAATAGTACCTAGACGAAATCGGTAGTTCTTTGAAAGTCAAGTTTTATAAGACAAATATTCAAAAGACAGACAAACTGATAAACAGAAATCGTTACGCATGAGAAGACAAGTAGGCATAAACAAATGGTACGCTTATCTGTTCTCGGAAATGAGGCGCCAAGCAGGCGCGTATCAAAGTACCCTCAAAAATCTAGTCAGAAGGAAAAATAAACTTCATCAAAGTATGTCGACGAAACCAAGTGTTTGTAATGCGTGAAATATCTATTATTTTGATGTAAACTGATTACAGTTGGGAATTAAATATTCATAAAAGAATTATCAAGTATCTGGTGTATGGGGTTCGTAAACAAAGTCATTGTTAGGACGAAAACGACGTTTTGGCTGTCCGCCATTGTAGGCTATGTGTGCGTGACGTCAGCTATCATGGCGGGCAGGAATAAGGAAGTTAATGTTTTCAAATGCTGTAAGTGCAGAAATAAGATATTCCCGACCGAGTATGAACAAATTGTAGAAAACATTATTAATGAATATAATTATTTTAGAATTACTTTAGATCGGTGGCATGGATAGTAAATAATTAAACATTTTCTGTTGGATTTGACAAAGACCGCGTAGTGCGATAGCAGCGCCACGCAGATTTAGAGCAAAACCTGTTCGTAGTGGAAAAAACGTCCGATTGGTCGAGTGGAGTGATGTGAAGGGAGTGGGGGGGAGCCTACTGAGCTGACATGCGAGACAGTCGGAGAGAAATCGAGATCATTAATTTTGGTACCATCGTTGTAGGAAGACGTATACCTAGTGAGTTTGTACCATTAGAGTAAAGTTAGTGGGGGGCATTTCTGAGAGTTCTCGGCTTTATTATTGATAATTGGGCATTCCCTGTTATACGTAAAAGGGCCTTGAACTATGTTTTTCTATCGCGATTCGGACTATGTCTGGTCGGGGAGAATGACATTGCTCGTTAGAAATGGCGTTTTAGAATCGTGTCAGTTTATAATATAATTGTGTTTTCGTGAAACGCATAGGCGTTGTGGTTTTCGTCGAGCTGGTATCGCATAGCAGCGAGATTCGGTCGAGAGGCCGGGCCAGCAACACTTAGCCATGACAAATCTGTGAATTTCATAAAAACGTACTTCGCGGTAGGTTGTAATATAAGTGTGTTTTCGTGGAACGCATAGGCGTTGTGGTTTTCGTCGAGCTGGTATCGCATAGCAGCGAGATTCGGTCGAGAGGCCGGGCCAGCAACACTTAGCCATGACAAATCTGTGAATTTCATAAAAACGTACTTCGCGGTAGTGTACATTGTGGGAGGTAGGAGTGTTCGTTATTTTAAAGTTGTGATCACTGACCACTGCGATAAAATGACACGCACTAAATCCTTAGCGGGTTTCTAGAGGTTATCAGCTTCATAAACGGGGGGTTGTTGTAAGTAATATGTTATAGAATGGTACAAATTCATGTTATTCCCAGTGTAGGCAACGGCACGGTCCGTGATTAGAGTTTCCGCGAGTTAGGGTTAGGCGAAGTACCGTGGGACCGGCCCGAAGTTGTGTTACCAGTTTAATGGAACAACTTTCGTCCCCTTCTTCCATTGTAACTAGCATAAGAAGGTCTCGGAGGTCCAAGGCAAGTGTTCCGATGCCCGTGGCTTCGGCCCAGTGCGCCGAGATACCGTATGTTAGCTGCAGTGGGGGCTGTCTTAATGAAACCGTAGGGCTATTTTGCTCTGTAGTATCCCTTATCGTCGGACTTCGGTCAACCACTGCAGAGTAAAATGTAGGGAGTCTAGGCTAGTATCAGGGTGACGCCTGAACGTTTCCAGATTAGTTAGAAACACCTACTTGGAGATCCCTGAGCTGAGGCGATTCTCCATGCGCATTTAAATGTGAGATTTATCTCTAGTTCTAACACACCATAGCAGAATAGGAACATTTCAGGGACCGATAGGCTAGGGTTTTGCTGTTAGATATTTCCAGAGTAGTTGTAGTATACGTACTTGTGGTTTCCTCGTGCTCGGGTGAAGTCCACATGCGCAATTAAAAGTAAATGTGAGATTTATCTCCAGATTTGCATATATACACACCGCTAGAAAGCATAGGAAATCTCATTTAGGACTGTAGGCAGGGCAGTAGGATAAATCGAATTAATAACAGTAATAAATAATCAAACAAATAATAAATAATCAAACAAGTAATAAATAATCAAACAAGTAATAAAAATTCAAACAAGTAATAAATAATCAAACAAATAATAAATAATTCAATCGCGGCATAAATTACATAAAACTAAGGTTTAACCTTTGAATTTAGGGTTTACCTAGGCCGACAATAAAACTAGACGCGACGAGGGTTTAGTTAACTAACGAGTTTGCTAGGACGACTCTTAGCGGATAATCCTTGTGTTATTGGAGTAAACACATTATTAGACTTTGTCGACTGTTGCGCGCCGTACCGAATGTAACTTAAAAGAGTTTGGAAAAAGGTATCATACAAAATAAACTAAAGTAACTACCCGAATACTTTATCTTGGGGAATTATCGTCACTGCTTGGGCAAGCATAAGCAGTCCCAGTAACTCACCTCTATTACCAATAAGGGTTAGAGACGTTACCTTCTTCAGTTTTGGCTATAATTTTACCTGGACTAAAGCGTTCGTAAGTACATTTATAACAAGATCTACCAATAAAGGATAGAGATGTTATCTTCTTCAGTTAGACTATAATTTTACCTGGACTAAAGCGTTCGTAAGTACATTTATAACAAGATCTACCAATAAAGGATAAAGATGTTATCTTCTTCAGTTTTGGCTATAATTTTACCTGGACTAAAGCGTTCGTAAGTACATTTATAACAAGATCTACCAATAAAGGCTAGAGATGTTATCTTCTTCAGTTAGACTATAATTTTACCTGAACTAAAGCGTTCATAAGTACATTATAACGAGATCTACCAATAAAGGCTAGAGACGTTATCTTCTTCAGTTTTGGCTATAATTTTACCTGAACTAAAGCGTTCATAGTACACCTATAACGAGATCTACCAATAAAGGCTAGCGACGTTATCTTCTTCAGTTTGACTGTAATTTACCACGCACTAGAAGTGTTCATAGCACAATTATAATGAATCCTTCATTCGGCAAAGATTCATAATTGGTAATATAAGAGTAAAATCTTCCTTGGGAACTAGAAACATTCAGAGGGCAAAACTCGGAATTGTCAGAGTAGGTAGTCCGGTTTCGAACGTAGTAAGACTCGGCAAAAGTATAAACTAATACGTGATCGAACTAATAATGCGTGGAAGGAGACGACCATACCCGTTCCTTTAGAGACGAATTTGTTAGGGCTAATCGAATAAAACATAGTTAGAACTAGTTAGTCGGGGGTTAGTCAGGCTAAGTTCCAATAGGCAATACGCTATAGGGCTAGGTAATTAGGTATTCTAGGACCTTATAGAGGCTTTCATATACTAGGTAAAGTTAGTATACGGAAGCTTCGCAATGAATTAGATATGATGGATGGAGTGGTTTGCGTCAAAGAGTACCGCGCCTCTTCTGTACCTAAACCAGCGAATGAAAGTTGCCTTGAAATTAAGTAAAGTAAGCTGCGTGTGAATGTTGGTATAGTCACGAGACCGACTTACTACAGACTTAGGGTTGATAAAAGATTAAGTCCTCTATTCCCTTTTTGAGACAGAGACTGACCGACTAACACCTGGAACTCCTCTCTAGTGTTCATATTAGCTTCATTCAAGAATGTGCGTATATACATAAATATATTCCATGTATATGTATGTATATATTTGTACATAGGCGGAGGAAGAAAGTCCAAAATTAGATCGGAAGAATTTCTACTATTTGTGACGAGGTTGGGGTCACAGATCTATGCCGCATTCCCACAATACCCTGTAAGCGGTGGAAACGGTGTCCAAAATCACTGGGTAGAGCCGTTACAGTCACAAGCGAAGGAGGGGCTTGGACCTATAGCCGCAAATTCACACTGCAAACGTTAATTAGTTTTCATATTATTACGTTAAAACTAAGTTCAACATAAGTACCTACATGTTAGCTTAAGACTACCAGCTTTATTTCACTGGAGCTATTCCAACATTTCACAGTTAACATAACTATGTTAAGAAATATTTATTATGCAGAAAATACTCAGAACCTAATTGTATACGTATATTTAGATTTAGGGTGAATTGGCATATAGGGTAGAAATGGAACTTGGATGGGTACACTTACCAATAATATCTGCTTCGCTTTATTTAGCAGGCATTTTATATATATTTCATGACTCGCATATAGTTCAAGTAAGGTACTAGGTTGCACTTGTAGTAGCGATATACCTAGTAGACATTCAAACTGACATCTTCTAGATATAGCCTTCATATACGCAGGTCATTAATATCATACAAAGCGTCGATTAGGATTCGTTAGATAGTAATATTTCGCGTGACAACTTCATTCAATAAGTATATACGTTTGGGGTGAATCGGTACATTTGCTAATTTACTTTCATAGTGCGATATCTCTTAGAGAAAGCGGCATTACGTCATTACGTAGGTAGTCTTTGGGTCAGAAATGCTATAATGCAATTGCGGATTTGTTCTTTATTAACGTGAATTATGTAAGCGATGGTTAGACATATCTAAATATATATCGGATATGAGTTCTGCTGCGTTCTTAATTTAAATATAACAAATTGAGGGGGTTCAGTACAGTTAAAGAAAAGGTCTAGGGAGTTTTGTCAGTACCTAAGCATCAAAGTAAACTGTTAGTATTTCCATTCATCTACGCCAGATAGACAGGGTGAAATCTGTAGGTATGTTTCGCGTAATCTAGTATAATACTTAGTTCTACGATTAGGAAGATAGGATTAGTTTTAAACGCCTCAAAAGTTTTAGGGTTATTTTACGATCACAACATACGGTCCTACCAGCTACACTAAACGATCTATTTGGCCATATTCATTCTTCGGATCACAATAAAATTACTTATAAGGATTAAATTAAAATGGTGACAGGTGATATTAAGGATATAGGATAGAGGGTCGTTACAGTACTTTAAGATATAAGATGATTCTGATTAAATATACATCTGGCACATCATCGTACACTAAATACATTGTAAGTCTTAATACACAAAAATAATGCATGGGCATCAGTAACTGCCTAAGCACCGGTCAGAGTAACGACTGTATGATAGATGCCGGTTTACAATTTAAGAAAAAATAATAACGGACAAAGTTGACTTACATCATAGACAACAGAGTTGTCCCTAGCGTAGACGTATCCCTCACATCCGACGGTGCTGGAGGCGAAGATGTCGGCTGGACAGTAGTTTAAAGTACCGTTTGCACTTCCCGGAACCGGAGCATAACGCTCACAACTAGCGAACCCTGAAGATGTTTCTGGAACTGCGTTCAGCACCCATTCAGGTGAGAAATCATGGTCCTTGGATGTCTCCCCACATTCTGGGATTTGGCATCTGAGGAATATGCCTAATTATAAAAATGTAAATAAGAAGGGTCTGCAGCTAATTTTCTGCTAAAAGCCAAAAGCAAGCATTGGGTTAATATCATGTTCAAATAACGGGTAACTACGAGTATAAGCAAGTTATTATACTGGACAAATGATCACAATATAGTTAAGAGTATATTTTAGAATTTAAATGTGTACGTGCCCTGCACATGAATGGGAAAACATTTTTGCTTCACTACCAGGTAATTAACTTAACCATACTGTCCCTTGGTGGTACAGATAATCTCTTTGCATTGTTCAGTATGCAGCTATTTTAAAAAATGACTACGGTTAACTGTCATGGGCCTATCATATGTGTTGGGTTAACTGTATACTGCAGCATACATTTAGGGCAAATAAGTCTATTTCAAAGAACGTGAAATATCTGTTATCACAATTACAGTATTGGTAACGTAAGTGAGGTTCCATAAACGTGATTAAAGTTTTGGTTCTTTTTCAATATTATGGAAACCAAACAGGTCACAAAGAAAGCATTGTTTGTTTGCTCGTCTCGCACACGCTCCTTTTCATTCATCTGATTTACAGTAAATCTTCGCAAGTTGGTCTTGTGTGCGCCAGCGAAAATACTATATATGTTTTTGGTGTCGATTCTGTAAGCATTCCTAAACTAAAATTCTCTAAATTATGGTAGTTAGTCCTCACTTTCGAAAGACAGTACTAAAATTAGATATTTCTTTTCAATTATAGCAATTTTTAGACACATTAGTTGTCACATAACTTGATGCTTGCTAAACTAAAGTAGAATCAAAATTGAATAGAATAATCCTATTTATAGAAATGTCATTCTAAAAGTTACGTGAATTTGGATTTTAGTGTTAACAGTAGGTACCACAATAAGATAATTGTTTAAAGTAAATTGTAAAAAGGTATTCCCGGCACGTTTAGTTACTAATTAGTTTCTTAATAATGTATCTACATGTTTCGTTTTTACTATACCTGTGTGGAATAGCGGCAGCGGAAAAGATGTATTCACTCATGAAGGCCGACATGATGATGGGTATCGCGACCAGCAAAATATTGTACAGCTGGAAGCGGCCAAACTGGCCCAGCTCATTGACCAGCACATCGTCAAGGTCCAGGGCTTTCGGTGGCGCTACACTGGCTTTTCTGAACAGCCTGCTTCCTTTCCGACTCCCGCTCCCTTCCACCTCTGCAGCACTTCCTTTCCTACTGTCCGACATGCTGGTCGTCAGGAGGACTCGGAGCGAGTGAGCTTCATTCTTCTGACTGTTGCCGAAGACGTAACACAATATCAGACAAAAGCAGGCTTTAAGTTTATGGTTCATGAGATAAATAAACACGATTAAGAATTTCCTTCTTCTGTAGGTAGATTCGATTATAATCGTTTAAATTCTTAGATTAGGATCGGTTGAATACCTTTTAGGTCTGAATGAAACAACGCAGAACAACTAAGGTTCCATCGGTTGATAACGGGACATATTATTATCAACGTTCGTCATTATTTACTTGATTATAACGCTCGTAAAGTAAACAATAAACTTTATGGTGAAGGGAAATTGTGATATGTTCAGATAAAAGAATAACAAGTGATAATAAATTACAAATATTTAATATAATTATAAGAATCCTAGTAAGAACTAAAGAAATCTAGTAGTAGTTCGACGAGCGAGCGACGCGTCTCTGTTTTAACTGGCGAAATCGACTTTTATCTGTCCGTACGTTTGTAAGGTTGTAATTACGTATTCATTCACAGGTCGCATTTTACAGGCAATCTTTACGAAATTGATATGTATTACTATACAATATAATTTTTAGTCGTCGTGTTTTTTGGGTAGGAGATGCTTTTCCTAAAAAGGGAAGAAGCTTACTGCGGCGCTATTTACCGACCAATTTTGACAAAGTTTGGTACACACATTAGGTACCAAAAAATTTATAAAAGTGTACTGGCGAGGTCTTCTGTTCGCAGAACTACTAGTAGTAGATACTTTGGGGTTTCTAGACTTTACCAACATTACTTTTTATACAGAACTGAGAGACCCTCTCACCCCCTCAATCTACTATTGGATCCGATAAGATTGAACAGATGTGTCTAGTACTAATACTTATAACTAAGAAATAATTACTCTTATTCTTAAGGTGCTGTCAATTGAAAAAATGAGGGTTTTAAATCTTAGTTTGTCTCGCAGCGATTTAATTAAAATTACAATATATAATATGACATATCAAAAGCAGTTTTTATCTTTATTCACAATTGTATTTGTCATGAAACACATATCATAAAATAGCAACTTTTAATGCACATACACTGACGGATTTTTTAAGAGTGCACATTATTTTGTTAAGAATTTGTTAAAAGTTTTGACAAGATGCGTTTGCTTAATTTTAAGTAAAGGAAATTGAAGGTAGCCAAGCGCTGAGCTGACAGCGCCTTAAGACGTTATATTATTAATATTTGTCTCAGACAAAATAAAAAAGTCAAGACAGAATGTTGTGAACAGAAAAGTGAGGCCGGGTGAAACTACGCCTCGGCGTGTCCATACATATTTACATACAAAACCTACAACGAAACTACGCCTTGGCGCGTCAGTCGAACTATCGCGGCGCGTAGAAGCAACACGTAAAATTTTAATTAATATTTAATTTAAATTTATTAATTATTGATATATTTTTAATAACTTTAATATAATTTGAATTACCACGACATTACCGAGTCATGCACATGTAGTTTAGAAAACCGGCCTCACTTCTCTGTTCACAACATTCTGTCTTGACTTTTTTATTTTGTCTGAGATATTTGTTTGAAAATGCTTGTGAGTTTGACACATATTATTACTATCAAAACAGACTGCTCACGTGATGAGCCGACGTTATCCATCCACGTTCGGGTCGAGTTTTGTTTTAATAAAGATGTTTATGAAAAACGAACTAAAAGTATAATATCCTGACGACGGAAATAATAAGCACACTCACACTCATAAAAGCTCATAATATACGCCCTCCTATTATATAGGCCTTCGCCGCGGTCTGGTAATTATGTACCCAGTGACTCTCGCGTCATCAACACGAATCTAATGACTTATCAGTTATCAAAATCGGTTGAGCATACGGGGGCAATCCAAAAAACTTAATGATAAATCGGGAGATACAGTTTGGCGTTGTAGTTCCGAATCTATCCTATACATCCACATCTGAAGTATACCACTGGATAGCTAAATGATCAAAGAATCTATTACGATATACGAGAACAGAGACGTATCGCGCGCGGTGAAGGAGGAAGCACCGACATTTGAGGTTATTTTACTCGGGGAAACGTATTCGCGTACAACACACGGCCGTGTCCACGACACAGCCACATTCCATTTTTTAAGCATGTGATTGATTGACTGTGATTGACCATGACGGTTACAGTGCCACCCAGAGCTTAGAACTGTAGTGTTGCGTGCTCGTCACCCAGACACATTGGGTTTTTAGTTTCATTTGGCCAGTAACTTTTAGACCTTTACACAGTACTAAATGTTTGCGTACCATTGCTTCGCGGAAGAATATGTGGCACTGCAGTGGCACCAAATAAGACGACCACTCGAACAAGAGACCTACCCCCTATTAGGTCGGGTTTCTTTGTCTCTTACGATTCACATCGAAATGGTAGAGGAAATATTCTACTGCGTCCCTCACGGCGAAAGCGTGTATTTATCCGAATGCAACCTATAGGTTTCCTTTGCATCTGTTTGCAAGACAATATAATTTCTATGTTAACAACAGTACGACATGTAATATCGTCTCTTTTTGATCATTGCAAGAAACTGTTTACTTACTCAATTAATTCAAGTAAAGAAAAGTAAAGCAAGTAAAAAAAATTTAGTAAATATCACACGAGACATAAATAGTAATAAAAGGTCTAATATGAATGTTAACATGAATACTCGTACTATTTTTATGGGCCCAACATGTTCTTACGAGATATATAGAGTAATTAAGTCACTAAAAATACGAACGGCACGGGTTATAATGAAATTAATACTAAAATATTGAAAGAAGTGTCTGATATGATCTCACCTGTCTTGAGCTACATTATTAATTTATGTATCACATCTGGAACATTTCCAAGTGAGTTAAAAATTACGGTAATCAAACCGTTATTAAAAAAATATGACAAACAAAATATGAGCTGCTATAGACCTATTGCACTTATACCAGTAATTTCGAAAGTTTTCGAGTAAGTTATGTATAAATGTTTGTACCAATTTTTAGAAAAGTGTTCGTTGACGAATAAGTAGGTTTTAGACAGAATAAATCTATAAATCTTGCGGTTTATAAGTTCTTACAAACAATAATGATGGGCCTAGATAATAAAGACCTAGTTTCAGCTATATTTATGGATTTAGCAGAAGCGTTCGATTTTGTAAACCATGATTATTTGTTATGCAAGTTGGAAGCTTATGGAATTCGTGGTGTGCTCGCACTTTTTGAGCCGTATCTTAAAAACCGAAAACAATGCACTCAGATCACTCGCATTTGTGCAAAATCGAAAGAAGAAACTGTGTTTTCTTCTGATTACCGCGATGTTACTCAAGGTGTACCTCAAGGCAGTGTCCTAGGTCCATTATTATTCATAATATATATCAACGACTTACCTAAAGTGATTTGATCAAAACATGGTCTTATTTGCTGACGACAGCACTGTCATATTTACTGGTAAGGACAAAACGATATTAGAATTACAGATGAATGATACACTTGACTCAATATTTAAATGGCTTTATTGCAATAACTTATTTATAAATTTGGAGAAGACTAATATTATGACATTTATTGAAAGAAAACATACTTTGACAGATATTGACATAATTTATAATGGACAAAAGCTTGAAGAAGCAAAAAACGCTAAATTTTTAGTTCTTGAACTCGACAGTAGCTTAAAGGGAAAAATCAAGTCGAAAAGTATGTGATAGATTAAACCAATTTTCTTATGCACTGTATATGTTGGGTAAAGTTGTGAACCAATCTGCGGTGATCACGGCTTATCACGGTTTTGTCGAATCGGTACTCAGTTATGGCGTAATATTTTGGGGAACTACTACAGAAAGAGAGAGCGCATTCAAAGCTCAAAAGAAGTGTGAGAGCAATTTGCAAACTCAAACCACCAGATTCGTGTAAACCCTCATTTACTGCCTTAAAACTTTTAACATTGCCATGTATTTATGTGTATGAGATATCTGTGTTTGTATACACAAATATATCAATGTTTGAGTATCAAAAAAGCAAACGTCATAAGACGAAAATTTGTTATCCGCGTAACACTACAGCCCAATTAAATAAAAGCATTTTTTTGCATGGCTCCTCGAGTTTACAACCATTTACCCGAGGACATTCGAAGTTGCTTAAACATTGAAATATTTAAATTTAATCTAAGGAAACTTTTGACGCATAAAGCCTATTATAATGTCAACGAATATTTGAGTGACCTTTTTAATTGATTCCGATTGGCAATGCCGCCAGCGTTTTGGCCACTTTTCCCCCCACCATGGGGCTTATAGATTAGAATGTTATTATTTTTATTATTTTATTTAATTTTTAATTACAAATGCAAGATGTGGTTACATTTTATTCCGATTTACTTTATTTATTTTGACATTTGAAATTAATTTGATTTACGATTTATTGTGAGATTTTGTTAGATTGTGAGAGTTTCATAGAGTAAATTATATATATGTAGAATTAGTTTATTGACATTATTTGTTTTGTTTGTGACTGTATTATAATTTTATATAATTAATTCTGAATATTAAAGATACGAATATGGTAAAATAACTATAATTAAGGATTATAATATTATTATGTAATAGGTATAATTAATTACATGCTAATCGGCAGAATATAGTGATACTAGTTATAAAATATATGTATGTATCTAACATCCACTAAACCTATATTCGCAATAAACGTTTGATTGATTGATTACCACATAATTAAATACTGACTACATCTTCCCATCACACTGTACAACCGAATCTTTTCTTACCTACTTACAATGCTGAACAAACTTTTGCCGCGTCACAAGCTGGGTCAACATAATGAAACTTTAATTTCCTTACCTGCTGTTAATGTTGATGCCATTATATATGTAATATTACTACCAAAAACAGCTGCAAACCGAAGATTTAATTACCTTCGATTTGACGAGGATATTGTAGTCATGGCAGAATCCATGGATGATCTCAACACGATGCTTAAAGACCTCAATCGAATTTCCAAACGGGTAGGCCTTAATATAAACATGGTCAAGTACAACCCCAGTATCAGTTGGGAGCTCAATTCTTGAAGCTGTTAACGAATAGGTACATCGGTAAACAGGTCCAACGTCGAGAACGAGGTCAAACGTAGAATCCAACTCGGCTGGACAGCGTTCCGGAAGCTTCACGAAGCATCCTTTTCCAAAATACCTCAGTTACTCAAGACTGAAGAGATTGACCAGTGGGTGTTGCCAGTGATGACATATAGCACCGAATCGTGGTACCTTACTATGGGCCTACTATAAGCAAGCTCAAAGTCGCACAACGAGCTATAGAGAGGGGTTTGTTCGGGGTTTCCCTATTTGATCGAAAAAAAATTAGGCGATCCGTAGACGAAATAAAGTCACTGACACAGACCAGAATATAAGCCAGTTGAAGTGACAGTGGGCAGGCCTCATAGCACGCAGAACAGATGGCCGATGGAGGCGGAAGGTTCTAGAGTGGAAACCACGGATCGGCAAGCGCAGCGTATGTCATCCACCGACAAATAATCTGATAAAGACGTCGGATGCAGGCAGCTTCCAACCGGTAACCTTGGAAATTTGTGGGGGAGACCTATAGTATGTTCAGCACCGGATGTCCTACGGCTAGGATGATCATGATGGTATATAATCTTTTATAGAATCCAGTGATCATTTCTTCGGTATACTTCTCTTACCATTGACATTTATATGTAATACTACGTAAATACCCCTCCCGAATGACACTAATGTCGGACCACTACACCTGGTTCCCACTAACTTTACTGTAAGCTTAAAGACAGCACCAGCTGGAGAAAATTTTAGTAAAACTTGATTCAATATCCTCCTGGCTTACTTGTTGTAGTAGGTAGGGTAAAGGATTTTCTATATCTGTTCGTACGACTTTGGTCGTTATTTTATTTACATAAAGCATATTAAATAAATATATTTTTATGCGAACACCTCTGCCTTCAATTTAAGAACTCTTGTAACACACATTAGCCCGCGACGGGAGTAACACGTCCAGACAGGCTCCGTAGTTTCTGGTTTGACAACAGCTATCTATCCTGATGTGTAAAACCCATTCCGCGCACACAAAGCTATAAGCAAAGACACATAACACTTCAGCGAAATATAATGTTTGCACACTACTGCTTCTTCCTTTCATCTTCATGCTTGGATGCGTGTGGTACTTCTACTGCCCCAGACGGACTTTGCAAAAGTCTTTCCACTTCAGTTTTACTATAGTATAATACGTTATAGAACATGCCCATAGTGTGGCAAGAACATAACAAGTCAAGAACAGCCGCTCGACATAGTCTGCAAGTTCTCGATAAGCCCAACCCCAAGCAGCACGCACTATGAGTGTTAAAGCAAAATTCTTCAACGACGAAGGACCGAAGGCCTTTACTATTTTTCAAATCTGCAGTAGGTACCTATTGAAAAGAGGAATTATTAATTATTTATATATTGATGACAGCCTTCAGCCACCTAATCTCAATGTTATAAATTACAATAATATCTATTGTAATTTATAACGGAATCTCATTTACGTCGTATTATTTTATCTTGCAGACTTTATCGAAGCATTTGGTTGATATTTAGCTCATATACGACATAGTACCAAATCGGTAAAGTTATTCGTACATTGCACGATAAGTACCTATAACGTGTATCATATGCCCAATTTGTGTTTGAATTCTAGTCGCACAATGACCTTGATCGACAGGACGATTTAAAAATGTAACGCGATAATTGTACAGGTACCTCCTCCTTGCGTCGTATTCCTCAGTGATGAGGGTCGTGACCTCCCTTCGGAATCACCTTCTGTCGTGTGATCGTTCTCCATCTGTTTCTGTTTCTAGCGGCGTGGAGGGCGTTGTGAAACGTAGAGTCGAGCGCGGTGCGGATCCACGAGGCCTTTTCCCGTCTACTTTTCCGGTCACAATAAGTTTCTCAAGGTTGCCACTGTCTTTTCTAGCAATGTGACCGAAATATTCCAGGACTCTGCGTAGACATTCAGATGACAGCCGCGAAGAGATCTTGAGTTCTCGCAATATGGAGACGTTGGTACGGAATGCAGTCCAGGTTAAATTTGATTAAAAGCAACTTTCTTTGGGTTGATTCATGTAATGATATGAGATCGAATGTTGACTTTATGCCCAGCAACGGCGAAAATGCACTTTCGCGCTTAGTACCTACCGCATGCCTCTGCATAATATTGTAAGCTATTCCGCAGGAAGCGGATTTTTTTACAAGTGTTGTCTAAACTATTATTAGGTATAGTTATCAATGTGTTTGGTCAGCAAGCTATCGCCGCCTTTTAATGTGAGGTCAGAGTACAAGGTGCGGGAAGCACATTAAACCAATTTTCAACAACTACGAGTACACTTTGGATTACAAGCTGGGGCCTTATTAGCTACTAGTGACTGCGCGCGACTTAGTTCGCGTTCACTTGGCCTTCGGCCTCGCTATAATTGCCCACCTTATTTCGTTTAAGTAAGAACCTTCTACTAAGTATTAGAATACAATTAAAAAATAATGAAATCGGTAGAGCCGTTCTCTAGTTATAGCGTGACCAAGGAAAGGAAGGAGTGACTTCCGGCAAAGTATACATTATAGCACGCGCCTTAAGAGGATTGCATAGCTAGTACTTTCCATGCTAAAAGAGAAAACTCTTTTCTACCTCTTAACATTGTTCGATTTCAGTGATTTTTTTTCATGGAATCATGACATTGTTTACTATGCCCGTACGTTTAGATTTTTTCAGTTTTTTTAAGTTCTAAAAAAGAAAATATATAGTACTTTGAAATACTGAAAAATCAAAACGTACGGGCTTAGTAAACAATGTCATGATTCCATGAAAAAAAATCACTGAAATCGGACCTGTTTGACTCATAAATTTCATTTCTGATTCCTGATCTCATTTCTGAACGAACGTTATCTACGGAATACATCAATTTATGCAGACGTATGCTTCAACAAATACCTATGGAAGTGTTGGATTAAATCGGAAAGCATGAAAAATGTTTTTTCCTTATTCCTAAAGAATCAGAACCATCAACTCAAGTTACGTGCCCTTATCTAGTGTTTGGTGTTATTTAATTTTAACAACTTCTATAAAATGTTAAAATTTTGAACGTGGTGCATGTAACTGTACTGAAAAACTCCAAACGCAACTAAGTCGTGGTCTACATCTCGTGAGTATTAATTATAACAACCTCGAAAGTCTAAAACAGTGCTTTCCATAAAAAAGTCCTTCCAAAGATATTACTCTGTATAACGGGACAAACATGTCCATTTTGAATATTAACTATTAATGTATTTTGCTTTTAACTAAATAACTGCTATTTTACAGCTGTGAGTTTATATTGTCTCGCAGTAGGTATGAAAAGTATAGTATGCACCTCGAGGATAAAGCCTGTCTTCGTCTTGGGTGGCTTTAACCCCTCGCTTCACTCAGGTCAGGGTTCAATATACCTCCCATGACGTAAGACACTGCTTTACTCCCTCGGTGCATAATCTACTATTTCAAACTGTTGCATAGTCCTTCTCTTTGAAATCCCTCATATCATTTTGAAACATCACAATATATTTTAATAAGTAATCTTGTATCGTCTACATGATCGAAAAGAGCCGGAGGCAATTTTTGCAAGTCACGAGCTACAAACACAGGATTTTTTTCGGGATTTGTTTCCTTTAAAAGACAGACACAGTTTCTTCCCGTCTCGTTTTCTATTAATCTTCCGTTTTCCAGTCGAAATTGACTCGAACAGTAGATCTTTTGCAGATACTAATTCGGCTTTAGAAAAGGCACTGACTCATATACGACTAAGACTTTCTTCGTCCCTTGCATCAATCTTGTTGTTTATAAAGTAAGCACTTCGTTAATCACAATGGTAAAGAAGAACATTTTACTACATTAGAGTCCATTTTGTCTGTCACACGTTTGACACGTAAGTACATATAGTGTAATTTATACAACCCTTGTTTCTGTGATCTATAAATACAACTTAATTTTATCTCTAAATAACGAGCTTAAAGCACTTACCTTTTGTCAAACTATGATTATGACAAAAATATGCATAATTCATGTATTTTTATTTCATATGACATCATATCTCATTTCATAAATTCTTATTTGTATTTTATATTGAAAAACTGTTTTGATACTGACCAGCAATATGGAAAATTTAAAAAATTTAAAATAAAATGATGGAATGACACAGAAGACGTTGGTACAGGCAATTTTAGATTGGATAAGGATTAATTCCTTAGAGAAACGATTCTGATTTTAATAATAAAGGTTTTTCCGAGATTTTCTGACCCTAAGAGAATACGTATTACGTTTGGGGAAATATAGAAGAGAAAATAAAGTTCGGAGCTGATAAATGGCCCAAAGTTATTTAAAAAGATGGCGTTTTGGCATCTTAGCCTTCTCATGAATCCGGTATCGTCCTGTAATGCGAATACGGCTTGTGTCCGGTGTTCAAAGGTCCTTTCGAACCAATTTAACAGTTATATAAAAATATCATTTGGGACTCTGTATCTATATTTTAAAAAGCAAGACTGATTGAAGAAGTGTGATTTGAGAACCTACAAATGAAGTGCATTTCAGATCACGTTATCTAGCTAATATATTTATATTTCTAATGTTACTTTATATTTACTAATTAACTAGCTAGACCTTCTTCTAGGTAATGAGTGTAGGTAATCTATTACATTACACTCGTTATGCTAAATCAGTTAGGACAAAAGTTATGAGATAAAAAGGGATCCCCTTTTCAACTGCCTTTAAAATTGGATTAGGAAAATCATAACAATTTCGTAACAAAGGAGCCGATGTGTCGACGGCAGTTGTTGACGCTTCGGCGGCAGCCATCGACTTTCTAACTTTGAAGATCAGCGGCGGCCAGCGTTAGCACGCTACAACTGCAATAGTCGTAATAGGAGTAGTTTGACGGCTGCTGCCGACGCGCCAACGGCAGTTGCCTCTGCCGTTGGCGACATTCCGCTCGTGTGTAATGCCCTAATTAGTATTAATAAAGCGCAGAATACCTTCATTATCCATCAATCAATCAATTTTTTTTCAGATTAAAAATCCATTTCTTATATCTAATAATATATAAAATTATAAATTAAATAGTTTATTATTATATTAAATTGCGTAAAATCCAATTAAATAATTCTAAATCAAAACAAAATAAGATAAGGAAAGTAAATTTATACCAAGATCAATTAAAACATGTCAAAATAATAAAAAAAATATATTAAATTATTTTTTATCTTATGAAATAGTTTACATAATTTATATAATTTATTTGGCGCAACGGCGGAAAGGTAGCACATGCATCTTGATAATGTGGTTTATTTATTTTAGAAAAACATTGTGTTGACATTATTATTAAATTAGTAACTGAGGTTAATCACTTCAGAATTTGGAAAGGGTGAATTTTCATTAGCCTCAAAAATTAAACGTGCTTTAATTCGACCTAACAGTTAACTGTTTTTAAATGCTATAGGTACTTTGGTACTTGCATTACATACCAACTGTAGGTAAACGTTTATTGTTCATTTTCTGAAGTATACTTAAAGATGTTGATGTTTCTTCTTGTTTGTGTAACATGTTACATATACCATTTAATATAATTTAATAATATTACCTCAAAATAAACAGAGTATATTCTGCTAGATTTCACAGGCATTCAGTCTTACTCTTGTCTTTGCAGCTTAAGTGCAGTTAGGCACTTCTTTGAGAGAAAAAATCAATTCAATTGAATTTTTCTCTCTATAAATTTCAATTATTGTTTATTGTTTCGATTTGATTAGGTGCGAAGCGCAGCCACATCAGAGGGCAATTATTTTTTGTGTGGCGGCAGGATGAAAAGTCATTATACGAGTATATATAATAATAATAATAATAATTTATTTTCAAGTAACATAGACTCATACAACAACAATATCAATGGAAAATAATAATAATATATGTTTGAACTTTGAACTTTTGGGAATTTGGGTTAAAACCACATCTATCATAGTTAGCTGACCAGTCTTAGTTTTAAAAACATTCTGCATGACTTTTGAATTGTTTTCTACCGACTTCCAATTCCAAAAAGGAGGAGGTACTCAATTCGACAGTTTTTTTTTTATGTTTGTGTTCTCTTAACTTACGATAGGGTAAACCAATTCTTAAAATTCTTTTTTTGTTTGAAAGCTTGTGCTTTCCATGTGGTCCTATATAAGTTCATCAAAGTCGGTCCAGTAGTTTTTGAGTTGCACTCCAATAACTGATTTTACCAAAGTAATAGAACGGAAGTCGGTATAAAACTTTTCAAATTGCATTTGTTGTCATACCCCGATGCGGTGCGGAACATTTTTTGCTGACTTGAACTTTATCTTCATATTAGTCTGTCAAGAAACAGTTCAAATATACATACAGAGCGATAAATCAAAGTTAAAAATAAAACTGCTTACCATCGAAGGAGCGGGCGTTCACCTTCGGAATTCGGAACCCGCAGGTGAACCCTCCGCCTCTCTGACTCTCCATAAATTATATAGACAGAACACAACTGGCCACTTGTAAAGTTTAAAACTTTAAATAGGGCTTCATCTGCCAAATGAGCCTAACCATTTTAATAACTTCAAATAATGTATTTTTTTGTGATTTTGATGTTGTAACCAATTTATTTAATCAATAAACGTTATTATTATTATTTTATGTATGTCTCTCATTTCATCCGGTCCTTTACAAAGGCATAAGTGGGGCTGTAGCCAACACTTAGACGCCTGAATGGTATACCTTGGAGCTTTTTGGTACTTGCTCTTGCGTCTCCAACCTCCCCCCAGCTATTGCAGGCAAGCACGGGGTCAGAGGTCTCATTTAGCCCAAGGGGAAATCGGGGCCTATTGTGTCGCCACTTACCGACGGCTCGCCACAAAGCCTCCATATTATCTCATCGCATTTATTTAACGGATTTCATCCGATCCTTTACAAAGGCCTTATGCCTTTATAGCTAGCGTTTAGAGGCCTGATTGTTATTAAATAAACAATTTAGTATAAAAAAGCATTTGGCATGAAGGTGAAATGGTATAGCTATTGCAGAAATTGGTAACATAGTAGGGCTATTGACATGAAATAAAGGAAAGGGCACAACTACGACACATTTCAATTTTAGTCTAACCTCAAATATTTACGCAGGTGGTGATTTGCACTAAACAGGCTCCCATAAGGGATTTGTTAAATGTGCATTTTTTATCGCCAGGTTTTTTTTCCTAATCGCATTTTGCCACGATCGTGTCTTCGGATCGGGATGTGTGCTGTACGTATGTTATCCTATAGGTGATTTGCCTAGTGGCATGATGATTTAATCGCTTTTTGGTCTAAGTATTTAGACACATTGTTATACATTTTGTCTAACAGCGTATTTATTGGCGACGAAAGGGGCAACGTATGTGTGGAAGGCTTATGGGTGTCGAGAGGTGTGCTGCGGTTCCACTAGATAACTACTTCCGGCGTTATTATTGTTAAAATAAATGAATTTACAATGTGCATATTACAATAAAACTGATACTTAGCTAAACCATCATAAAACTTTACATATACTCGTACCTACTACAGAATAATAATATACAAATTTAAAAAAAATTACACCAACTTCCAATATATTTTACGATCCGATTAATGAATATATTATATTATCCAAAAAAAAACTACAGTTTGATCTTGATATTGATCAAGATCAATATGTAGAACCAATTCATTTTTTGATTTGTAAGTATCACCACAGTATATCCCGCTAATAAGACAAATGAGTTTCACACACAACAACTAAAAAAGAGAGACCGTGTAAAAATAATAAAATAGTTAAAATTTACTATATCCTTTCATTTTTAGTAATGCGTTTTTGTGCAAAGATTGATCTTTATCAGCAACATAATCCATTAGTTCAATAATACAGGCTGTCTTTTTTTCAAATCGGTTTTTGATTCCATCTATTACGTAATAAATCAATCCAATCGTAGCCGGTCGCGGACAAACCTGTAAATACCTAGGTATTTTTAAGTACATACTTAAGTTCCTAGGTACTTCTATGTACTTTTTTGTCAGTATTTGTATATGTTATGTATTGTGATGTCTTGAATAAAATTATTTTCTTTCTTTACTTCAGAAAAAAATATTTTTGTAAAAGGCGCAATTCATTGAAATAAGGTTGTAAGTTGTTCGTGAATAAAAACTTCCACTACAACTGCTACTGGAATTAGGAACATAGCTGTATATAATGTAATAACATACATCAGAAAAATTATTAAGTACTCTTCTCTTTGGCAGTCGGGTTAAATCAAGACTGTACCGGAACCTACTTAGTTTCTTTATTGATACTTCCCTTGCTGCAAAACATTCAGGCTACATTACCGCTGCCTGATTTTGTGCAGTACGTATTCGTTACCATTCATATCGCAGTCCTGGTAAAAATGTGATATACAGATAACAATAAAATTGAACTACGACAAATATTACGCACAAGATCTAATCTGTGGTTACATCTGTGGTTGTGTGGATTCCTATTTTTTGTCGTTTTACCAACTTTTTAGTAATTCACGGAGGAAGTAACTTAATCAACTGAAAAATTAAACAATTTTGTTGATGGTGATGACATCCCCACTGTCCTAAAACACGCACAGTGCTTGCTTTATGCTGATGATCTGAAACTCTTCACTGAGGTCAGGAACTACGCTGATTGCGTTGCCTTGCAGCGGGACGTTGATGCAGTTGTTCAATGGTGTACAGTAAATGGCATAGAACTTAATGTCCCTAAATGCTGCGCAGTGTCTTTTGGTAGAATATGGCATCCAATCAGTCACGAGTACAAAATAAATGGTGACATTATAACTCCCTCGACTCTCATGAAAGACCTGGGTGTTATATTCGACCAAAGGTTAACATTTCATGACCACATCAACATTCTAGCGAAGGAGTCATTTAGGCGGTTGGGTTTTGTCCTCAGGAACTCCAGGGACTTCCATAATCCTCGCGTCATCTGTTATTATTCTACTATACTGATATTCGAATCTTTGGTACGTTGCAAACTGGAAAGCTCCATGTGTGTGAAGAGTCCCCATGAGAAGAAATACATACTTCAACTTGAAAAGGTGCAAAAAGCGTTTTTGAGATACTTGTATAAACAGGTTTATGGATATTATCCCTTTTTGTTTTTGGCTACCCTTTGGCCTACTCCTTGAGTATCAGACAGGAAATGCAGGAATAAAAAATCAGGTACAAGATACTACGCGGTGATATTAACGTGCCTGATTTGCACAACAAGTTTATGTTGCACAACAAGTGCCAAATTTATGTGCTAATTTACTTGTATGTTTGTAACCACACAGCACTGAAACGGCTTGACGGATCGACATTCAATTTGGAATATAATAAAGTTTACACACTCCTGCTCCGCACTAGGATTTCCTGTGTCGCGAGAGGCACGGACATGCAATAACACCATATCCATATCCAAAACCTAATAACAACTACTGCCGCAGTAGATATCATAAGCTTTTGCCGAACACCGTTGTCGTACAGTGGTTCACTCAAACTCGTCTATTCCGCGCACTCTCACGGCACTGAACGCTCAAAGCCAGCTCCGAATGTGATGTGTTTGGTTGGAGACGGATGGTTGGACGTAATGTCGGCGTTTTTAACTTATTGCGAGAGAAATAAATGATCGAGTTAATGTAGTTTTAAATGTTTAATTTATCTGATTTTTTACATTATGTTTTAAAAATTATATTTATACTAAATCTCTATTTGATGAATGTGATATGAATAATTTGTAACATAATATTTAATTGTTTATTAGTAATGTGTGTTTCTTGATGTAACTGGTAAACTGCCGTTTTATATAATTAATAAATAAAAAACAAAAATAAATGAGGAAGGTTTTTAAAATTAATTTAATTTATATCTTATTTCATTTCTGTATTATTACAATGTTTTAGTAGTACATACATTTATATTGTAAAAGGTTTTATTATTTAACTAATGTAATTATAGCAATAAATAGTACATTAATATTAAATATAAGTCATAATTATTATTTCAACGATTATTATTATGTGGGTGGGTGAAAGAAAATATACATATGCGCGAATCTTTAAAATATTTGTGGAGTTTGCATGAATATCTAAATAATAAATTACCTAGGTATATAAGAACATTTTCTCTTAAAAATAACTTGCTCACTAAACTCGATCGAGTTTATATACAAAAATACATCCTTTCTTCTTACCACAACTTTTAACTCTAATCAGTATTTCGTGTCTAGAGGTACACTTTTTTTAATTGTATGGATTCCATTTTAGTAACATTAAAATTGCCTACGACATGACTTATTACTAGCACTGTTATTTTTGTATAAAAGGTATGTACTAACAACTGGCAACACAATCTTAAAATCACTAGTTATACATAAACAAACATATGGATGGACGTAAAATTTAATACGATGGTATTAAAATAACTTTCTTAATTAATTTGACTAAGTAAGTCCCTTTATAGTATAATGTTATAATTAAACCTCTTGAAAATGAACAATAATCTCATGTATACTGCTTATATTTACAAAAACTTAAATAATAACGTGTGTTGCCCCATTTTTAAAAATATAATTTGTAAATACATGTAACACTGACCACAGGTAAAACTGGGGGCTAGAGGGACTAGAGGGGCTAGAGGTAGCGCTGGTTGGCTACCAGTCGTATTCCGTCCCCCGCCCCGATACTCTGTCTCTGTCACATGTGCGTGACTGTACCCATGCGCAGCTGTCCCCTCCTCACTTCGCTCAGCGCTAAACTTACGTGCCGCTACCTGTACTTAGTTTATATCTATGCACGTTGAACTACATGCAAACCTTGCAATCAGTATTTGGATGGGTGGCCGCCAGTGTATTATATTATTCAGCTAGGGGCTATCGGTTCCCGATTTATCCCGAGTTGTTAGGTCAGATCGGAGGTGATCGAACGGCCTAAAAATCCCGGATTATGATGCTGCTTTCAAACAAGCAGAAATGTTTATGTTGGGTGTTGAATGATTGTGTATTACGTTATTGTTTTGTCCATGCGTCCTACGATGTGGTGAAGGAAGTCCTATTGTGCAATATCAGTGTCTCAATGTTTATTATAGATAGTACTTATTAATGAGCTATCAACCTAATGTTTCGTTTGTTGTTTCTAATTGTCCTGACTGCTCCAATTGAGAATGATTTCTCACCTGGTGGTAAGAAATGCAGTTATTTATAAGAGTGACCTAAAAACCTATGTTTTAGATCATTAAGTTTATTTTTTTATTTTAATTAGTCTCGTACTTTGTACATTTGCCATTTCTTAAGTTAAATGTATTATGATATTATTTATCAAGTTAAATTTAGTTTTCTAGTAATCAGTCACATTAATAAGTCAGTCATTACGTCACTGTCCTGTTTAAGCCATGTTCTAGTAAAGCGGTGGATGCATTGCTAAAACTTTCTAATGCGAGTGACGCGGAAAACACAAAAACAATGTTTCATGATTTTGTTCAGTTTGCCTACACTCCTGCAGCATTAAGAACACTTAACGCTTGATACTCCACCACTATTACACGTCAACACTCGAAGAAACACAAATGGAGGAAAGTCAAATAAAATAGACGATAAGCATTGCTGTGCTGGGGTTCTTCCCGCCATTCCTTTTAGTATTTCGTCAACACTCATTCAAAAGCAACTACATTAACCAAAGTGATTTTGAATGAAATATTTCATTAAAAACCACTTTGGTTTTTGTATGTGTTCTTGTAAGTTCTTAAATCTATATCTTATGTCTCTTCTACTTTTCCATGTGCTATGTACAGCCGTATATATTTCATCTAAACTAATTATGCTTAATAAGTCTACCTGCTATTATGTCAACTGTCGCTGAACCAGAAACAATCGAAAGTCTATTGTTATCCTGGTTAATGACAACTGTAGGGTGGTAAACATAGTTAAGTGGTCCTTTGAGCCGGATATGAACCAGCGACCGAGGAATTAAATATTTCTAATCATGTTATACTAAGTCAAGTTATAGTGCGGCAATGTGCACCCAGACATGGACGCAGTGGTCCCTTTACTCGCTCCAAGTCCAGTTTCAGCACGTATCTATTACTATTAGTTCAAGCATAGAATACTTCTTTAGTACCAGATCCAGCTAAGGTTATTAAGTCCAACTTAAGTATAAGTTTAAGCTATTCCACAACTACGTCAGTCGGTTTTTGAGTCATGGGTGCGCCAGAAATGTTTTCAGCCTGGGCTACGGTGTCGGGTAGCTTGCTGCGAAGGGTCTCTGGCGTGAGCAGCATCAGGAAGCCAGAAGTAGCTGCCATAATGCCGAAGATCAGGTATGGTAGAGACTCCATGTACGCCATCTGTAAAAGAAAGCGAAATTATATTTTCTCGATGTATGTTTCTTCCTTAGCTTTTTGTTGGCCTTGTAAAGATCTTTTCCGTATCCATGCACATATTATGTATGTAGGTACACTGTAAACTGATGCACTAAATGTTTCACAAACAATATCGGTAGATGACGCTTTACTCAATAGGGATATCCCCTTAGGATGTGTTTTATTTACCAAGAGAGGAATAAATCTGGTTATTGTAGCAGGGGAATGAATGAATAAAAGTTTAATTGTATAGAAATGCAATGCATAAAAATAAAAGCATGAGCAAAATTATATGGTCTTGAATGGCGTCTAGCCTTTGATTGGATATTTGGGTGATAGGTACTGGACCTGCGTAGGCGTCAAGTGTGGTACTTATCATCAGGAAGAGTTGCTCATTTCGTCACTTTAGTGCAAGAAGTGTAACTGGGTAAATAAGGGATATGATCTCGATATGATAAAAAGCAATCAATTAGGTAAGTTTCACTGACCAGTAGTGGAGTTTGTGGAGCCAGTAATGATCCCACGCGGCCAAACATGGAGCACGCGCCCAAAAGAGTGTGGCGTGCCTCCGTCGGGAACAGCTCCGATGTGTAGATGTAGATGCTACTGAAAGCCATGCTGATAGACAGCTTGCCGATCATGTTCAACGTGATTTGCAGCCATGATATTGCTGAAAATATTCTACTCTCTACAAACTATCTACAAGCAGGGTTCTACTCCTAGATGGGCAACAATATATTGTCTGTTAAGTTAGTATAAATAATTATGAATAAATGTGAAAGCAAAACTACTGGCTAATATACTTAAGATTAAAGATCCGAGAGGATGTGTTATGGCAGCTATACTTGACTCATTCTATATCTAGTATGCTACTACTTTTGATCCCATCATCATCGATCATAAAGTGGTGTAGTGGTCAGACGCCTATTAAATTATGGAAAACTATTAATTTTATGGTTTCTACTGTATTATAAATGTTTGGCGAAAAATCTACGACAAGAAACTTACCGGCAGGAATGAATGGTAATGTGATCAATGCAACCCCGCAAATGAAAAACGCTGTGATGATGGACTTTTTCCTGCCAAACCTGTCCAAGGTCAGGAAGCTCATGAAATATCCAGGGATCTCGACCAGCGAAGTCAGGATATAGTTCACGTACATATTTCCCGCCAGAGATACAGAGTTGATGGATAGTCCATAGTAGACAAACGTCAAGGTAATCCACCAGAAGGAACAAATGCACACCCGTGTCATCAACGTCTTCGATTTTAAAACTTGTATGAAAATCGATGGCTTTTTCGGCTCGTCTATTCCGAGATTTTCAATGGGTGATACAGGTTTCATTGGTTCTTCACGTTCTTCTGTTAGCATTTTAATTGATTCTGGGGATAGTTTCTTTTTATTCATTGTTGCAGCTTTGAATATAATTCTGGTAGCTTCTTTCTTACGGCCTTTGCTCAGAAGCCATCGCACACTTTCTTCTATGCAGAAATAGTAGACAACAAAGAGAATAGAAGGTGCGTAGACGACAAGCGTGAGGGTACGCCAGTAGGGGAATGCCCAGGCTGACAAAGCCATGACTACCTGCCCAAATGCAAATGTACTCGAAATGATGTTGCCTCCAAGAACGCGACACTTCTGTCCAACCATTTCAAGTGCTGGAAACAAATAATACAAAGTTATGAATTAAAAAATATCTGCTCTTGAGATTAAAAAAACTGTAAACTAACAGGAACACAAATGTTGTAGTCGAAACAAACACAACAAATCACTTTTTAAGGTCCAAGTTAGGATACAGATAAGTCGTTTGCGTGTTATCAAACACAACGCTTGTTCATAAAACCTGCAGTGGCACCGAAAGTTTGAAAATTTGCTTGAGATTTTACATCGTCACAAAGTGGCATTATGCTACTAGTTAATTTCGATTCCTTTCGATTCACTTGTCATATTGTCCTTTAAAATAGTACTATATTAATGCAACATTACCAACAAAACAGTCTTGCTGAAGAACTGTACCACCAAACTCCTCTCTTTGCTTTCAGTTAAGGGCATGTGGTACAAGGTTCTTGCTCTTTTTTATACTCAAGAGTTCTCTCTGACTGGGAGAATGTTGACTCGAAAACATTGAACGTAGCTTTATGAAATCTACATCCAGTCCACATAGAATAAATATTAAATTACCAAGTATAAATGCCGTGCTGTAGACGGCACCACCACCGGCAGCCTCGAGGAACTCGAACGTCAGATACATGGGATAGCTGTTACTAAACGCCCGAATGACACCTAACACTCCAGCTGCAACAGCTGTGACGATAAGCGTGGTTTTGCGCCCGAATCTGTAAATGAACGTTTAAAATTTGATAGAGGTGGTTTGTTACATACCTTTGATGGATAATATGGTAAGCCTGCCCATTACAATTAATCATCATCATCATTATCTCAGCCGTAGGACGTCCTCTGCTGAACATATGCCTCCTCCACTAATTACCAAAAGGGCTGGTTAGAAGCGACCTGCATCCAACGTCGTCCATCTTTGCGAAGTTTATCAGGTCATTTGTCCACCTTGCCGATGGACAAGCTACAACGCTGCACTTGCCAGTCCGTGGTTTCCATACTAGAACCTTCCAGCCTCGTCGGCCATTTGTTTTGCATACTATGTGGCCTGCCCATTGCCACTTCAACTGGTTTATCTTCTTAACTATGTCGGTGATTTGGTTCGTCTACGGATCCCCTCCTTTCTGATTCGATCACGTAGAGAAACCCTGAGTTTGGCCCTCCCATAGCTCGTTGTGCGGCTATGAGGCTATAGTAAGAGACCACGTTTCAGTGCCATATATCATCACTGGCAACACACCGGTCAAAGACTTTTGTCTTCTGTTATTTACAGTAAAGATATTATTGCTGTACTTTGATCGCCATCTCAAGACATTTGCTAAAAAATCTCATTCACAATCCTCTTGTCTACTGATGAATATATACCTCTGATACTTATGGTATAGAGCTTGTATAAAATAGGTATACCTACGGTAAAATACCATCTTGAGCAAGATGTTAGTTGTAGGAGTTGCTACCAAATGTACCAGGTGCAGGTATTAGATGGTAAGCTACAGATGGTAAATACATGATACTGTTTTGGGTGGCACAACTACAGTGCCAGATCTGCCTTGAAGCAGTGGTTTCAGGGGTTTCCCTTCCTATACCGTGATAATATAAACAAAACATTTATGAATGAAACTCACGTAAATTTACGTCTGTGGTAGGCAAAGGGTTAATGTAGCTTAGCTAGTAAAATTACTATGAAGATGGGACTTAAAAACCAATGTCCGCGGTTGAGCTGACTATACTGCCCTGCAAACATCTTGCAAACTCAGACATGTTCTACGGCATGATCGGTATTCCCTCCTGCAAATCATCATGATAGGAAATGTACCCGGGAAGCGTAAATCGGGTAGACAAAGTAGTCTTGGCTCCGTAATATCAGGGAGTGGGCAGGGATTAAGACCGTGGAGCAATTGTTCAGATTGGCGCTTCACAAGACAAAACCCTGGTTTGCATTTCATCATACCAAGGGCACCACTTAGCCATCTCGTCACTATAGATATTAAGTACCAAAAAACATTATTCAATGACATTTTTGTCGGATCCGAGAGAAATTGCACTACAGTGAGGAGTTCTTTACAAGTATATAATCTTCGATTAAGTGTGTACATACTTGATCGAAGTATAGGACGATACAAGGCTGAAGAAAAAGAAGTGTAGGTACTTACGTATCAGAAATAACAGAAGTAACAATAAGGGAAGCGAAGACGCCTGCATTGTGTATGGTCCCCACCAGGGTACGTTTCCACTCCTCGCACGCCAGATCGAACTGAAATAGGTATAGTCAACAAATTAATCAGTAAGTTTTTTTTATTGAAAATAAGGTTTTTTTATTGATTCAGACATTCAGACAAACCATTTCCCCGCCTTGTCGCTTAATTGCGTAAAAAATACGAACAAATTGCTATACGAAACTATTTTCAGGCCAGCACCGAAGAGATAATTGGGAAAATGCCTTCAGATATTATATTCTGTTTATGTATAAACTTGTTACATATTGAACTATATTATTTGAAAATATAAATATCAAAGTCAAAGTCAAAACGACTTATTAGTCTTTGCAAATCTAAAACTAGGTACCTACAGCTATCCTCTTCTTAATCCTAGTTTTGAAAGGGTGGTGATCAATAGTTAACTAACATTTATGTAAATTTTTACAAACATACATTATAAGTATTTGCAAATATAACGAAGGCAAATTGAATATATTATTTCATTTAACAAATCTATCAAAGATTCGCGCAGACCCATTTCGTATAAAGCTCGAATAGCACGTGTTTGTAGGATAAAGATGGTCTCTATATCAGCCGCTTACCCCATAGAAATAGCCCCTATAGCGTAGCAAGAACCGGCAAAACACTCACGTTTAGGATCGAATACGATGACCCGGGATTCGAGCATGTCAGATCATCTTCATGGCTTCTAGCTAATTATAAAACAAACCATTATGGATGCTACTAATGACGCTACTAAATCTAGTAGCGTCATTAGGGTTAGTCGTAAAACAAATCATTAATCTACGATGTATTCTAAGATAGTCAGATGTCGAAAAAACAATTACTAGCTATTTATTTTAATTCTTATGTATTATATTATTTCCTTGCGAAGTCATCACCAAGGTGTAGTTTATGAACGTAACTAAAGCGAAACGTTTTTATGGTCACTTCTTGCTAAGAACTACATAAATCTGCTTCTGAAGTGTAGGTACCTACCTACTTATTCCAAGCAAAATATATAATACTAGCTGCGCTGGGCGGTTTCACCCGCGCGGTGATGTGTGTTAATGATGATAAATCAAATATAGCGTATGTTACTCCCGCATTATGTAGCTTTCTACTGGTGAAATATTTTTTTGTACCGGTTATGTAGTATTTGCCTTTATTCGTTACAAACGCACTACGTCACTATTGCATATTTTAAAATGAAAAAGTAGTTATTGTGACATAACTGTAATAGTACATATAGTATTCCGGATTTTATTGTAGATATTGATGTTTTCTATAAAACTGCAGTAAATTACATTGCTCTATTGTCAAATATTTTCGCAGCGTGCGCGATATAAGAATACTTTTTGGTATGTTTTTCATACCTTGGGATGACTCACGGATCTCTAACTTTTTGAAAATATTATTATAGGCCATGTTACTCAGTGATAATTGCACTACAGTGAGTAGCTTTTGAACGGCAAAAGAACATTTGAAATCGGTCCAGTAGTGTTAATGTTTATTCGTTACATACAAATACTTCCTCTTTATTGTCCTACTAATATTAAAATCGTGAAAGTTTGTGAGCATGAATGTATGGATGTGTGGATGTATGGATGTGTAGATCTTTGTTACTCATTCACGTTCAAACAGCGGTGGCAATTTTAATGAAATTTGGTATGATAGATGAGGTAGATGAGGCGCTAGATTAACACATAGGATCACCACGCGGGTGGAAAAATGTATGGGCTATACAAAATTCGGAGATATTTATTTAGCTTTGTATGAAAAAAATACTAAAGCAATAAAAATTTCGATACTTCGCCTTGTAATTCCTGACTAGGTATATATGCACACCTGTAACAAAAGCACCAAGTGGTATTTCGGAACGAGTGGGACAAAATAATCGGTCATATTGTGCGTAGAAGCTCCGACAACCTTGAGTGTCTTATAGTAACCGGCAAAATTGAGGGTAAAAGACCAAGAGGACGAAGCCCTAAGCGATGGACGGATCAGGTATTGGAACAGCTGGAGATACATTTCAGCACATCAGGTGAGCAACAGAACTCGGTGGAGAGAAACAGTAAACAAACTGCAACAGAAGAGTCACGATCCTCAGTAATGAGGGAACGATTAAGGATGGGACACATATACAAGTTTTATATGGTGGTGGTACGTGTGGCGCGTCGTCCTCTTCCCTCAAATATGGTTGAGGAGGGCGATGGCTGGCACACGTGTCAAGCTCGTGAACGGGCGCTGCTTGCGGGAGCCGGTATGCTCTCAGTATGTACGATATTTATAAATTAGATATATTGTCTGTTTGTGTAAAAAAACATGCCCTCCTGGCCTCTTCTTAAAAATATTATGGCATCTCAGGCTAAAAATCAAAAAAATGTTTTGTGCCCTTTCAGGCCCTTGTATAAGTAATCGTATATTTGCCCCTGAGGCCGAAAAACTGTGCCCCTCAGGCTAAATAAGTTTCAAAGTGCCCTTCAGGCCTTCACAAATTTTATTAAAAAAAAAGCTTTACGTGATCTTCAAAAATGTCCTCCTGTATTCCTTTAGTATTTATAAAAAAATAAAAACTTTAAAATATAAATGCAAACAATGCCACGGACCCATTGATTGTTGTCTGTGAACAAGAGCATTAAAAAAATACAAGTTTTATATCACGGCTCGTAGTAATGAGCGTAGTACCGTGTATATATGAATGGATATATGGTATATGGAATAGGGAATCAGAGGAGTCGCTAATGACTGGATAAAAAGTTTTTTGGTGGATCGTTGTCAGTGCGTTTAGATATCTAAAATTAATAATGGCGTTAAAGTTTCGTGTAGATCAAATTTTAAAATAATGGATTTGGTGTTCCGCAAGGAAGTGTGTTGGGACCATTTTTGTTTTTAATGTACATTAATGATCTCCCAAATATCACTCACCATAAAACTATTTTATTTGCGGATGATACTACTTATATTGTCAAATGTGAATATAAAGAGACATATGAGCATGATATCAATATAACACATGATAAGATAATTAATTGGTTTGGTAATAATAATTTAAAAATTAATGTGAATAAAACTCAGATGATACAATTTCAAACTCATAGGAGACAACATATCAATCTGAACGTAAACTATAAAACATTAAAATAGAGGAAGTTGATACTGCAAAGTTTCTAGGACTAAAGCTTGATAAGCACTGTAACTGGAAGGAGCATGTCACATATGTCTGTAATAAACTAGACCAATTTGTGTTTGCTAGTAAAAGGTTGCGTCAAACCGTATCCACGGAAACGGCACTAAGTGCATACCACGGATACGTTTCTTCGGTGCTTTTATATGGCATTTTGTTGTGGGGAGGCTCGGCTGAGATTGAGAAAGCATTTCATGTGCAAAAGAAATGCGTGAGAGCTATTTGTGACGCCTGGTTTATATACAGTTGCAAACCACTTTTTACAAAATTCCATATCTTGGCGCTGGCCTGTATGTACCTATATAAAAGAACTCTGTGTTTTTGTAAAAATGTATCCTCAATATTTCCAAATGTATTCTGAAACGCTTGGTAGAAACGAGAGAAATAAATTTAAATTACATAGGTGTGTATCAGACATATATAAAAATAATGCTTATATTAGAGCTATCGAAGCATATAATAAAATACCTAATCAATTTAATGAATTGCCGTTAACTATGTTTAAAAGAAAATTGACATTGTGACTCTCCGAAAAATGTTTTTACAGTTTTAAGGAATTTGTGACTTATAAAGAAAATACATCATATATTTGATTAATGTTAAAACATTTTACTGACAATATACTTAAATTTTTATTCAGGTTTATTTTGACATTTATAGTTTATAAACAATTTAATATTTTTTGACATTCATTATATAAACTAATTTTAATTTCATACATTTCATCTACAATAATTTTATATTTACTAATTTAATAATATGCACTAATTTAAAAAAAATATATTTACGCACCATTGTTATGGTAAAATGTGACTGGACTTTTATTTGTTGGACATCACAATGTAAGGTGAAGGTTGTCTGAAAGAAATCGCTATATGCGATAAAACCGCCCATTATACTACCCTAAATTAAGATTATATTTTGATAAGTTACTTTTTGTATGTTTGGTTATGTGCAATAAAGAATTATTGTATTGTATTGTATTGTATGTAACTACATTCTTGTAAATAAATGATTTGTATTTGTATAACGTGCGAGTACCGAGTATATAACGTAATACATAAAGTAGTAATAACGAGACGGCAAGACACCTGATGGCAACACCACCCCTGCCTTATGTGAGTTGCAATGCCTTCAGGGGCCGATATCACCAACTGGATTGCAATCGAACCGCAGTTGAACGGACCCGTTGCGTCCCAGAGACGTATATGTATATACGTCAGTTTCATTCATAAATCTTTTGTTTTAATTATCACGTTATAGGAAGGATTAATGCGTTCTCTTATTCTGATATTGAAAAACAATCCAGCTGCAGTTACGTTTCTATTGACGCCAGCTATCGATCAAACTTCATATTCTACAAGTCGATAGATTATGTTTGTATATAGTAACGTTCAATGTACATATTTATAATAAAGAGCACTGTTTTAAGACTAAGTTACGTTCCAATTTGTCTATAGAAAAAGTAGAATGGTTTTTGGGTGATTGTTGAACGACAAGCTGAGTAGAACTGCAGTTGCAGCGATACAGATTCATGAACGTTGTCAAATAGTAGAATTGTTTTCCTGATCTTATCCTAATTGGTGTGACTCCAATGGGTCGTCACCTAGAGAGTAGAGACATTGGTTGCTATCGTATCCATAGATTTCAGTTCGACGACTCCAGTCATAATACTTGCCACCAGAACCAACCAAGATTCTACGGTGGAAGCTTTAGAGATCTGAGCTTATTAAGTTATGGGTAACGTCGTGTTATGAGATTCTAATCGCGTAGCATGTAGATTTCGGGCATGTCCGATGCCCATCCTCAGGGATATTAAAGAAATGAGTTTAAATCACGAGAATTTTTAAAAGTAAAATAAAATGGCGTATGTTTAGCTTATCATCCAGTATAGTAAGATAAAGTCAAAGAAATACTGTATGACACCAAAGTAGTAAATGATCACCGAAATTAAAACAACATTTTAATGAGAAATTGAAATGAAACACAATGTATATAAAACACTAATGCCCGTTTTCACCAACATTTTAGGTGACACCTTAGCCAGTTAGGTAACACTTAGTAGTACAAAAAGTCACCCACTTGGCTTAGGTGTTACCTTAAATGTTGCTGAAAACGGGCCTTGATATAGCAAACTATAACCACACCTAAAAATTTGGTGTAGTAATGTATGATTACATTTTGAATTGCAACTTTAGACGTCGGCCATTGAATAAAGAATAGTAGACCGGCGACGTTATTTTTTGTTTTTTTTATTTATTTTTTTTAATTATTTAGCACGACGAAGTAGGTATTATTTGATGATCATTATTTTTAAACTCAATTAGATGCTTGTGCTACTGACGTATCTAAAACGGTTTGCGAAAGTTAACAAAAAGGCACACCTGACTAGGTGTGCCTTTTTGTTTAACTTGTAGTAAAGTCCAGTAAAGTGACTACTTTACTGGATGTTTTTAAATAAATGATTGTTAGGAGTTGACTGACCTCAGCAACAATGGTGTAATGGGTCTCGTATATCCACGCGGAACAGGTCTTAGTCTCGTTCATGTGGAAGCTGGTGGAGGAGCACTCCCCGTCCAGGGGCACGAGCCGCTCGCAGCGTCCTCCCCTCTCCGGCAGCGCCCACAGGCCCCAATCACCGGTACCGAACTCGGGGGGAGATGCCTCGCATTCTGGAACTTTACACCTGGAAAATGAGAAATGGAATATTGTATTGGTATACTTGTATACTCCTATCTCTGGGAGGAAGGCTCGAGTCCCAGCAGTGGGAAAAAATAGGCTGATTATGATTATGATATTTTGATAACACTCCGCATATTCACTATAATTAATTATCCTATACTTTAGACCGGCATATTACTGATTATATATATGTCTGTCTGTCTGATTATGTAAACGCTGTCTACTTTCACGTCACGGGCCGAGCCTAGTGGGAGGTCTCTAAGTTATCTTGGGAAAAAACTGTATCATTATAGAAATGTTATAAAAGCAAGTAGTTTGTAAGTTTCCTCTGTAAGAATTTTTTTGGAAATTAAATTATTATTTCTTTTATTCGAAACAAAATCTCGGATTTCATCCGGTCTTTTACAAAGGCATAAGTGGGGCTGTAGCCAACACTTAGAGGCCTGTTTGGTATAAAAATACAAAGGAGTATAAAAACAGAAAAAATGTTGGATGAAGGGTAACATGGTACTTATAACTATTACAAATATGGGTAAAATGGCCAGGCTATTGAAATGAACTTATTAGTGATAAGGAAGATAGTGGGCTATGGAAGAGACTACGGCACCTGCCAATTTTAGTCTCATGATAAAATATTTAGGCAGGTGGTGACTTGCCATCCACTAAACGGGCCCCCATAAAGGCCACCATGAGTGGTGACAAAAGGGGCAACGTTGGTGTGGATGGCTAAAGAGTGTCGAGAGGTGTGCTGCGGTTTCACTAGAGCGCTACTACCGGCGTTATGCCCTTTAACACTTCCACCCTTGGAGCTTTTTGTTACTTGCTCTTGCGTCTCCACCCCCGGACGGCCAATTAAGGCAAGCCGGGGGTCAGGGGTCTCATTTAGCCCCAGGGAGAATCGGGGTCCACGGTGTCGCCACTCACCGACGGCTCGCCACAAGGCCGCCCCTGCGGGTAAGTATTATTATTATTATTAAATTATTATTATTATTATTTTTATTAAAAAAAAATATTATTATTCCTTTTATTAAAAAAATAATATTATTATTCTCTTCATTTAATTATTATCACGGATTACATCTGGTCCTTTACAAAGGCATAAGTGGGGCTTTAGCCAACACTTAGACGCCTGTTTGGTATAAACATTAATTATTATTTTTATTATTTTATTGCAAGTTGAATTTTAGCTCAGTCTGTAATGCTGTAATTCAAACGTACAATAGATGATAAATAAAATGCAATATAGATAGTTACTCATATTTCTTTGTCTTGTAAATATAATAATAATAATAAATGTTTATTGTGTTTCCACATACATCATTATGAACATTTACAATCAAGTAGGGCTTATCAAAAGAATACACTCCTGGTTGGAAAAACATTAATACCCAAACTAGGAGACCTCATTATAGATATTTTGACATACTGCCTTCATATCCGAATGCGGCGAAACCAAAATGGAGGGTTATAATTTGACCCTCCATGGTTTTCGACCTCAAACGATTTTGATGGCTTGATACGTACTAAAAAATATTAAGCTAATAGATTGTTTTCTTGTTACCTTTACTTATCAAAAAATACTATTTAAATATACGGTATTTTTTTGCTAGTAATCTCGATTTCAGTACTGTTGAAAGCGCTATCATGGGGCTAATGTCAGCTCAATGATGATGCTCCCATAATATCATCACAATATACGTCCGATAATAATAGCATTTCATAATACCTTGGTACAGCACTTCGACCGGTACTTATGTCACCTTTTATCTCGGACAGGATCTGCTGACCTGACCTTTACAGTTAAAACAGGATTATATAGTTCAAGATGGTATAACGTAACCACTGCCGGATGTCGCTTGTTGTCGCTACTCTTACCAATTGTGGATGACGCTTAATATCTATATTTACCTACCTACATATATAAAGGTCCATCCTCTTCCCCTCGGACCGCTGAGGTGCTCAGACGTTTTAATAAAAACTCCGTGTTTAATTTATCTATAAAATTTAAACAAAATCTGCATCAAAAAAATAAATCTAGAAAATAGAGGTGCATAAATAGCAAGGAGGTTGATCTGAGACCTGTCGACGCGCCGCACGTTGAATAACTAATGCATTGTGTGAGTGTAACGACTGACGCGACCCTGCTCTAACACGACTACGTCACTGGCAGTGGGCGGGGCATACAAGGTACGTCATAGTGCGCTGCGTCTGCTCTACGCGACTTCTGATCGCCTGGTACTTTGCTGTTGCGGCGTGCAGTCACGCATTGGTAATACCGCAGATTAAATAATAGTTTCTTCGTAACGCTAGAACATATTTGTACACACATAACGCCGTGACAAAATGGAAGGTATTGGTGGAATGGACAGATCGTGCTCGGACCCCGACGTAAGTCAGATGGGCTACTTAGAAAAAACACCTACGGGCTATGTTAATGCTCGCTACAAAAGGAAGAGGCATGATGATTATTCTTCTGATTTTAGTAAATTTAAAGAAGAAATGAAGGTCATGATGCTCAGTCAGGAACAAAAACAAAACAAAATCCTGAAAGATATTCAGCAGGGGAACCACAACATACAGTCATCTATAGCCCTTTTGACGTCACAAAATGAGGAGTTTAAAAAGAAGATACGTGAATTAGAAACCGTCATACATGAAGACAAAAAATATATAGTTTTATTAGAAGACAAAATTGAAGATCTGCAAATGTCAAGTCGTAAATCAAATATTGAAATAAAAAATGTACCAAAGAAACCGTCCGAAACAAAAGACGATCTTTTGGATATGGTGGTATGTTTATCAAAAAATATTGGCGGCAACTTAAATAAAAATGACATTAAGGACATCTACCGAGTGCGAGGAAAGAAAGAAGAGGTAAAAACTACCCCCATCGTGGTGGAAACTTCCTCTACACTATTGAAGACAGACATATTAAAATTATGTAAGTCTTTTAATGTCAAACACAAAACAAAGCTCCGTGCACTACATTTAGGCCTGCGGGTATCTGAAGATACTCCCATTTACGTGTCGGAGCAATTGACAGCCAGGGGCTCCCGACTGCATTTTTTGGCTCGTGATCTGGCAAAAACTAACAAGTATAAATTCTGCTGGACAGCGTATGGCAAGGTTTACGTAAGAAAAGACGAAAACTCACGCATTATTGCAATAAAATCCCAAACTCAGGTTCAACAGCTGCTACAAGGACAATGACTAAGATTTGTTCTTCACTTAATGATCTGGTTATTGCTGCTTTTACTTTACTCTAAATTTGATAAATATCTTGACTTACGTTATCTAAATATATTGTATTTTGCTACCTATGCTACCGATTCAACAAATTACACAATCTTATACACACACAACTCAAACACTATTCAAAAAATCTTTATACCTCCAGTATACTATATTTCTGTATCCTATAAAAACAGCGACGTATCTAATATAGTACCTAGCCGAAGTAATTTATATTTAGATCATTGTACTGACCATGTAAGTTACACCCGCATACTTTTTGCACTCGATAATGGATAACCCTCTCTGTACTTTAAATGAAATAGACGATATTGAAATTGCACAAAGTACTCAATGTGATATTGAAAATCTCACCCGGGCAATATCTTTGACAGACAATGGTCTTAAAGTTTTTTGTCAAAATATAAGAAGCGTTTATAGTAATATTGATGATTTAATAACAACTTTAAGTGCAACCAGTGTTATTCCAGATATTCTTATTATGACTGAATGTAGAATTCAAGCTGATAAACCAATTCCCTGTGTTACGAATTATACCTCCTATGTAACAAGTCACCTTCTCAATCAGAATGATGGAGTCGTGGTATATATAAAAAATGGTATTAAAGCCGCAAACATAAAAGAAGTGCGATTAGAACACGCATCATGTATGCAAATAGATATTAGCGGTATTACTATATTGGGTATATATCGTTCCCCCTCGAACTCAATTGCTGAACGTTTTATAGACTCGCTTGACCTACATTTAAAATCATTAAAATCTGTCAAAAACATAATAATAACAGGAGATGTGAATATCAACTTAATTTCTAGGGAAACAGAGAAAACGTATGATCGAAATAATAGAATTGGTTACCTTAATATGTTAGCTTTGCATAGCATAATGCCAGGTCATATGCTTCCTACGAGAGAAAGTAACTGTATAGACCATGTAATGGTGAAGATTGACAAAGGTAAAGTAGCTGTTACAATTGCTGTTTTAAGCACCACTGTTACCGACCACTCTATGATGTTTTTTAATATAGCTGGTCAAACTGCTTATAACAGATGTAGCAAGATAAAGACGGTTGTTGATTTCAAAACAGCACTTCTAAGTTTAACAAAAAAGAATCTTGGCAAACTTTTATTTTGTGATGATCCCAACGCATTGGTGGAGCAATTGGTAAATAAAATCACGGAATCTTTGACAGAAAATACAAATATTATACAGATTCCTAAAAACAAACGCATTATAAAGCCATGGATAACTACGGGTATTTTACGATGCATTAAAAACAGAAACAAACTACAAAAAAAGGCTCGATTAGATCCTCATAATGAAATTACTAAAATTACTTACAAAAGGTACCGAAATTTTTGTAACAATTTGATAAAAAAACTAAAAAGAAATTACGAACGATTACTATTGGCTAAATCTACTAAAGACTCGAAAACTCTTTGGAAAAACATTAAATCAATAACACACATAAATAAACGAAAAACAGATAATTCAAAACTTTTAAACATAAAATCTTCCCCGACTAATTCTATTAATTACATTAATAACTATTTCGCAAATATTGGTAAAAACCTAGCAGAAGACATTTTAGTAAATGGTACTTTAACAGACCAAGGTTCATGTGACAACTATAATAAGCAATTCAACTCATTTGTTCTTCTAGAAACTGACCCAAAAGAAGTAAACGATGTGCTTATGAACCTCAAAACAGATAGTGCTCCAGGTTGGGATAACATCCCCACAAGCTTCCTTAAGTTGGCTAAAGATCAAGTAGTTCCCATAATATGCCACTTGTGTAACCTTTGCTTCAAACATGGCACCTTCCCCTTGGTGTTAAAAAAATCTATCATAACTCCAGTGCACAAGGGTGGTGACCCAGACGATGAAAATAACTATAGACCTATATCGGTTCTACCTAGCATGTCGAAAATACTAGAAAAGTTAATAAATATTAGACTAACTAAATATCTTAAAAAATATAAAATCATATCTGACTCACAATATGGTTTCCAAAGTGGTAAATCCACAGAGGACGCTGTTACAGCTTTGACTTCTTTTATTGTGAATCAGGTAGATAAAGGACGAAAATGTGTAGCTGTATATATAGACTTGAAAAAAGCTTTTGATACTGTTTGTGTCCCCATTCTGCTTCGAAAACTAAGTAACGTTGGTATCCGAGGTACATCCTTAGCCCTTTTCAAAGATTATTTGAGTGGTAGGATGCAGAAGGTTAGAATTGGAGAATACACCAGTGAGGATGCAAGTATTAACTACGGTGTTCCTCAGGGAAGCGTTTTGGGACCTACTTTGTTTTTAGTATATATTAACAATTTATGCACCATCAAACTTGAAAATGCAAAAATATTTTCCTATGCTGACGATACTGCAGTGGTTTTTTCAAATATTACTTGGGATAGAGTTCGTGAACAAACTGAAAAAGGTCTTGTTAAAATAGCTGATTGGCTTAGAGTAAATTTACTCACTCTAAATGCTCTTAAAACGACATATATGTGTTATACTATTTACAACATAACTCAGCCTGATAACAATTTTAATATCAAACTGCATAACACTGATAACATTCATAATACTGACTGTAATTGTACTATATTAAATAAAGTAAGCTCAACTAAATATCTAGGAATCCAGATAGACCAAAGATTATCTTGGTTTTCACAAATTGATGCCATCAGCACTAGGATAAGAAAATTAATATGGATTTTTAAAACTTTACGACATGTGGCACCACAAATGCTACTTAATAAAATATACATATCTTTAGCCCAATCTATCATAACATATTGTTTGCCGATTTGGGGCGGAGCTGCTAAAACTAACCACTGATTTTACTGTCCTGGCTTGTGTACTAGCTTCCTGTGGCCGGCGAAGCCAGTTTTCAGTTGGCTAGTAAGAAGTAACCATGCGCTTTGTAAATTTTTCTGACGTGTTTTTGTGATTTTAAGATGCATAAACTAATAACATAGATTCATTTAAAGTTTGTACAACTGTACCAAGACCATTAATGTCTGTGATACGCGACCCTTTCAAGTTATAAAGACGACTATAAACGTGATTCAAGTACAAAAAATGTGTGGCAAAATATAGAAAGTGGTTATTGCCCCGTACCACTTTAGTAATTCATTTTTTGCGAATTGGTACAGTTTTAGAAGTAACTCCTTCACGGCAAATAATGGGTTTTTTCGCATGCAATGCATGTTGGACGCGTGGTCACCTTATTCACTGCAATATTACTGGCATAAAATAATTAAGCCCCGTGTAAACGGAACTAGCCAGGTCAGCAAGCCAGGACAGTTTAGTAAAAAACTAGCTTGCTATCCTGGCTTGAAAAACTGGCCTCGTGTCACCCGGGCATAAACGAAGTCAAAAGTACTAGCTTGCTAGCTTACTGAAACTGTCTTGCTATCCTGGCTTGAAAAACTGGCCTCGTGTCACCCGGCCATAAACGAAGTGAGAAGTACTAGCTTGCTAGCTTACTGAAACTGTCTTGCTATCCTGGCTTGAAAAACTGGCCTCGTGTCACCTGGCCATAAACGAAGTCAGAAGTACTAGCTTGCTAGCTTACTGAAACTGTCTTGCTATCCTGGCTTGAAAAACTGGCCTCGTGTTACCCGGGCATAAACGAAGTCAAAAGTACTAGCTTGCTAGCTTACTGAAACTGTCTTGCTATCCTGGCTTGAAAAACTGGCCTCGTGTCACCCGGGCATAAACGAAGCCAGAAGTACTAGCTTGCTAGCTTACTGAAACTGTCTTGCTATCCTGGCTTGAAAAACTGGCCTCGTGTCACCCGGGCATAAACGAAGTGAGAAGTACTAGCTTGCTAGCTTACTGAAACTGTCTTGCTATCCTGGCTTGAAAAACTGGCCTCGTGTCACCCGGGCATAAACGAAGTCAAAAGTACTAGCTTGCTAGCTTACTGAAACTGTCTTGCTATCCTGGCTTGAAAAACTGGCCTCGTGTCACCCGGGCATAAACGAAGTCAAAAGTACTAGCTTGCTAGCTTACTGAAACTGTCTTGCTATCCTGGCTTGAAAAACTGGCCTCGTGTCACCCGGCCATAAACGAAGTGAGAAGAACTAGCTTGCTAGCTTACTGAAACTGTCTTGCTATCCTGGCTTGAAAAACTGGCCTCGTGTTACCCGGGCATAAACGAAGTCAAAAGTACTAGCTTGCTAGCTTACTGAAACTGTCTTGCTATCCTGGCTTGAAAAACTGGCCTCGTGTCACCCGGGCATAAACGAAGCCAGAAGTACTAGCTTGCTAGCTTACTGAAACTGTCTTGCTATCCTGGCTTGAAAAACTGGCCTCGTGTCACCCGGGCATAAACGAAGTGAGAAGTACTAGCTTGCTAGCTTACTGAAACTGTCTTGCTATCCGGGCTTGAAAAACTGGCCTCGTGTCACCCGGGCATAAACGAAGTCAGAAGTACTAGCTTGCTAGCTTACTGAAACTGTCTTGCTATCCTGGCTTGAAAAACTGGCCTCGTGTCACCCGGGCATAAACGAAGTCAGAAGTACTAGCTTGCTAGCTTACTGAAACTGTCTTGCTATCCTGGCTTGAAAAACTGGCCTCGTGTCACCCGGGCATAAACGAAGTCAGAAGTACTAGCTTGCTAGCTTACTGAAACTGTCTTGCTATCCTGGCTTGAAAAACTGGCCTCGTGTCACCCGGGCATAAACGAAGTCAAAAGTACTAGCTTGCTAGCTTACTGAAACTGTCTTGCTATCCTGGCTTGAAAAACTGGCCTCGTGTCACCCGGGCATAAACGAAGCCAGAAGTACTAGCTTGCTTGCTTACTGAAACTGTCTTGCTATCCTGGCTTGAAAAACTGGTCTCGTGTCACCCGGGCATAAACGAAGTCAGAAGTACTAGCTTGCTAGCTTACTGAAACTGTCTTGCTATCCTGGCTTGAAAAACTGGCCTCGTGTCACCCGGGCATAAACGAAGTCAGAAGTACTAGCTTGCTAGCTTACTGAAACTGTCTTGCTACCCTGGCTTGAAAAACTGGCCTCGTGTCACCCGGCCATAAACAAAGTGAGAAGTACTAGCTTGCTAGCTTACTGAAACTGTCTTGCTATCCTGGCTTGAAAAACTGGCCTCGTGTCACCCGGCCATAAACGAAGTGAGAAGTACTAGCTTGCTAGCTTACTGAAACTGTCTTGCTATCCTGGCTTGAAAAACTGGCCTCGTGTCACCCGGCCATAAACGAAGTGAGAAGTACTAGCTTGCTAGCTTACTGAAACTGTCTTGCTATCCTGGCTTGAAAAACTGGCCTCGTGTCACCCGGCCATAAACGAAGTCAGAAGTACTAGCTTGCTAGCTTACTGAAACTGTCTTGCTATCCTGGCTTGAAAAACTGGCCTCGTGTCACCCGGGCATAAACGAAGTCAGAAGTACTAGCTTGCTAGCTTACTGAAACTGTCTTGCTATCCTGGCTTGAAAAAATGGCCTCGTGTCACCCGGCCATAAACGAAGTGAGAAGTACTAGCTTGCTAGCTTACTGAAACTGTCTTGCTATCCTGGCTTGAAAAACTGGCCTCGTGTCACCCGGCCATAAACGAAGTGAGAAGTACTAGCTTGCTAGCTTACTGAAACTGTCTTGCTATCCTGGCTTGAAAAACTGCCCTCGTGTCACCCGGGCATAAACGAAGTCAGAAGTACTAGCTTGCTAGCTTACTGAAACTGTCTTGCTATCCTGGCTTGAAAAACTGGCCTCGTGTCACCCGGCCATAAACGAAGTGAGAAGTACTAGCTTGCTAGCTTACTGAAACTGTCTTGCTATCCTGGCTTGAAAAACTGGCCTCGTGTCACCCGGCCATAAACGAAGTGAGAAGTACTAGCTTGCTAGCTTACTAAAACTGTCTTGCTATCCTGGCTTGAAAAACTGGCCTCGTGTCACCCGGCCATAAACGAAGTGAGAAGTACTAGCTTGCTAGCTTACTGAAACTGTCTTGCTATCCTGGCTTGAAAAACTGCCCTCGTGTCACCCGGGCATAAACGAAGTCAGAAGTACTAGCTTGCTAGCTTACTGAAACTGTCTTGCTATCCTGGCTTGAAAAACTGGCCTCGTGTCACCCGGGCATAAACGAAGTCAGAAGTACTAGCTTGCTAGCTTACTGAAACTGTCTTGCTACCCTGGCTTGAAAAACTGGCCTCGTGTCACCCAGCCATAAACGAAGTGAGAAGTACTAGCTTGCTAGCTTACTGAAACTGTCTTGCTATCCTGGCTTGAAAAACTGGCCTCGTGTCACCCGGCCATAAACGAAGTGAGAAGTACTAGCTTGCTAGCTTACTGAAACTGTCTTGCTATCCTGGCTTGAAAAACTGCCCTCGTGTCACCCGGGCATAAACGAAGTCAGAAGTACTAGCTTGCTAGCTTACTGAAACTGTCTTGCTATCCTGGCTTGAAAAACTGGCCTCGTGTCACCCGGGCATAAACGAAGTCAGAAGTACTAGCTTGCTAGCTTACTGAAACTGTCTTGCTATCCTGGCTTGAAAAATTGGCCTCGTGTCACCCGGCCATAAACGAAGTCAGAAGTACTAGCTTGCTAGCTTACTGAAACTGTCTTGCTATCCTGGCTTGAAAAACTGGCCTCGTGTCACCCGGCCATAAACGAAGTGAGAAGTACTAGCTTGCTAGCTTACTGAAACTGTCTTGCTATCCTGGCTTGAAAAACTGCCCTCGTGTCACCCGGGCATAATCGAAGCCAGAAGTACTAGCTTGCTAGCTTACTGAAACTGTCTTGCTATCCTGGCTTGAAAAACTGGTCTCGTGTCACCCGGGCATAAACGAAGTCAGAAGTACTAGCTTGCTAGCTTACTGAAACTGTCTTGCTATCCTGGCTTGAAAAACTGGCCTCGTGTCACCCGGGCATAAACGAAGTCAGAAGTACTAGCTTGCTAGCTTACTAAAACTGTCTTGCTATCCTGGCTTGAAAAACTGGCCTCGTGTCACCCGGGCATAAACGAAGCCAGAAGTACTAGCTTGCTAGCTTACTGAAACTGTCTTGCTACCCTGGCTTGAAAAACTGGCCTCATGTCACCCGGCCATAAACGAAGTGAGAAGTACTAGCTTGCTAGCTTACTGAAACTGTCTTGCTATCCTGGCTTGAAAAACTGGCCTCGTGTCACCCGGGCATAAACGAAGTCAGAAGTACTAGCTTGCTAGCTTACTGAAACTGTCTTGCTACCCTGGCTTGAAAAACTGGCCTCGTGTCACCCGGGCATAAACGAAGTCAGAAGTACTAGCTTGCTAGCTTACTGAAACTGTCTTGCTACCCTGGCTTGAAAAACTGGCCTCGTGTCACCCGGCCATAAACGAAGTGAGAAGTACTAGCTTGCTAGCTTACTGAAACTGTCTTGCTACCCTGGCTTGAAAAACTGGCCTCGTGTCACCCGGCCATAAACGAAGTGAGAAGTACTAGCTTGCTAGCTTACTGAAACTGTCTTGCTATCCTGGCTTGAAAAACTGGCCTCGTGTCACCCGGCCATAAACGAAGTGAGAAGTACTAGCTTGCTAGCTTACTGAAACTGTCGTGCTATCCTGGCTTGAAAAACTGCCCTCGTGTCACCCGGGCATAAACGAAGTCAGAAGTACTAGCTTGCTAGCTTACTGAAACTGTCTTGCTATCCTGGCTTGAAAAACTGGCCTCGTGTCACCCGGGCATTAGTGTTAGAGGGCCGTCCCCGTCGGAATAACACAGGATAGTTTATATCTACATTCAACGAGTGGTATTCCCGGGCGATTTCGATAAACATAAAATCCTTGCAGTCAAAGAGCTGTTATTATTTGTATGGTAATTCTTTACTTGCAATTCAAGATTTTGTTTCATTTTCCTTATTCCATAAAATAAAGAAGTTAACCTTTACAAGTAGCTCAAGTGCGCTACCTACATACAAATAGTACCTACATCATGTTTATGTACCATACATTGTTAGAGTTTATTGCATCACACTACTGTTATTTATTATTATTGCATTATTATTCATTTTATTTCACAGATTATATCCGGTCCTATACAAAGGCATAAGTGGGGCTGTAGCTAAAAGGTTCTTATGAAAGAAAAATCAAGAAAAAAATGGGAGGTTGTGGCGAGGCCTACTACACGAACGAAATCGCGTGCAGTCGCTAGCCTATATATAAGTATATATAAAAATAATTATTATTACTTGATTATGTTGTGTATAATATTAGGATACGGTACAAGCAAGAGTCCCGCCTGATATTAAATGGACGAACTGAACTACGCCCGTAACCCTGAGACATTAATCGGTCCGAATCAGCAAACCTCGCCTTCATTCATAAATCTTTTGTTATAGCGTAAAACTGATGTAGACAGATTATACCCTTTGCGTCCCAGAGACGTAAATTTACGTGCGTTTCATTCATAAATCTTTTGTTTTAATTGTCACGGTATAGGAAGGATTAAGGGCCTTATAGGTAGATCATTAAACTATTTATTGCAACACCACAATACAATAAATAACACAATAAACTCTATACGATAATTTTCTCAAAAACATATAAACAAAACAGAAAAACTTATAATTATCACAAAGTAAGAACCTTTTACGAAGTATTAGAAAACATTTAAAAAATGAATGAAATCATTTAACCCATTCTTGAGTTATAGCGTGACCAGGACATATAGGGGTTCATTTTTATATATACTCGTATACTAGCCACTGCCCGCAACTTTGTTCGCGTAGTAGACTCGGCCTTCGGCCTCACCATAACCTCCCATCCTTATTTTATTTCTTTTAATGTAAGAACCTTTACGACTCGACAAACTTTCCCGACAATTTTACATTCTTCGTAACCAGTTCTAATATATATGTATATATATACAAAGACATACACAGGATGCAAAAATGTAACATTATACCTTTTTTAAATGTATACATATGAAATCAGCGACAACCTACACCAAGACTAAAAGTATAAAGCCAAGATATGCGATTTTGTAAGAGCAAACATCGTTGCATCTTTGACAGTATCCGTGAAACAAATGACGAGGTATCAAGAAACGTTGGAAAAACAACCTTGTGTACAAGGGAGATATCTGATAAAGTATTTGACATCGGTGAGTTCGTCGACGAGTCATTAGAGAATCGCACGGAAGATTAAGCTTGTCATAATGTGACGTCGGAAACCACAATCTCCCATATTGATAGAACTTAGTATAACCCGCGGCACGTAACTCTAGCGCTGAGCGAAATGTGGAGGGGATATCTGCGCATGGGTACAGTCGCGCACATGTGACAGAGAGAGACAAGAGTCCCTCGTCTTCGATGTGCCAGAGAGAGACAAGAGTCCTTCGTCCCTCTAGCCCCCCTGTGATACCCAATTTTTGACTTCTGCGCAATAACGGTCAGCGCTAGAGTTACGTGCCGCGGGCTGTAAAAAGTTTAACTTACCTAATTGTTATTTAGACGATTACGTAATTGTAACTTTTCGAGTAAGAGAGAGAAAACTGCATGCACAAAAGACGTCCCAGTTCAAAGGGCATCGACCTTATTAATACATGAACATTAAAAAACCGACCGAGTGCGACTTGGGCTGCCGCACAGAGGGTTTTGTATTAAGATAGCATTTTATGTTATTGCTCTAACTAAAAGGAAAAGTAAGTTATGGGACAAAATTATTTTACAGTTCTAACAATTCAATTAAAATCAAAGGTCAATTATAAAATATTACAGTTAGATTTGGCATAAATATGTACGTACGTACGTCTTGTACTCCTTCCATCAGACTCGTATACATAGGCATAGTGAGTTCATTAATGCACAAACTTTAAGGGCTTTACAAAACATTGTTTGCACCGTACTACATAACGTTATTTAAATTTAAGCAGTTTATAAGAAAGGCCGCAAGTGTTAGGCCAGAGCTCGTATTTATTCAAGACATTGCCGGAGATAATATATCATATTCTTTATCTTACTGTTTTTTTTATAATATTGTTTAATTAGTGTTTAGTTTTATTTACAAGGTATTTATAATTAAAATAAAAACTAATCTATAAGCCCCATGGTGGGGGGAAAAGTGGCCAAAACGCTGGCGACATTACCACGCTGGATAGCAAAGCTAAGTTTTTTCCCAAAGTAGGCGCCAGCATTCGGTCACCCGTCGCTTCAGCCAAACATTTCGCCAGATTTCTAAACAAGTTGAGAGCGGACGGCCCCATGAGCCTAAAGTTTCTAATCGAATTAAATAATTGCATATTTAAATTCTATGTAACATCGTGTGTATGTCTGAGCTGAGGCGGTACTGAAATAGTCTCGAGGGTTGATAAACACTGCGTTCGTACAAAATGAAATGAATCTTTTTGTGTCCGAGACGTAGCTTTTGACACTTTTTAGCCGACTCCAAAAAAAAGATGAGGCTCTAAAATCGACTGTTTGTGTTATATATCTCAGTAACGCGATACTACGCACATTATGAATTTACTGACTCTTTATTGTTTAGTGGGCAGGCTTCAGATGTGGTCCAATATAAATTTTATCGAAATCGATCGTTGAATTTGTTAAATTTATTGAATCATACTGCTGGATGACACAGGCAAGCTGTTAGAATGGGTGGTAGCGTCACGTGTCATCTGGCATCTGGAGGGTTCCTGGGCCTGGGCCGTCGGAGGCCCAATTCGGGTTCAGAGAGGGGCGATCTAAAATAGATGCCCTGCTATGGCTCAAGCGGTGGACGCAGTATGCAGTCAGCGAAGGAGAAAAGGCGTTGGCTATCTCACTAGATATATGCTTTCAACAGCCTCCCGTATGGAGCAATACAAGAGAAGTTCCACTATCATGGAGTGCCCTTGTATCTGCGGAGGCTGTTGCCCGACTACCTCCAGGACCGCGAGATCCTGGTGGAAGGACGCGACGGTTTGAGCACCGCGCCGTCGCGTATGCTGTGGTGTTCCACAGGGGTCAGTGCTGGGACCGCTTCTGTGGAATATAGGCTACGACTGGGTGCTTCGTGGCACGCTACCCGCTAGTATGCAGGTCGCGTGCTATGCGGATGACACCCTAGTCGTAGCCAGAGGGAGGGATCTCCAGGAGTTAATGAGGTTGGCCGAGCTGGGCACAACCCTCGTGATCGACCGCATTTTTGCCCTAGGACTGGAGGTTTCCCTCTCTAAAACCGAGGCCCTACTGTTCCACGGGCCTCGGGGGGATATATTACTTGTTTATATTAATTAGTAGACCACAATGTTTTAATTATATGTTTGTTAATTCCTTCCAATAATAATCGATTCGATTTATATCTTGTGAACCTAAGTAAAACCCACAATACGAATTTATTTAAAAATGTCTTTCATCATTTGATCTGGTGTTCTCCTTCAGAAGTTCTGCTCCAAAGTTACCTAAAAGCGTGAAATAATTGTATTAAGTAGAAAGTATAATACTTCATCAGTCGAACGACCCAGACACAATCGAAATTTCATTGTTATATTGACAATCGAATGGTGAGGGGATAATAAAGATTGAAGAAATCGATATATATATGTGCATTCATCAGATTGCACAAATATATATCGAATTGTGACATAATCTGGATTTAAAATTAATATGTCCGTTACATTTGTAATTATTTCCCAAACTAACATAATGGATTACTTTGCGACGATTTGGTTTAATTGCTTATATATCGAATGTGATACCAAACTGGATCTTGTCAGTTGTAGATTTGCAGATTAGAGATTATCTATCAAATTTGGGAGCTATAATAAACCCCTCGCCATTATCTGGCCCATCATTACCAAAGCAATATCATGCCTCATTGCACCACAGCCACGAGGCTTAGTGGTGGATCTTGTGAAGTGTTATTGTAGACGTTATTAGGTGCCGGAATACCGATGGACTGGATTAGATATGCTGCAATATTAGGAGACTTATCGTGTTGTTTTCACTTCACGAGCTTCCCGTGTGATTCTTGATGTTTCACGCGCCACGAGGATGAGTTTAACATATTTTGGACTAATTTGTATGATTAATGAAATAGTTAGGATAACAGTAAGGGAACAAAATATATATATTTATCCTATTATGTTCATATTCATATTCATATTCATAAATTTTAATTCTGTTTCCACATGTTTAAATACAGATCTTATAATATTTATTATAATAGTTCACCATGGACCCTGTTGGGCGCTACAGAATAATATTATAATATAATTACATATTTGTTTGTTTATTTAAATTTCTTTACGAGATTTGTTTATATGTTTGTCGTTGAAAAAATCTTGTAGTGAATAGTAGCATTTTTTAGTAAGATATAACTTTAGGTTGTTAAAGAATGCGGATTCCATCTCAATGTCTTTTAGATATTGTGGTAAGTGGTTGAAAATGTTTATACACATTACGTAGGTGCTCGTACTGTGCATCTTTAGCTTAGAGTCTGGAAGCGTCAACCTATTTTTATGTCTAGAGATACGTTTGTTTGTGCCTTCTAATGTTGGAAAAAGAAGACATTGTCTTCTTACAAATTTACAAGTTTCTAAAATGTAGATGGAGTGTAGGGTCAAAATGTTATGCTTGATAAAGTGTGGTTTGCAGCTGTCTGAACTATCAATATGTGCAAGGATTCGTATACACTTTTTTTGTATCAAGAACAAGTCGTCTACGTCGGTGCTGTTTCCCCACAGTATGATGCCATACTGTAATCTGGCATGACAGTACGCGTAATATGCTGAGAGCGCAGTTGCAATATTTGTTGTCCTATTATAGTATGTAGGTTCATACCTTGCTTTCCGTTTGAAGTCAACATCGATGTTGGCGATATTATTACTGTTCTTTTTTTCGATTAAATATCGATATGTTTAATAGGTGAAATCTGTTAGCAATTCTGAATGGGTTGCAATCATATAAGATCATCGATTTTGACTTTAATCGAAAAGCATGATTGGTAAAGCAAAAAGAACGCTATTCTAAAAGTGTAAAAGTCTGGTATCTGGTAACGTAATGCTTTTTTGAAAAACTATAAGAAAAAAAAAACTTAGTAAGTTAACTAATAAGAGAGACTAACCATGCATATTTTTCAGGACACAAGTGAATGCTATGGTTGTTTTCTATATATTATTACTAGCTGTGCTTCGCGATTTCAATCGTGTAGTGATGGATGATGATGATAATAAACAGTAACGTATCTCCTTCCACTGGATGTAATCTATCCTCTTGGAAAGTTTCGTTACGATCCATTCAACATTTTAGGGGTGAAAGCGTAACAAACAAACACACTTTCACATTTATAATATAAGTTATGATATCATCATCTCAGTCATACGACGTCCACTGCTGAACATATGCCTCCTCCATGATTTTTCAAAAGAACCGGTTGGAAGCGGCCTGCATCCACCGTCGTCCTTCATCTGGTCGTCTGTCCACCATGTCGGTGGACGACCTACGCTGCGCTTGCCGGTCCGTGGTCTCCACTCCAGAACCTTTCGGACCTGCCTAGTTTGACTGTCTTTCCCAGGTAAATGTACTCGTCAACAACTTCGAGAACTGAATTCCCAACTGATATTGGGGTAGGTACAACATGGGCATTAGACATAATTTTCGTCTTATCCATTTTCATCTTAAGCGTTGTACTGAGGTCTTCCATGGATTCTGCCAAGACACCAATATCGTCGGCAAATCGAAGGTGAGTGATGTATTCGCCGTTAATATTGATGCCAAGTCCTTGCCATTCCAGAAGCTTGAAGGCGTCTTCCAATGTAGCGGTGAACAGTTTCGGAGATATAACGTCTCCCTGTCTCACGCCTCTTTGCAATGGAATTGCCTTCGAACTCTGCTCCTGTTCTCGGACTGACATGTAGGCGTTTTTGTACAAACACTTCAGCACTTCAATATACCGATAGTCAATAGTAATTCGTATAATAATTGGTTATAAACCAACGTCTTGAGGTTGTACATGCCACGCAATACTTCATCCTTTATAACCTACGATCTGTAACTACTGTAACCAACCTTCACTACTGTGCACAGGCCGTAGATTCTACGTATGCGCTGAAGTGTTACTTTGACGGCTGAAACTATAATTTAATTGATATACGCGAATACCTATCTTCTATTATTGAGCAAAACTTGAAAGTTGGTTCATTCATGAACCGATAGGCTACTGATATTATGATGTCTAGGTGAATATTATACTGATACCGAATTTAAATGAGCCCAACTTCGAATAATCTAGCCAAAAGTTGTGCATCATCAAATTTTATAAAAGTCGATTTAAGAACCTCCTCTTTGTTAAAAAGGGTAAAACGCCTAAATTATACTGATAATTTTGATTATTTAACTAAACATTATACTGATACCAAAATAAAATGGGACTAGGTAAGTTCTAGCAAATCCTATTGAACAAAAAAAATTATTGAAATTTATAGAGAGAAAATTCACATCCTCGGACGGGATTCGAACCTGCGTCTTCTGACTTAAAAATTACCTTAAAATGGAACCTACTTCAATACCAAAAAGAACAAGTTAAACATGTTGAAGTCGGTACCATGATAGTTTAAAAATAGATACTTACCTATTATCACAATATTTTGCGCATGGTACCGAGATCGACAAGTTATTTCACACTTTTTGGTGTTGGAGTCGGTTCCATTTTTAGGTAAAAAAATTTTTCGCCAATTTTATTGTCCCCTGCTACTTACGAAATCGATTGTCACTCACCGTCAATGATATCATCAAGATAGGCGTAACAATTTTCAGTTTTTGAAGTGTAACTCAAAAACCGCTTAACCGAATTTGATGAAATTTAAATGGGACCGCCTCGGAAGTATAGAAACAAAAGAGATTTTTAAGACTTGGTCCACAAATGGGGGATTGATAAAATTGATTAACTTAAACATAAAAAATACATACACACTAACATTTAACCTTCTTTTTTTGAAGTTGGTTAAAAATCACGCGAAGTGCGAATAATCTAGCAAAAAATTATGCGTCATCAAAAATTATAAAAGTCGATGTGTGTACCTCGTCCTATGTGAAAAAGTCAGTAAAAAAGGGTAAAAAGCCTAAAGTGCTGATATTATGATGTAATGCCAGATATTATATACTAGATATTGAATTTAAATGGGCAACTAACATCGTTGGTCGATGTTAACTTTATTTATCCAACAAAAATCAAACACCAAATCGAATTATCTAGAAAAAAGTTATGCGTCATTATATACCTACAAACAATATTATACCTTACACATCAACTTAAGAATACTTGTGAAAAAGTTGGTTGAAAAAGGGTAAAGCGCCTAGAGTACATAGAAACTTATCAACTCATAACTATTCCTAATAATAGGTAGGTGTAAGGGGACGACGGAAAGGTTTTTTCTAAGTATGTGAGCAAAATCGTACGGTTTGCAACCACAAGGGAACTATATTACGTGCCTACACCTAAGCTCTGATTAGTTTGTAATCCTTTGGATTAAAATATCCGATTATTATATGATAACAAGTTCCCTTGCCAATCGATTACAAGATTTTTACGATGAAAGTCACGCCCGTGATAAACACGACATTGATTAATCTAAATATGTGTTGTATCCGTTTTTATAAAAATGAAATTAAATTTATTTTCTAGGTATTGATAACTTTTTATGAACGTATAGAAAAAGGGATACAACATGCTCTAAGTTATTCAATGCCGACTTTAGATTTTAATAGGTTTTAGTCGTACAGTTTTCCGGCTGGACTCTTCCATAACCTCCAATTATACTACTGTAAAAGGCGACTTAGAGGACTAATGGGCTAATAAATAAATGTTAGGGCCTTTTTTGTTCTTAGTATACATTAGTGACTTGCCACTTATGGCCAAGGATCTTTATGATATCGTTTTATTTGCGGATGACACATCTCATCACTATTTCAAATAAACAACGCTCTAAACGGTTTTCAACTAATAATTTACTTTTGAGTTCAAAAAAGATAAAATATTTGAAGTTTTCTTTGCCTACTGTTCCAATGTTATGCTTGGTGGAGTTAAACTCGTAATGAACAAGGCAACAGTCTTTCTAGGCATTAAAATTGACGCAAAATTACAATGGGGTATATAAATGCTATGTCTGGGTTTGTAAATTTAAGCAACGTTTATAAGTAAGGCCGTATATGTTGTAACTTAGAACATAATAATGAAATTATTTAGATTTAGTTTATAATTTCTAAGCTAAAGATAGGCAAAATAATATTTAGGACAAAGTATGAGTAAGACAGAATGGAGATTTTTTCATGTCTAGATAATATACCTGTTCACATTCGCTTTACTTAATAAATATCAATACATACACAACGTTTACAGGCACGGGTTTCTTACAGTTTCTTAATAATAATAAGGTACAAAATCTAGCCAAGTTTTCAGGTCCCAAACTAGGCAAATCCTGTACTTGTACGTAACCTGATGACTGATATACATACTCGTACCTAAATAAATATTATACACGCCCAGACACAGCTCATACAGATATGTTCATGCACACAAATGATTGGCCTCTCCGGGAGTCAAACGCGGAGCCAGTTGCTCTGAAGGCAGGCTTTTTACTAGCTGTGGTCATTAATTGGTTAGGTACTGATCGTGATCATACTAAAATATGCCTGTACCTTGACCCAAGTGAAGATTTCATCCAGAGCTGTTGCACCCGAATAATTAAAAATAAATGCTTTTCTTACCATAGGCGAGACATACTCTTACAGAGCACCTACCTAATTTTTTTTCTGATTTTGACAGTGAATGCGGATACGGGCGAATAGTGGTTATGTAATGTTTACAGAGGTGACATAATATATAGACGCTTTGTAACAGTTTTTTTAAAAGTCAACGAGTTTCACTAAGCAGCTGCACCGACAGGTCACGCATATTCGTTCAATGCTGCAATGCAAAAGGTGTCGTGATTTCAATCAATCTTTTAACTGATAGACTATTGTTGACATTAATTTAATATAATAACGACTGGCTCTCCCTTGAGAGCCACAGCATCCGGAATGAATAACCCATTTTGTGCTTTGTTTACAGATAGTCTTTTCGGTCCTCGGGGAGCTACCACTCTAGCCAAGCATGCACTAGGAAATGCCATTACATCATGGTGTTTGGATATAGAACTGGTGTGAAGATTAAAAGCTGGCATCCGCGACAGACCATCGTTACAGGAAAGAGAATTTACGAAAATCGATTGATAGATTTCGATTCAATCTATTCAATCGATCTACAGGAAAGCTTCAACACGTTTTGCCATAAAACACCAGGTTTGAAAGAGACATTTTTCGGACTCATACAGTGCAGAAATCATAGCAAAAGGACACTGATTCACATCTTTACGGTGACAATAATGTAAAGAAGAAACTATTTTCGTTATATATTTTGAAAGGTTTAGGAACGTGTTTCCAAAAATTGGACTCCTCAGTAAATTTTCCCTTGAGTACTAGTATACTGAAACTGATACTGCAATATTGCTCGCCAAATTCATCTTGCCCATTGCCCTAGTTCTTGCTTCGCCACTGCACGTACGAAGCAATTTGCTCACACCGTGTGGACACCGTTACCTGAGTAAATCTTAATCAACAGACATAATTTCGTTTTTACAAGTTTTCTAATCACTAGTAAACATGACATTTTCTGCGTTTAATTGATTTCTTTTATATCGCAAATCAGATAAGAAAGTGGTCAAATGCAAGATTATTCGGAATTAAATATACGATTAGTGTTTCATACGTCGTAATTAACTGTCCTAAGGCGTTATTCATTTTTATTCTGTCATATTATTAAATATTACAGAATATATTGAATTATTGAATTTAAGTACAAGTTTTATATGCATCACCGCACTCACCATTATCACCACAATTTCGTATTACAAAGTGGTGATGAAATAAATAAAGTAACGTAGATACGGCGACCGTTTGCTGCGCAGTTGATATGAAATAGGGAATGGGACGCCAAGTCATATACGAGTCAATAGGATTCAAATTAGTTAGCAAAGGTTTAACCAATACCTACTTTCTTGGGTATGGGGACAATTTTTTATTGGCTGTGCTTAGTAACTGCAGACATAACAGCGGGGCATTATGTATCTCAGTTGCTAACAAATGTAGATTGAAATTGAAAAAAATGGCCGCTCTATGTCACTTTTGTCAGCTTCAATCCTCTACTTAATAACATTTTGGCTTACTGGACTTGTCAAAACTGACGTAGAACCGTCATTTTTAATGAATTCCATCAACATTTGTTAGCAACTAAGATACAATAGCCCTACTATAACTCAATTTATTTTAAAGCACTAACGCCTGCTAAGCATCTTCAAACTTTGTAATTTTAGAGATATTAGGTCACCACCCCGGACGGGTTAAAGGAGTATTGATTCTCTGTAAAATGTAAAGTCAACTCGAATTTTTGGTATGTAAAAATATTTAATTATTGAACGAGCGAGTGCCAAGCATGAGCGAAACGTCTCTTCAATAGGTTGGGGCAAAAATGCTTGCGTATTTATGGATGTCCGAATGATCTCCTCTACAGGTCGCATTTCCCAACCGACTCTCGAGAAATTTCGTGCATATTTGATAATTATATAGATTTATTTTCTACCGACTTTCAAAAAGGAGGAGGTACTCAATCGAATGTTTATTTTTCTTTTTTATGTTTGTTACCTCATAACTTTCGTTAGGGTGAACCAATTCTCCAAATTCTTTTTTAGTCTGTAAGCTGGTGCTTCTTGTGTGTTCCGATTTTCAGTAAACAAAACTACTAGCCTGAATTTCATCAAATTCGGGCTAGTAGTTTTTAAGTTACACTCCAATAACTGAATAGAATGGAAGTCGGTATTTATTTATTTATTTCATCTCAAAATCTAATGTATGTAAAGAAAAATATTAGCAGTTTTGATAAAAGGAGTGATGCTCATATCATCAACACGCGAAATAAGCACAAGCTATCCGTAGGTACATGTAACGCGTCTCCACAAAATAAATCATTCTTTTATGGGACAATGTATACGATTCTATAATAAAGTTCCCAATGTTATCCGAGTATTTGCCTATTAAAAAGTTTAAAATTACTATTAAAACCAAACTCTGTCAAAAAGGTTATTACAAAATTTCGGATTACTTGGAGGATAAAACAGCTTGGGACTGGTCACTCCAGGATCTATCTACTCCCCCCCCGAAGGGTTCTCGCATTGACGTGGCTGGGGGGCTCAGTAACCGTGGCTAGGTACACCACGGTGAAGCCAAGAGGAACCCAGGGGCCGCGCCGGCGTTGGGGTGCGCTGGCCGGCTCAGGCGGGCCGCTCCTATGGGCTTTGGCCGCCAAGTCCACATAGGAGTGGCGGGGTCCGGGCGCTTTGGCGCAGACTCGAGGAGGTGGGGCCCGGGCGCTATGGCGCAGGCTCGAGGAGGTGGGGCCCGGGCGCTTTGGCGCAGGCTCGAGGAGGTGGGGCCCGGGCGCTTTGGCGCAGGCTCGAGGAGGGGGGCCCGGGCACTTTGGTGCAGGCTCGAGGAGGTGGGGTCCGGGCGCTCGGCGCAGACTCGAGGAGGTGGGGTCGCGGGGGGGCTATCCCTTGTGGCTGACGTAGCATGCGGTGGGGCTACGTATCCGACCCACCGCAGGGAGACCACGGGCGACCAGACACGGGGAAGTCTGGCGCCCATTGTTGGCGAGTTTGGTCTCCGAGGCAGTTGCGGCGCGCCATGTGTTCTGGCGTGCCGCGAAGAGAAGGGTCCGGCAACGGACAGCCACGGCGGGTTCGCGGTCGTGTGGAAAATCTGTCCCGCGTTCCCGCCGAGGGCGGCAATTACGGAACACCCCGGGGTTTTGGTGGGTATACGGACTCCCACATAACCACCTACCTCCCCGTGGTGGGTGGTATCCATAAAGGATTTCCCCGGGACAAAAAAAAAAAAAAAAAAAGGATCTATCTACTCGTGTACTAAGATGTCAAAGTGTAGCGTGTCTTGCCCTGCTGATACCATTATTATGTACTCTTTTGTAAGGCAACACACTGGAGCTAATATTTGTAAAAACATCTATATAAAAAATAACCCCGAGTTTCTTGCCGCTTCTTCTCGGTAGGCTCTATATATTTTGGAACGCGGCGGTAGTCTTTAAAGTACATTATAATAAAAAAATTACGTTCATAAGAGCGTCTTTGATGTCTAAATTGAATAAATGATTTTAACTTTGTTTTTGACTTTGACTTTGACTTTGACTTTGACTTTGACTTTGACTTTGACTTTGACTTTGACTTTGACTTTGACTTTGACTTTGATACAGTGATACACATACAGCGGTTCTTAATAATGATTGTACAATTTCTTACACTGCATAACCAGTATTTTAAGACATTAGTAGTCGTGCTAGGGCAACCTGTGTTACGAGTGCTAAACACCTTGCTTAACGTATACAATATAATTTATTTATATATATAAACCATAAGAACGTAATAAAACAGATTAACAAATGAAGGTACTTTAAAAAAATATGTAATGTGTGATATATGATAATGTAAATATGTGTTCATAAAATTCGGTCCAGTAGTTTTTGAGTTACACTCCAATAACTGAATAGCAGCAACTGAATGAAAGTCGGTATTAAATTTTTCAAATTGTACTTGTTTCGATAAATTTTTGAAATTGTTTCGATTTTAAAGTTTTAAGGATTTTGTTTTAAAGTGCTCGATGAATATTTATTCAGTGCCGTAGACTCGCCGGTCGCCATAAATTTGGCCATTAGTACAATAGATTCCTCTACTTTTCTACTACGATTCCAGGAAATGCGATGTGTGTGAACCTATGAAAAGACATACTCGGGAGGCTCTACACTTACATACTTCACCCATGTTATCTACCGACTCCACTTTTACTCGTGCCATATTTTCCACCGACTTCCAAAAAAAGGAGGAGGTACTCAATTCGACTGCATGTTTTTTTTTTATGTTTGTTACCTCATAGCTTTCGAAAATATTTTTTTGTTTGACATTTGGTGCTTCTGTGTGATCCTATTTTAATTTCATCAAATTCTGTCCAGTATTTTTTGAGTTGCACTCCAATAACTGAATAGAATGGAAGTCAGTATTAAATTTTTCTAATTGTACTTGTCCATATCATATTCAAATATATATACCTATATTACTTGGTTAAGTAATTCAACATTGATTTGACAGAACATGTACATACGAGATGTAGACAGACATACGAGTAAAACGTCCAAAATAATGTGGCCTGCATACGTAAGGAACTGGTCTGAGATTACTTATGGTAGGTACTTGTTTGTTTCATCTACTGTGAGCTTGGCGTGCGCTGAGTTTATATTGCTTATGGGTAGGCACAACTACAGCACTGACGTTATGAAACAAAACAAATTGGACAGTGCAGGAGAGGAAATTGTACTAAAGGTGTCCAACCCAACATGGGTTGCATCTGCATAAGCACAATTATATTTTCTGTACTGATAATGATTGGTTAACTACAAAAAATCTATCTTAGGAATCCCGGCCTTTGTCACGTCTCAAGTGTATGTAGAATAGAATAGAATACAGTTTATTTGTCTATGTACTATGTGTATGTACCTAATTACCTACCTAAATCATGACAATTATGTGCGGGGCAATTTTTTTAAATATTAAAGTAACTATAGTGTAGTGGTGGAAGCGCCGTCTTGGAATCTCGGAGTCCTGAGTTCAATTCCCGGGTTGGACAGTTATTGGGATTTTCTGAGAAAGAAATTTTCAATAGCAGTCCGCAGTCTGGAACAGTGTCCCACATAGCAATAGACTCGCCCCCTATTACATAGAAACAATAATATTTGATGGATATGGGAAACGCAGGTGTTTAAAATGTCGCTGCTTACCCCTTGGCCCTTCGAGGATATGTAGTTGTCGGTGTGATGAGTTTTAGAAATATTGTTTTTATTTTTCTTCTAATAATTTCTAAAGTTTTACTGAACAACTTATATGCAAAGAAAACCCAACTGAACAAATATACCCATATTTGCAAAAAAGTTAAAAATTACGTGTAACATTCTATTATTAAGTTTTTAGCCGTACCATAGAATTTTATGCACGCTGACCAGTCAATCGAGACCCCAGTTTTATGTGAGACCACATTGAGAAATCAAGCTGCCATCTTAGATTTATGTGCCAGATCAAGATACAAGTTTATAGATGAGAGCTCCGAGCTTTATTCTATCCATATACCAAATTTCGTTGAAATATGTGCGGTAGTTTTTAAGTAATGCGTGAACATACAGAGAGATAGGCAGACAGACAAACAAACATTTTTTTCAAAATGTCATATTTTTGTTTATTTTTTTTTTTTATTTATTTACTGGAAAACCAACAGCTATATAACATTATAACAGAGACGGTAGAAACATTATGCCAATTATAGGTCCTCACGGATAGTTGTTACATAAGTTAATACTAACTAATTGTGAACACGAATAACCGCAACGTAGTGCGTAGTAGATACCTAATACAAATATATCAGCCAAAAACTCTCTGCTCATCAGACGCCTAGCGGACGCTATGCTTGTACAAAACAAATCAATATCTAAGCCTTTAGATAAGTTGTTAAAGGCTCTCCACACATATGAATTCTGTCTATAATTACTATTGACTGTCGGCTCACTTAAAGGGGGATTAAACCTCAACTGTCTTGAATGACCTAGTAAACGTCTTCTGACTCTCCGTGTCAGATGCCATTGACCAACTAGGCCACCGAGAATCTGGTCCGAGCATCGAATTTTAACTCTCTATTTGACTAACCGTTTTGCGGGGACGGAGCGACATCTATTGAACAGTTAACAGTACCATCCAACCGAAAGAAGCATTATTTAGAAATACTTGAAACTTTCGCATTGACATCGCAACCCTTGTGATTATTATAGTATGTGATATGTGATTTTTTCTCTCTATAAATTTCAATGTTTGAGATCGCTAAAGCAGGCGTTAGTACTTTGAAAATTAATACTATAAAAAACACATTGCAACGTTTATCAATATTCCTCTAAATCTATGTTGAAAATAATACTACGACTAAATTGTTGTTATGAAGCGATCAGAATCGGTATTTTAGATATACCTAGCTAGAGGTATATCTAAAATACTTATGCCAAAGTAGGTACCTATAATGTGATCTGGTGGGTACAAGTAGGCAACTAAATCATAAAACTTTTTGTTACGTCCTTGTACATTTTCCTTATTGCATTTTTGCCACGTGATTATCTTATCCAAAATGTGACAAAACAAGAAACCCGTTCTCAACAAAAAATCTAAAATATGACGAAACCAAAAACATTAGTATTTTAACGACGATAGTAACTTTAGTTAGGAAGATAGTATGTTAAAACTACTTTCGAATCTTTATTCAAATTCAAAATTCTTTATTGCAAATTGTAGGTAGGTACAGGTATAACAATTATGAATCATTCAAATGGTCCCACAACTTACCCCTTTAGAGGTGTGCAATATTCATATTTTTAATATGAAAAACGGGATTTACTAACGTAAAAAAAGTCAGGTCTTTCCGATTATAGTTTCAACCACATCCGGTGGTCTCAAGGGGAGTGCAGAGCGCTCGCGATTGCGTCTCGCCTTACGTGAGTTAATCCCGTTTTTCATATTAAAAATGTGTACAAACCACGTTAGTTTTCATAATAATATTAATATTCCTATCCACTTCGTTATCAACATTACAATAATATAATATTCTGTACTGAAGTCACTATTTCATAAAATGACAATTATACATTAAAATACTTTGTCAAAATTACATTATTAAAAAAAAACTTGAGAGGTGTCAAGGGACACCCGGATGGAACGAAGTTCCTCATCAGAAAAAATAATGCTAAAAATACAAAAACATGGTAAATATTCCAATAATAGGTTCCGATAATCGCGCGTATAGGGTTACTTCAATAAAACTCCTTTCTGTGTATGGGAAGTGTTCAAAAATATATATTTCTCAAAATTACATATTACATCCAGTGAATGAAATGCCTCCGCGAGCTAACTTTACCTGAGTCGCCATCTAGTATAAATTTACGGAACTAAACGGATTACAACATCTGGCTTGCTTTCTATAAGAGAGAGAGAGACAGACAGAGAAACATGCGACGCCGCACAGCTTACTATAGCAAAAGTGTCGTGACAACTTTTCGTAAGAATTTTTCCGTCTAGCCCCCTTTCACAACGCGCGATAAGGAACTTCGTTCCAATAAATTAAATGTCATACAATTATTTAAACTTCAAATATTCATTAATACTATAAAAACATTTTTCCAGTAACCAAGAGGTATATGCATGCATGGTATATTTAATCAACTGCTTGTATTTGCTACTTTTCTTAGACTCTCTAAGTAGTTTGTAATTGTAATACGATCATTGTTTCCTCTTAGACTAAGAAAATAATAATAATCATCATGGCTTCCCTAGTTTTATACAATCTGTTTAAGAATTACATGATAATATAATATCGTAAGTTTAGGTAAACAAGAAAATAAAACTAAAATTTCAACTAATAACTAAGTTTAATTCCGAAATATACACAGTAAGACAGCGCGGTAGGTCACCGATGCGATGGACCGACCAAATGAAGTGTGCGGTCGATGGTTCCTTGGCTGAGTGCACCAGGATGACCGCAAGCAAACAGGCAAAAATGGCGTGACATCATGAGGCATATAACTTCTGGCCCCACCAACACTACTACATGACGATCACGATCGCTCTGTCAAGAGCGCAACGAAGAAGAAGAAGAAGAAGAAGATAATTCCGAAGTATTGTCGTTATATACAGGATGTGTAATGAGTGGATTGGTTGAGGTACTTTTCCTAAAAAGTACCTTCTACAAAAGGGGGGAAGTTTATTGCGGCACTATTTACCGACCGATTTTGATATAATTACACACATTAAGTACCTGTCTTTATAGAGGAATTTCGAATATGATGCTCATGTTGGTCAAGTATGGTCCCCGAGATGATATTTTATGAAGTACAGCGAAAAAATTGCCGCCGATAAGATTATGTGCTCGCGAGGTCTACTGTTTGCAGAACTAATAATGATATTATTTTTCTACCGTTTTTCCAAAAAGGAGGAGGTACTCAATTCGATTGTATATATACATCTTTTTTTACCTCATAACTTTCGGTTGGGTTAACCGATTTTTAAAATTATTTTTTGTTTGAAAGGTGCTTCCTGTGTAGTGTCATTTAAATTTAATCAAATTCGGTCAAGTATTTTTTAAGTTACACTCCAATAACTGAATAGAATGGAAGTCGGTATTATATTTTTCAAATTGTACTTGTCATTTAATCGCGTTGGACTAACGTATGATACAATGTACCTACCCTAGATTATTTTAAGGTTTACAGTGACTAAATTACAGATAACCGTGGTATAGAGTATTAAATAGTTAATCATTTTCCGTATCACACCACATCGTCCACGAACAAGGTGTCTACCAACAAGGTGATAAAGGTGGCAGGACGACGTTGGCTGCAAACCGCTTTCAACCGGTCCTTTATGGGAAAATAATGGGGAAGGAATGTGTTCACCAGTGGACGTCTTAGGGCTTCTGTAACCATGGATTAACATTGAAATGTGCGTGTTATTTTCTAGTGCGTACCGGTGCGCTTTAAGATTGATCATTTCCGTTAGGGAAATTTAAATCCTACTTCTTACTTATATTATAAACGCGAAAATTTGTGAGTATTGATGTATGGATGTTTGTTACTCTTTCACGCTCAAACGACGGGGACAATTTGATCAAATTTGATATGAAGGTAGATGAGACGTTGGATTACACATAGGATGTTTTTCTACATCATCATCATCCATCACCTCGCGGGTGAAAAAGTATGATACCATTGGGCACAGTAGACGAAATAACAAGATCTCGGCCAACGTTAAGATCGTTATTTTGACAGTTCTGTCAAAGCTTGTCAGTTTCTGATAGCTTAGTCAAAAGCACGCTGCCATTTTGACAGCTCGATACACTAGACGTGCTCGGCGACCGTCAAGGCTGATGGAATGTAATGACAGATTTTTCCATGGTGATTGATGATTATTTCAAATTTGTACGAGTATGCATATGGGTGCTGTATTTTATTATTAGTGTTTACTGATTGATTTACAAAGTACTTAAATTTACTGATATAACCATGTAAAGTAAATAGTTTATGACATTTCGGTATAAAGATAGATATTATGGCTTTGGAGAAGATAATAAGCTACTCGAAGTACCTTTTAATCTCGGGCATACGACATCGCGGGCACCAGCTAGTACTGGAATATAAGCATGGCGGCCGGCAGGAGACGAAGCCGAATGGAAAATAAACTAATAGCCATAGTGGAAATAGCTCGATCTCAAACCACGCCAGGGTTTGCAGTAACCTCCTACGTAAGTACTAGAACGATACTGCACTGTAAGCATGATACTCGTATGTCTATTGGATAAGATAGCATAATAAGTGACAGTCAAACATTTTTTTTATCTATCGTATCTTGTTTCTAAATCCTAGCCGTGCTACTAATAAACTCGATATAATTAATATTTATACTATATTAGTTACTATAACGTTTGAATAGTCAATTTTAATAATAATAAATGCGGAATAAGTCGAAGTCGGGATAGTGTCGAAATAAATTAACTGTCAAACGCTATATCAACCCCGAGCCTAGTATAAGCTCGCTATAAGTTATATATAGCGATGTGCTTATAACGGCTTATACTGACCAATATTTTCTTTTTCTGTAAACACTAAGCAATACACTGAATATGGGCAACAAGGAGGTGGTCTGTCTTTTATGGATCGGCTACATCAACGCGAAACGTCGTGGATTATCGCGATGATAAACGTAAATAAAATAGTAAACCGTAAATAGTCACCACTTATCGTGATAATTTAACAACGGCATTCACATTGCCGTTGACATTGGGCGATGGCGGTATTTTTGGCACATCACAGGGATTTAAGGCGTTTAAGGAGAATTATTGTGTTGAAGCGGTCACACAAACGTTTGTCATTGTGCACTGTGATCGCGAAGAGATCGCACGCTTTTGTACAGACCCAATTATGGAATGGATGAATGAAAGTCATTGAGCTCTAGTCCAGGACCCCTTGAAAAAAAAAAGAATTTGTTTTTCTTCGTTCCTAAATGTGAAAGATTGGATGTACTTATGGATGTAAGTTGTTCAATTACTTAAAACGGCTTAACAAATTTGGGTGAAATTTGGTAGGTACTGCTACTACTACCTGCCAAATTTCATCTAAACTAGTAGGTTTATACATGGAATGATTTTCATTATCATCATCATCCATCACACATTTAAAGTACATCATAATGAAAAATTGACGTTCATAAGTGCGTCTTTGATGCCTAAATTGAATAAAATGATTTTGATTTTGACTTTAACTTTGACTTTGACCACGAGGGTGTAACCGAGGGGCTCTATTAGTATATTCACATAATAAAAATAAAACTAGTTAAATTTGGAAACGTAGTGCAGTAATTTATTCAGTGACATTATCGGCAATTAAATGGGCGTTTACGTTGACGGTTCCATTGTAGCCACTCTATTTATGGCGATTATGGGCATTGACAGTGAACGTTGATGTGGCCAAGCCATTATACTACATGCAGTAAAACTTTTCAGTGTGCAACTGTCATTCACAGTGGGTGTGACAAGGACAGATAGGTTAATAAGTGGACACAAATATGGCTTTTTTTTTTTTATCAGTTTTGTCTATGAAATGCGACGTTGCCGTTTCGTCATTTCGAAATAAATATGGTATAGATAAGTGAATGTTATAACGCATTTATTGATAAGAAACTATCTCGTTACTATAGCAACCTTATGCTTAGTATATGTAGTATATATATTGTTCTATGAGTATATGTACCTATATCAAGAATAACGATGAAATATAAACGCTACAAGGATTTTTTATTAGTAGCACTGTACTACTTTAAACGAACAATTCTTGTACTTATATATCTCTATTGTATTAATATATCTCTATAAGTATATATATGAACCCCTATTTCTCCGTCACGCTATAACCCTTCTGCTGTCGCCCGCCGAGGCGCAAAGGTCGCTATGTGACCCCCGCTTTGTGGGATAAAAGTTTTGCGCTGCTGCGCACTAAAACAATGATATCTTGGTTTAGATGTGTTTCTAGAGAAACATATACCAATAGAGTCGTACTGAAACAAGCTTACTAATGGTGGTAGAAAGATGGGTGTGTGTAAGTGAGCTTAAGTGCGCGTTCAAGATAAAAATATCGGAAGTAAATAATCTCGCTAATTCTTTTTTGTTGTGTTAATTATTGTTAGGAGAAGGTTCTTATGAATGAAAAACCAAGAAAAGATAGAAAGTTATGGCGAGGCCGAAGGCCGCGCCTGCTACTGGAACGAAGTCGCGGGCAGTCGCTAGTACATATTATATATAATCTGGATCCCGGAAAGGGCTTTTTTCATGATTTTTATTATTTAACACGGGGTTTCAGGGGCTATAAATCGATCAAGCTAGGTTTCATTTTTAGAAAACGTCGTTTTGTCTATGTTTTGCAGGCAATGAAAAACAACAATAGTTTGTTCGTTGTGTTCAAATTAGTGCGCCTAACAGTCGCTCAATTTTTATTGCCGATAATATTCTTATCCGTTGAAAAGCTAATATACGCCTGTAAAGAGTTCATAAACTCCCGCCGTTTCATAACGTCCCAGGATGTCCACAGCAGCATAAGTCAAAGAAACAAAAAAAATGGCAAAATGTGTCGCGTGTTAAGTATGGTAAGGTCGGTTGTGAGTTCTCGTCCAATAAGAATAAGGTATGGATATAATTCGGATAGTTATAGATTCTTCTGGAATCGTTAGAAAACACAGCTAGGAGTATCTCCCCGGTTTACACCGTTTCTAGCATCTATGGATTAGATAAACTTTAACGATCCGTTAATCAGAAAAAATCAAAGAAGTTGGAATATTTTTTTATGTTTATGAATAAAGGCATCCTTTGTGTATAATGAATTACAATAAAAAGTCGTGCGATGTACGGAATATTTGTTATTGTTTTTTTATTTGCGGCTTTAGGAAAATTCTGAATAACGCTGCAAATTTACTATTAGGTAGGGGTCTATAAGCATCATAAACGGTCTGTTAAATTTGCACCAATGTTCAAGCTACGGATCATATCTTTTCTACCAACTTCCAAAAAAGGAGGATTTTCTCGACGTATGTATTTTTTATGTATATTCGCGTATATTATCTTTTTAGAGTAGTTTGATTTTTATATTTTTTTTTCTTTGGTAGAGTATACGTCCAAAGTAAATCATGCTCGGAGAGAGTTTCTTTAGCTGCATCCTAGAGTAAAAACTCCATTAACTTTGCAGTCATAATCTTTAGAAGCGATGAGGGTGGATTGGGGGAGTGGAGAAGGAGCGGCAATTGGACCTCCGGAACCTATGGTCGACGACACCCCCAATCTAAAGATTATTTTAATCATAGAAAGATCTTCTTCTTCTCTCGGTGCCTCTTCAATCAATGAAGGTTGGCAATCTTTCCGTACTCGTCTCTCTCCTTGGCGAGGCGAAAAGGTTCAGCAGCACTCGCAATCCCTGTCCACTCCCTGATGTTTCGTAGAACAATAACAAACTAAACTGAACTGAACTGACTGAAACGCAATAGCAAGCTATATTACTTCACGTCGGTGTTATGTGGGGTGTGGTACTTCTCCGGTCGTGCTGGCTTATTCAGGTGAAACCAATAGGGTTTCGGCGTGGCACTACCAGTGTAAAGTAGGTAAGGTTAAGTCTAATAAAATAAAATTTAAAATACCCGATGCTGCGGTTAAAATAATCGTTTTTTTATTGCAAAGTTAAGCTAATTTAACTTAGTCGTTGTTTTGTTATCCTTGAATAATAAACATATGCGCCTGATAACTTGCATCCATTTAGTTACAGTTTAATGAATTTTAATTTTAGGTGCTAAGCACGAATTGACAATCAGGAATTTCAGATACCTACTTATGATATGATAAATGCATTGTATATTTGTCAATTCAACAAATTACGCTGTAAGTTGATAAAAATGATACCTCTATTCAAGATACACGTCATTAATAATTAATCGTGACTAAGTGATGTTCCTGATAATAAATTGAACACCTTATACAATTTTGAGTGAACAGTTTTCTGCACTGGTTATCAATTGAGCTAGTAAAATAATTTTCTTTAAGAATATTATGGTAGCACGCACATTATTCTTCTAGCGGTTGAGTGATTGGGTGAGTTATGTTTCCTTATACATTTGCTATGGTCTTGTTTATTAATTCAAAAACGTACTATGTAACAAGTACAATTTGAAAAAAATAATAATACCGACTTCCATTCTATTCAGTTATTGGAGTGTAACTCAAAAAGTACTGGACCGAATTCGATGAAATTTAAATGGGACCACACGCATAGTTTAGAATTTGGTTGCTTTTAGTAGAATTTTGAAAATCGGTTCACCCTATCGAAAGTTATGAGGTAACAATGATTTAAAAAAACTGTCGAATTGAGTACCTCCTCCTTTTTGGAAGTCGGTAGAAAATGATTGCTAGTGAACTATCGGGATATCGTGCGAGCCAATAGTGGTTAAATGAAGGAGTAAGCTATGCTGCTTGCTTACTTGAGTTAACTATGTATGATAACCAGAATATTCACTAAGTTATATATCAATGACTTTACGTGTGATTATAATTAATCCGACCCTCCACTTAATCTTCTATATGTATAAAACAAAGTCGGGTTTGTTCGAACACATAAAACTCGAGGACGGCTGGACCGATATTCCTGGTTTTTAGTTTGTTGTATTTGTCTTCCCGAATAGCAGAATAACTATAAAAAATATTAAACATTTGTAGAAACGATAAAATAAAAGAACTTAAATTTTCCAATACCAAATGTTCTACTGTCAAACATTTAATGTTCTTCCCGTCGATACGATACAATACTATCATCATCATCATCATCATCTCAGCCGTAGGACGTCCACTGCTGAACATAGGCCTCATAACCCTATACAATACTATATATTAAATAAATTATTTAAACATAGATAAATCAGAATATATCTAATATTTAAATAAAGGTTTCGAATCGACAAATTATATCGATAATTGTCCGCTAATTACAAATATATAATGTATCTGTATCGAATACCCACAAATAGTAATTAAATGTAAATAAAGAATTAATCAGACAAAAAGTGACCAATTGACAACAAAAACAGCGAGGAAGCAAGTCCTGAACTGAATACTTACTCAATTGGCAGGTCCATTGTAATGATAATGAGAAGAGTAGCCAAGGGTCAGTGACGCGTAACCACAGCGCAACTGAACCAAATCGGTACAATTAGAGAGAAAAAGCAATAAATCTACACTTCAACACTGACACAAATCAAAATATAGATCACACTAATATAATAAATGCAAAAGTATGTGAGTTTGGATGTGTGGATCTTTGTTACTCTTTCACGGTCAAACAGTGGGGCTAATTTTGATGAAATTTGGTATAGAAGTAGATGAGGGGCTGGATTAAAACAGGTCACTTTTCATCGTCACCATTATCATCCATCACCACGTGGGTGAACAAATCATAGATTAATCAGACTATATAGAAACAAATGAAAGAAATATTCTTGAGCATAGACAAAATAATAAGACATCCGCCTACGTCAAGATCGTAATGATAATAGTTCTATCAAAGTGTGTAATGACAGTTTCAATTGGTGATTAATTTTATATTTGTATGTACGTAGGTACTGTAATTTATTATTAGTGTTTACTGATTGATTTATTAAGTACTTAAATTTACTCATATAACCATGTTATATGTTACATACATTAAGGTTGTGGAATGCGCCGAAATATCGGGAGCTCATTCCACAACCTTACCACGGTAAATATCCCGTTAATAATCATATAACTTTAGAGAACAACCGTGATAGTTTAAAACAGTGTTTTAACCATGTTATGTTAGTATTTTATGACATTTTGGTTTAAAGATAGATATGGCTTAGGAGACACGAGAAGATAATAAGCTACTCGAAGTACTAATCCTGCGCAGACGACGTCGCGGGCTAGTCTGTATATGTATGTAACCTCTTTAAACTGAAAAGGCTATACGCATCCAGATGACATTTTTGAAGGAGATAGCTTTTACCCAGGATTAACACATAACGACTAGATCGTCTTACGGCCGGTCCCAATAATCTATCTATCGCCGGTTTACCTTACTAGAGATAGATATTTGACACTATCAGTATGAACGTAATGTCAAATTTCTATCGGTAGTAATGAAAACCGTGGATAGATAGATTATTGGGATCCTCCATTAGAGTTAAGACCTGCGCCCGCGTTATATGTTTGCGCCGAGTTGGGAACAAATGGCTCTTGTGCCATACCTATAGCGAGTTAAGGGACGAATTTTTTGTCAGAGATAGTTGAACTAACAAGAAATCCGATACATAAACATTAATGTTAAATGCTAAGTAAAATATTATGTTACACAAGGACAAACTCGACTTTTTAACTAAATTCAACGTATTGCTCCCGTAGGATCGACACTAAATACAATATTTCACGCGGATCGCGGGTAAATGTGAGTAAACAAATAAAAAATTAAAAGGTTTTGTATAAGTTAGCACACTTAGTTTGTTGAAATGTTCAAGAAGAAAAAAAAATGTCCACTAACCGGGTTGTTGTTCTGTTGTCACCTGTTGTTCGAAATTCATTTTACAGATTTTTATTTTAATACCGTTCACTAGATTTAAATGACTTTTGCCGTAACGGACAGTTGATATAATTGTATTTGATATACGTTAAATGTGTTACATAATTTAGTGCCTGTTTGATATATCGGATATACCAGCAATTGATATATAGATCAACTGTAATACTATAATTAACCGACTTCAAAAAAGGAGGCGGTTATATGTTCTTGTTTATGTATTTTTTTTGTGTATGTTAATCGATTTCTCCCCCATCGCGGGCTGATTATTTGACATGCTATACATTTTGGTATATTTCCGTTAACAAATCCGGGCAAAGTGATATACAGAATACAGGATACAGAAATGTTTATTTGTGTCAAAATACAGGTGTACAAATGAATAAGATCAGGACAGCAGGTAATTAAGACTAAAGACTAAATCATAAATCTAAATAAGAGAATGTTTATCGGGACTTATCACGTATTATTTAATATAGGTAAAAATATGTACCTTTCGCTCGACGTTTCGACCATGTTACAATGGCCGTGGTCACGAGCTGACTGAAAACTGCGGGTGAGTCCGGCGAGAAGAGCGGGTGTTTTGTTCTCTACCCTCACTTGATCTTGAACTTGAAAAATCGCAGGGTTGTCACTACGACACACAACACTGACTGTATCGGTAAATGTCCTAGTATCTACACCGCGGTTTGTACACTTGCTCACTACGGGATTCCACGACGCAGCTAACCTGAATCCATCTTCCCGGTTGAAATTGCGATGTTTTCTCGTTTTCAACCTATAATTTTGTCACAAAATTGATCCCAACTCATCATAATGCTGATTGTAAACAATCAGCGCTGGTATTCTGTTGGGGCCGGTAGGTGACGTCACGATACCACGCGGATACAGGGTAGACGTACCACGAAGTTAACATTAACATGTATCCTTTACACGGCTCAAAGTTAAAGTTTCCTAATAATTACATTATAACTATGATTTCATACAATTATTCTAGAAATACTTAATTACGATTAACCTACTAAATTATATATCTACAATTATTTAGGTAACTACATTAAACTTTACGCACACATACACATTCATTATAGGTATTATTATAATTAATGTAATGTAATATAGGTATAGGTATGACGACGTGCGAAACGAGGAGTGTTAGGTTTCTTTTGACCACAACGCGCGAGCCGAGCGAGCGAAGCGAGCGTGCCGCGGCAGTGGCCTGCAATGCGCCAGGACAGTGTTAGAGCATTTCCTAAATTTTTTAATTGTCTGACGGCTTATAGTGCTTTATTAACTGTTCGTAATGGTGCTCGAGTAAGTGTAGTAGTATAAAGTGAACAGAATCTTATGAAACGTTTTTGTTTTCCTCGTCATTCGTCTTTAACTTTTTAGTACCTAATGCATCAACTGCATTACAAGAACTTAACTAGATAATGAATGAGATACTTATTTCTGCAGCTGTGACCTGACTCTGACTTACTTGCAATAAATCTTACTTGATGCACCTATCAACATAATAATTTGAGGAATGGCAAATGTACAAAATATACAACGTAGGTGCAATGTTTATGTTCAATGCGTGGAGCAATCAGCTGTTCTCGAAAATACAAACTATAATGTTTAGTTTCGGCAACAATAGTTCCAACACTTAACTGTATCCAGCAGCTGCCGTATTGTTTAAAAAAGTTTTTTTATATGTCACTTAGTTGTAAGACTTGATTATCTAAAACACAGCCCTCCAACATACACATAGCACTCACCTCCACACAATACCCTATTATACACATATTCACACACACACACACATAAATACGCACACACAAGTACACTCTTGAAGTAGTACCTATTTACGTCCGTATGGTAGACAAAACAGTTTTGGATTTATATTATTTTTTGATGGATTTTATTTTTTGTAACTTTCCAAAACAAAATTATTATTTGCTACAAATGTATCCGTATATTTGAACTGAGTCACCTGTCAAGGTTGTGTAGATAGCTTTAGAAAGATATGATTAGTGCATTTTTACTTATTTCGCGATACAAACTGATAATATGATAAATTAATCATGAAATATCCGATAGCAATAAAACAACTAAGATGATAGGTACTTACTTACCTTAACAGATAAACTTGCTTATGTAAATGCAATACGTCATTTTAAATGTTATTTATACCAATGTAAGTACCTATTATCATTTATCATGCTGGCAAGTTTACGTTTAAAAGGAAGATATTACGTTTAATGTATATTCTTATAATAGCTGACCCGCCAGTGACTTTGCTCGCTTGGTCTTGGTGTAGTGGTAGAAGCGCCGCTTTTAAATCTCAAGGTCCTGCGTTCGATACCCGCATCGGACAGTTATTGAGTTTTTCAAAAGAACTCTCAGTAGCCTTTCGCAGTCAGATCAGTGCCCCGCAGATGGCAATATGGCAGAAGGCTCGTCTCCTATACGTGAAAACAAAAACATATTCCTCTGGCGAAAGGTTCCTTCCTTCTCTTCAAAATATCAACTTACCTATACAGTGTATATAATCTTGGCATCCTTGGCATGGACATCCGTAGTGACCTGAACCAGCGTGACTACATCGAGAGTATTATCAAGTTAGTTTCCCGCAAACTCGGAGTTCTGAACAGAGCGAGGCGTTTCTTTACTCCGGATCAGCGGTGCCTTCTTTATTAAACTCCCATATAGTGCCCATGTATTGTTGCCACCTCTAGGATGGATCTGCTAAGTACCTTATGGATGCTCGCGATAGTCGCGCTGTCCGTATTATTGGAGACATTGAAGTCATTCAACATCTAGTACCCCTACAAATGCGTAGAACTATAGCTTCTCTAAGCGTTTTTGCCGGTTGTTTCATGGAGAATACTCTGAAGAGCTTTTTAATCTTATTCCTTCCTCACCATTCCGATTCCGAACTACTCGTTCCGGCCTAGCATTACATCCATATACTGTTCAAAACTTCTTACCATACGGACCAAAAAGTTGGTAGTTCCTACCTCTGCCGTGTAAGTAAATTATGGAATGCTTTGCCGGCGTACGTATTTCCTTGCAGCTATGACCCTGGGTCTTTCAAGCGGGGCGTGAAAAGCATCTCTCAGGTCATCATAGGGGTGGCGATTAGTTCAGCTTACGGCTGCACTAATGGTCATTGCTTCTTGATTCCATCTTCGCTATGCATCAGGCGAGAGGGAGTCACATTGATGAACCATTATGAAACAAAAGGTAGATTTAAAACCGCTACCTATCCCTTCGAGGTTTGATATGCGTGACAATTTGTTATGTAGTATTTTAAAATAACATGTATTTCGTTTTAAAGTTTATTTTCATCAAGTTTTGAGTGAATTTCAACAGACATATACCATAATCTAAATATTTGAACGTACCTGCACACTTTCGCGGGGTAGTTTTGCAAAAATAAAAAATACGTATGTAAGTATACCTACGTGACTCAAATCCCGTACCTATCGCCTATTGTTTTGTACTCCAGTAATATAACAGTATACAGGCTATTTTTATCTCTAAATAAATAAATCTAATAAGGTTTTACTTACTCATATTAAAAAACAAAAACATACGAAAAGTATAAACACTCAAAATGACATTGAATGGACTGGAACTTAAACGCTTGACCGTTAGCGTCTGAAATCTGAAGCTCTGAAACTTGCAGCCTGAGCCACCGCGAGCTAACCTGATACATGGAAGAGGACAGTGAAATAAGCTTACCTTCGCAATAAACCATTACAGTGTTCGACCTTATCATTCTAATAATAAAATCTAGTCTTCAATGCGGTATTTTGTAGCAATCTAATAACATAGAGGGATGAAGTATGGCTTAAAATTTAACCACACACAATGCAGTTCCAGGATAAGTAGATTGATTTTTGGGAAATCAATTGTATTATTGACCAAATATGGCGAATCGCGAGTCAACGGGTTAAGTTGACCCTTCAGCAATTGAACAGAGGAAATTACATAAGAATTACCAAAAAAAAAAATTATAAAATAATGGAACCGAGTTCAACACCAAACAGAGTGAAATAACTTGTCGAAGTCGGTACAAAGCGCACAATATTGTGGTAAATGGCACCTTTTTTTTTTTTGAACTGTCATGGTACCGATTTCAACAAGCTATTCACACTTTTTGGTGTTGAAGTCGGTTCCATTATTTTAGTAAAAAAAAATTAAATTTGTTTTGCTGTCTGAGGTCTTTTGACGAACAGTAAAAGACAATTAGATCATAATGATAGAAACGGTCAAACTACGAATAATAATATTCGTAGCGGTCAAATAAGATAATAATAACTAAGTAGGCACCAACGTAAGACATAATATAAAACTGTATGAACGTATGTTTATTTGCAACTTTCAACTTTAATAATATGCGCGAAAAGACGGTCAAGGTTTTATAGAAAGCCATTGAATAACTTGAAGTTATAGCATAATGGTCAGATCGATGCAAAAAGCCTTGATCAGTAGGCATTGCAAAATATTACACATAGGTAAATATTGGAATAAACAAGCGAAATTGATCCATAAGTATTAAAAATAAAGTCGTTTCCGCATCTGTCTGTATAACTCCTAAGACACGCGACGGATTTTGATGCAGTTTACCCATATCAATCAGACATTTTTACACAATGTATTTATTAAAGCCTAATTAAGTGTTTTTGTAAATAGAACAAAACAAAATTAACATATTCAACCGACTTCCAAACAATTAGAAGGTTGTCAATTAAACAATATGTTTTCGAATATTAGGTATCTCAAAATTATATCTTAGGTAACCAATTTTGATGATTCTTTTTAATTAAAAGCTGATGCTTTTATTATGGTCCCATTCAAATTTCATCAAGATCTGACCATTAGTTTTTTTGATACTAATTTATCATCAACAAACGGTATAAAATCCTGGAAGACGATTTCAAATTTTGGTATAAATATTTAATATATATTACACCCGTGCCAAGCCAGGGCGTATCGCTAGTAGATTTATTACCAATTTGAATATTTATAGAACAATAAAATACTGCAAAACATTATTTTAATTCAATGTAATGACGAGACAGGCTGTCAGACGCCTGATGCTTTTAAGAACCAACTTTGCCCATGACTCAGTTGCAGTGCCAGCCTTCAAATAGAACTAAATAATTAAACCTTACCCCATAACTTAAACCTGAATGTTTGCGGGATCCCCTTAGACTTTGGTCTTCGCATATGCCAAGTAATTTTACTTGCTTCGGTTCCTTTTTAGACTAAGTCTCCGTTACGCCAATATTATTATTACAAAAAAAATTACCAAAAAATGGAACCGACTTCAACACTTAAAAGTGTGAAGTAACTTGTTGAAGTCGATACCATGACAAATCAAAAGTAAGTGTAGTAGGTACCTATTATCATAATATTGTGCGCATGGTACCGACTTCGACAAGTTATTTCACACTTTTTAGCGTTGTAGTCGGTTTCATTTTTGGTAAATATATTTTTAAATACTTTACCTTTTTTTACCCTTTACCTTTTTTTACCTTTGACCCTTGCTACTTAGAAGATAGGCGAAACACTTCAGTTATTGGATCGTAATTCAATAACCGCCTTACCGAATTTTATGAAATGGGCCACTTCGGAAGTATTCTCTTCCAAACAAAAAAATAATTATCAATATCGGCCTACTTTCTAACGTGATCATTTATATAACAAAAAATATACGCGTCGACTTGAGAACCTCCTCCCCCTTTTCTATCGGAAAATGGTTAAAAATTATAATGAGTTGAGTTTCAATAGCATTGTGTTTTAGCTTCCTTCGAACTATAATGCAGTAATGCTTGCATAATATATACTGCTTTGGTGACAACAAGGGCGGATTTTTATACAAAAGTACCTCATCCTTAGTAAGGGATGAGTAAGAGTTGCCTTGCCTCTCACGGGTCTCATACCTAAGGCGGAAGTTCTTAAAGTTATTTTCCTCAAGCAGTAAATAACGATGAGTTATAGTTAAAAATGTCTTTTCTAGTATAATAATCAATGATTATCAATTATCAATATTAATTAATATTAAAGTGTTCGTCGGAACACGAAATTGGTCCAACCTCGCAAGGAACCGCAACAAGTGCCAATCTCTGGAGGAGGCCTTCACTGGAGGGGCATGTAAGTTGGACTAACATTATCCACACTCATTACTAATTATACGAATGAACATGCCAATGGATAATAAAGGATTTTTATTTTTTATATAATTTTATTTATTAACTTATTTAATATTCAAATGTTGCTATGTAGATGTAAACGTAGAAGTACGCAGAATTGAGTTATCTCAAATATTGTCTTGATTAGCTGGGTATCAACAAATCAACGGAGAAAGACGTGTTCATGACTATTAATTTTCCTCATTAATAATTAGCTTATTGGCCCAAACATGATATCAAAAATCAAACAAAACAATTGCTTACCTGTATTCCAAAGCTCCCGCACTGAAGATGTACTGGCTCGTATAAATCGCACTGAACATTATCGGGATGAGAATGAGGCTGTACGTGATCAACTGGTACTTCCCGAAGGTGCCCAGCTCCACCAGGATCGAATCCAGGTCCACTTCCTTGTCATCTTTGGGCTTCGTCATCGTGACCGGTAAACACCGAGGGTGTACGAGACACACGACAAGCGTGTACCGCGGCGGTCGCTCGTCTGCTTATCAGACCACTATCGTACTGTTTCTCGATACGATTACTGTCTACTGACACCCGCTAATCTCTGCTACTGCCTTGATTGGGTGCACACAAGATCGCTCTTTCACAAGCTCGTTGCTATACTCGTGTCTGGCGGTGTACAGACGAATGTTTTTGTTTCACATTCAAAACAAAAGATACCTGCATATTATGCTGGCTAATGGCTTCAAAATATTGTTCGCAACGAAAACTATAATGTTTTTAATTTGTGATGAACTGTCTTGTGTACTGTGATGATAAATTATTTATTGATTAGAATTAGGTCTTAATATTAAACGTGAATTAATTATGACTAGGAGTGTGTCCAAAGCACACATCCTTTTATAATCGCTTGTCAATATAGGTACCTAATAGTGGTGACACATTTGAATCACTTTTCTCAAACATTAACAATGACGGTTCTTTGACATTTGATTTGTAATTTATTAACCGACTGCAAAAAAGGAGGCAGTTATATGTTCGTTTGTATGTATTTTTTATGTGTATGTTAATCGATTTCTCTCCCATTTGTGGACCGATTCTTATTTTTTTTGTGTATGATAAAGTATACTTCCGAGGTGGTCCCATTTAAATTTCATCAAACTCGGTCAAGCAGTTTTTGAATTACACTCAAAAAACTGAAAATTGTTTCGCCTATCTTGACTTGATATCATCATTGACGGTGAATGACAATTCCGTAAGTAGCAAGAGTGACTAAAAATGGTAAAAAAAATTTACCGAAAAATGGAACCGACTTTAATACCAAAAAGTGTGAAATAACTTGTTTAAGTCGGTGCCATGCGCACAATATTGTGATAATAGGTACCTACTTTTGAAGTATCATGGTACCGACTTCAACTAGTTATTTCACACTTTTTGGTGTTGAAGTCGGTTCCATTTTTTGGTAATTTTTTTCCTTTAAGATTCAGACAGTAGATTTAAAATTAAAAGTAGAAAAAGGATAGCTGTATTTGTTTCTTGGCATGAGCTCAGCGGACAAAGAAATGGGCGTTATTCCGAAACTACTTAAATACTTACTTATTTTTAATCACAAAAGGCAATTACGTGAAAAAAAAAATTTGAACCACATATGCCTGTTACAAATTATATTGTGTATTAGTTTACGTAAGTAGGTACAATTAAGGCATTTTTTCATTTCAAAAGCTGGCTAGGTATTAATTTAACTTTGCGCAGATTGTCAAAATGCCTTCTTGATAAAAATTTAAATAATAACCATGTTTTAAGAGGTACGAGTATGATGAAATAGTGCAGTATTTACTATTCTTATCATAATAATTACATGCTATAGTGGGTATGTATAGTTAAAGTATAGTATAATTATATATCTAAGAATAGTTTGTATATATTGTATACGCAGGAGACATTCTTGAGTTTTACTATATGTACCCTTGCTTTATACACCACCGCCTTTATAAGTTTATGGCTATTTCTTTCCGTGCATTGTTGCCTGGAATAGATCGCTCTGAGCGATAAGGCCGCCCATTGTGACACTGTTAATTTTAAGTATTTGTCGTGAAATATTTTAGTATTTTTTTTTATTCCATTATTAGTATGGTGTTTCAATAATAAACTTAACAAATGCAATTTGAAAAATTTTAAACCGACTCCATTCTATTACTTTGGTAAAAATCTGTTATTAAGAATTTTGGGAATCGGTTCAGTCGAAAGTTATGAGGTAACAAGCATAAAAAAAAGAAATACAGGCGAATTCAGTACCTTCTCCTTTTTGGAAGTCGGTAGAAAAGTTAACCCTCGCGATTCGCCATATTTGGCCAATAGTACAATAGATGTCGCAGAAATCAACCTACTTTTCCAGGAACTTCAACGTGTGTGGTTAATCTATCTATCTACGAGTATTTGTTTCAGTGTGCTAAACTTTAAAAGGGTATTTTAACGTTCACCGCTTAAATAAATTGTGCCTGCATAAGGCTCAATACCTAATTAAAAAGGTTAATTAGGTGGAGTCAGCACCTTAAGTATTTGACTCGTTACCGCAGCTCGTTTTTCGTTTATTCATTAGTAATTTCCCCAATTAAAGTTATTGTTTGGGTTTTTCCTTACGTAGTTCTTTGGTTTTTTTAGTTGTTTGTGCGGTCTTTTTGTCATTCTATCATCATAATGCCAGCGTTATTTCTTATACAAATTCAACATGACCATCAGTTAGGCAGTATTTCCACGGTTAGTTTTTACGCTTCAATGTTTGACGTGTAAGTACCCAAGTCGTTAACTAATGTTATAATTATGTAGTCATCATCATCTCAGCGGTTGGACTGCTGAACATAGGCCTTCCCCATGATTTTCCAAAAGGACCGGCTGGAAGCGGCCTGCATCCAACGTTGTCCTGCGACCTTTATCAGGTCGTCTATCCACCGTGTCGGTGGACGACCTACGCTGCGCTTGCCGGTCCGTGGTCTCGACTCTAGAACCTTTCGGCCCCATCGGCCATCTGTTCTGCGTGCTATGTGCCCTGCCCACTACCACTTCAACTGGCTAATCTTCTGGGCTATGTCGGTGACTTTCGTTCTTCCACGGATCTCCTCATTTCTGATTCGATCACGTAGAGAAGTCATTATTTTTTAAATTACAAGTCAAATTTTTGGCAATATTGCGAAAGAAGTCATTAAACAGCGTTGGAATATTTAGAGGATCTGTAATAATCTCTCCACTGTTATTTTTGACTGATTCTATGCGAGATTTTGTTTCCTGTTTTTTATTCTTTCCAACTTGTTCATTAATGATATTCCATGACTCCCTGATTTTATTTTCAGAATTTTGTATCCGGTATCGGTACTGCAACTTCTTTGCTGTAACCATTGTCTTACGCAATATTTTTTTATACTTTTTTATTTTAATTTTGACTTCTTCGCTGGGGACATAATCTTGTAATATCTCCATTTTAATTAATTTTTTCTTGGAAATTTCTATACCTGGGGTAGTATATTTTTCCTTTTTTGATCGTACTTGTTTAATCCGTTTAGGAAAGGCAATATTATAAAAATGATTCAATGCTTCTTGGAAAATACTCATTTATAAACGCTTTTAAATTTTCATGATAGCCGTATTTATTTTTATAATTTATTAATTAACTATATAAATACAATAACCTTGAATAAATGAAAAACAAAAATTAAACCTTAATTTAAAGTACGCTTTGGGCTACGTGGCACCTGGAACAAAGGAATTCCAGGAAACTACGAGATCTAAATCTAGAAGTATTTTTACTGCAGTCCATGGTGTGGGTTCTTATCTAATAATCTATAAGTACCTACATTATTGTTGTTATTAGTTAGCCCGTTATGTATAGGTATGTAGTAGTGTTGTACGTATGCGTCAATCTGTCAGAACACATTACCTATTCTAAAAAAGAATCCAAGTCCAGCTGTTTCAGAGACTAGCCGGAACAACATGCAGATAGATTTTTTGTAAGTACCGTATATACTCTCCTATGCATTTAATGAAAAGCTGTTAATTTAGAATTTTAAACATACACTTCAATTCGCTTCGGCCGTCTACAAAACCGTATAGTGCAGTAACCAGTTACGAATGAGGAAAACTGATCTTTGTACGAAACCAGTTCCGTACGATGAATTTTATTTCCTTATACGAAACCTACGAGTTACAGACGAGTAAAGTTACAAAAGCGGAATTATTGTTCTCTATACGAAACGAAACCGATAAACAAACTCATGATCCATAAATACTGGTGTGACGTCTCATTTTACATCCGTGCCTTTCCGACTTTTGGCCAAATCCGCGACACAAAAACGTCCACATCTATACGTCAGTGTCATCTGTTTATGACAGCTGACGTTCTGTCAGATCCAATCGACTTCGTGGATAACGGGCGGACGCGATCGGCCATTGACCTTTTTCTCTGGGATCGTGCCGACGAGGTCAGTTGGTGAGAAAAGAAAAATCTAACTCAAGGCGTGGTGAGACAAGCGGCGCCAACCAGAATCCAATATGTGGAAGCCGTCGCTGCCTGTACACCACTGGAGAACGGATTCCTGGTTGCGCAGGTATCTGTCGAAAGTTCACCACGTGGCACGTTATTTTGAGGTTCAGAGTCTAAGTCCCTATTCTCAGCCAAGCTTTTGTTTATAGACATTGTGCTCACTGCGCCGGCGTTCGCAGATAGAGCCCTGTTCCCTGCATTCCATAAGGAACCCCAGATTGGGTGAGTTGCGTCTCAAAAGTTGCCTAATTTGAACAGCTAGGCTAATAGAATACGTTTTAAACTATCACGGTTGTTCTCTAAAGTTATATGATTATTAACGGGATATTTACCGTGGTAAGGTTGTGGAATGAGCTCCCGATATTTATCGGGAGCTCATTCCACAACCTTACCACGGTAAATATCCCGTTAATAATCATATAACTTTAATAGAATACGCTAACTAAGACACTGAAACTAAGTCGAGACTTTCTGTCCTTGACAGGGTTCCTAGAGGCGGTATACGTCTATCCGTATTCCGTTTGTTAGCTGCGGAGATCTTCAACCCCGCATAGAAACACTGCTTACCGGCAGCGGGCCTGGCGCACGGAGCTACTGACTCTGCCGCACCACCCATACTGGAGTTAACCCCTCTGCTGCAGAACCAGTAGACCATCGTCGAGGCGTTTGCCTGCCCCCGCCGCCGATCTACCGGGATTGGTAGCTAGTGGATTCCTTCGGCTAGCTATCCTCAATCTACTTTTGTCCTGTCCATACTAAAGTACTAAAACTAAAGTCAACACATTATACTGGTCGCAAATAGTGATTAGAGTATTATAGAATCTCACCCCTGAGATTAATCTTTGTAAAACTTTGTGTGATTGTAAAAGACAATATATATCTGTAGTCGTGGCCTTCAGCCTTCAACCGCTGGGAAGGTACTCGTCTATTAGCGAAGGCGCCCGCTCTTTCTCACCTCATAAATATAGGCTAGTAAAGGGGTACCTACCTGGACTTAGCTACCTAAGTTAATACCCAACCATTAATGTAATAAACGACCTACTAATGGGTCAGAGGTGTGCAATGTAAACGATGCTGGACAAATAAAGCAGATACGATGAGAGTTTGAGTTTGCTTTCACCGTCTACGCCACCCTCTTCAGATAAAAGGTTACAGTGTCTTATTTATATTAACTCTATCAATATATTTAAAAAAGCGTACCAAAAAAGTTCGCAGCTACGTGGAAATTAATTAATGGAATTAAAAGAACCTGCAAAATTTCCGTAGGCCATTGCTTGGAAATAATTTCCCCATTTTCGTTGACAGATATATATATAGCTTATAGTTAGTGACTAATAATAAATAATTATATTATGACCAATTATTCTTATATTTAAAATTCCTCTTTAACGTCAGCAAGTCTGTGTGTACCAAATTTATTAATCTGAGGGCCTAGCACGAATAACTGCGTAAGTGTATATCGTTCACGTCATACAGTACAAACTGCCATGTATCTAGGCCAACTGTGGCACAGAATCACAGATAACTCAAAGTTTGTGCGCTGAAGCGTGGCGCGTTGACTCTTACAATATGAATACTTTTTCGCAATTTGTTTGTGTTACGGCCTCTGTGTCGATAAATAGAGATAGAAGATCGATAGATAGATATACAGATAAGTTCCACACCAATACACCAATTATTTAGGTACTTATTTATGTACCTATATATATGTTAATACGTACTTAAGGATACATAAGTCGTTTTCCTTCCCCGCTCCATAAAGGTAGGTACTTTCCGCGTTTATTGCTGACTCATAGGTACTACAGAACCTTCAGAGTCGTCTGACGCTGGTTTTCTGTATAATTATAGTTAAGGATTCAATCTCGAACATCATCACTGTAGTTTACTTCCGGTAGCCTCCGCTAAGAATACGTGTGCAGCGTGACATTTAGAATACACGAGGAAAATCACGACCAAATAACATACTTATTATATGTACATAATGTGTATGCTACTGATGCGTTATATCTTCTATACTAATATTATAAAGAGGAAAGATTTAAGGCCTATTCAAACCTGGGCGTTATTTGCTACCGCGAGCGGTAGAGAAATCCGAAAGGGTATGCGTTAATTTCACTGTTCACACCAAAGCGGATATCGCTACCGCACGCGGTAGAGATATTCCTTGGCAACGGGTAGCGGGGCGGCGGAACTAGTTTAGCCAAACAAGAGAAAATACCGCCTCACTAGGCGGTACAAGTTTCGCTGCAGTTACGGAACTTCATACTATTTACCCATTGAGTTCCGCGTGGTATTTTTTGCTACCCACAGCGGTAGCGAATAACGCTCAGGTCTGAATAGGACTTTATATGTAAGTATGTTTGTAACGAATTGGTTCAAAAAGTACTGGACAGATTTCAAAAATTCTTTCACAATTGGAAAGCTACATTCACCCTGAATAACATAGGATATATAAGATTCATCATTATCATTATCATCATCATCATCATCATCATCACTCACCCTGCGGGTAAAACCGCGGAGAGCAGCTAGTAACTTATATGATTTTCAACACACTTGCTCGTAAAGTGAGCCTTATTACATCTCGTTTAGGGCCATAAACCGACCTATAACACACGTGCATAATAAAATTATAAACTGGTGCATAATGTAATTATCCATATAAAGTTATATTAGTACGTTATTTCAAGTTATAGGGGAGTAAAGTAATTCATATATACCTATACATTTTTGGAATAAATCAATGTATACGTCCTTACATAACTAATTAAGTCAAACAAAAAAATTATTGCTATTGAAATATTGATATATCACAGATGTTCAGGCCAAAATCGAGCTTAGCGAACTATTTGTATATTTTCCTTGTCTTCGACCTATGTTTTGTCCCGCTCCCACCTATTTTTCCTATCCCCCTACCCTAGTACCATTGAGTGTCTGCGCGTACGTCGAACCGACAACTCGTGCTCGCGACGTAAAATCTCTTCCGCGGTCTCAACCTGTGTTCCTATGATATATATGTGTCTAAGACTCAGTGCACGGCATTGGATAATCATCCTATAACATTGTGATCAAATCCCGAGTGATACATTCCCGGCCCAAACCTGTGGAGAAATGCCCGTCCGCCTCGCCTCTACTGTGGTACTACTATCAAACATAAAAGCTAAGAAAACCGAACGAAAGCATGCCGAAAGTGGCAAAGACGGAGTCGGAAAACATCCGTGTGCACCTCCTTACCCGCGGTCGCTTGTGGCGCTATTCCTTTTTAAAGGTAATGCTGGCATGTTTGACTTTTCGATCTTCCGGTCAGAAAGTTCTTTTCAACTTTACACGTTGTAGTTATTAGAAAAGTAGGTTGATTTCTGCGATATCTATTGTAGTATTGGCCAAATTTGGCGAATCGCGAGTCAACGGGTTAAGAGCGGCGAATGTAGTAAACTAGGGCTAAATTATTATCATTATAATCTTTACTAGCTACATAATTTCCCCTGAAGTACAAATCGTAAAAGTTTCAAATAGACATGATCCGTAACTTGCAAACTGAACGTTTATGGTGCCGATAGTGAATTTGCAGCGTAAGCCGGACTTTTCTAGAGCCGCAAATAAAAAAAACAATAACAAAACCAATTATTTCATACACCGCACGATTTTTTTACTAAGTTAAATGACGCCTCTGTTCTTGAATACTTTCCGTAGGCGCTAGAAAAGGTGCAAACTGGGAGAAACTGTGTTTTCCAACAACACCAAAATAATTATTGTATTGAAATTTTCGTGAGTTTCATCATCATCATCATCAGCCTGTAGCAGTCCACTGCTGGACATAGGCCTCTCCAATTGCACGCCACTTAGGTATATCTTGGGCTTCTCGCATCCATGGCCTTGGAGAAGATAATAAGCTACTCGAAGTACTAATCCTGCGCAGACGACGTCGTGGGCACCAGCTAGTTGTATAATATGTCTCTATGATTTAACCTAATTTGACTGGACCATTATGTTTCTCCAAGAAATGAATCTTTTTGTTCGAGCGTGTGCACACCAAGAGATAGGTCCTAGCTACAATTTACGAGTCTAAAGTACTACTTAGCTATTTCTAAGTAAACATGCTAAATCTTCAACCGCGTCCGCGCTTAACACTAGGCGATATAGTCGCAGGCAGACCTATCAAACATAAACACATACTTCGTGGAAAAGTTTACCAATGATACATCTTCAGAACGTAACCCGATACTTATAAGTAGATATTATCTAGGTGTAAGATTGAGTAATATTTGCTTTATCAATTTATCTGATTTCAACATTCACCTAAATAAATGAAGTATCAGAGCATTCGTGTGGCCTAGTAAGTATGCGCACAAACCAATGACGTCAGTTAACACTAGAATTCATTTTATCAAGACCGTTCTATTGTAAAAGGTAGATACCTCCCGAAATTGAGTTCACCTTCTTCGTCAGCAATGTGACAATTATCACTCCATTGTACCAAGTACTTAGTTTGCCCTGTCATTTCTCTTGCTGCTATTCCCTTCAAATGTTTACACAGTAAAAGTTAGGTTGAACTGTCGCAGTTTTGCTTGGTGTGCTTGTCCTTCGGGACATTCGTTGGAGTCTCTTTCGCCCAGTAATTTCACTTGCTAATTTCCCTTCACACCATCACCAGCCCCTGCACGCCAGACCACCGGAATCTAAGACATCCTGGACAGTACTCTGTGAGCTGCTAATGGCAGAAGACTGCCACCTCCGGAAGTAGCAGGCCCTCGAGTACCTACTCAGCAACAATGAAAGCACGTTAAGTGCACCACATATTCTGAGTTGTGTAAAAGCAACCTGCACAGAAAAGGAGAGCAAGAGCTCGAAGACTCCACCAACCCCACGAGGCTGAAGTCAGCACCGGCAAAGCTTGCACATTAATCCTTCGCGACATAATATCTGGCACTTCAAGTGATACCAACCAAGACTATCTCTTACACAAGAGGCCTATACCGCCCTGTATTGTAGGTATGCATAAATAAATTAAGTTTTAGGCCGAAACAGATTCCATGGTTTAATTATCCTATCACTCGCGTCTCTTCTTACCAACTTCAAATTAGGAGGTTTCTCAATTCGACCATATATTTTTTTGTGTGTGTTCGCGGATAACTTCGTCGTTTATGAACCGATTTTGATGGTTATTTTTTTGTTTCGTAGAGTATACTTCCAAGTCTATACAGCTGTGTGTCAGACACGTCATGCATTTGCACGGAGACTTTGTCGTCAAGTCATCGGCCAACAATATTTAACGACGTACGTTTTTGTTATATTGTATCAAAAGTGTTACGATACGAGTTAAATGAAGTAAAAACGGAACAGACTTCAACACTAAAACGTGTGAAATAACTTGTCGAACTCGGTACCATGCGCACAATGTTCGAAAAAACGGAACCGACTTCTACACTAAAACGTGTGAAATAACTTGTCGAACTCGGTACCATGCGCACAATGTTCGAAAAAACGGAACCGACTTCTACACTAAAACGTGTGAAATTACTAGTCGAACTCGGTACCATGCGCACAATGTTCGAAAAAACGGAACCGACTTCTACACTAAAACGTGTGAAATAACTTGTCGAACTCGGTACCATGCGCACAATGTTCGAAAAAACGGAACCGACTTCTACACTAAAACGTGTGAAATAACTTGTCGAACTCGGTACCATGCGCACAATGTTCGAAAAAACGGAACCGACTTCTACACTAAAACGTGTGAAATTACTAGTCGAACTCGGTACCATGCGCACAATGTTCGAAAAACGGAACCGACTTCCACACTAAAACGTGTGAAATAACTTGTCGAACTCAATACCATGCGCACAATGTTCGAAAAAACGGAACCTACTTCTATACTAAAACGTGTGAAATAACTTGTCGAACTCGGTACCATACGCACAATGTTCGAAAAAACGGAACCGACTTCTACACTAAAACGTGTTAAATAACTTGTTGAACTCGGTACCATGCGCACAATGTTCGAAAAAACGGAACCGACTTCTACACTAAAACGTGTGAAATAACTTGTCGAACTCGGTACCATGCGCACAATGTTCGAAAAAACGGAACCGACTTCAACACTAAAACGTGTGAAATAACTTGTCGAACTCGGTACCATGCGCACAATGTTCGAAAAAACGGAACCGACTTCTACACTAAAACGTGTGAAATAACTTGTCGAACTCGGTACCATGCGCACAATGTTCGAAATAACGGAACCGACTTCTACACTAAAACGTGTGAAATAACTTGTCGAACTCGGTACCATGCGCACAATGTTCGAAATAACGGAACCGACTTCTACACTAAAACGTGTGAAATAACTTGTCGAACTCGGTACCATGCGCACAATGTTCGAAATAACGGAACCGACTTCTACACTAAAACGTGTGAAATAACTTGTCGAACTCGGTACCATGCGCACAATGTTCGAAATAACGGAACCGACTTCTACACTAAAACGTGTGAAATAACTTGTCGAACTCGGTACCATGCGCACAATGTTCGAAATAACGAAACCGACTTCTACACTAAAACGTGTGAAATAACTTGTCGAACTCGGTACCATGCGCACAATGTTCGAAATAACGGAACCGACTTCTACACTAAAACGTGTGAAATAACTTGTCGAACTCGGTACCATGCGCACAATGTTCGAAATAACGGAACCGACTTCTACACTAAAACGTGTGAAATAACTTGTCGAACTCGGTACCATGCGCACAATGTTCGAAATAACGGAACCGACTTCTACACTAAAACGTGTGAAATAACTTGTCGAACTCGGTACCATGCGCACAATGTTCGAAAAAACGGAACCGACTTCTACACTAAAACGTGTGAAATAACTTGTCGAACTCGGTACCATGCGCACAATGTTCGAAATAACGGAACCGACTTCTACACTAAAACGTGTGAAATAACTTGTCGAACTCGGTACCATGCGCACAATGTTCGAAATAACGGAACCGACTTCTACACTAAAACGTGTGAAATAACTTGTCGAACTCGGTACCATGCGCACAATGTTCGAAATAACGGAACCGACTTCTACACTAAAACGTGTGAAATAACTTGTCGAACTCGGTACCATGCGCACAATGTTCGAAATAACGGAACCGACTTCTACACTAAAACGTGTGAAATAACTTGTCGAACTCGGTACCATGCGCACAATGTTCGAAATAACGGAACCGACTTCTACACTAAAACGTGTGAAATAACTTGTCGAACTCGGTACCATGCGCACAATGTTCGAAATAACGGAACAGACTTCTACACTAAAACGTGTGAAATAACTTGTCGAACTCGGTACCATGCGCACAATGTTCGAAAAAACGGAACCGACTTCTACACTAAAACGTGTGAAATAACTTGTCGAACTCGGTACCATGCGCACAATGTTCGAAATAACGGAACCGACTTCTACACTAAAACGTGTGAAATAACTTGTCGAACTCGGTACCATGCGCACAATGTTCGAAAAAACGGAACCGACTTCTACACTAAAACGTGTGAAATAACTTGTCGAACTCGGTACCATGCGCACAATGTTCGAAAAAACGGAACAGACTTCAACACTAAAACGTGTGAAATTACTTGTCGAACTCGGTACCATGCGCACAATGTTCGAAAAAACGGAACAGACTTCAACACTAAAACGTGTGAAATAACTTGTCGAACTCGGTACCATGCGCACAATGTTCGAAAAAACGGAACCGACTTCTACACTAAAACGTGTGAAATAACTTGTCGAACTCGGTACCATGCGCACAATGTTCGAAAAAACGGAACAGACTTCAACACTAAAACGTGTGAAATTACATGTCGAACTCGGTACCATGCGCACAATGTTCGAAAAAACGGAACAGACTTCAACACTAAAACGTGTGAAATTACTTGTCGAACTCGGTACCATGCGCACAATGTTCGAAAAAACGGAACAGACTTCAACACTAAAACGTGTGAAATTACTTGTCGAACTCGGTACCATGCGCACAATGTTCGAAAAAACGGAACAGACTTCAACACTAAAACGTGTGAAATTACTTGTCGAACTCGGTACCATGCGCACAATGTTCGAAAAAACGGAACAGACTTCAACACTAAAACGTGTGAAATTACTTGTCGAACTCGGTACCATGCGCACAATGTTCGAAAAAACGGAACAGACTTCAACACTAAAACGTGTGAAATTACTTGTCGAACTCGGTACCATGCGCACAATGTTCGAAAAAACGGAACAGACTTCAACACTAAAACGTGTGAAATTACTTGTCGAACTCGGTACCATGCGCACAATGTTCGAAAAAACGGAACAGACTTCAACACTAAAACGTGTGAAATTACTTGTCGAACTCGGTACCATGCGCACAATGTTCGAAAAAACGGAACAGACTTCAACACTAAAACGTGTGAAATTACTTGTCGAACTCGGTACCATGCGCACAATGTTCGAAAAAACGGAACAGACTTCAACACTAAAACGTGTGAAATAACTTGTCGAACTCGGTACCATGCGCACAATGTTCGAAAAAACGGAACAGACTTCAACACTAAAACGTGTGAAATTACTTGTCGAACTCGGTACCATGCGCACAATGTTCGAAAAAACGGAACAGACTTCAACACTAAAACGTGTGAAATTACTTGTCGAACTCGGTACCATGCGCACAATGTTCGAAAAAACGGAACAGACTTCAACACTAAAACGTGTGAAATTACTTGTCGAACTCGGTACCATGCGCACAATGTTCGAAATAACGGAACCGACTTCTACACTAAAACGTGTGAAATAACTTGTCGAACTCGGTACCATGCGCACAATGTTAGAAAAAACGGAACCGACTTCTACACTAAAACGTGTGAAATAACTTGTCGAACTCGGTACCATGCGCACAATGTTCGAAAAAACGGAACCGACTTCTACACTAAAACGTGTGAAATTACTTGTCGAACTCGGTACCATGCGCACAATGTTCGAAAAAACGGAACCGACTTCTACACTTAAACGTGTGAAATTACTTGTCGAACTCGGTACCATACGCACAATGTTCGAAAAAACGGAACCGACTTCTACACTAAAACGTGTGAAATTACTTGTCGAACTCGGTACCATGCGCACAATGTTCGAAAAAAACGGAACCGACTTCTACACTAAAACGTGTGAAATTACTTGTCGAACTCGGTACCATGCGCACAATGTTCGAAAAAACGGAACCGACTTCTACACTAAAACGTGTGAAATTACTTGTCGAACTCGGTACCATGCGCACAATGTTCGAAAAAACGGAACCAACTTCTACACTAAAACGTGTGAAATTACTTGTCGAACTCGGTACCATGCGCACAATGTTCGAAAAAACGGAACCGACTTCTACACTAAAACGTGTGAAATTACTTGTCGAACTCGGTACCATGCGCACAATGTTCGAAAAAACGGAACCGACTTCTACACTAAAACGTGTGAAATAACTTGTTGAACTCGGTACCATGCGCACAATGTTAGAAAAAACGGAACCGACTTCTACACTAAAACGTGTGAAATTACTTGTCGAACTCGGTACCATGCGCACAATGTTCAAAAAAACGGAACCAACTTCTACACTAAAACGTGTGAAATTACTTGTCGAACTCGGTACCATGCGCACAATGTTTGAAAAAACGGAACCATCTTCTACACTAAAACGTGTGAAATTACTTGTCGAACTCGGTACCATGCGCACAATGTTCGAACAAACGGAACCGACTTCTACACTAAAACGTGTGAAATTACTTGTCGAACTCGGTACCATGCGCACATTGTTCGAAAAACGGAACCGACTTCTACACTAAAACGTGTGAAATTACTTGTCGAACTCTGTACCATGCGCACAATGTTCGAAAAAACGGAACCGACTTCTACACTAAAAAGTGTGAAATAACTTGTCTAAGTCGGTATCATGCGCAAAATATTGTGATAATAAGTACTTTTGAATTATCATGGTACCTATTTCGGCAAATTTTAATCATTTTAGTTTTTAACACTCGTCGGTTCCGTTTTATGGTAAAAAGTTTAGTGACATGAGAATGAAAATAGATGTCATGATGATATCATCAAAATTGACGAAACACTTTTCAGTTATTAGTAACCGAAAAGTGGAGTGTAACTCTAAAAGTGCTCAACCGAATTTGACGAAATTTAAATGGGACCACACGGGAAGCACCAGATTACAAACAAAAAACTTTGAGAATCGGTTCACCCAATCAAAAGTTATGTGGTAAAAACAATAAAAAAAAATTACATACAGTCGAATTGAGTACCTCCTTCTTTTTGGAAGTCAGTAGAAAAGTCGGTTACAAATAGGCAACGGATACACAGATAATTTTGCAAGTTAAATATTTTAGTAAGATATGCTGATTAAATATAAGGTGCTTCCGTGTTTCTTTTCTTTGATAGTGCAAATATTTTACAGTAAAGATAATATAAGTAAAGTATGTACTTAGATGCCTTATTACCTACATTTTTGTTCAATAAGTAGGTACCTAGTTGTCTGCGGTGTTATCTACTGGCCTTTGTACTAGGTACTAAGTAGGTGCTAGTCTACCTAAGTCAGTAAAACACCACATTTTTGTGTACACATATACACACATAGACACATAGACACAGGGGTCCAGATTTGTTATAGCTATTTCCGGGGGGCGAACCTGGGACCAGCGGCTCAGAAGGCGGGGGTGCTAAGTATCTGTTTAACTACCTACCTACTTATTTTACAACATGGTAAGTAGGTATTAAGGTAATTGCTTTTTTGTCAGTTTGTATACTAAGTAAATACCTATAGTTTTACCCATAATATAAGCCTTCGAGCTGACCTGCCCGCGGCTTCGCTCGGGCGTGAAATTTGTATGCCCACCTAATTAAAAAGTTCTAGCTCGTCTTCCAGTTTGTAACCCCAGCCGCCTTATTATGGTTGAAGGTTTAAACTAAGTCTAGCGTTAAACGCTACAATACACCCGAAAATGTTACTTGCGTCACTGGTCTATTCCATAAACCAGATTTTTCTATTCTAAATTTGAACAATGTTTTTTTTTAACCCACTTCAAAAAAGAAGACGGTTTTTTGCTTAACTTTCCTTTAACGTCCGTCAAGTTGGGGGTTGACATTTTTTTACAGAAAGGTTATATTATTATAAACACACACGCCAAGTTTCAACCTGCGGAGACGCGTAGTTTTAGAGAAAAATATATTGAAAATCAATTAATTTTGAAATATTTACGTTAATACCTACCACGTCCGTCGAGTTGGGAGTTGATTTTTTTTTGACGGCGAATTTATGAAAAGTCGTACCGGTTTTTTCATAGAATGGATGTATTTCTTTATGTATGTTCACTGATTCTCAAAGTTATTGTTTTATTTGGAAGAGTATCATTCCGAGGTGGTCCCATTGAAATTTCATTAAATTCGGTCAAGCCGGTTTTGAGAGTTCATTAACTGAAATCTTTTATATTGATGATAAACTTATTGACGGTGAATGACAATCGATCCTTTAAGTAGCAAAGATCACTAAAAAGAGTAAAAAAGGTTTACCAATAAAGGGAAACGACTTCAACACTTAAAAGTGTGAAACATCTTCATAAGTCCATTCTGTTTATTGGTTTATACATGATTGTTTGTGTATGTTTTGTGTTGCATTGTATAGCTCGAAATTCTATACTGGCTTAAAAAATGATATAAATATTGTATTTAAAGAAAAGCAACAAAGAAAATACGCGTATTGTTCGACGATTCCGCGATTCTCCGGTCGGATTAGCATATTATCAACATAGTAGGTATTGATGCATTTGTTGAGAGAGGAACTCGATGAAAAGGAGTTTTCAATTTACAAACAAAACCACAGAACAATTTTATTGTAAACTAGTGACTGCCCGCGACTTCGTTCGGAAAGTTAACCTCCCACCTTTTCTTGGGCTTTCGTTCACTCATTTTTATATATTAGGTATAGTTACATATATAGATTTGGTAAAAGGCGATTAGAAGAGCCTCGAAGTGAAGTTAGTTTACTTAAGTATTCATTGTTTTCATTTCATTCGACATTGTTTAAAATTGTTACTTATTTATCTACTCAAGATAAAATAAGCACTTATTGTTTTAATCTGAGTTAAAATCATAGAAAAAGAAACATAGTGCATTATATGTACTATAGTACTGACAAAATATTTCTCACAACCTTACCTACTCACTTACAAAAACTCCATAGCATGTACTTATATTTATATATAAACAGTCATATTTTGATTTCAGATACATTACGATAGGGGTCTGCATGGTATTTCGCAGCCTTCCATAACAATACAGTAAAAAGACCGTCAGAGAATAATAGTAAGCTATTGGACTTGGGCTACTTCGCTTTGACAAGAAATTGTAGGAGACACCATTTCCATTTGGTGAAGAAGAAAGTGCCAGACAAATCGTGTTTTTCTTCCTTACTAGATGAACTATTGTGTTATGAATTGGTGCCACACTCACCGTAGTCATATACTTAACCGCAGGCTCGAGGCTTAGGGAGGCTATATTGGATATCCCAACAATTCCTACCTTTGGATGTGTACGTAATACGTGAGACTGTTATCTATCTGGTTTACCCATTGACTTGCGATTCGCCATATTTGTCCAATAATAATCTGAATCTTGTAGAATCATACTTATCTGATAGGCAGCAAAAAGTTGGCATTAATGGCGTGACATCTTCTGGATCTTTGGTCAGAATGGGGGTTCCACAGGGGTCGATCTTGGGTCCGTTCTTATTCTTAGCATATATCAATGACTTACCACATATGGTTGAGGGCCTTGCTGACATAGTTCTTTTTGCGGATGATACTTCTCTGATTTTTAAAGTAGATAGGAAAGATAGAGAACTAGTTCAAGTCAACAACGCGTTAACTATTGTTTCAAATTGGTTCGCCGCAAACAACCTGCTTCTCAACGCAAAGAAAACGAAATGTTTAAAATTTTCCATGCCTAATGTAAGACATATAGAGCCAAACGTATTACTTGACTGAAATAAATTGAAAATTGACAAGGCAATAGTCTTTCTAGGTATTAGCATAGACTCTAAATTACAATGGGGTCCTCATATTGATGCACTATCTGGAAGACTGAGCTCAGCTGCATATGCGGTTCATAAAATTAGGCAATTGACAGATATAGCTACTGCTCGACTGGTCTACTTTGCTTACTTCCACAGCATAATGTCATATGGTATCCTGCTGTGGGGGTCAGCGGCGGACATAGAGACAGTTTTTATATTGCAAAAGCGGGCAGTTCGAGCCATCTACGAAATGGGTCCCCGCGAATCCTTAAGACAAATGTTCAAAGAAATTAATATATTAACTCTTCCATCTTTGTATATCCTAGAAAATATAATGTACGTTCGTAAAAATATAAAGAAGTTTAGAATAAATAGTGATATGCATAATATTAATACTAGAAATAAGGATAGGATAGCTGTATCTAAATTTAGACTCACGAAAACTAAAAATAAGTCCTTCTTAGGCAATTGTGTACGTTTCTATAATAAAATCCCGAAAGACATTACTGAGCTCACTGAAGGGAAATTCAAGTTACGTGTCAAAAATATACTAATGAAAAAAGCCTATTATAAATTGAGTCACTACTTAGAAGACAAAGATGCCTGGAAGCTTTCCACTTCTGCCTAGTAGCCAACTATTGAATAAATTCGTTATTTTAATACTACTCATATGTAACCTCAATGTACAAAGACTTGAAAAAATAATGGCCCACGAGTTTCTTGCTGCTTCTTCTCGGCGGTGGTTCTTTTCCGAAGACAGCGGTAGAATCATTTAAAAATTTTGACGTTCATAAGAGTGTCTATGATGCCTAAACTGAATAAATCATTTTTGAATTTGAATTTGAATTTGAATACAATAAAAATCACAGAAATCTACCTACTTTTCCAGGAACTGCAACGTGTGTGGTTAAAACAATTACAATTTGAAAAATTTATTACCGACTTCCATTCTATTCAGTTATTGGAGTGTAACTCAAAAAGTACTGGTCTGAATTTGATGATAATTAAATGGGACCACACGGGAAGCACAAGCTTTCAAACAAAAAAAAGGCGTGTGGCACTCGGAGACTGCCGCGGTCAAGCTATTGCATAGCTGTTTTTATCAACTTATGCAATTATAATTATTTAACCAATGCCATCTAGAGGCGAGTTGCTGAACTAAAGAGACAAGCGTGATATTTCAAAAAGTCATTAAAAGTTCTGCTATTCATCGATAGATGGAGTCGGAGTGTTAGGTTATTTTCGTTACGGAATTTCTGGATTCGGTCTCCACGCTAAAGGCCCGCGATAGAAGCTATGCATTAGCGTAACTATGTAATAGCTTAAAAAGTTGAGAATCCGTTCACCCTATCTAGAGTTATGAGGTAACAAATATTTAAAAAAAACAGTCGAGTTGAGTACGTCCTCCCTTTTGGAAGTCGGTAGATTAGTTTTAAATCAAATAACTTCAAACGTATTGATAAGAAATCATTAATTTTATTTCGTTCCAGTGACTTTAGTGTTTATTCCTGAAGGAGGACTAAGTTGACAAATAATTTATAAGTTATTTTACGGCCGGTGCCAATAATCTATCTTTACCTTACTAGAGATAGATATTTTACACTAATTTGTACTCGTATGATGGACGTTATGTCACATTTCTATCGGTAGTAAGGAAAACTGTGGATAGATAGATTATTGGGATCCCCCATTACAATAAATATTAAAAAACAAAACAACAACAAAGCGAAAATATCAAAATTATCGGGACGTGTATCGACAACGAAGATGCTAACCGTACTGTCGCACCTGGGAGTGCGCGGAGAGGTGACAGGGGAAGCGGGAGAGGCGCTGCATTCCAGCGAGGTGCACAGATATTCTGACCGGGTTGTAGTTGTTTTTGTGACACTGTACTTTACCTGTCATTCTTGAAAAAAATAAAAGCGCTTTGTATTTATTGATTATTTTCTTGACACAAATTCTGTTATCAAGTGTTTACTTATTTGTGAATACTACAAAGCCCAGTTCTTTATCTCGTTCTTATTAATATTATGAATCAAATTAAATTTACATTGATCTTGTAATTCTTTTAAAGACGAACTAAAATCTACAAATAATAATAATTACTTATTAAAAAAAATGGTTCACTAATCTGTTTAGTGTTTTTTAATCTTTGTCCATTATATTGTGTTAATTTATTGTATTTATGAAATAAATGTTTCAATACGATATTCTTATTAAAAAATACAGGCACTTCGTCGCGCTCGGTTATTGTTGCTGTTGTTTTGTTTGTGAATGTGAAGTTATTTTTGCATAATGCCAACGCGGAACAGTGAGACTTGAGATACAATAGAAAAAAACTGCATAAAATCTTCAATCATTAACTGTAAAGAGAAAAACTATATAAGTACTTAGATATAATCAATGAACTTTTTAATACGCCTAGCTATCCTCACTTGTTGAAAATGTTCAATATACCTACTTAAGGTGCGGTCGTATCCTGATAATAGTAAAAAGCAGAATCTTTAAACATGTAATGTAACGAAACAGATCGATAATATTGTATGAAAAAAATACTTAGGTTAGAAAAGAAAAAGGCAAAGAGTAATAATCGAACAGAATTCATAAATATTACTCGCACTCTGCAGAAAAAAATCCTAAATAGGTCCATAAAAATAAACTTTCACGTCCAAACTCTCAGTATTTTCAGCGATAACACTATATTATTTTTTAGGTAATACTTAGCCAACATATAGTACTAAAGTAGTAACCACCAGTTTTTCCAATTGTAATAGTATATATCGAAAAATATAAAAAAAACGTATAAAATTAATGCATTTTCGCATTACATCGTCGAATCTAACAAGCGATTTTCAACCTTACGTAAAGCATCGTAAATTATTTTAAAACTGGCGTTGGACCGCGTCTTAACTGAATAATGCTATACTCCTACGCCTGTTACTGTGTGAAGGAAAGTTAATTGTTTATGTAGGTAGACACAAATGTAAGACTAATTTAACATGATTAATACCTACTACCAATACTTTTATTTTATTTTATTTATTTGTTAATTGCATCATATGAATTAAAATAGGTCTTACAAATGTCATGTGTTACAGTTTGGTTGTCATATGACCCTGGAAGGGTGTAGCAATGTGGAGAAGAGCTGACTGATCTATTTAATTTCTGTCTTTATGTAAATTAACATTGATAGAATTCTTTTAAGTCATAAAAACATTTTTCTATTAAGAACGAAATAATTTTGTAATAAAACATTTTATCATTATCATTGTGAATGGATTTTAGGTCCTCTGGAATTTTATTATAATTTTTTATCGACATATGAAAAGGTCCCGTTTTATAAATTGTCAGTTTCCACGGTGGTGCTATTAACTTATGTGGGTACCGAGTCCCGTACTACGTATTTGATCACCCTCTTTTTGTATATTTTTTTTTTCAATTCGATATAAACACAGATAAATAAAATTGAAGAGTCTGTTTGTAATTCCAAATTAGCAGCCTTTCACAAAATTCACATGAAAGTATACTAACATATAATATGGTACATACCTACATAAAAAAAAAACTTTTAAAATGTTTGTCTGTCTATCTGTTTGTTTCGGCTAATCTCTGAAACGGCTGAACCTATTTTAACGAGCGTTTCACTGGCTGATATTATAAGGAGGAACTCCCCATACGACGGTTAAAATCAGATACAGAGTTAAAATTCGATGCCCGGAACTCGTGCCTAGGTGGCCTAGTGGTCATAGCGTCTGACACGGATTGTCGGAGGTCGCGAGATCGAATCCCGTCTGAGAATGTGAATTTTTCTCTCTTAAATTGCATGATTGAAGTGTATTTTTAATTCCTAATTAACAGCTTTTCACTAACTGCTGAAAGAATATACGGTACGTTAAGGTAAAAAAAAAACAATTATTAAAATTGTTGTCTGTTTGTTTGTTCCGGCTGATCTGTGAAACGGCGGGACCAATTTTAACGGGACTTTCACTAGCTGATAGCTGATGTTATAAGTAGTAACTAATGCTACTTTATTTTAGAAAAAACACAGGTTTCTGTCTGTTTGTTACATTATCACGCCTAAACGCCTGAACGGTTCGTAATCAAATTTGGCAATGTTGTAGATTATATCCCGCGGAAGCACATATGATACTTTTCATAATCGTCCATCACAAGGCGGGTGAAGCCGCGGGGCGCAGCTAGTTCATCTAAATAAGATGAAAAAGTTAAGTCAGCGTGAAAAAGTAACAAACATAGAAACCTACACGTACACTCACTAACAAACACAGCAGTAGACCTCTTAGTGAATGAGTTCGGCCGGGGAAGTACGCCATGGTATGGTATATACAGGTTGTTTGGTAGAGGGAACGACAAACCAAATGAGCGTGTTCGGGGGCCCACTTGGAGAATACAAGTTGGCCAAAAAAAAATCCCCGACCCCCCATTTTTTTAACTTTTTTTTGTGAATTTTCTCGTTTTCTCCAATATTGTACCTATTTACCACTATAACATTAAAATTTGTAAAGTATGTTTTAGACCGGATGTTTTAGTTTTTACAAATGTTATGGTGGTAAATAGGTACAATTTCGAAGAAAAAGGGAAAAATTACAAAAAAAAGTTAATCATATTGGGGGGTCGGGCATTTTTTTTGTATTCTTCAAGCGGTCCCCCGAACACGCTCATTTGGTCTGTCGGACCCTCTACCAAACACCCTATGGGTATAATATAAATATAGTAGATATAATAAATAGTATGGTAGAATAAGGTAGGTATGATAGCATACCTACCTTATTCGACCATGAAGCAGTAATGCTCGCAATAGGTTACTTACTATTTTCTGGTTTAAAGGGTGCCGGCGAAATTAATGGAACATGTTTCAAAGTTACGAGCGCAGCGCAGTACGTTACTTGTGACGAAATGCATCTGTTCTAGGCAAAGACTGGTTACCAACTTAATATCAGGGGCCCTACTCCCACCTCTTAAAGCAGTCATGTTTCAACCTTACCATTAAATTTGGTACCACCACGTCAATATCGCAAGCTCAAAATAATACTGGATTACGATAGACGTTTTGATGACGTAGTATCAAATACTTCAGTCAATTCGCGTACTTTGACGTGACTTTTGACACTGAGTTTCATTGTTCCAGTGTTAAATTTTAGAAGATCCGTACTCCCATCTCTTAAAGTAGTCATATTGCAATCTTACCATTAAATTTGGTTGACGGTTTTGTGTCGGTGGGAGTACGATAGTAAGTATGATTATTCTAAGCTTATTACAAAACTCTCCTGATATAATGATAGTTTCGTAAATGGAGGGAGTAAGACCCCAGGTGCTTGTACAGTTTCCTAACACCATAAACAACTACTGCGCGAATGAGACTAAATAGCTGTATCAGCGTGAAAAGCAGCGCAGCCTTTATATCCATATTATGTATACTGTGATAGCTCAGAGCAGTGGCAAGGAGATCCGAGTCCCACTGCAGCTGTCGATGAGTTAGCATCAGGTGAACGACTTGCATACTATTCATCTTAGGCGTTGTGCCCACCTAAGCAACGTGACACGTGATCTAGCAAGTGATCTGACATGTAACTTGCCACTAGCACCACCATTCAATGTAATTGTATGGAGTAGCGCCCAATCGCGTGACACCACCTGACGTGCCACTCAGCGTGCTACTAGTCACGCAATGAAGTGACGCGTGACACGAAACTTATAGTGACTTTTTCGTAAAATGAAGAAAGGTTACTTTTTATAAAATTTACTCATTTATTCTTAGTTCACTAATTCTGGTCTACTGTTCAAGTAAATAAGGCCTAAATTTTTCGAGTTTCAATAAATAAGTTTATTTTTTCATTCTTAAAAATGTCTGTCTATGAGGATATCTATTTTATGCCTTCATAGCCACGTATGTGCCACCAGAAAAGTCTTGGTCCATTTTGAATATATATATTTAAAATTAGATGACATAGTTGTACTCTGACATGTTTCTGGCATATCACTCTAGTGGGTCCATCGAATGTCGTGCTAGAGTCATGCTACATGCCACAGGATAATCACGTTACTGTCGCGTTGCTTAGATGGGCACAGCGCCTTAGGTATTCTAGAAAGTCATCAATAATTATTTTTATAAATCTCGAGTGAAGATTTAATTTTACTCAGATCTATATTGAAAACCCTTAATTCACTGCAGAGCGTACTTTTGGGATTCGATCTTTAGACTAGTAGTTTTTCTATTTTTTGATGGGATAGGTTGGCAAACAAGCAGATGACTCAAGTGATCACCGACGCCCACGGACATCCGCAATACGGAGAGGTAACAAGGATGCGTTGCCGGTCTTTGAAGAAGAAATAGGCTTTTCTTGAAGGCAAATGTGGTAGTAGAAAACTTGATAAAAAAAAACAACCGTACAGACAGACATATAAACGATGAAAGTTAAATGAAAGTTTAAATGAAACTTCACGAGTACGTAACATAATAATTATATTTTTAATATCCTTAAACGCTTTATGTTCACCAACATCACGGAAACAACATCTACGTTTTAAAGTACAGGAGCACAACAGTTTATAAACGATTTATAATATACAATAATGTTCACAAGTGTAGTATACTTTATATTGATACAGGGTACAGATATCAACAAGTGATTATAATACATAAGTCGTACACTATCTAAAGGAGCTACGCGCATTCGTCTATGCCACTGACTACATAAAACACATCTTCACTAAGTCGTATTGCTTCTTTAATCGTACTGAAGCAAATATCCAAGTCGCATCGATTACACCCAGCACTCGCAATTGCTAAATTAAACGAATTACTAATACGTAACTATTAAACTATAGAATAAATTAAAATAAATAAACAAATCATGTAATTCAAAATTTACGCGTCATTTTAATATTATTTCGACTATCTGACCCGCCAGCACGACATTTTGCGTAATTATAAGGTAATCATATCGTTGACCTACACATTACAAACTATGATGTATCTGTGCCACAGTTGTAGGTAAATGAAAAATTGTACTGAGCACAAACAATTTGCGAAAAATAATTCGTATGGTAAACGTCAACATATCGCGCTTCGGCGTACAAACTATGAGCTATCTGTGTCACAGTTTCCCTAGATACATGACAGTTTGTACTGTTTCACGTGAACGACACGTTACGTTACACTTACGCAGTTATTCGTGCTAGGCCCAATGTATACACTTACACATATTTTCGGCCTATCGAACTTGTAATACTGTACCCACACAATAAAAAACCAATTGTGCGCAGGACCCAGCCCTCTCGGATTAAAGAATTATAGAATACATTCAACAAGTCATTATCTCTTATCGCGCATTCGTAGTTATCAGTCAGTGGCATTGATAAATACTATAATTATAAAAAAAATGACGACACACTTGGTCATAAAAAATGTACAATAGTGTATTTAAGCTATAGAACACGTCGTATATTTAATATTTATTTATTTTCACCGTGAAAGTCTTAATATTCACATCTAATTACAAAGTATATAATACTTTTGATGATTTATATATGCGAGAATCTTGTTGTTAACTGCAAGGATCATAACACACTCTTTAGGAGTCAATTGGCTATGTTTGCGATGCTTTTCGAACTACCAGTATCTAATTAAACAAGTACAATTTGAAAAATTTAATACCGACTTGCATTCTATTCAGTTATTGGAGTGTATCTCAAAAAGTACTGGACCGAATTCGATGAAATTTTAATGGGAAGCACCAGCCTCAAACAAAGAATTTTGAGAATCGATTCACCCTATCGTAAGCTATGAGGTAACAAACACAGTCGAATTGAGTACCTCCTCCTTTTTTTGGAAGTCTGTAGAAAATAAAGTATAAAATATGGGAATAAAAGCGCAAAACGTACCAATCGGGGCGTCTTTCGACGTTACTGTTTCGCTTGTAACCTCTCGGCAACTTATATTAAGAATTAAACCCAATGCATTGGCGTAGCCAGGGTTTTGTTTTAGGGGCGTAGTAGAGGTCAGTCTGTTACAAAATTAGAGGTTAGTGTGACACAAAATTAGAGGTCAGTCTGATACAAAACAAGTTTTTTTTTTATTTTTCATCTCTATCCGATTTTACAACTGAGTCGGCTGACTGTGAAGTTGTAACATAAATATCGATGTGATCGAAATGGTCGCTTGCCAGGGTAATTAATATAATAATACATTTAGGTTGTGTTTTTCTGGAGTGGACACCAGGTTATGTGGGGAAGGCCCGACCCACTCGTGCCTCCACCTGGCTACACCAATGAGCAGGCAGGCGGTCAATCGCGAGATAAAGATGATGGGAATTCGTCATGTGGACGCACCTTTACTCTATTACCCAATAACAAATGAAGTGTTTTAAACTCATACATACAAATAATACTTGCACACTACTGTTTCGGAGGTCGAATAACTGAACACTGATTGCTTTCTAGTGTGTCTTAACCCTTGAGAGGCATTAATCCTGTTACAATAGAATTCTGTTATGAAATGTTAGATACATTATCCGAAATGATAACACTTATACATTAATAGGAAACATTGGCACGCACCTCCAATGCTTTTTGTTCACTGAAACCTTTAACATATATAAAATATCAATAAAACATTAAAAATATTCAAGATTTAATGACCAGAAATATAGAAAAGTCATATTATGAGTGAAAATCTAGAATTGTCTATTGTTTCATAAGTTATAAAAGACCGAATTTCTTATCGTAAGACAGATCTAAGCTGTTATACAGACGATCAAATCGATCCGACAGGATAGTTATAACATAAAGAGATTTTAAGCACAAATTAAAATTATTGTAGGTAATTTTCCGAAACATTATTTTTTCTACCTGACTCCAAAATGCAGTGTAGCTCTTCACCTGAATATTTATCATTTGAGAAACGCTGATTGACAGACTTTTATTTTATATTTCTGGTCATTATTATAACATTATAAATGGATACACATCACTTTCACATTAATTATTGCCAGAAAAGAATCACTTTCACCAAAACTTATAAGTCTAAGTATCTAATTATTTTGACAGGTCATACCCTTAGTAGAGCGAAATATCTTAGCTTTCTGACTATATGAAACCACAGATCATAAAACAATTACAACGGGTTTCTTCCAATAGAATGAAAACTATTTTCTGTATTTCATTTAATTATTATTAGACGGAAAAATCAACACATTTAAGAAACCCCGTATAAGTGTGACGGAAAATATGTTTTCCGATAGGTATACATAAGTTTCAAACCGTTAAGAGATGCCGTTGAAAGTCCTTGAAGAATTAGTCAAACCAAGTTTTTTATTTTGTTCCGAGTCTAAAGGTATGGCTAAGGTATTTTGTATTTAATGTGGAAGTTCTGTCGGAACAGCCCAAAGGTTCTCGGAACCTAAAAAGATAGAAAGAAGAGAGTTGGTGCTAGAACTAAAAGTGACCAGGATCTTCGGTACGTAAACTATTTTTTTGGAAAGTTTATTGTAAAACCTTTTCCCATAAAATTGGGGAAGTGTTAAATTAATACTTCACCTACTTCCTTCATTCTACTTTTACCAACTTCTGATAACGACATCTGGTAGGTGATTATGCGATAAATACCCACTGGAAAACTCTTTATTTAACAACTCACAAAAGTAACTGTAATATAATCTGTATTTGTTTGTATATATATAGAGGAAACTACTGTGAGCGCGACCGGTAGACAGTAGCTAGTGATGATCTTAACTAGATACAAGATAATATACAGGTCATAAAAATATTTTAAATACCTTTACAACATCTATTTATATTATATATTCGTATATTTAACATATTTTGGAATGGACGCAGACTGTAGATTTGTTTTTAAATAAGCAGAAATTCGCACACAACTACATTTCAGTAGAGGTTAGTATTGGAAATTTTATAATCTTTGTAAACATTAAAAAACTTTTGCTATTTCACAGGATTTGTACTAGACGTGAAAACATATTAACCAAAATGTATAAGTCATTCATGAAATTAGTAAAATAAATATTTGATGTTGGTAAAAATACATTACCTTTAAATAGTGCTATACATAAATTTTACAGCAAGAGCTGAATATAATAGAGAATGTACATGAATATTTGAAAATTATAATTTTATTTCTTAAATCGATTAAACTTTTACCTACACGAAATAATGTAAATCTATACTAATAGAACATTAAAATAAAGCTGTTTCTAACTTATCAATAAGTAGTACATAGTCATCATCACAATAATATTGATTTATTAGATACCCCAAGCCATACACCATTTCCTTTAATTTCAACTACCATTCCCAAACCTTCCTCTTTGCAGTTCAAGTAAAAATATCGGTGTCCTGTGTCTAAAGTTCAGAGGGAAAGAAATCAGTTTTATTATTATTCAGAAAAATATCACGACGTAACTCACCAGTTAAAGTAGCTCCGTCCATATGACGGCAAAATTCAATGCTCGGACGGTAAACCTCGAAGGCCTAGTGGTCATGACGACACGGATTATCGGAAGACGCTGGTTCGAATACCGTTAGATGATGCTTATTTTTGTCTCTAAAACTGCAATTATCAGTTAATTTCAAATAAAAGTGTTTGGTTTACCTTGAGCTTATAGATCGTATTATTTGTCCTGCTGCAATTTAAACCAAAACGATTTCTTCTCGAAAGCATGCTGTCTCCTTATTAAATCTTGATACGATATCTTGTTGATGTTAAGAGTTAAATAGCGCGTTCAAATCTTTAAAAATATCTCTCATACTATCAAAGAATTCAATATTTCCTTCAAATATAGTTCGACATGTAAAAATTTGTTGGACAGGTTGATGTAAAATGCGCGTTACCGTACTAAACTATTATCATCTATATGTGCACCACTTATCTAAATGAAAAAAAAAAACTTATTCCTCCGCATTTCGAAATGTTTAGTTTCTCACCCTGATTCTTAATACATCATAATGTCAGTAGTGTTCTGTAAATACTGTAAATGTAGACCTATAAAAACTATTACAAATTAAGAGATTGATTTGGACAAAATCCCCCCACAACACAGTTAAAATAAGGAGTTTATTCTCTAGTATAGAACCTCTTCGAGTTGAATACAGCGTTTCACCGGTATCTATCAAATGCCTCCAACGCATTATGTGGTTAACCGGAACGCGGTCAACTGTCTGGCTAACCGCAGGATACGGTTGTGCTTGCGGTTAGCAGGTAGCCGCAACCACAACCGGAACGAACTGTTAAGAAGTAAGTTGTAGTGTGTATAGCAACGTCTGGCTGGGCGCCAGTCGGGCCGCAGTGCTCAGAACGACCGGAACGGTTGGACAACAGCCGCATCGCAATGCGGATAAAAACTACCCTCACGTATATATTTTTGATTGCGGTCAGCCGGCCGACCGGATTCCGACTAACTGCATAGTGCGTAGGTACCCTAAAACCGTCCAGAGAACTGTATTTAATGTCGCAGAACCCTTCACGATTCATATACATTTATCGACCTGCCTATACTCTAAATACTCTATGCTATTCTTATGTATATATCTGAGAACACGAGTACGTTGTTATTATGTATTGCCAGGTGTAATCAACAGCGGCAGCTAACAATACTTATTATGCTTTATTATTATAATTGCTCAAACGTGCTGTCCACTTTTGAAATTACATAATAAGAGATATTATACTGTACACCGTTAGGTCCATTATTCTGGGTCAATATAAGACTAGATAAAGGCCAACACATTCTTGCACATAGATATCAGTATCGATAAGAATACGCATATAGTGTAATTTTTGGAAATAAAATTTCGGGATGCTACCGAGATCAGAACTATCGGAGTACCCCCGCTCAATCGCGATTTTTACTCCATATTTCCCGTTTATACCTATACCTCAGTGCACCAAGACCAAGACAAGAGTCTTTGACCAATGTGTGTTACCAGTGATGACTTATGGCACTGAAACGTGGTCTCTTACTATGGACCTCATAAGTAAGCTCAAAGTCGCACAACGAGCTATGGAGAGGGCTATGCTCGGGGTTTCTCTACGTGATCGAATCAGACATGAGGAGATCCATAGACGAACTAGTCACCGACATAGCCCAGAAGATAAGCCAGTTGAAATGGCAGTAGGCAGGGCACACATCATGCAGAACAGATGGCCGATGGGGCCGAAAGGTTCTAGAGTGGAGACCACGGACCGGCCAGCGCAGCGTAGGTCGTCCACCGACACGGTGGACAGACGACCTGATAAAGGTAGCAGAACGACGTTGGATGCAGGCCGCTTCCAACCGGTCCTTTTGGAAATTCGTGGGGGGTGCTTATGTTCAGCAGTGGACGTCCTACGACTGAAATGATGATGATGATGATGGAATCGAGGATACGGGGACTACACAACGGTGACTATTGGGGGCTTGAGGATTTCCCCTTTGTATATTACTATAGTAGGAGTGATCAAACTTTCTTCTGATATCATCGAAACCAGCCGGTAGATGGCGCCGCAGCCAACCTTCTCCTTTTTAGGTAAAATATTTCGACTTACACTAAAAACGTCGTGCACCAAAAAACCACGGAATCGTAGAAACTGTGTATAATACAATTTCGTCAAGATTAGTTGAAGGATACGAGCTGTACGAGAATACCAACATCCGGACGGATGGAAACAAATTTGTCGAGGCGTTGCATAGACTTCGTTCGGGTCAATCACTAGTTCAATTAGAGTATAAGTAATAGTAAATTTGTCAATTAACAAAAAGAGAAAAAACCAGTGGTGAAGGAGAAACATGTGTTGTATGAAAAATTTAGCTGAAACCAGCTTCCTTTTAGAGACAATTTCATGTGCAACTTGCACACGATGCCCAAACACGCCATGGTAAGATGGGTGAGGCCTTGAACACTGTGGCGGGATCGAGTGCTGGATGAAGTCTTAGAAGGTATGTAAAATTTTTGTGAGATTCTTCCTGCATACGTATTGTTTTACGTGCCACACGTCAGAATAATATTCTATTATAATAAAAGTCTAGTTCACATTGCCTTTATTATTTGTGTGTAAAAATTGGTGCATGTCAAACCGCTGTCTAAATGTAAATCTAGAGCACTAAAATTATTAGAACTATATAATACTGGTGAGTTACTTTTCCAGTGTGATATTTTGAATTATTATTTCCAGTTATTAAGTCGTTAACTAGGGTTAGTGAAGTCTAGTGTTAAAAGAAACACAAATAGTTACATTCTGCTGTATAATGTACTCTTTGGACGAAATGACACGAGACAATACGTATAGAATAAAAAGTCGTCAAATTTCATACAACAAAGGATAAACAAGAAAGTCTATATACATTGTACTGTAGTGCCAAAGAGATAGATATAAGTTTCACTTTTTTTTCGATTCATTCATTATTGGTCAGGTTACAATATAAGCGCATAGACAATTCAATGTTCCCATCTAAAGATTACAAATGTCAGTTTAGCAAAACCGGTGATCTTTTATAGTCGTGCAAGGCAAAATGAGAGTTAAAAATTGATATGACTAACGCAAGTTTACAAACTCGTAGACTTATTTATTCAACCCAAGCAAACGTGCAAGTGAAAAACTACAAGCAACAGCGTTCCTATTGTCAAAATAAACTTGAAAATCTAGCAAAAAGACAGGAAAACTCAGGACTGAGTATTCTAGCACCAAGTTAAGAGGAAACTCGACCATAGATAAGTCTGAAAAGGGGGCATATTATTTTGTACAGTTTGGCAAAGTAAATGTAGAAAATGGATGTGTCATTTCTACGAACATATACCCGTAGGGTTATTATGTATCTCAGTTGCTAACAAATTTTCATTGAAACCGAACAAAATGGCGGCTTTATGTCACTTTTGTCAGCTCCAGTCATCAACTTACTAACATTTTTGCTCACCGGAGTTGTCACAACTGACATAGAGCCGCCATTTTTCATGATTTCAATCAACATGTGTTAGCAACTGAGATGCATAATAGCCCTGCAGGTGTGTCCCCAAAATCTAAGCTTTGCTAAGCTAATTCACTTGTTTTACATTAGAGTTCGACTTCTGTCGCTTCTTATTCGAGTTGTCACATTTTACTCTTTTATGCCAATTTGTACATCTTCAAAGTTGTAACAAGACTCGTTTTCTTTTCGCGGCGCGATTAAACTTTCTTTTTCCTAACTATATGTATAAATACCATTACACTTTATAAATACCATCAGCATATTTTGGACTTCAGATATAATCAAATAATATATGGTTGCGTGTCAATTCCGAGGCCAACAAAAGATAAAAAAACTTAGTTGAATGATATCTGTAATAGGAGAAACGAATGACACCTGATAGCGATGACCCTATCATTTCTTCATAGCGATGATTTCTTCATAGTGTTCTCGAATACGTATGACAAAATGACATATATATTTCACTGAACGATTTAAATATCGATAAACCGATTTACGATTTCGTTCTACAGTTTCGCCAAGCTAGTTATCCTTCAGATCTGCAGAGGGCACTAGTAAGATGTAGATAAACACAAAGTTGTATAGAGGGCGTTAGAAACATACTTCGATTCAGATAGTTATCCTCGAGTACCGTGCGAGGGCGCCACTTTATCTTTATCCTCAGAGCAGCTGGAGGCACTAGTAAGACATATCGATATAGGAAGTTAACTAGAACTTTAGTTAGAAGACTGACACATGATACCGATAGCACGTGAACTTACTGAAACAGTTATCTTCAATACCGGTAGAGGGCACCAGCAACATTTAAGTACAATGACATAGATAGAGGGCGCTAGTAACATGTACATAAACACAAAGTCATATAGATGGCGTTAGTACTACTTGGACTGACATAACGCAGAATCTTACCATCGAGTCCGCCTGGGATTACTCATAGATATCTTGATATAGTATATTAACTTCAAGAGCGGCACAGGAACATTTAAACATACTGATGCAGTCATCTTCGAGACCAGTAGAGGGCACCAGGAACTTTATAGTGACACAGTTATATAGATGGCGTTATTAACCTATTTCGATTCAGATAGTTATCCTCGAGACCGAACGAGGGCGCCACTTTATCCTTATCCTTAGAGCGGCTGGGGGTATTAAGTAAGATATCCCGATATGGGAAGTTAACGAGAAAACCGGCACAGGACACCAATAGCACGTCAACATACTGATACAGTTAATTTCGAAACCAGTAGAGGGTACCAGAAACATTGACATATAGTGACAGATAGAGGGCGCTAGTAACATGTAATAACAAGATAATATAAAATCGAAGAGATGGCATTAGTAACATAATTCAATACAGATAATTAGGTACCCGCCAATTTAACCCTACCCTCGAGACCCTCGGGAGCACTCTTTTATCTTGTTATAGTATATGTAGAGAGGCACCAGGAACACGTAAACATACGTATATACAGTTATCTTCGAGACCAGTAGAGGGCACCAGGAACATTATAGTGACACAGTTATATAGATAGCGTTATTAACCTATTTCGATACAGATAGTTGTCCTCGAGACCGTGCGAGGGCGCCACTTTATCCTTATCTTCAGAGCGGCTGGGAACACTTGAGGGGACACCGGACACCGGAAACATTGTGATACAGTGACAGAGCTAGATATAGGGCACTAGCAGTTAAGAGAGGGAGCTCGGCACAGTATCAGAGTGGGAGGTGGTTCAGGGGCGCAGTGTGGTGCAGCGCAAGCGCGGCGGCGGCGGCGTCGGCTGCGGCAGCGTGGTCCCCACGCGCCGCGAGCACGCGCGCCAGCCGCCGCCACGTGTCCGCGTGCGCGGGCTCTAGTGCCGCGGCCGCGCGCAGTGCACGCTCCGCCAGCCCCAGCCATCCCAAGCTGTAGTAAGCCGCGCCTGCACACATACAAACACTCACAACTCTAGCGTATGCACATTTTGGCTCTCTTTCTAACATTCAATATTTTGATATTATAGGACATTGACAACACTGTTGTGACAAGGCTGTTTTGTTTTCTTATTGTTTAAGTTGAGAGTAGAACTAAAATTTGCCACATTGTTGGTTGTTATATCGTTGCGCACCGAAAAGATCCGCAGAGTTGTTATGTATCTCAGTTGCAAACAAATGTTGATTGAAATTTTGAAAAATGTTCGTGACCACTCCATTAAGCAAAACTGTTAGTAAGTTGATGACTGGATCTAACAAAAGTGACATAGAGCCGCCATTTTTATCCATTTCAATCAATATTTGTTAGCAACTGTGGTACATAATAGCCCTACCGATGTACGTTATTTAAAATATTGAAGCAATCTACGAGCAATTGAGAGAAACAAATGTTTCCAATAAGTGCAATACTGCGACTTACCCAACTGTACCATACTGTCCAAATGCGTGGGATGTATCGCGAGCGCGTTCTGAAAACACTGTCTCGCTTCCTCCCACTCGTCACTCGCCGCATGCACCAAGCCTCGCTGAAACATTACATAGTTCAATGGTGACGGAACCCATACCGCGCGCGCGGTATATCACTTGGAGCGCGTGGCCCCGAGTAAGTAGACATCTTCGCGATAAATGGACGACGTGTAATTTGGTTTTACTAATAAATTGGTTATATATACACCTCTGCTGACGCAATGGAACAAATAGTACCTATGTATGTACTCACCGTATATAATACTAGATGGCTGAAAGGCGTTAACGAGGCTGCTTCCGAGACGCATCCTGCCGCTGCACTCACTCTGTCTAGCCTGTGGAGAAGTAGTGCATTATAATACTCTCTCTTGATTCTCGGCGCCATCACGCCCTTGCCTTCAGCTCAGGCTGCAATCCAGTTTCTATACATCTATTTCTAATTACCAATAATCAAGCGATTCATACGAAGTAGAAAATGAAATAGCGTTTATGGAACGAATCACTTACGTCCGCAGAAACTCATGAAACCCTTGAGGCGAAATGGTAGCGAAGGTTGTATGAAATACTTAGTTTGCGGGTTTTCATATTTTTACAATATTTTCTAAAAAAACAAACTTACGCTTCTAAAAAACCTGAGCTCACTAAAATATTTGAATATTTGTTGGGATTACATACATTATATTTGTATAAATATCTTCCATAGAAACCGAATGGAGTTGATTCATTCCATCGAGGACAACGTCTCAAGAGTATTTTGGGAAAGTATGTGATTTTTTCTATCGAGCCAAATTTCTTTAATCGTGTATCTTCAAAGACAAAGTTAAAATCATTTATTCAATTTAGGCATCAAAGACTCGGTTATGAACGATTTTCATTATAATGTACCTTAAAGACTCTACCGCCGCGTTCCAAAATATCCCGGGAAGAAACGGCAAGAAACTCGGGGCCATTCTTTTTATATAGATGTTTACAATGTTTCTAATTAGGTACTACTAATATTACATTTTATGGGTGGCAGATTGACAGCTTGCCAGAAGTGGAGTATTCCAAGCATCTTTGTCTGCTATATAATGTCGGACTTTATAATATGCTTTTTTTATTAAAACATTTATTACAACTTGAATTTGCCCTCTGTAAACTCAATTTTGTGTTTTGGTATTTTATTGTAAAAACGCACACAATTTCCTAGGAATGACTTATTAGTCTTCGCAAGTCTAAAACTAGGAACAGCTATCCTATTTGTATTCCTAATTTCCTAGTATTAAAGTGTGTTGATCACTATTTAACTTATATTTATGTAAATTGTTACGAACATACATTATTAAGGAAAGTTAATATATTATCAATATTTATATCGGTGAACATATCCGAATAAAGTATTTTGTGAACATTTATTACAAATAAAAAAAAATGTCAATAATCATTTTCAAAGATCTAGTTTTAAAAATTCGTGAAGACTAATTTTCAAATTTGGAGCATAGTTCGTCTTAATACAAAAGTTCTGGCTGGGTGGCGCGAAAATAAACACAAAAATGGTTTAACCCTTTGCGTACCGGAGACGTAAATTTACGTCAGTTTCATTCGTAAATCTTTTGTTTTAATTATCACGGTATGGTAAGGGTTAATTTGGATTTAATTTTGTTTTCCTAGTTTTGTGCCTTTTCTAATGTTGAAGTGTAATAGTGATGGATTGTCTACCGTTAAATGTTCATAACGGTTAACGAAAGTAGGCAAAGCGTGCAAAACCACCTAATAAAGTAATTAGTAAACCATTCACTGCTTTTCTAGAACGTGACTTAGAAATAACGACCGACTTATAAAGACTGTGGCTTGATTCCTTTGATTTCACTACTTAAGTATAAAATTGATAATATAAACAAAAATCTGAAATTATTTAAATATTATTATTAATCTTGAGGATTGGCATGTACAACCATACGAGTCCACTCACAAAGAAAATATAAGTCTATTCATGTTTTTGGGTCAATATAATGTCACATGTTCTAGAGAATCATGCATTTTATTTCAATGCCGTAGTAAAGTAGTTCTAATCAGAATTGGGTTAGGTAGGTTTTGGATTGAGTAATTTTAATTAAGGATTAGGATTGGCAGGTTTTGGATTGGGTAGAGTTAACGAGGTTTGGGATTGGCGGTTTTGGATTGGGTACTATTTAATAACGACTGGGATTGACAGGTTTTGGATTGGGTAATTTTTATAAGGTTTGAGATTAACATGTTTTGGATTTGGTATTTATTAACGAGGTTTGGGATTGGCGGTTTTGGATTGGGTACTATTTAATAACGACTGGGATTGACAGGTTTTGGATTGGGTAATTTTTATAAGGTTTGAGATTGGCATGTTTTGGATTTGGTATTTAATAACAAGGTTTGGGATTGGCAGGTTTTGGATTGGGTACTTTTTAACTAGGTTTGGGATTGGCAGGTTTTGGATTGGGTAGTTTTGAGAAGGTTTAAATCTTAGGTTTAAATTTGTGCAACTCATACGAATAATGGGTTACGTTACCTGAGACAAGCCATAGCGAGCAACAGCCAAGCCTGCGCTTTGTGTGAGGCGAGAGGTGCCTTGGCTCTTTGCGTAGATAGCGAGGAGGCACCTTCTGAAAGTGCGCGTTCGATTCTGTACACACCCGCTGACTCCGCACGAATCGATGCTAGAATTTAAACAAAAAAAACAGTCAAAAGCGAGTCGGGTTACATGTAAGGTAACGTAGACATACAACAGCCAACAATTATTGTCAATTGTTTGGTGGGAAAGAAATTAACATTGACATTAACATTAACATCGACGGTAATAGGTTTCGTGTAATTTTCCAATTTGTGTGTTTTCTCAGGTTTAACGTGTATTAATGGTAATGGTTGTTAGGAACCAAAATTTCAAACATAATAAGTAATAAAATTATAAGAAAGAGAACTAAAGTAACAGATGTAAAACAAAGGGTAAGACTATTAAAATGAACATAGGTGTTGTGTTAAGTACCTACATCGTACTCGTATATATTGTATTGCTTGTTTTTATTATTATCTAAGGGTACTGAATAAAGTCAGTCTTGGTCGAACCGCTATTTCATTCACAACAATAGGCAGGTCATGTCTGCAGACTAAATAACGAAAGATGGACAAAAAGGGTTACAGAGTGGATACCTCTGGACTAGAAAAAGAATCCAAGGATGGCAGAGGAAAAGATGGAGGGAAATATTATCTAAGATACCTGACCTGACTGTATCAAGAAGGCAAGAGAAAGAGAAGAGTGTCCGCAGAGGCGAATTCCAGCTGGCGAAACCAACTGTGTTAGATTTTTGTAGTACAGTAAATGTTTTTTTTGCTTTTATTTTTATTGCAATTAGCAAAACTATTATACTTGAAAACGAAATGGGCCGACTATACGCGTGCTTATTACAATGCGAATCATCACAACAGCAAACATTTACCCCAAACTTCCTGTGCTACATAATTCAGGCTTATTAATATGATGATAAAGTTCAGTCTGAATATAATTAATGCGCAAAGTCCGCAGCCATAGTTTTATGTCGCTAGGCAACTTTGAATCTTATGCTTTTATGTATAGAGTTCTCGTACCGGCATCCCTTGTACTGTGCGTATCGTCGTGCTGCGAGTCCGACAACGCGTCTAACTCCGCGTACCCGTTGTGTTCCGCTTCCGCTTCCGCTTCTGCACTATTTAACAGTGACAGAAGCTCTTTACCGGTCGCTAACGCCGCCTGAAAATATACATACAGTTTATGGATCACACTAATACTACCAAATAGTTCTGCGAACAGTACACCTCGCGACCCACATAGCTATCAGCGGCAACCTTTCGAAATACTTCACAACTTATTTTCCTCGGAAATCACTTGACCAATCATGCTCATATTGAAATTCCTCTTCATCAACATTTACACACAACACACTCTTTAACTACTTTATGTCTTTATTTTTAAAATAATCAAGACGTTTCTTCTTTCTGTTTTTCTTGTACCTTGCATTTTCCTCGCTACAGTGAGGTGACATGTTGTGAACTTAATTCGGCAACAAAGTTGTCCTAGCCTCAATCCTAGCATCCATAGGCTAGGATTGAGCGTAGCGAGCCGAGAGGTAAAATCTGAGCGGGCGGCACAAGTATTCGCACGTAGAACCCCTGACAGCCTGGAGAAGCTAGTGATAGTTGGCAACGTTTCCGCGTTTAATTTTACACTTTCTAGTGTTAATGTTTCGCTATTGCTGCTAGAATTTTAGTATCAATTAGTGTGAATCAAATTAAAAATCTCTGTAACAATTTGGTGAAATTTTATTATGAAAACGAACGTGGTTTAGTACACATTTTTATAATGAAAGGAAGATCTGACTTTTTTACGTGAGTGAATCCCGTTTTTCATATTAAAAATTTGGTGAAACGTAGTGAGAAAAGTAATAAGAAGTTCCCACGATATTTTTTTTATAACCAATTGTGGTTATTTAATTTCTGGCCAGGACTCCGCGTTGTGTTTAAACTTTAAAATTCTTTTACGTTCCAAATTTACAATTCATTTCGTCACTGTTATTGTGGTTATTTAATTACTGGCCAGGACTCCGGCTTGTGTTTAAACTTTAAAATTCTTTTACTTCCAAATTTACAATTCATTTCGTCACTGTTATCGTGGTTATTTAATTACTGGCCAGGACTCCGCGTTGTGTTTAAACTTTAAAATTCTTTTACGTTCCAAATTTACAATTCATTTCGTCACTGTTATTGTGGTTATTTAATTACTGGCCAGGACTGCGCGTTGTGTTTAAACTTTAAAATTCTTTTACGTTCCAAATTTACAATTCATTTCGTCACTGTTATTGTGGTTATTTAATTACTGGCCAGGACTCCGCGTTGTGTTTAAACTTTAAAATTCTTTTACGTTCCAAATTTACAATTCATTTCGTCACTGTTATTGTGGTTATTTAATTACTGGCCAGGACTGCGCGTTGTGTTTAAACTTTAAAATTCTTTTACGTTCCAAATTTACAATTCATTTCGTCACTGTTATTGTGGTTATTTAATTACTGGCCAGGACTGCGTGTTGTGTTTAAACTTTAAAATTCTTTTACGTTCCAAATTTACAATTCATTTCGTCACTGTTATTGTGGTTATTTAATTACTGGCCAGGACTGCGCGTTGTGTTTAAACTTTAAAATTCTTTTACGTTCCAAATTTATAATTCATTTCGTCACTGTTATTGTGGTTATTTAATTACTGGCCAGGACTCCGCGTTGTGTTTAAACTTTAAAATTCTTTTACGTTCCAAATTTACAATTCATTTCGTCACTGTTATTGTGGTTATTTAATTACTGGCCAGGACTCCGGCTTGTGTTTAAACTTTAAAATTCTTTTACGTTCCAAATTTACAATTTATTTCGTCACTGTTATTGTGGTTATTTAATTACTGGCCAGGACTCCGCGTTGTGTTTAAACTTTAAAATTCTTTTACGTTCCAAATTTACAATTCATTTCGTCACTGTTATTGTGGTTATTTAATTACTGTCCAGGACTCCGCGTTGTGTTTTAACTTTAAAATTCTTTTACGTTCCAAATTTACAATTCATTTCGTCACTGTTATTGTGGTTATTTAATTACTGGCCAGGACTCCGGCTTGTGATTAAACTTCAAAATTCTTTTACGTTCCAAATTTACAATTCATTTCGTCACTGTTATTGTGGTTATTTAATTACTGGCCAGGACTCCGCGTTGTGTTTAAACTTTAAAATTCTTTTACGTTCCAAATTTACAATTCATTTCGTCACCGTTATTGTGGTTATTTAATTACTGGCCAGGACTCCGGCTTGTGTTTAAACTTTAAAATTCTTTTACGTTCCAAATTTACAATTCATTTCGTCACTGTTATTGTGGTTATTTAATTACTGGCCAGGACTCCGGCTTGTGTTTAAACTTTAAAATTCTTTTACGTTCCAAATTTACAATTCATTTCGTCACTGTAATTGTGGTTTTTTAATTTCTGGCCAGGACTCCGCGTTGTGTTTAAACTTTAAAATTCTTTTACGTTCCAAATTTACAATTCATTTCGTCACTGTTATTGTGGTTATTTAATTACTGGCCAGGACTCCGCGTTGTGTTTAAACTTTAAAATTCTTTTACGTTCCAAATTTACAATTCATTTCGTCACTGTTATTGTGGTTATTTAATTTCTGGCCAGGACTCCGCGTTGTGTTTAAACTTTAAAATTCTTTTACGTTCCAAATTTACAATTCATTTCGTCACTGTTATTTATTGTGGTTATTTAATTACTGGCCAGGACTCCGCGTTGTGTTTAAACTTTAAAATTCTTTTACGTTCCAAATTTACAATTCATTTCGTCACTGTTATCGTGGTTATTTAATTACTGGCCAGGACTCCGCGTTGTGTTTAAACTTTAAAATTCTTTTACGTTCCAAATTTACAATTCATTTCGTCACTGTGATTGTGGTTATTTAATTACTGGCCAGGACTCCGCGTTGTGTTTAAACTTTAAAATTCTTTTACGTTCCAAATTTACAATTCATTTCGTCACTGTTATTGTGGTTATTTAATTACTGGCCAGGACTCCGCGTTGTGTTTTAACTTTAAAATTATTTTATGTTCCTAATTTACAATTCATTTCGTCACTGTTATTGTGGTTATTTAATTACTGGCCAGGACTGCGCGTTGTGTTTAAACTTTAAAATTCTTTTACGTTCCAAATTTACAATTCATTTCGTCACCGTTATTGTGGTTATTTAATTACTGGCCAGGACTCCGGCTTGTGTTTAAACTTTAAAATTCTTTTACGTTCCAAATTTACAATTAATTTCGTCACTGTTATTGTGGTTATTTAATTACTGGCCAGGACTCCGCGTTGTGTTTAAACTTTAAAATTCTTTTACGTTCCAAATTTACAATTCATTTCGTCACTGTTATTGTGGTTATTTAATTACTGGCCAGGACTCCGCGTTGTGTTTTAATTTAAAAATTCTTTTACGTTCATAATTTACAATTCATTTCGTCACTGTTATTGTGGTTATTTAATTACTGGCCAGGACTGCGCGTTGTGTTTAAACTTTAAAATTCTTTTACGTTCCAAATTTACAATTCATTTCGTCACTGTTATTGTGGTTATTTAATTACTGGCCAGGACTCCGGCTTGTGTTTAAACTTCAAAATTCTTTTACGTTCCAAATTTACAATTCATTTCGTCACTGTTATTGTGGTTATTTAATTACTGGCCAGGACTCCGCGTTATGTTTAAACTTTAAAATTCTTTTACGTTCCAAATTTACAATTCATTTCGTCACCGTTATTGTGGTTATTTAATTACTGGCCAGGACTCCGCGTTGTGTTTAAACTTTAAAATTCTTTTACGTTCCAAATTTACAATTCATTTCGTCACTGTTATCGTGGTTATTTAATTACTGGCCAGGACTCCGCGTTGTGTTTAAACTTTAAAATTCTTTTACGTTCCAAATTTACAATTCATTTCGTCACTGTTATTGTGGTTATTTAATTACTGGCCAGGACTCCGCGTTGTGTTTAAACTTTAAAATTCTTTTACGTTCCAAATTTACAATTCATTTCGTCACTGTTATTGTGGTTATTTAATTTCTGGCCAGGACTCCGCGTTGTGTTTAAACTTTAAAATTCTTTTACGTTCCAAATTTACAATTCATTTCGTCACTGTTATCGTGGTTATTTAATTACTGGCCAGGACTCCGCGTTGTGTTTAAACTTTAAAATTCTTTTACGTTCCAAATTTACAATTCATTTCGTCACTGTTATTGTGGTTATTTAATTACTGGCCAGGACTCCGCGTTGTGTTTAAACTTTAAAATTCTTTTACGTTCCAAATTTACAATTCATTTCGTCACTGTTATTGTGGTTATTTAATTACTGGCCAGGACTGCGCGTTGTGTTTAAACTTTAAAATTCTTTTACGTTCCAAATTTATAATTCATTTCGTCACTGTTATTGTGGTTATTTAATTACTGGCCAGGACTCCGCGTTGTGTTTAAACTTTAAAATTCTTTTACGTTCCAAATTTACAATTCATTTCGTCACTGTTATTGTGGTTATTTAATTACTGGCCCGGACTCCGGCTTGTGTTTAAACTTTAAAATTCTTTTACGTTCCAAATTTACAATTTATTTCGTCACTGTTATTGTGGTTATTTAATTACTGGCCAGGACTCCGCGTTGTGTTTAAACTTTAAAATTCGTTTACGTTCCAAATTTACAATTCATTTCGTCACTGTTATTGTGGTTATTTAATTACTGGCCAGGACTCCGCGTTGTGTTTTAACTTTAAAATTCTTTTACGTTCCTAATTTACAATTCATTTCGTCACTGTTATTGTGGTTATTTAATTACTGGCCAGGACTGCGTGTTGTGTTTAAACTTTAAAATTCTTTTACGTTCCAAATTTACAATTCATTTCGTCACTGTTATTGTGGTTATTTAATTACTGGCCAGGACTCCGGCTTGTGATTAAACTTCAAAATTCTTTTACGTTCCAAATTTACAATTCATTTCGTCACTGTTATTGTGGTTATTTAATTTCTGGCCAGGACTCCGCGTTGTGTTTAAGGTTTAAAATTCTTTTACGTTCCAAATTTACAATTCATTTCGTCACTGTTATTGTGGTTATTTAATTACTGGCCAGGACTCCGGCTTGTGTTTAAACTTTAAAATTCTTTTACGTTCCAAATTTACAATTCATTTCGTCACTGTTATTGTGGTTTTTTAATTTCTGGCCAGGACTCCGCGTTGTGTTTAAACTTTAAAATTCTTTTACGTTCCAAATTTACAATTCATTTCGTCACTGTTATTGTGGTTATTTAATTACTGGCCAGGACTCCGCGTTGTGTTTAAACTTTAAAATTCTTTTACGTTCCAAATTTACAATTCATTTCGTCACTGTTATTGTGGTTATTTAATTTCTGGCCAGGACTCCGCGTTGTGTTTAAACTTTAAAATTCTTTTACGTTCCAAATTTACAATTCATTTCGTCACTGTTATCGTGGTTATTTAATTACTGGCCAGGACTCCGCGTTGTGTTTAAACTTTAAAATTCTTTTACGTTCCAAATTTACAATTCATTTCGTCACTGTTATTGTGGTTATTTAATTACTGGCCAGGACTCCGCGTTGTGTTTAAACTTTAAAATTCTTTTACGTTCCAAATTCACAATTCATTTCGTCACTGTTATTGTGGTTATTTAATTACTGGCCAGGACTGCGCGTTGTGTTTAAACTTTAAAATTCTTTTACGTTCCAAATTTATAATTCATTTCGTCACTGTTATTGTGGTTATTTAATTACTGGCCAGGACTCCGCGTTGTGTTTAAACTTTAAAATTCTTTTACGTTCCAAATTTACAATTCATTTCGTCACTGTTATTGTGGTTATTTAATTACTGGCCCGGACTCCGGCTTGTGTTTAAACTTTAAAATTCTTTTACGTTCCAAATTTACAATTTATTTCGTCACTGTTATTGTGGTTATTTAATTACTGGCCAGGACTCCGCGTTGTGTTTAAACTTTAAAATTCGTTTACGTTCCAAATTTACAATTCATTTCGTCACTGTTATTGTGGTTATTTAATTACTGGCCAGGACTCCGCGTTGTGTTTTAACTTTAAAATTCTTTTACGTTCCTAATTTACAATTCATTTCGTCACTGTTATTGTGGTTATTTAATTACTGGCCAGGACTGCGTGTTGTGTTTAAACTTTAAAATTCTTTTACGTTCCAAATTTACAATTCATTTCGTCACTGTTATTGTGGTTATTTAATTACTGGCCAGGACTCCGGCTTGTGATTAAACTTCAAAATTCTTTTACGTTCCAAATTTACAATTCATTTCGTCACTGTTATTGTGGTTATTTAATTTCTGGCCAGGACTCCGCGTTGTGTTTAAGTTTTAAAATTCTTTTACGTTCCAAATTTACAATTCATTTCGTCACTGTTATTGTGGTTATTTAATTACTGGCCAGGACTCCGGCTTGTGTTTAAACTTTAAAATTCTTTTACGTTCCAAATTTACAATTCATTTCGTCACTGTTATTGTGGTTTTTTAATTTCTGGCCAGGACTCCGCGTTGTGTTTAAACTTTAAAATTCTTTTACGTTCCAAATTTACAATTCATTTCGTCACTGTTATTGTGGTAATTTAATTTCTGGCCAGGACTCCGCGTTGTGTTTAAACTTTAAAATTCTTTTACGTTCCAAATTTACAATTTATTTCGTCACTGTTATTTATTGTGGTTATTTAATTACTGGCCAGGACTCCGCGTTGTGTTTAAACTTTAAAATTCTTTAACGTTCCAAATTTACAATTCATTTCGTCACTGTTATCGTGGTTATTTAATTACTGGCCAGGACTCCGCGTTGTGTTTAAACTTTAAAATTCTTTTACGTTCCAAATTAACAATTCATTTCGTCACTGTTATTGTGGTTATTTAATTACTGGCCAGGACTCCGCGTTGTGTTTAAACTTTAAAATTCTTTTACGTTCCAAATTTACAATTCATTTCGTCACTGTTATTGTGGTTATTTAATTACTGGCCAGGACTCCGCGTTATGTTTAAACTTTAAAATTCTTTTACGTTCCAAATTTACAATCAATTTCGTCACCGTTATTGTGGTTATTTAATTACTGGCCAGGACTCCGCGTTGTGTTTAAACTTTAAAATTCTTTTACGTTCCAAATTTACAATTCATTTCGTCACTGTTATTGTGGTTATTTAATTACTGGCCAGGACTCCGCGTTGTGTTTAAACTTTAAAATTCTTTTACGTTCCAAATTTACAATTCATTTCGTCACTGTTATTGTGGTTATTTAATTACTGGCCAGGACTCCGCGTTGTGTTTTAATTTAAAAATTCTTTTACGTTCATAATTTACAATTCATTTCGTCACTGTTATTGTGGTTATTTAATTACTGGCCAGGACTGCGCGTTGTGTTTAAACTTTAAAATTCTTTTACGTTCCAAATTTACAATTCATTTCGTCACTGTTATTGTGGTTATTTAATTACTGGCCAGGACTCCGGCTTGTGTTTAAACTTCAAAATTCTTTTACGTTCCAAATTTACAATTCATTTCGTCACTGTTATTGTGGTTATTTAATTACTGGCCAGGACTCCGCGTTATGTTTAAACTTTAAAATTCTTTTACGTTCCAAATTTACAATTCATTTCGTCACCGTTATTGTGGTTATTTAATTACTGGCCAGGACTCCGCGTTGTGTTTAAACTTTAAAATTCTTTTACGTTCCAAATTTACAATTCATTTCGTCACTGTTATCGTGGTTATTTAATTACTGGCCAGGACTCCGCGTTGTGTTTAAACTTTAAAATTCTTTTACGTTCCAAATTTACAATTCATTTCGTCACTGTTATTGTGGTTATTTAATTACTGGCCAGGACTCCGCGTTGTGTTTAAACTTTAAAATTCTTTTACGTTCCAAATTTACAATTCATTTCGTCACTGTTATTGTGGTTATTTAATTTCTGGCCAGGACTCCGCGTTGTGTTTAAACTTTAAAATTCTTTTACGTTCCAAATTTACAATTCATTTCGTCACTGTTATCGTGGTTATTTAATTACTGGCCAGGACTCCGCGTTGTGTTTAAACTTTAAAATTCTTTTACGTTCCAAATTTACAATTCATTTCGTCACTGTTATTGTGGTTATTTAATTACTGGCCAGGACTCCGCGTTGTGTTTAAACTTTAAAATTCTTTTACGTTCCAAATTTACAATTCATTTCGTCACTGTTATTGTGGTTATTTAATTACTGGCCAGGACTGCGCGTTGTGTTTAAACTTTAAAATTCTTTTACGTTCCAAATTTATAATTCATTTCGTCACTGTTATTGTGGTTATTTAATTACTGGCCAGGACTCCGCGTTGTGTTTAAACTTTAAAATTCTTTTACGTTCCAAATTTACAATTCATTTCGTCACTGTTATTGTGGTTATTTAATTACTGGCCCGGACTCCGGCTTGTGTTTAAACTTTAAAATTCTTTTACGTTCCAAATTTACAATTTATTTCGTCACTGTTATTGTGGTTATTTAATTACTGGCCAGGACTCCGCGTTGTGTTTAAACTTTAAAATTCGTTTACGTTCCAAATTTACAATTCATTTCGTCACTGTTATTGTGGTTATTTAATTACTGGCCAGGACTCCGCGTTGTGTTTTAACTTTAAAATTCTTTTACGTTCCTAATTTACAATTCATTTCGTCACTGTTATTGTGGTTATTTAATTACTGGCCAGGACTGCGTGTTGTGTTTAAACTTTAAAATTCTTTTACGTTCCAAATTTACAATTCATTTCGTCACTGTTATTGTGGTTATTTAATTACTGGCCAGGACTCCGGCTTGTGATTAAACTTCAAAATTCTTTTACGTTCCAAATTTACAATTCATTTCGTCACTGTTATTGTGGTTATTTAATTTCTGGCCAGGACTCCGCGTTGTGTTTAAGTTTTAAAATTCTTTTACGTTCCAAATTTACAATTCATTTCGTCACTGTTATTGTGGTTATTTAATTACTGGCCAGGACTCCGGCTTGTGTTTAAACTTTAAAATTCTTTTACGTTCCAAATTTACAATTCATTTCGTCACTGTTATTGTGGTTTTTTAATTTCTGGCCAGGACTCCGCGTTGTGTTTAAACTTTAAAATTCTTTTACGTTCCAAATTTACACTTCATTTCGTCACTGTTATTGTGGTTATTTAATTACTGGCCAGGACTCCGCGTTGTGTTTAAACTTTAAAATTCTTTTACGTTCCAAATTTACAATTCATTTCGTCACTGTTATTGTGGTTATTTAATTTCTGGCCAGGACTCCGCGTTGTGTTTAAACTTTAAAATTCTTTTACGTTCCAAATTTACAATTCATTTCGTCACTGTTATCGTGGTTATTTAATTACTGGCCAGGACTCCGCGTTGTGTTTAAACTTTAAAATTCTTTTACGTTCCAAATTTACAATTCATTTCGTCACTGTTATTGTGGTTATTTAATTACTGGCCAGGACTCCGCGTTGTGTTTAAACTTTAAAATTCTTTTACGTTCCAAATTCACAATTCATTTCGTCACTGTTATTGTGGTTATTTAATTACTGGCCAGGACTGCGCGTTGTGTTTAAACTTTAAAATTCTTTTACGTTCCAAATTTATAATTCATTTCGTCACTGTTATTGTGGTTATTTAATTACTGGCCAGGACTCCGCGTTGTGTTTAAACTTTAAAATTCTTTTACGTTCCAAATTTACAATTCATTTCGTCACTGTTATTGTGGTTATTTAATTACTGGCCCGGACTCCGGCTTGTTTTTAAACTTTAAAATTCTTTTACGTTCCAAATTTACAATTTATTTCGTCACTGTTATTGTGGTTATTTAATTACTGGCCAGGACTCCGCGTTGTGTTTAAACTTTAAAATTCGTTTACGTTCCAAATTTACAATTCATTTCGTCACTGTTATTGTGGTTATTTAATTACTGGCCAGGACTCCGCGTTGTGTTTTAACTTTAAAATTCTTTTACGTTCCTAATTTACAATTCATTTCGTCACTGTTATTGTGGTTATTTAATTACTGGCCAGGACTGCGTGTTGTGTTTAAACTTTAAAATTCTTTTACGTTCCAAATTTACAATTCATTTCGTCACTGTTATTGTGGTTATTTAATTACTGGCCAGGACTCCGGCTTGTGATTAAACTTCAAAATTCTTTTACGTTCCAAATTTACAATTCATTTCGTCACTGTTATTGTGGTTATTTAATTTCTGGCCAGGACTCCGCGTTGTGTTTAAGTTTTAAAATTCTTTTACGTTCCAAATTTACAATTCATTTCGTCACTGTTATTGTGGTTATTTAATTACTGGCCAGGACTCCGGCTTGTGTTTAAACTTTAAAATTCTTTTACGTTCCAAATTTACAATTCATTTCGTCACTGTTATTGTGGTTTTTTAATTTCTGGCCAGGACTCCGCGTTGTGTTTAAACTTTAAAATTCTTTTACGTTCCAAATTTACAATTCATTTCGTCACTGTTATTGTGGTAATTTAATTTCTGGCCAGGACTCCGCGTTGTGTTTAAACTTTAAAATTCTTTTACGTTCCAAATTTACAATTTATTTCGTCACTGTTATTTATTGTGGTTATTTAATTACTGGCCAGGACTCCGCGTTGTGTTTAAACTTTAAAATTCTTTAACGTTCCAAATTTACAATTCATTTCGTCACTGTTATCGTGGTTATTTAATTACTGGCCAGGACTCCGCGTTGTGTTTAAACTTTAAAATTCTTTTACGTTCCAAATTAACAATTCATTTCGTCACTGTTATTGTGGTTATTTAATTACTGGCCAGGACTCCGCGTTGTGTTTAAACTTTAAAATTCTTTTACGTTCCAAATTTACAATTCATTTCGTCACTGTTATTGTGGTTATTTAATTACTGGCCAGGACTCCGCGTTATGTTTAAACTTTAAAATTCTTTTACGTTCCAAATTTACAATCAATTTCGTCACCGTTATTGTGGTTATTTAATTACTGGCCAGGACTCCGCGTTGTGTTTAAACTTTAAAATTCTTTTACGTTCCAAATTTACAATTCATTTCGTCACTGTTATTGTGGTTATTTAATTACTGGCCAGGACTCCGCGTTGTGTTTAAACTTTAAAATTCTTTTACGTTCCAAATTTACAATTCATTTCGTCACCGTTATTGTGGTTATTTAATTACTGGCCAGGACTCCGGCTTGTGTTTAAACTTTAAAATTCTTTTACGTTCCAAATTTACAATTCATTTCGTCACTGTTATTGTGGTTATTTAATTACTGGCCAGGACTCCGGCTTGTGTTTAAACTTTAAAATTCTTTTACGTTCCAAATTTACAATTCATTTCGTCACTGTAATTGTGGTTTTTTAATTTCTGGCCAGGACTCCGCGTTGTGTTTAAACTTTAAAATTCTTTTACGTTCCAAATTTACAATTCATTTCGTCACTGTTATTGTGGTTATTTAATTACTGGCCAGGACTCCGCGTTGTGTTTAAACTTTAAAATTCTTTTACGTTCCAAATTTACAATTCATTTCGTCACTGTTATTGTGGTTATTTAATTTCTGGCCAGGACTCCGCGTTGTGTTTAAACTTTAAAATTCTTTTACGTTCCAAATTTACAATTCATTTCGTCACTGTTATTTATTGTGGTTATTTAATTACTGGCCAGGACTCCGCGTTGTGTTTAAACTTTAAAATTCTTTTACGTTCCAAATTTACAATTCATTTCGTCACTGTTATCGTGGTTATTTAATTACTGGCCAGGACTCCGCGTTGTGTTTAAACTTTAAAATTCTTTTACGTTCCAAATTTACAATTCATTTCGTCACTGTGATTGTGGTTATTTAATTACTGGCCAGGACTCCGCGTTGTGTTTAAACTTTAAAATTCTTTTACGTTCCAAATTTACAATTCATTTCGTCACTGTTATTGTGGTTATTTAATTACTGGCCAGGACTCCGCGTTGTGTTTTAACTTTAAAATTATTTTATGTTCCTAATTTACAATTCATTTCGTCACTGTTATTGTGGTTATTTAATTACTGGCCAGGACTGCGCGTTGTGTTTAAACTTTAAAATTCTTTTACGTTCCAAATTTACAATTCATTTCGTCACCGTTATTGTGGTTATTTAATTACTGGCCAGGACTCCGGCTTGTGTTTAAACTTTAAAATTCTTTTACGTTCCAAATTTACAATTAATTTCGTCACTGTTATTGTGGTTATTTAATTACTGGCCAGGACTCCGCGTTGTGTTTAAACTTTAAAATTCTTTTACGTTCCAAATTTACAATTCATTTCGTCACTGTTATTGTGGTTATTTAATTACTGGCCAGGACTCCGCGTTGTGTTTTAATTTTAAAATTCTTTTACGTTCATAATTTACAATTCATTTCGTCACTGTTATTGTGGTTATTTAATTACTGGCCAGGACTGCGCGTTGTGTTTAAACTTTAAAATTCTTTTACGTTCCAAATTTACAATTCATTTCGTCACTGTTATTGTGGTTATTTAATTACTGGCCAGGACTCCGGCTTGTGTTTAAACTTCAAAATTCTTTTACGTTCCAAATTTACAATTCATTTCGTCACTGTTATTGTGGTTATTTAATTACTGGCCAGGACTCCGCGTTATGTTTAAACTTTAAAATTCTTTTACGTTCCAAATTTACAATTCATTTCGTCACCGTTATTGTGGTTATTTAATTACTGGCCAGGACTCCGCGTTGTGTTTAAACTTTAAAATTCTTTTACGTTCCAAATTTACAATTCATTTCGTCACTGTTATCGTGGTTATTTAATTACTGGCCAGGACTCCGCGTTGTGTTTAAACTTTAAAATTCTTTTACGTTCCAAATTTACAATTCATTTCGTCACTGTTATTGTGGTTATTTAATTTCTGGCCAGGACTCCGCGTTGTGTTTAAACTTTAAAATTCTTTTACGTTCCAAATTTACAATTCATTTCGTCACTGTTATTGTGGTTATTTAATTTCTGGCCAGGACTCCGCGTTGTGTTTAAACTTTAAAATTCTTTTACGTTCCAAATTTACAATTCATTTCGTCACTGTTATCGTGGTTATTTAATTACTGGCCAGGACTCCGCGTTGTGTTTAAACTTTAAAATTCTTTTACGTTCCAAATTTACAATTCATTTCGTCACTGTTATTGTGGTTATTTAATTACTGGCCAGGACTCCGCGTTGTGTTTAAACTTTAAAATTCTTTTACGTTCCAAATTTACAATTCATTTCGTCACTGTTATTGTGGTTATTTAATTACTGGCCAGGACTGCGCGTTGTGTTTAAACTTTAAAATTCTTTTACGTTCCAAATTTATAATTCATTTCGTCACTGTTATTGTGGTTATTTAATTACTGGCCAGGACTCCGCGTTGTGTTTAAACTTTAAAATTCTTTTACGTTCCAAATTTACAATTCATTTCGTCACTGTTATTGTGGTTATTTAATTACTGGCCCGGACTCCGGCTTGTGTTTAAACTTTAAAATTCTTTTACGTTCCAAATTTACAATTTATTTCGTCACTGTTATTGTGGTTATTTAATTACTGGCCAGGACTCCGCGTTGTGTTTAAACTTTAAAATTCGTTTACGTTCCAAATTTACAATTCATTTCGTCACTGTTATTGTGGTTATTTAATTACTGGCCAGGACTCCGCGTTGTGTTTTAACTTTAAAATTCTTTTACGTTCCTAATTTACAATTCATTTCGTCACTGTTATTGTGGTTATTTAATTACTGGCCAGGACTGCGTGTTGTGTTTAAACTTTAAAATTCTTTTACGTTCCAAATTTACAATTCATTTCGTCACTGTTATTGTGGTTATTTAATTACTGGCCAGGACTCCGGCTTGTGATTAAACTTCAAAATTCTTTTACGTTCCAAATTTACAATTCATTTCGTCACTGTTATTGTGGTTATTTAATTTCTGGCCAGGACTCCGCGTTGTGTTTAAGTTTTAAAATTCTTTTACGTTCCAAATTTACAATTCATTTCGTCACTGTTATTGTGGTTATTTAATTACTGGCCAGGACTCCGGCTTGTGTTTAAACTTTAAAATTCTTTTACGTTCCAAATTTACAATTCATTTCGTCACTGTTATTGTGGTTTTTTAATTTCTGGCCAGGACTCCGCGTTGTGTTTAAACTTTAAAATTCTTTTACGTTCCAAATTTACAATTCATTTCGTCACTGTTATTGTGGTTATTTAATTACTGGCCAGGACTCCGCGTTGTGTTTAAACTTTAAAATTCTTTTACGTTCCAAATTTACAATTCATTTCGTCACTGTTATTGTGGTTATTTAATTTCTGGCCAGGACTCCGCGTTGTGTTTAAACTTTAAAATTCTTTTACGTTCCAAATTTACAATTCATTTCGTCACTGTTATCGTGGTTATTTAATTACTGGCCAGGACTCCGCGTTGTGTTTAAACTTTAAAATTCTTTTACGTTCCAAATTTACAATTCATTTCGTCACTGTTATTGTGGTTATTTAATTACTGGCCAGGACTCCGCGTTGTGTTTAAACTTTAAAATTCTTTTACGTTCCAAATTTACAATTCATTTCGTCACTGTTATTGTGGTTATTTAATTACTGGCCAGGACTGCGCGTTGTGTTTAAACTTTAAAATTCTTTTACGTTCCAAATTTATAATTCATTTCGTCACTGTTATTGTGGTTATTTAATTACTGGCCAGGACTCCGCGTTGTGTTTAAACTTTAAAATTCTTTTACGTTCCAAATTTACAATTCATTTCGTCACTGTTATTGTGGTTATTTAATTACTGGCCCGGACTCCGGCTTGTGTTTAAACTTTAAAATTCTTTTACGTTCCAAATTTACAATTTATTTCGTCACTGTTATTGTGGTTATTTAATTACTGGCCAGGACTCCGGCTTGTGTTTAAACTTTAAAATTCTTTTACGTTCCAAATTTACAATTCATTTCGTCACTGTTATTGTGGTTTTTTAATTTCTGGCCAGGACTCCGCGTTGTGTTTAAACTTTAAAATTCTTTTACGTTCCAAATTTACAATTCATTTCGTCACTGTTATTGTGGTTATTTAATTACTGGCCAGGACTCCGCGTTGTGTTTAAACTTTAAAATTCTTTTACGTTCCAAATTTACAATTCATTTCGTCACTGTTATTGTGGTTATTTAATTTCTGGCCAGGACTCCGCGTTGTGTTTAAACTTTAAAATTCTTTTACGTTCCAAATTTACAATTCATTTCGTCACTGTTATCGTGGTTATTTAATTACTGGCCAGGACTCCGCGTTGTGTTTAAACTTTAAAATTCTTTTACGTTCCAAATTTACAATTCATTTCGTCACTGTTATTGTGGTTATTTAATTACTGGCCAGGACTCCGGCTTGTGTTTAAACTTTAAAATTCTTTTACGTTCCAAATTTACAATTCATTTCGTCACTGTTATTGTGGTTTTTTAATTTCTGGCCAGGACTCCGCGTTGTGTTTAAACTTTAAAATTCTTTTACGTTCCAAATTTACAATTCATTTCGTCACTGTTATTGTGGTTATTTAATTTCTGGCCAGGACTCCGCGTTGTGTTTAAACTTTAAAATTCTTTTACGTTCCAAATTTACAATTTATTTCGTCACTGTTATTTATTGTGGTTATTTAATTACTGGCCAGGACTCCGCGTTGTGTTTAAACTTTAAAATTCTTTAACGTTCCAAATTTACAATTCATTTCGTCACTGTTATCGTGGTTATTTAATTACTGGCCAGGACTCCGCGTTGTGTTTAAACTTTAAAATTCTTTTACGTTCCAAATTAACAATTCATTTCGTCACTGTTATTGTGGTTATTTAATTACTGGCCAGGACTCCGCGTTGTGTTTAAACTTTAAAATTCTTTTACGTTCCAAATTTACAATTCATTTCGTCACTGTTATTGTGGTTATTTAATTACTGGCCAGGACTCCGCGTTATGTTTAAACTTTAAAATTCTTTTACGTTCCAAATTTACAATCAATTTCGTCACCGTTATTGTGGTTATTTAATTACTGGCCAGGACTCCGCGTTGTGTTTAAACTTTAAAATTCTTTTACGTTCCAAATTTACAATTCATTTCGTCACTGTTATTGTGGTTATTTAATTACTGGCCAGGACTGCGCGTTGTGTTTAAACTTTAAAATTCTTTTACGTTCCAAATTTATAATTCATTTCGTCACTGTTATTGTGGTTATTTAATTACTGGCCAGGACTCCGCGTTGTGTTTAAACTTTAAAATTCTTTTACGTTCCAAATTTACAATTCATTTCGTCACTGTTATTGTGGTTATTTAATTACTGGCCAGGACTCCGGCTTGTGTTTAAACTTTAAAATTCTTTTACGTTCCAAATTTACAATTTATTTCGTCACTGTTATTGTGGTTATTTAATTACTGGCCAGGACTCCGCGTTGTGTTTAAACTTTAAAATTCTTTTACGTTCCAAATTTACAATTCATTTCGTCACTGTTATTGTGGTTATTTAATTACTGTCCAGGACTCCGCGTTGTGTTTTAACTTTAAAATTCTTTTACGTTCCAAATTTACAATTCATTTCGTCACTGTTATTGTGGTTATTTAATTACTGGCCAGGACTCCGGCTTGTGATTAAACTTCAAAATTCTTTTACGTTCCAAATTTACAATTCATTTCGTCACTGTTATTGTGGTTATTTAATTACTGGCCAGGACTCCGCGTTATGTTTAAACTTTAAAATTCTTTTACGTTCCAAATTTACAATTCATTTCGTCACCGTTATTGTGGTTATTTAATTACTGGCCAGGACTCCGGCTTGTGTTTAAACTTTAAAATTCTTTTACGTTCCAAATTTACAATTCATTTCGTCACTGTTATTGTGGTTATTTAATTACTGGCCAGGACTCCGGGTTGTGTTTAAACTTTAAAATTCTTTTACGTTCCAAATTTACAATTCATTTCGTCACTGTAATTGTGGTTTTTTAATTTCTGGCCAGGACTCCGCGTTGTGTTTAAACTTTAAAATTCTTTTACGTTCCAAATTTACAATTCATTTCGTCACTGTTATTGTGGTTATTTAATTACTGGCCAGGACTCCGCGTTGTGTTTAAACTTTAAAATTCTTTTACGTTCCAAATTTACAATTCATTTCGTCACTGTTATTGTGGTTATTTAATTTCTGGCCAGGACTCCGAGTTGTGTTTAAACTTTAAAATTCTTTTACGTTCCAAATTTACAATTCATTTCGTCACTGTTATTTATTGTGGTTATTTAATTACTGGCCAGGACTCCGCGTTGTGTTTAAACTTTAAAATTCTTTTACGTTCCAAATTTACAATTCATTTCGTCACTGTTATCGTGGTTATTTAATTACTGGCCAGGACTCCGCGTTGTGTTTAAACTTTAAAATTCTTTTACGTTCCAAATTTACAATTCATTTCGTCACTGTTATTGTGGTTATTTAATTACTGGCCAGGACTCCGCGTTGTGTTTAAACTTTAAAATTCTTTTACGTTCCAAATTTACAATTCATTTCGTCACTGTTATTGTGGTTATTTAATTACTGGCCAGGACTCCGCGTTGTGTTTTAACTTTAAAATTATTTTATGTTCCTAATTTACAATTCATTTCGTCACTGTTATTGTGGTTATTTAATTACTGGCCAGGACTGCGCGTTGTGTTTAAACTTTAAAATTCTTTTACGTTCCAAATTTACAATTCATTTCGTCACCGTTATTGTGGTTATTTAATTACTGGCCAGGACTCCGGCTTGTGTTTAAACTTTAAAATTCTTTTACGTTCCAAATTTACAATTAATTTCGTCACTGTTATTGTGGTTATTTAATTACTGGCCAGGACTCCGCGTTGTGTTTAAACTTTAAAATTCTTTTACGTTCCAAATTTACAATTCATTTCGTCACTGTTATTGTGGTTATTTAATTACTGGCCAGGACTCCGCGTTGTGTTTAAACTTTAAAATTCTTTTACGTTCCAAATTTACAATTCATTTCGTCACTGTTATTGTGGTTATTTAATTACTGGCCAGGACTCCGGCTTGTGTTTAAACTTTAAAATTCTTTTACGTTCCAAATTTACAATTTATTTCGTCACTGTTATTGTGGTTATTTAATTACTGGCCAGGACTCCGCGTTGTGTTTAAACTTTAAAATTCTTTTACGTTCCAAATTTACAATTCATTTCGTCACTGTTATTGTGGTTATTTAATTACTGTCCAGGACTCCGCGTTGTGTTTTAACTTTAAAATTCTTTTACGTTCCAAATTTACAATTCATTTCGTCACTGTTATTGTGGTTATTTAATTACTGGCCAGGACTCCGGCTTGTGATTAAACTTCAAAATTCTTTTACGTTCCAAATTTACAATTCATTTCGTCACTGTTATTGTGGTTATTTAATTACTGGCCAGGACTCCGCGTTATGTTTAAACTTTAAAATTCTTTTACGTTCCAAATTTACAATTCATTTCGTCACCGTTATTGTGGTTATTTAATTACTGGCCAGGACTCCGGCTTGTGTTTAAACTTTAAAATTCTTTTACGTTCCAAATTTACAATTCATTTCGTCACTGTTATTGTGGTTATTTAATTACTGGCCAGGACTCCGGCTTGTGTTTAAACTTTAAAATTCTTTTACGTTCCAAATTTACAATTCATTTCGTCACTGTAATTGTGGTTTTTTAATTTCTGGCCAGGACTCCGCGTTGTGTTTAAACTTTAAAATTCTTTTACGTTCCAAATTTACAATTCATTTCGTCACTGTTATTGTGGTTATTTAATTACTGGCCAGGACTCCGCGTTGTGTTTAAACTTTAAAATTCTTTTACGTTCCAAATTTACAATTCATTTCGTCACTGTTATTGTGGTTATTTAATTTCTGGCCAGGACTCCGCGTTGTGTTTAAACTTTAAAATTCTTTTACGTTCCAAATTTACAATTCATTTCGTCACTGTTATTTATTGTGGTTATTTAATTACTGGCCAGGACTCCGCGTTGTGTTTAAACTTTAAAATTCTTTTACGTTCCAAATTTACAATTCATTTCGTCACTGTTATCGTGGTTATTTAATTACTGGCCAGGACTCCGCGTTGTGTTTAAACTTTAAAATTCTTTTACGTTCCAAATTTACAATTCATTTCGTCACTGTTATTGTGGTTATTTAATTACTGGCCAGGACTCCGCGTTGTGTTTAAACTTTAAAATTCTTTTACGTTCCAAATTTACAATTCATTTCGTCACTGTTATTGTGGTTATTTAATTACTGGCCAGGACTCCGCGTTGTGTTTTAACTTTAAAATTATTTTATGTTCCTAATTTACAATTCATTTCGTCACTGTTATTGTGGTTATTTAATTACTGGCCAGGACTGCGCGTTGTGTTTAAACTTTAAAATTCTTTTACGTTCCAAATTTACAATTCATTTCGTCACCGTTATTGTGGTTATTTAATTACTGGCCAGGACTCCGGCTTGTGTTTAAACTTTAAAATTCTTTTACGTTCCAAATTTACAATTAATTTCGTCACTGTTATTGTGGTTATTTAATTACTGGCCAGGACTCCGCGTTGTGTTTAAACTTTAAAATTCTTTTATGTTCCAAATTTACAATTCATTTCGTCACTGTTATTGTGGTTATTTAATTACTGGCCAGGACTCCGCGTTGTGTTTTAATTTTAAAATTCTTTTACGTTCATAATTTACAATTCATTTCGTCACTGTTATTGTGGTTATTTAATTACTGGCCAGGACTGCGCGTTGTGTTTAAACTTTAAAATTCTTTTACGTTCCAAATTTACAATTCATTTCGTCACTGTTATTGTGGTTATTTAATTACTGGCCAGGACTCCGGCTTGTGTTTAAACTTCAAAATTCTTTTACGTTCCAAATTTACAATTCATTTCGTCACTGTTATTGTGGTTATTTAATTACTGGCCAGGACTCCGCGTTGTGTTTAAACTTTAAAATTCTTTTACGTTCCAAATTTACAATTCATTTCGTCACCGTTATTGTGGTTATTTAATTACTGGCCAGGACTCCGCGTTGTGTTTAAAATTCTTTTACGTTCCAAATTTACAATTCATTTCGTCACTGTTATCGTGGTTATTTAATTACTGGCCAGGACTCCGCGTTGTGTTTAAACTTTAAAATTCTTTTACGTTCCAAATTTACAATTCATTTCGTCACTGTTATTGTGGTTATTTAATTACTGGCCAGGACTCCGCGTTGTGTTTTAATTTTAAAATTCTTTTACGTTCATAATTTACAATTCATTTCGTCACTGTTATTGTGGTTATTTAATTACTGGCCAGGACTGCGCGTTGTGTTTAAACTTTAAAATTCTTTTACGTTCCAAATTTACAATTCATTTCGTCACTGTTATTGTGGTTATTTAATTACTGGCCAGGACTCCGGCTTGTGTTTAAACTTCAAAATTCTTTTACGTTCCAAATTTACAATTCATTTCGTCACTGTTATTGTGGTTATTTAATTACTGGCCAGGACTCCGCGTTATGTTTAAACTTTAAAATTCTTTTACGTTCCAAATTTACAATTCATTTCGTCACCGTTATTGTGGTTATTTAATTACTGGCCAGGACTCCGCGTTGTGTTTAAACTTTAAAATTCTTTTACGTTCCAAATTTACAATTCATTTCGTCACTGTTATCGTGGTTATTTAATTACTGGCCAGGACTCCGCGTTGTGTTTAAACTTTAAAATTCTTTTACGTTCCAAATTTACAATTCATTTCGTCACTGTTATTGTGGTTATTTAATTACTGGCCAGGACTCCGCGTTGTGTTTAAACTTTAAAATTCTTTTACGTTCCAAATTTACAATTCATTTCGTCACTGTTATTGTGGTTATTTAATTTATGGCCAGGACTCCGCGTTGTGTTTAAACTTTAAAATTCTTTTACGTTCCAAATTTACAATTCATTTCGTCACTGTTATCGTGGTTATTTAATTACTGGCCAGGACTCCGCGTTGTGTTTAAACTTTAAAATTCTTTTACGTTCCAAATTTACAATTCATTTCGTCACTGTTATTGTGGTTATTTAATTACTGGCCAGGACTCCGCGTTGTGTTTAAACTTTAAAATTCTTTTACGTTCCAAATTTACAATTCATTTCGTCACTGTTATTGTGGTTATTTAATTACTGGCCAGGACTGCGCGTTGTGTTTAAACTTTAAAATTCTTTTACGTTCCAAATTTACAATTTATTTCGTCACTGTTATTGTGGTTATTTAATTACTGGCCAGGACTCCGCGTTGTGTTTAAACTTTAAAATTCTTTTACGTTCCAAATTTACAATTCATTTCGTCACTGTTATTGTGGTTATTTAATTACTGGCCAGGACTCCGCGTTGTGTTTTAACTTTAAAATTCTTTTACGTTCCTAATTTACAATTCATTTCGTCACTGTTATTGTGGTTATTTAATTACTGGCCAGGACTGCGTGTTGTGTTTAAACTTTAAAATTCTTTTACGTTCCAAATTTACAATTCATTTCGTCACTGTTATTGTGGTTATTTAATTACTGGCCAGGACTCCGGCTTGTGATTAAACTTCAAAATTCTTTTACGTTCCAAATTTACAATTCATTTCGTCACTGTTATTGTGGTTATTTAATTTCTGGCCAGGACTCCGCGTTGTGTTTAAGTTTTAAAATTCTTTTACGTTCCAAATTTACAATTCATTTCGTCACTGTTATTGTGGTTATTTAATTACTGGCCAGGACTCCGGCTTGTGTTTAAACTTTAAAATTCTTTTACGTTCCAAATTTACAATTCATTTCGTCACTGTTATTGTGGTTTTTTAATTTCTGGCCAGGACTCCGCGTTGTGTTTAAACTTTAAAATTCTTTTACGTTCCAAATTTACAATTCATTTCGTCACTGTTATTGTGGTTATTTAATTTCTGGCCAGGACTCCGCGTTGTGTTTAAACTTTAAAATTCTTTTACGTTCCAAATTTACAATTCATTTCGTCACTGTTATCGTGGTTATTTAATTACTGGCCAGGACTCCGCGTTGTGTTTAAACTTTAAAATTCTTTTACGTTCCAAATTTACAATTCATTTCGTCACTGTTATTGTGGTTATTTAATTACTGGCCAGGACTCCGCGTTGTGTTTAAACTTTAAAATTCTTTTACGTTCCAAATTTACAATTCATTTCGTCACTGTTATTGTGGTTATTTAATTACTGGCCAGGACTGCGCGTTGTGTTTAAACTTTAAAATTCTTTTACGTTCCAAATTTACAATTTATTTCGTCACTGTTATTGTGGTTATTTAATTACTGGCCAGGACTCCGCGTTGTGTTTAAACTTTAAAATTCTTTTACGTTCCAAATTTACAATTCATTTCGTCACTGTTATTGTGGTTATTTAATTACTGGCCAGGACTCCGCGTTGTGTTTTAACTTTAAAATTCTTTTACGTTCCTAATTTACAATTCATTTCGTCACTGTTATTGTGGTTATTTAATTACTGGCCAGGACTGCGTGTTGTGTTTAAACTTTAAAATTCTTTTACGTTCCAAATTTACAATTCATTTCGTCACTGTTATTGTGGTTATTTAATTACTGGCCAGGACTCCGGCTTGTGATTAAACTTCAAAATTCTTTTACGTTCCAAATTTACAATTCATTTCGTCACTGTTATTGTGGTTATTTAATTTCTGGCCAGGACTCCGCGTTGTGTTTAAGTTTTAAAATTCTTTTACGTTCCAAATTTACAATTCATTTCGTCACTGTTATTGTGGTTATTTAATTACTGGCCAGGACTCCGGCTTGTGTTTAAACTTTAAAATTCTTTTACGTTCCAAATTTACAATTCATTTCGTCACTGTTATTGTGGTTTTTTAATTTCTGGCCAGGACTCCGCGTTGTGTTTAAACTTTAAAATTCTTTTACGTTCCAAATTTACAATTCATTTCGTCACTGTTATTGTGGTTATTTAATTTCTGGCCAGGACTCCGCGTTGTGTTTAAACTTTAAAATTCTTTTACGTTCCAAATTTACAATTTATTTCGTCACTGTTATTTATTGTGGTTATTTAATTACTGGCCAGGACTCCGCGTTGTGTTTAAACTTTAAAATTCTTTTACGTTCCAAATTTACAATTCATTTCGTCACTGTTATCGTGGTTATTTAATTACTGGCCAGGACTCCGCGTTGTGTTTAAACTTTAAAATTCTTTTACATTCATAATTTACAATTCATTTCGTCACTGTTATTGTGGTTATTTAATTACTGGCCAGGACTGCGCGTTGTGTTTAAACTTTAAAATTCTTTTACGTTCCAAATTTACAATTCATTTCGTCACTGTTATTGTGGTTATTTAATTACTGGCCAGGACTCCGGCTTGTGTTTAAACTTCAAAATTCTTTTACGTTCCAAATTTACAATTCATTTCGTCACTGTTATTGTGGTTATTTAATTACTGGCCAGGACTCCGCGTTATGTTTAAACTTTAAAATTCTTTTACGTTCCAAATTTACAATTCATTTCGTCACCGTTATTGTGGTTATTTAATTACTGGCCAGGACTCCGCGTTGTGTTTAAAATTCTTTTACGTTCCAAATTTACAATTCATTTCGTCACTGTTATCGTGGTTATTTAATTACTGGCCAGGACTCCGCGTTGTGTTTAAACTTTAAAATTCTTTTACGTTCCAAATTTACAATTCATTTCGTCACTGTTATTGTGGTTATTTAATTACTGGCCAGGACTCCGCGTTGTGTTTTAATTTTAAAATTCTTTTACGTTCATAATTTACAATTCATTTCGTCACTGTTATTGTGGTTATTTAATTACTGGCCAGGACTGCGCGTTGTGTTTAAACTTTAAAATTCTTTTACGTTCCAAATTTACAATTCATTTCGTCACTGTTATTGTGGTTATTTAATTACTGGCCAGGACTCCGGCTTGTGTTTAAACTTCAAAATTCTTTTACGTTCCAAATTTACAATTCATTTCGTCACTGTTATTGTGGTTATTTAATTACTGGCCAGGACTCCGCGTTATGTTTAAACTTTAAAATTCTTTTACGTTCCAAATTTACAATTCATTTCGTCACCGTTATTGTGGTTATTTAATTACTGGCCAGGACTCCGCGTTGTGTTTAAACTTTAAAATTCTTTTACGTTCCAAATTTACAATTCATTTCGTCACTGTTATCGTGGTTATTTAATTACTGGCCAGGACTCCGCGTTGTGTTTAAACTTTAAAATTCTTTTACGTTCCAAATTTACAATTCATTTCGTCACTGTTATTGTGGTTATTTAATTACTGGCCAGGACTCCGCGTTGTGTTTAAACTTTAAAATTCTTTTACGTTCCAAATTTACAATTCATTTCGTCACTGTTATTGTGGTTATTTAATTTCTGGCCAGGACTCCGCGTTGTGTTTAAACTTTAAAATTCTTTTACGTTCCAAATTTACAATTCATTTCGTCACTGTTATCGTGGTTATTTAATTACTGGCCAGGACTCCGCGTTGTGTTTAAACTTTAAAATTCTTTTACGTTCCAAATTTACAATTCATTTCGTCACTGTTATTGTGGTTATTTAATTACTGGCCAGGACTCCGCGTTGTGTTTAAACTTTAAAATTCTTTTACGTTCCAAATTTACAATTCATTTCGTCACTGTTATTGTGGTTATTTAATTACTGGCCAGGACTGCGCGTTGTGTTTAAACTTTAAAATTCTTTTACGTTCCAAATTTATAATTCATTTCGTCACTGTTATTGTGGTTATTTCATTACTGGCCAGGACTCCGCGTTGTGTTTAAACTTTAAAATTCTTTTACGTTCCAAATTTACAATTCATTTCGTCACTGTTATTGTGGTTATTTAATTACTGGCCCGGACTCCGGCTTGTGTTTAAACTTTAAAATTCTTTTACGTTCCAAATTTACAATTCATTTCGTCACTGTTATTGTGGTTATTTAATTACTGGCCAGGACTCCGCGTTGTGTTTAAACTTTAAAATTCTTTTACGTTCCAAATTTACAATTCATTTCGTCACTGTTATTGTGGTTATTTAATTACTGGCCAGGACTCCGCGTTGTGTTTAAACTTTAAAATTCTTTTACGTTCCAAATTTACAATTCATTTCGTCACTGTTATTGTGGTTATTTAATTACTGGCCAGGACTCCGCGTTGTGTTTAAACTTTAAAATTCTTTTACGTTCCAAATTTACAATTCATTTCGTCACTGTTATCGTGGTTATTTAATTACTGGCCAGGACTCCGCGTTGTGTTTAAACTTTAAAATTCTTTTACGTTCCAAATTTACAATTCATTTCGTCACTGTTATTGTGGTTATTTAATTTCTGGCCAGGACTCCGCGTTGTGTTTAAACTTTAAAATTCTTTTACGTTCCAAATTTACAATTCATTTCGTCACTGTTATCGTGGTTATTTAATTACTGGCCAGGACTCCGCGTTGTGTTTAAACTTTAAAATTCTTTTACGTTCCAAATTAACAATTCATTTCGTCACTGTTATTGTGGTTATTTAATTACTGGCCAGGACTCCGCGTTGTGTTTAAACTTTAAAATTCTTTTACGTTCCAAATTTACAATTCATTTCGTCACTGTTATTGTGGTTATTTAATTACTGGCCAGGACTCCGCGTTATGTTTAAACTTTAAAATTCTTTTACGTTCCAAATTTACAATCAATTTCGTCACCGTTATTGTGGTTATTTAATTACTGGCCAGGACTCCGCGTTGTGTTTAAACTTTAAAATTCTTTTACGTTCCAAATTTACAATTCATTTCGTCACCGTTATTGTGGTTATTTAATTACTGGCCAGGACTGCGCGTTGTGTTTAAACTTTAAAATTCTTTTACGTTCCAAATTTATAATTCATTTCGTCACTGTTATTGTGGTTATTTAATTACTGGCCAGGACTCCGCGTTGTGTTTAAACTTTAAAATTCTTTTACGTTCCAAATTTACAATTCATTTCGTCACTGTTATTGTGGTTATTTAATTACTGGCCAGGACTCCGGCTTGTGTTTAAACTTTAAAATTCTTTTACGTTCCAAATTTACAATTTATTTCGTCACTGTTATTGTGGTTATTTAATTACTGGCCAGGACTCCGCGTTGTGTTTAAACTTTAAAATTATTTTACGTTCCAAATTTACAATTCATTTCGTCACTGTTATTGTGGTTATTTAATTACTGTCCAGGACTCCGCGTTGTGTTTTAACTTTAAAATTCTTTTACGTTCCAAATTTACAATTCATTTCGTCACTGTTATTGTGGTTATTTAATTACTGGCCAGGACTCCGGCTTGTGATTAAACTTCAAAATTCTTTTACGTTCCAAATTTACAATTCATTTCGTCACTGTTATTGTGGTTATTTAATTACTGGCCAGGACTCCGCGTTATGTTTAAACTTTAAAATTCTTTTACGTTCCAAATTTACAATTCATTTCGTCACCGTTATTGTGGTTATTTAATTACTGGCCAGGACTCCGGCTTGTGTTTAAACTTTAAAATTCTTTTACGTTCCAAATTTACAATTCATTTCGTCACTGTTATTGTGGTTATTTAATTACTGGCCAGGACTCCGGCTTGTGTTTAAACTTTAAAATTCTTTTACGTTCCAAATTTACAATTCATTTCGTCACTGTAATTGTGGTTTTTTAATTTCTGGCCAGGACTCCGCGTTGTGTTTAAACTTTAAAATTCTTTTACGTTCCAAATTTACAATTCATTTCGTCACTGTTATTGTGGTTATTTAATTACTGGCCAGGACTCCGCGTTGTGTTTAAACTTTAAAATTCTTTTACGTTCCAAATTTACAATTCATTTCGTCACTGTTATTGTGGTTATTTAATTTCTGGCCAGGACTCCGCGTTGTGTTTAAACTTTAAAATTCTTTTACGTTCCAAATTTACAATTCATTTCGTCACTGTTATTTATTGTGGTTATTTAATTACTGGCCAGGACTCCGCGTTGTGTTTAAACTTTAAAATTCTTTTACGTTCCAAATTTACAATTCATTTCGTCACTGTTATCGTGGTTATTTAATTACTGGCCAGGACTCCGCGTTGTGTTTAAACTTTAAAATTCTTTTACGTTCCAAATTTACAATTCATTTCGTCACTGTTATTGTGGTTATTTAATTACTGGCCAGGACTCCGCGTTGTGTTTAAACTTTAAAATTCTTTTACGTTCCAAATTTACAATTCATTTCGTCACTGTTATTGTGGTTATTTAATTACTGGCCAGGACTCCGCGTTGTGTTTTAACTTTAAAATTATTTTATGTTCCTAATTTACAATTCATTTCGTCACTGTTATTGTGGTTATTTAATTACTGGCCAGGACTGCGCGTTGTGTTTAAACTTTAAAATTCTTTTACGTTCCAAATTTACAATTCATTTCGTCACCGTTATTGTGGTTATTTAATTACTGGCCAGGACTCCGGCTTGTGTTTAAACTTTAAAATTCTTTTACGTTCTAAATTTACAATTAATTTCGTCACTGTTATTGTGGTTATTTAATTACTGGCCAGGACTCCGCGTTGTGTTTAAACTTTAAAATTCTTTTACGTTCCAAATTTACAATTCATTTCGTCACTGTTATTGTGGTTATTTAATTACTGGCCAGGACTCCGCGTTGTGTTTTAATTTTAAAATTCTTTTACGTTCATAATTTACAATTCATTTCGTCACTGTTATTGTGGTTATTTAATTACTGGCCAGGACTGCGCGTTGTGTTTAAACTTTAAAATTCTTTTACGTTCCAAATTTACAATTCATTTCGTCACTGTTATTGTGGTTATTTAATTACTGGCCAGGACTCCGGCTTGTGTTTAAACTTCAAAATTCTTTTACGTTCCAAATTTACAATTCATTTCGTCACTGTTATTGTGGTTATTTAATTACTGGCCAGGACTCCGCGTTATGTTTAAACTTTAAAATTCTTTTACGTTCCAAATTTACAATTCATTTCGTCACCGTTATTGTGGTTATTTAATTACTGGCCAGGACTCCGCGTTGTGTTTAAAATTCTTTTACGTTCCAAATTTACAATTCATTTCGTCACTGTTATCGTGGTTATTTAATTACTGGCCAGGACTCCGCGTTGTGTTTAAACTTTAAAATTCTTTTACGTTCCAAATTTACAATTCATTTCGTCACTGTTATTGTGGTTATTTAATTACTGGCCAGGACTCCGCGTTGTGTTTTAATTTTAAAATTCTTTTACGTTCATAATTTACAATTCATTTCGTCACTGTTATTGTGGTTATTTAATTACTGGCCAGGACTGCGCGTTGTGTTTAAACTTTAAAATTCTTTTACGTTCCAAATTTACAATTCATTTCGTCACTGTTATTGTGGTTATTTAATTACTGGCCAGGACTCCGGCTTGTGTTTAAACTTCAAAATTCTTTTACGTTCCAAATTTACAATTCATTTCGTCACTGTTATTGTGGTTATTTAATTACTGGCCAGGACTCCGCGTTATGTTTAAACTTTAAAATTCTTTTACGTTCCAAATTTACAATTCATTTCGTCACCGTTATTGTGGTTATTTAATTACTGGCCAGGACTCCGCGTTGTGTTTAAACTTTAAAATTCTTTTACGTTCCAAATTTACAATTCATTTCGTCACTGTTATCGTGGTTATTTAATTACTGGCCAGGACTCCGCGTTGTGTTTAAACTTTAAAATTCTTTTACGTTCCAAATTTACAATTCATTTCGTCACTGTTATTGTGGTTATTTAATTACTGGCCAGGACTCCGCGTTGTGTTTAAACTTTAAAATTCTTTTACGTTCCAAATTTACAATTCATTTCGTCACTGTTATTGTGGTTATTTAATTTCTGGCCAGGACTCCGCGTTGTGTTTAAACTTTAAAATTCTTTTACGTTCCAAATTTACAATTCATTTCGTCACTGTTATCGTGGTTATTTAATTACTGGCCAGGACTCCGCGTTGTGTTTAAACTTTAAAATTCTTTTACGTTCCAAATTTACAATTCATTTCGTCACTGTTATTGTGGTTATTTAATTACTGGCCAGGACTCCGCGTTGTGTTTAAACTTTAAAATTCTTTTACGTTCCAAATTTACAATTCATTTCGTCACTGTTATTGTGGTTATTTAATTACTGGCCAGGACTGCGCGTTGTGTTTAAACTTTAAAATTCTTTTACGTTCCAAATTTATAATTCATTTCGTCACTGTTATTGTGGTTATTTCATTACTGGCCAGGACTCCGCGTTGTGTTTAAACTTTAAAATTCTTTTACGTTCCAAATTTACAATTCATTTCGTCACTGTTATTGTGGTTATTTAATTACTGGCCCGGACTCCGGCTTGTGTTTAAACTTTAAAATTCTTTTACGTTCCAAATTTACAATTTATTTCGTCACTGTTATTGTGGTTATTTAATTACTGGCCAGGACTCCGCGTTGTGTTTAAACTTTAAAATTCTTTTACGTTCCAAATTTACAATTCATTTCGTCACTGTTATTGTGGTTATTTAATTACTGGCCAGGACTCCGCGTTGTGTTTTAACTTTAAAATTCTTTTACGTTCCTAATTTACAATTCATTTCGTCACTGTTATTGTGGTTATTTAATTACTGGCCAGGACTGCGTGTTGTGTTTAAACTTTAAAATTCTTTTACGTTCCAAATTTACAATTCATTTCGTCACTGTTATTGTGGTTATTTAATTACTGGCCAGGACTCCGGCTTGTGATTAAACTTCAAAATTCTTTTACGTTCCAAATTTACAATTCATTTCGTCACTGTTATTGTGGTTATTTAATTTCTGGCCAGGACTCCGCGTTGTGTTTAAGTTTTAAAATTCTTTTACGTTCCAAATTTACAATTCATTTCGTCACTGTTATTGTGGTTATTTAATTACTGGCCAGGACTCCGGCTTGTGTTTAAACTTTAAAATTCTTTTACGTTCCAAATTTACAATTCATTTCGTCACTGTTATTGTGGTTTTTTAATTTCTGGCCAGGACTCCGCGTTGTGTTTAAACTTTAAAATTCTTTTACGTTCCAAATTTACAATTCATTTCGTCACTGTTATTGTGGTTATTTAATTTCTGGCCAGGACTCCGCGTTGTGTTTAAACTTTAAAATTCTTTTACGTTCCAAATTTACAATTTATTTCGTCACTGTTATTTATTGTGGTTATTTAATTACTGGCCAGGACTCCGCGTTGTGTTTAAACTTTAAAATTCTTTTACGTTCCAAATTTACAATTCATTTCGTCACTGTTATCGTGGTTATTTAATTACTGGCCAGGACTCCGCGTTGTGTTTAAACTTTAAAATTCTTTTACATTCATAATTTACAATTCATTTCGTCACTGTTATTGTGGTTATTTAATTACTGGCCAGGACTGCGCGTTGTGTTTAAACTTTAAAATTCTTTTACGTTCCAAATTTACAATTCATTTCGTCACTGTTATTGTGGTTATTTAATTACTGGCCAGGACTCCGGCTTGTGTTTAAACTTCAAAATTCTTTTACGTTCCAAATTTACAATTCATTTCGTCACTGTTATTGTGGTTATTTAATTACTGGCCAGGACTCCGCGTTATGTTTAAACTTTAAAATTCTTTTACGTTCCAAATTTACAATTCATTTCGTCACCGTTATTGTGGTTATTTAATTACTGGCCAGGACTCCGCGTTGTGTTTAAAATTCTTTTACGTTCCAAATTTACAATTCATTTCGTCACTGTTATCGTGGTTATTTAATTACTGGCCAGGACTCCGCGTTGTGTTTAAACTTTAAAATTCTTTTACGTTCCAAATTTACAATTCATTTCGTCACTGTTATTGTGGTTATTTAATTACTGGCCAGGACTCCGCGTTGTGTTTTAATTTTAAAATTCTTTTACGTTCATAATTTACAATTCATTTCGTCACTGTTATTGTGGTTATTTAATTACTGGCCAGGACTGCGCGTTGTGTTTAAACTTTAAAATTCTTTTACGTTCCAAATTTACAATTCATTTCGTCACTGTTATTGTGGTTATTTAATTACTGGCCAGGACTCCGGCTTGTGTTTAAACTTCAAAATTCTTTTACGTTCCAAATTTACAATTCATTTCGTCACTGTTATTGTGGTTATTTAATTACTGGCCAGGACTCCGCGTTATGTTTAAACTTTAAAATTCTTTTACGTTCCAAATTTACAATTCATTTCGTCACCGTTATTGTGGTTATTTAATTACTGGCCAGGACTCCGCGTTGTGTTTAAACTTTAAAATTCTTTAACGTTCCAAATTTACAATTCATTTCGTCACTGTTATCGTGGTTATTTAATTACTGGCCAGGACTCCGCGTTGTGTTTAAACTTTAAAATTCTTTTACGTTCCAAATTTACAATTCATTTCGTCACTGTTATTGTGGTTATTTAATTACTGGCCAGGACTCCGCGTTGTGTTTAAACTTTAAAATTCTTTTACGTTCCAAATTTACAATTCATTTCGTCACTGTTATTGTGGTTATTTAATTTCTGGCCAGGACTCCGCGTTGTGTTTAAACTTTAAAATTCTTTTACGTTCCAAATTTACAATTCATTTCGTCACTGTTATCGTGGTTATTTAATTACTGGCCAGGACTCCGCGTTGTGTTTAAACTTTAAAATTCTTTTACGTTCCAAATTTACAATTCATTTCGTCACTGTTATTGTGGTTATTTAATTACTGGCCAGGACTCCGCGTTGTGTTTAAACTTTAAAATTCTTTTACGTTCCAAATTTACAATTCATTTCGTCACTGTTATTGTGGTTATTTAATTACTGGCCAGGACTGCGCGTTGTGTTTAAACTTTAAAATTCTTTTACGTTCCAAATTTATAATTCATTTCGTCACTGTTATTGTGGTTATTTCATTACTGGCCAGGACTCCGCGTTGTGTTTAAACTTTAAAATTCTTTTACGTTCCAAATTTACAATTCATTTCGTCACTGTTATTGTGGTTATTTAATTACTGGCCCGGACTCCGGCTTGTGTTTAAACTTTAAAATTCTTTTACGTTCCAAATTTACAATTTATTTCGTCACTGTTATTGTGGTTATTTAATTACTGGCCAGGACTCCGCGTTGTGTTTAAACTTTAAAATTCTTTTACGTTCCAAATTTACAATTCATTTCGTCACTGTTATTGTGGTTATTTAATTACTGGCCAGGACTCCGCGTTGTGTTTTAACTTTAAAATTCTTTTACGTTCCTAATTTACAATTCATTTCGTCACTGTTATTGTGGTTATTTAATTACTGGCCAGGACTGCGTGTTGTGTTTAAACTTTAAAATTCTTTTACGTTCCAAATTTACAATTCATTTCGTCACTGTTATTGTGGTTATTTAATTACTGGCCAGGACTCCGGCTTGTGATTAAACTTCAAAATTCTTTTACGTTCCAAATTTACAATTCATTTCGTCACTGTTATTGTGGTTATTTAATTTCTGGCCAGGACTCCGCGTTGTGTTTAAGTTTTAAAATTCTTTTACGTTCCAAATTTACAATTCATTTCGTCACTGTTATTGTGGTTATTTAATTACTGGCCAGGACTCCGGCTTGTGTTTAAACTTTAAAATTCTTTTACGTTCCAAATTTACAATTCATTTCGTCACTGTTATTGTGGTTTTTTAATTTCTGGCCAGGACTCCGCGTTGTGTTTAAACTTTAAAATTCTTTTACGTTCCAAATTTACAATTCATTTCGTCACTGTTATTGTGGTTATTTAATTACTGGCCAGGACTCCGCGTTGTGTTTAAACTTTAAAATTCTTTTACGTTCCAAATTTACAATTCATTTCGTCACTGTTATTGTGGTTATTTAATTACTGGCCAGGACTCCGCGTTGTGTTTAAACTTTAAAATTCTTTTACGTTCCAAATTTACAATTCATTTCGTCACTGTTATTGTGGTTATTTAATTACTGGCCAGGACTGCGCGTTGTGTTTAAACTTTAAAATTATTTTACGTTCCAAATTTATAATTCATTTCGTCACTGTTATTGTGGTTATTTCATTACTGGCCAGGACTCCGCGTTGTGTTTAAACTTTAAAATTCTTTTACGTTCCAAATTTACAATTCATTTCGTCACTGTTATTGTGGTTATTTAATTACTGGCCCGGACTCCGGCTTGTGTTTAAACTTTAAAATTCTTTTACGTTCCAAATTTACAATTTATTTCGTCACTGTTATTGTGGTTATTTAATTACTGGCCAGGACTCCGCGTTGTGTTTAAACTTTAAAATTCTTTTACGTTCCAAATTTACAATTCATTTCGTCACTGTTATTGTGGTTATTTAATTACTGGCCAGGACTCCGCGTTGTGTTTTAACTTTAAAATTCTTTTACGTTCCTAATTTACAATTCATTTCGTCACTGTTATTGTGGTTATTTAATTACTGGCCAGGACTGCGTGTTGTGTTTAAACTTTAAAATTCTTTTACGTTCCAAATTTACAATTCATTTCGTCACTGTTATTGTGGTTATTTAATTACTGGCCAGGACTCCGGCTTGTGATTAAACTTCAAAATTCTTTTACGTTCCAAATTTACAATTCATTTCGTCACTGTTATTGTGGTTATTTAATTTCTGGCCAGGACTCCGCGTTGTGTTTAAGTTTTAAAATTTTTTTACGTTCCAAATTTACAATTCATTTCGTCACTGTTATTGTGGTTATTTAATTACTGGCCAGGACTCCGGCTTGTGTTTAAACTTTAAAATTCTTTTACGTTCCAAATTTACAATTCATTTCGTCACTGTTATTGTGGTTTTTTAATTTCTGGCCAGGACTCCGCGTTGTGTTTAAACTTTAAAATTCTTTTACGTTCCAAATTTACAATTCATTTCGTCACTGTTATTGTGGTTATTTAATTTCTGGCCAGGACTCCGCGTTGTGTTTAAACTTTAAAATTCTTTTACGTTCCAAATTTACAATTTATTTCGTCACTGTTATTTATTGTGGTTATTTAATTACTGGCCAGGACTCCGCGTTGTGTTTAAACTTTAAAATTCTTTTACGTTCCAAATTTACAATTCATTTCGTCACTGTTATCGTGGTTATTTAATTACTGGCCAGGACTCCGCGTTGTGTTTAAACTTTAAAATTCTTTTACGTTCCAAATTTACAATTCATTTCGTCACTGTTATTGTGGTTATTTAATTACTGGCCAGGACTCCGGCTTGTGTTTAAACTTTAAAATTCTTTTACGTTCCAAATTTACAATTCATTTCGTCACTGTTATTGTGGTTTTTTAATTTCTGGCCAGGACTCCGCGTTGTGTTTAAACTTTAAAATTCTTTTACGTTCCAAATTTACAATTCATTTCGTCACTGTTATTGTGGTTATTTAATTACTGGCCAGGACTCCGCGTTGTGTTTAAACTTTAAAATTCTTTTACGTTCCAAATTTACAATTCATTTCGTCACTGTTATCGTGGTTATTTAATTACTGGCCAGGACTCCGCGTTGTGTTTAAACTTTAAAATTCTTTTACGTTCCAAATTTACAATTCATTTCGTCACTGTTATTGTGGTTATTTAATTACTGGCCAGGACTCCGCGTTGTGTTTAAACTTTAAAATTCTTTTACGTTCCAAATTTACAATTCATTTCGTCACTGTTATTGTGGTTATTTAATTACTGGCCAGGACTGCGGGTTGTGTTTAAACTTTAAAATTCTTTTACGTTCCAAATTTATAATTCATTTCGTCACTGTTATTGTGGTTATTTCATTACTGGCCAGGACTCCGCGTTGTGTTTAAACTTTAAAATTCTTTTACGTTCCAAATTTACAATTCATTTCGTCACTGTTATTGTGGTTATTTAATTACTGGCCCGGACTCCGGCTTGTGTTTAAACTTTAAAATTCTTTTACGTTCCAAATTTACAATTTATTTCGTCACTGTTATTGTGGTTATTTAATTACTGGCCAGGACTCCGCGTTGTGTTTAAACTTTAAAATTCTTTTACGTTCCAAATTTACAATTCATTTCGTCACTGTTATTGTGGTTATTTAATTACTGGCCAGGACTCCGCGTTGTGTTTTAACTTTAAAATTCTTTTACGTTCCTAATTTACAATTCATTTCGTCACTGTTATTGTGGTTATTTAATTACTGGCCAGGACTGCGTGTTGTGTTTAAACTTTAAAATTCTTTTACGTTCCAAATTTACAATTCATTTCGTCACTGTTATTGTGGTTATTTAATTACTGGCCAGGACTCCGGCTTGTGATTAAACTTTAAAATTCTTTTACGTTCCAAATTTATAATTCATTTCGTCACTGTTATTGTGGTTATTTCATTACTGGCCAGGACTCCGCGTTGTGTTTAAACTTTAAAATTCTTTTACGTTCCAAATTTACAATTCATTTCGTCACCGTTATTGTGGTTATTTAATTACTGGCCAGGACTCCGCGTTGTGTTTAAACTTTAAAATTCTTTTACGTTCCAAATTTACAATTCATTTCGTCACTGTTATCGTGGTTATTTAATTACTGGCCAGGACTCCGCGTTGTGTTTAAACTTTAAAATTCTTTTACGTTCCAAATTTACAATTCATTTCGTCACTGTTATTGTGGTTATTTAATTACTGGCCAGGACTCCGCGTTGTGTTTAAACTTTAAAATTCTTTTACGTTCCAAATTTACAATTCATTTCGTCACTGTTATTGTGGTTATTTAATTTCTGGCCAGGACTCCGCGTTGTGTTTAAACTTTAAAATTCTTTTACGTTCCAAATTTACAATTCATTTCGTCACTGTTATCGTGGTTATTTAATTACTGGCCAGGACTCCGCGTTGTGTTTAAACTTTAAAATTCTTTTACGTTCCAAATTTACAATTCATTTCGTCACTGTTATTGTGGTTATTTAATTACTGGCCAGGACTCCGCGTTGTGTTTAAACTTTAAAATTCTTTTACGTTCCAAATTTACAATTCATTTCGTCACTGTTATTGTGGTTATTTAATTACTGGCCAGGACTGCGCGTTGTGTTTAAACTTTAAAATTCTTTTACGTTCCAAATTTATAATTCATTTCGTCACTGTTATTGTGGTTATTTCATTACTGGCCAGGACTCCGCGTTGTGTTTAAACTTTAAAATTCTTTTACGTTCCAAATTTACAATTCATTTCGTCACTGTTATTGTGGTTATTTAATTACTGGCCCGGACTCCGGCTTGTGTTTAAACTTTAAAATTCTTTTACGTTCCAAATTTACAATTTATTTCGTCACTGTTATTGTGGTTATTTAATTACTGGCCAGGACTCCGCGTTGTGTTTAAACTTTAAAATTCTTTTACGTTCCAAATTTACAATTCATTTCGTCACTGTTATTGTGGTTATTTAATTACTGGCCAGGACTCCGCGTTGTGTTTTAACTTTAAAATTCTTTTACGTTCCTAATTTACAATTCATTTCGTCACTGTTATTGTGGTTATTTAATTACTGGCCAGGACTGCGTGTTGTGTTTAAACTTTAAAATTCTTTTACGTTCCAAATTTACAATTCATTTCGTCACTGTTATTGTGGTTATTTAATTACTGGCCAGGACTCCGGCTTGTGATTAAACTTCAAAATTCTTTTACGTTCCAAATTTACAATTCATTTCGTCACTGTTATTGTGGTTATTTAATTTCTGGCCAGGACTCCGCGTTGTGTTTAAGTTTTAAAATTCTTTTACGTTCCAAATTTACAATTCATTTCGTCACTGTTATTGTGGTTATTTAATTACTGGCCAGGACTCCGGCTTGTGTTTAAACTTTAAAATTCTTTTACGTTCCAAATTTACAATTCATTTCGTCACTGTTATTGTGGTTTTTTAATTTCTGGCCAGGACTCCGCGTTGTGTTTAAACTTTAAAATTCTTTTACGTTCCAAATTTACAATTCATTTCGTCACTGTTATTGTGGTTATTTAATTACTGGCCAGGACTCCGCGTTGTGTTTAAACTTTAAAATTCTTTTACGTTCCAAATTTACAATTCATTTCGTCACTGTTATTGTGGTTATTTAATTACTAGCCAGGACTCCGCGTTGTGTTTAAACTTTAAAATTCTTTTACGTTCCAAATTTACAATTCATTTCGTCACTGTTATTGTGGTTATTTAATTACTGGCCAGGACTGCGCGTTGTGTTTAAACTTTAAAATTATTTTACGTTCCAAATTTATAATTCATTTCGTCACTGTTATTGTGGTTATTTCATTACTGGCCAGGACTCCGCGTTGTGTTTAAACTTTAAAATTCTTTTACGTTCCAAATTTACAATTCATTTAGTCACTGTTATTGTGGTTATTTAATTACTGGCCCGGACTCCGGCTTGTGTTTAAACTTTAAAATTCTTTTACGTTCCAAATTTACAATTTATTTCGTCACTGTTATTGTGGTTATTTAATTACTGGCCAGGACTCCGCGTTGTGTTTAAACTTTAAAATTCTTTTACGTTCCAAATTTACAATTCATTTCGTCACTGTTATTGTGGTTATTTAATTACTGGCCAGGACTCCGCGTTGTGTTTTAACTTTAAAATTCTTTTACGTTCCTAATTTACAATTCATTTCGTCACTGTTATTGTGGTTATTTAATTACTGGCCAGGACTGCGTGTTGTGTTTAAACTTTAAAATTCTTTTACGTTCCAAATTTACAATTCATTTCGTCACTGTTATTGTGGTTATTTAATTACTGGCCAGGACTCCGGCTTGTGATTAAACTTCAAAATTCTTTTACGTTCCAAATTTACAATTCATTTCGTCACTGTTATTGTGGTTATTTAATTTCTGGCCAGGACTCCGCGTTGTGTTTAAGTTTTAAAATTTTTTTACGTTCCAAATTTACAATTCATTTCGTCACTGTTATTGTGGTTATTTAATTACTGGCCAGGACTCCGGCTTGTGTTTAAACTTTAAAATTCTTTTACGTTCCAAATTTACAATTCATTTCGTCACTGTTATTGTGGTTTTTTAATTTCTGGCCAGGACTCCGCGTTGTGTTTAAACTTTAAAATTCTTTTACGTTCCAAATTTACAATTCATTTCGTCACTGTTATTGTGGTTATTTAATTTCTGGCCAGGACTCCGCGTTGTGTTTAAACTTTAAAATTCTTTTACGTTCCAAATTTACAATTTATTTCGTCACTGTTATTTATTGTGGTTATTTAATTACTGGCCAGGACTCCGCGTTGTGTTTAAACTTTAAAATTCTTTTACGTTCCAAATTTACAATTCATTTCGTCACTGTTATCGTGGTTATTTAATTACTGGCCAGGACTCCGCGTTGTGTTTAAACTTTAAAATTCTTTTACGTTCCAAATTTACAATTCATTTCGTCACTGTTATTGTGGTTATTTAATTACTGGCCAGGACTCCGGCTTGTGTTTAAACTTTAAAATTCTTTTACGTTCCAAATTTACAATTCATTTCGTCACTGTTATTGTGGTTTTTTAATTTCTGGCCAGGACTCCGCGTTGTGTTTAAACTTTAAAATTCTTTTACGTTCCAAATTTACAATTCATTTCGTCACTGTTATTGTGGTTATTTAATTACTGGCCAGGACTCCGCGTTGTGTTTAAACTTTAAAATTCTTTTACGTTCCAAATTTACAATTCATTTCGTCACTGTTATCGTGGTTATTTAATTACTGGCCAGGACTCCGCGTTGTGTTTAAACTTTAAAATTCTTTTACGTTCCAAATTTACAATTCATTTCGTCACTGTTATTGTGGTTATTTAATTACTGGCCAGGACTCCGCGTTGTGTTTAAACTTTAAAATTCTTTTACGTTCCAAATTTACAATTCATTTCGTCACTGTTATTGTGGTTATTTAATTACTGGCCAGGACTGCGCGTTGTGTTTAAACTTTAAAATTCTTTTACGTTCCAAATTTATAATTCATTTCGTCACTGTTATTGTGGTTATTTCATTACTGGCCAGGACTCCGCGTTGTGTTTAAACTTTAAAATTCTTTTACGTTCCAAATTTACAATTCATTTCGTCACTGTTATTGTGGTTATTTAATTACTGGCCCGGACTCCGGCTTGTGTTTAAACTTTAAAATTCTTTTACGTTCCAAATTTACAATTTATTTCGTCACTGTTATTGTGGTTATTTAATTACTGGCCAGGACTCCGCGTTGTGTTTAAACTTTAAAATTCTTTTACGTTCCAAATTTACAATTCATTTCGTCACTGTTATTGTGGTTATTTAATTACTGGCCAGGACTCCGCGTTGTGTTTTAACTTTAAAATTCTTTTACGTTCCTAATTTACAATTCATTTCGTCACTGTTATTGTGGTTATTTAATTACTGGCCAGGACTGCGTGTTGTGTTTAAACTTTAAAATTCTTTTACGTTCCAAATTTACAATTCATTTCGTCACTGTTATTGTGGTTATTTAATTACTGGCCAGGACTCCGGCTTGTGATTAAACTTCAAAATTCTTTTACGTTCCAAATTTACAATTCATTTCGTCACTGTTATTGTGGTTATTTAATTTCTGGCCAGGACTCCGCGTTGTGTTTAAGTTTTAAAATTCTTTTACGTTCCAAATTTACAATTCATTTCGTCACTGTTATTGTGGTTATTTAATTACTGGCCAGGACTCCGGCTTGTGTTTAAACTTTAAAATTCTTTTACGTTCCAAATTTACAATTCATTTCGTCACTGTTATTGTGGTTTTTTAATTTCTGGCCAGGACTCCGCGTTGTGTTTAAACTTTAAAATTCTTTTACGTTCCAAATTTACAATTCATTTCGTCACTGTTATTGTGGTTATTTAATTTCTGGCCAGGACTCCGCGTTGTGTTTAAACTTTAAAATTCTTTTACGTTCCAAATTTACAATTTATTTCGTCACTGTTATTTATTGTGGTTATTTAATTACTGGCCAGGACTCCGCGTTGTGTTTAAACTTTAAAATTCTTTTACGTTCCAAATTTACAATTCATTTCGTCACTGTTATCGTGGTTATTTAATTACTGGCCAGGACTCCGCGTTGTGTTTAAACTTTAAAATTCTTTTACGTTCCAAATTTACAATTCATTTCGTCACTGTTATTGTGGTTATTTAATTACTGGCCAGGACTCCGCGTTGTGTTTAAACTTTAAAATTCTTTTACGTTCCAAATTTACAATCAATTTCGTCACCGTTATTGTGGTTATTTAATTACTGGCCAGGACTCCGCGTTGTGTTTAAACTTTAAAATTCTTTTACGTTCCAAATTTACAATTCATTTCGTCACTGTTATTGTGGTTATTTAATTACTGGCCAGGACTGCGCGTTGTGTTTAAACTTTAAAATTCTTTTACGTTCCAAATTTATAATTCATTTCGTCACTGTTATTGTGGTTATTTAATTACTGGCCAGGACTCCGCGTTGTGTTTAAACTTTAAAATTCTTTTACGTTCCAAATTTACAATTCATTTCGTCACTGTTATTGTGGTTATTTAATTACTGGCCAGGACTCCGGCTTGTGTTTAAACTTTAAAATTCTTTTACGTTCCAAATTTACAATTTATTTCGTCACTGTTATTGTGGTTATTTAATTACTGGCCAGGACTCCGCGTTGTGTTTAAACTTTAAAATTCTTTTACGTTCCAAATTTACAATTCATTTCGTCACTGTTATTGTGGTTATTTAATTACTGTCCAGGACTCCGCGTTGTGTTTTAACTTTAAAATTCTTTTACGTTCCAAATTTACAATTCATTTCGTCACTGTTATTGTGGTTATTTAATTACTGGCCAGGACTCCGGCTTGTGATTAAACTTCAAAATTCTTTTACGTTTCAAATTTACAATTCATTTCGTCACTGTTATTGTGGTTATTTAATTACTGGCCAGGACTCCGCGTTATGTTTAAACTTTAAAATTCTTTTACGTTCCAAATTTACAATTCATTTCGTCACCGTTATTGTGGTTATTTAATTACTGGCCAGGACTCCGCGTTGTGTTTTAACTTCAAAATTCTTTTACGTTCCAAATTTACAATTCATTTCGTCACTGTTATTGTGGTTTTTTAATTTCTGGCCAGGACTCCGCGTTGTGTTTAAACTTTAAAATTCTTTTACGTTCCAAATTTACAATTCATTTCGTCACTGTTATTGTGGTTATTTAATTTCTGGCCAGGACTCCGCGTTGTGTTTAAACTTTAAAATTCTTTTACGTTCCAAATTTACAATTTATTTCGTCACTGTTATTTATTGTGGTTATTTAATTACTGGCCAGGACTCCGCGTTGTGTTTAAACTTTAAAATTCTTTTACGTTCCAAATTTACAATTCATTTCGTCACTGTTATCGTGGTTATTTAATTACTGGCCAGGACTCCGCGTTGTGTTTAAACTTTAAAATTCTTTTACGTTCCAAATTTACAATTCATTTCGTCACTGTTATTGTGGTTATTTAATTACTGGCCAGGACTCCGCGTTGTGTTTAAACTTTAAAATTCTTTTACGTTCCAAATTTACAATCAATTTCGTCACCGTTATTGTGGTTATTTAATTACTGGCCAGGACTCCGCGTTGTGTTTAAACTTTAAAATTCTTTTACGTTCCAAATTTACAATTCATTTCGTCACTGTTATTGTGGTTATTTAATTACTGGCCAGGACTGCGCGTTGTGTTTAAACTTTAAAATTCTTTTACGTTCCAAATTTATAATTCATTTCGTCACTGTTATTGTGGTTATTTAATTACTGGCCAGGACTCCGCGTTGTGTTTAAACTTTAAAATTCTTTTACGTTCCAAATTTACAATTCATTTCGTCACTGTTATTGTGGTTATTTAATTACTGGCCAGGACTCCGGCTTGTGTTTAAACTTTAAAATTCTTTTACGTTCCAAATTTACAATTTATTTCGTCACTGTTATTGTGGTTATTTAATTACTGGCCAGGACTCCGCGTTGTGTTTAAACTTTAAAATTCTTTTACGTTCCAAATTTACAATTCATTTCGTCACTGTTATTGTGGTTATTTAATTACTGTCCAGGACTCCGCGTTGTGTTTTAACTTTAAAATTCTTTTACGTTCCAAATTTACAATTCATTTCGTCACTGTTATTGTGGTTATTTAATTACTGGCCAGGACTCCGGCTTGTGATTAAACTTCAAAATTCTTTTACGTTTCAAATTTACAATTCATTTCGTCACTGTTATTGTGGTTATTTAATTACTGGCCAGGACTCCGCGTTATGTTTAAACTTTAAAATTCTTTTACGTTCCAAATTTACAATTCATTTCGTCACCGTTATTGTGGTTATTTAATTACTGGCCAGGACTCCGCGTTGTGTTTAAACTTTAAAATTCTTTTACGTTCCAAATTTACAATTCATTTCGTCACTGTTATTGTGGTTATTTAATTACTGGCCAGGACTCCGCGTTGTGTTTTAATTTTAAAATTCTTTTACGTTCATAATTTACAATTCATTTCGTCACTGTTATTGTGGTTATTTAATTACTGGCCAGGACTGCGCGTTGTGTTTAAACTTTAAAATTCTTTTACGTTCCAAATTTACAATTCATTTCGTCACTGTTATTGTGGTTATTTAATTACTGGCCAGGACTCCGGCTTGTGTTTAAACTTCAAAATTCTTTTACGTTCCAAATTTACAATTCATTTCGTCACTGTTATTGTGGTTATTTAATTACTGGCCAGGACTCCGCGTTATGTTTAAACTTTAAAATTCTTTTACGTTCCAAATTTACAATTCATTTCGTCACCGTTATTGTGGTTATTTAATTACTGGCCAGGACTCCGCGTTGTGTTTAAACTTTAAAATTCTTTTACGTTCCAAATTTACAATTCATTTCGTCACTGTTATCGTGGTTATTTAATTACTGGCCAGGACTCCGCGTTGTGTTTAAACTTTAAAATTCTTTTACGTTCCAAATTTACAATTCATTTCGTCACTGTTATTGTGGTTATTTAATTACTGGCCAGGACTCCGCGTTGTGTTTAAACTTTAAAATTCTTTTACGTTCCAAATTTACAATTCATTTCGTCACTGTTATTGTGGTTATTTAATTTCTGGCCAGGACTCCGCGTTGTGTTTAAACTTTAAAATTCTTTTACGTTCCAAATTTACAATTCATTTCGTCACTGTTATCGTGGTTATTTAATTACTGGCCAGGACTCCGCGTTGTGTTTAAACTTTAAAATTCTTTTACGTTCCAAATTTACAATTCATTTCGTCACTGTTATTGTGGTTATTTAATTACTGGCCAGGACTCCGCGTTGTGTTTAAACTTTAAAATTCTTTTACGTTCCAAATTTACAATTCATTTCGTCACTGTTATTGTGGTTATTTAATTACTGGCCAGGACTGCGCGTTGTGTTTAAACTTTAAAATTCTTTTACGTTCCAAATTTATAATTCATTTCGTCACTGTTATTGTGGTTATTTAATTACTGGCCAGGACTCCGCGTTGTGTTTAAACTTTAAAATTCTTTTACGTTCCAAATTTACAATTCATTTCGTCACTGTTATTGTGGTTATTTAATTACTGGCCCGGACTCCGGCTTGTGTTTAAACTTTAAAATTCTTTTACGTTCCAAATTTACAATTCATTTCGTCACTGTTATTGTGGTTATTTAATTACTGGCCAGGACTCCGCGTTGTGTTTAAACTTTAAAATTCTTTTACGTTCCAAATTTACAATTCATTTCGTCACTGTTATTGTGGTTATTTAATTACTGGCCAGGACTCCGCGTTGTGTTTTAACTTTAAAATTCTTTTACGTTCCTAATTTACAATTCATTTCGTCACTGTTATTGTGGTTATTTAATTACTGGCCAGGACTGCGTGTTGTGTTTAAACTTTAAAATTCTTTTACGTTCCAAATTTACAATTCATTTCGTCACTGTTATTGTGGTTATTTAATTACTGGCCAGGACTCCGGCTTGTGATTAAACTTCAAAATTCTTTTACGTTCCAAATTTACAATTCATTTCGTCACTGTTATTGTGGTTATTTAATTTCTGGCCAGGACTCCGCGTTGTGTTTAAGTTTTAAAATTCTTTTACGTTCCAAATTTACAATTCATTTCGTCACTGTTATTGTGGTTATTTAATTACTGGCCAGGACTCCGGCTTGTGTTTAAACTTTAAAATTCTTTTACGTTCCAAATTTACAATTCATTTCGTCACTGTTATTGTGGTTTTTTAATTTCTGGCCAGGACTCCGCGTTGTGATTAAACTTCAAAATTCTTTTACGTTTCAAATTTACAATTCATTTCGTCACTGTTATTGTGGTTATTTAATTACTGGCCAGGACTCCGCGTTATGTTTAAACTTTAAAATTCTTTTACGTTCCAAATTTACAATTCATTTCGTCACCGTTATTGTGGTTATTTAATTACTGGCCAGGACTCCGCGTTGTGTTTAAACTTTAAAATTCTTTTACGTTCCAAATTTACAATTCATTTCGTCACTGTTATTGTGGTTATTTAATTACTGGCCAGGACTCCGCGTTGTGTTTTAATTTTAAAATTCTTTTACGTTCATAATTTACAATTCATTTCGTCACTGTTATTGTGGTTATTTAATTACTGGCCAGGACTGCGCGTTGTGTTTAAACTTTAAAATTCTTTTACGTTCCAAATTTACAATTCATTTCGTCACTGTTATTGTGGTTATTTAATTACTGGCCAGGACTCCGGCTTGTGTTTAAACTTCAAAATTCTTTTACGTTCCAAATTTACAATTCATTTCGTCACTGTTATTGTGGTTATTTAATTACTGGCCAGGACTCCGCGTTATGTTTAAACTTTAAAATTCTTTTACGTTCCAAATTTACAATTCATTTCGTCACCGTTATTGTGGTTATTTAATTACTGGCCAGGACTCCGCGTTGTGTTTAAACTTTAAAATTCTTTTACGTTCCAAATTTACAATTCATTTCGTCACTGTTATCGTGGTTATTTAATTACTGGCCAGGACTCCGCGTTGTGTTTAAACTTTAAAATTCTTTTACGTTCCAAATTTACAATTCATTTCGTCACTGTTATTGTGGTTATTTAATTACTGGCCAGGACTCCGCGTTGTGTTTAAACTTTAAAATTCTTTTACGTTCCAAATTTACAATTCATTTCGTCACTGTTATTGTGGTTATTTAATTTCTGGCCAGGACTCCGCGTTGTGTTTAAACTTTAAAATTCTTTTACGTTCCAAATTTACAATTCATTTCGTCACTGTTATCGTGGTTATTTAATTACTGGCCAGGACTCCGCGTTGTGTTTAAACTTTAAAATTCTTTTACGTTCCAAATTTACAATTCATTTCGTCACTGTTATTGTGGTTATTTAATTACTGGCCAGGACTCCGCGTTGTGTTTAAACTTTAAAATTCTTTTACGTTCCAAATTTACAATTCATTTCGTCACTGTTATTGTGGTTATTTAATTACTGGCCAGGACTGCGCGTTGTGTTTAAACTTTAAAATTCTTTTACGTTCCAAATTTATAATTCATTTCGTCACTGTTATTGTGGTTATTTAATTACTGGCCAGGACTCCGCGTTGTGTTTAAACTTTAAAATTCTTTTACGTTCCAAATTTACAATTCATTTCGTCACTGTTATTGTGGTTATTTAATTACTGGCCCGGACTCCGGCTTGTGTTTAAACTTTAAAATTCTTTTACGTTCCAAATTTACAATTTATTTCGTCACTGTTATTGTGGTTATTTAATTACTGGCCAGGACTCCGCGTTGTGTTTAAACTTTAAAATTCTTTTACGTTCCAAATTTACAATTCATTTCGTCACTGTTATTGTGGTTATTTAATTACTGGCCAGGACTCCGCGTTGTGTTTTAACTTTAAAATTCTTTTACGTTCCTAATTTACAATTCATTTCGTCACTGTTATTGTGGTTATTTAATTACTGGCCAGGACTGCGTGTTGTGTTTAAACTTTAAAATTCTTTTACGTTCCAAATTTACAATTCATTTCGTCACTGTTATTGTGGTTATTTAATTACTGGCCAGGACTCCGGCTTGTGATTAAACTTCAAAATTCTTTTACGTTCCAAATTTACAATTCATTTCGTCACTGTTATTGTGGTTATTTAATTTCTGGCCAGGACTCCGCGTTGTGTTTAAGTTTTAAAATTCTTTTACGTTCCAAATTTACAATTCATTTCGTCACTGTTATTGTGGTTATTTAATTACTGGCCAGGACTCCGGCTTGTGTTTAAACTTTAAAATTCTTTTACGTTCCAAATTTACAATTCATTTCGTCACTGTTATTGTGGTTTTTTAATTTCTGGCCAGGACTCCGCGTTGTGTTTAAACTTTAAAATTCTTTTACGTTCCAAATTTACAATTCATTTCGTCACTGTTATTGTGGTTATTTAATTACTGGCCAGGACTCCGCGTTGTGTTTAAACTTTAAAATTCTTTTACGTTCCAAATTTACAATTTATTTCGTCACTGTTATTTATTGTGGTTATTTAATTACTGGCCAGGACTCCGCGTTGTGTTTAAACTTTAAAATTCTTTTACGTTCCAAATTTACAATTCATTTCGTCACTGTTATCGTGGTTATTTAATTACTGGCCAGGACTCCGCGTTGTGTTTAAACTTTAAAATTCTTTTACGTTCCAAATTAACAATTCATTTCGTCACTGTTATTGTGGTTATTTAATTACTGGCCAGGACTCCGCGTTGTGTTTAAACTTTAAAATTCTTTTACGTTCCAAATTTACAATTCATTTCGTCACTGTTATTGTGGTTATTTAATTACTGGCCAGGACTCCGCGTTATGTTTAAACTTTAAAATTCTTTTACGTTCCAAATTTACAATCAATTTCGTCACCGTTATTGTGGTTATTTAATTACTGGCCAGGACTCCGCGTTGTGTTTAAACTTTAAAATTCTTTTACGTTCCAAATTTACAATTCATTTCGTCACTGTTATTGTGGTTATTTAATTACTGGCCAGGACTGCGCGTTGTGTTTAAACTTTAAAATTCTTTTACGTTCCAAATTTATAATTCATTTCGTCACTGTTATTGTGGTTATTTAATTACTGGACAGGACTCCGCGTTGTGTTTAAACTTTAAAATTCTTTTACGTTCCAAATTTACAATTCATTTCGTCACTGTTATTGTGGTTATTTAATTACTGGCCAGGACTCCGGCTTGTGTTTAAACTTTAAAATTCTTTTACGTTCCAAATTTACAATTTATTTCGTCACTGTTATTGTGGTTATTTAATTACTGGCCAGGACTCCGCGTTGTGTTTAAACTTTAAAATTCTTTTACGTTCCAAATTTACAATTCATTTCGTCACTATTATTGTGGTTATTTAATTACTGTCCAGGACTCCGCGTTGTGTTTTAACTTTAAAATTCTTTTACGTTCCAAATTTACAATTCATTTCGTCACTGTTATTGTGGTTATTTAATTACTGGCCAGGACTCCGGCTTGTGATTAAACTTCAAAATTCTTTTACGTTCCAAATTTACAATTCATTTCGTCACTGTTATTGTGGTTATTTAATTACTGGCCAGGACTTCGCGTTATGTTTAAACTTTAAAATTCTTTTACGTTCCAAATTTACAATTCATTTCGTCACCGTTATTGTGGTTATTTAATTACTGGCCAGGACTCCGCGTTGTGTTTAAACTTTAAAATTCTTTTACGTTCCAAATTTACAATTCATTTCGTCACTGTTATTGTGGTTATTTAATTTCTGGCCAGGACTCCGCGTTGTGTTTAAACTTTAAAATTCTTTTACGTTCCAAATTTACAATTCATTTCGTCACTGTTATCGTGGTTATTTAATTACTGTCCAGGACTCCGCGTTGTGTTTAAACTTTAAAATTCTTTTACGTTCCAAATTTACAATTCATTTCGTCACTGTTATTGTGGTTATTTAATTACTGGCCAGGACTCCGCGTTGTGTTTAAACTTTAAAATTCTTTTACGTTCCAAATTTACAATTCATTTCGTCACTGTTATTGTGGTTATTTAATTTCTGGCCAGGACTCCGCGTTGTGTTTAAACTTTAAAATTCTTTTACGTTCCAAATTTACAATTCATTTCGTCACTGTTATTTATTGTGGTTATTTAATTACTGGCCAGGACTCCGCGTTGTGTTTAAACTTTAAAATTCTTTTACGTTCCAAATTTACAATTCATTTCGTCACTGTTATCGTGGTTATTTAATTACTGGCCAGGACTCCGCGTTGTGTTTAAACTTTAAAATTCTTTTACGTTCCAAATTTACAATTCATTTCGTCACTGTTATTGTGGTTATTTAATTACTGGCCAGGACTCCGCGTTGTGTTTAAACTTTAAAATTCTTTTACGTTCCAAATTTACAATTAATTTCGTCACTGTTATTGTGGTTATTTAATTACTGGCCAGGACTCCGCGTTGTGTTTAAACTTTAAAATTCTTTTACGTTCCAAATTTACAATTCATTTCGTCACTGTTATTGTGGTTATTTAATTTCTGGCCAGGACTCCGCGTTGTGTTTAAACTTTAAAATTCTTTTACGTTCCAAATTTACAATTCATTTCGTCACTGTTATTTATTGTGGTTATTTAATTACTGGCCAGGACTCCGCGTTGTGTTTAAACTTTAAAATTCTTTTACGTTCCAAATTTACAATTCATTTCGTCACTGTTATCGTGGTTATTTAATTACTGGCCAGGACTCCGCGTTGTGTTTAAACTTTAAAATTCTTTTACGTTCCAAATTTACAATTCATTTCGTCACTGTTATTGTGGTTATTTAATTACTGGCCAGGACTCCGCGTTGTGTTTAAACTTTAAAATTCTTTTACGTTCCAAATTTACAATTCATTTCGTCACTGTTATTGTGGTTATTTAATTACTGGCCAGGACTCCGCGTTGTGTTTTAACTTTAAAATTATTTTATGTTCCTAATTTACAATTCATTTCGTCACTGTTATTGTGGTTATTTAATTACTGGCCAGGACTGCGCGTTGTGTTTAAACTTTAAAATTCTTTTACGTTCCAAATTTACAATTCATTTCGTCACCGTTATTGTGGTTATTTAATTACTGGCCAGGACTCCGGCTTGTGTTTAAACTTTAAAATTCTTTTACGTTCCAAATTTACAATTAATTTCGTCACTGTTATTGTGGTTATTTAATTACTGGCCAGGACTCCGCGTTGTGTTTAAACTTTAAAATTCTTTTACGTTCCAAATTTACAATTCATTTCGTCACTGTTATTGTGGTTATTTAATTACTGGCCAGGACTCCGCGTTGTGTTTTAATTTTAAAATTCTTTTACGTTCATAATTTACAATTCATTTCGTCACTGTTATTGTGGTTATTTAATTACTGGCCAGGACTGCGCGTTGTGTTTAAACTTTAAAATTCTTTTACGTTCCAAATTTACAATTCATTTCGTCACTGTTATTGTGGTTATTTAATTACTGGCCAGGACTCCGGCTTGTGTTTAAACTTCAAAATTCTTTTACGTTCCAAATTTACAATTCATTTCGTCACTGTTATTGTGGTTATTTAATTACTGGCCAGGACTCCGCGTTATGTTTAAACTTTAAAATTCTTTTACGTTCCAAATTTACAATTCATTTCGTCACCGTTATTGTGGTTATTTAATTACTGGCCAGGACTCCGCGTTGTGTTTAAACTTTAAAATTCTTTTACGTTCCAAATGTACAATTCATTTCGTCACTGTTATCGTGGTTATTTAATTACTGGCCAGGACTCCGCGTTGTGTTTAAACTTTAAAATTCTTTTACGTTCCAAATTTACAATTCATTTCGTCACTGTTATTGTGGTTATTTAATTACTGGCCAGGACTCCGCGTTGTGTTTAAACTTTAAAATTCTTTTACGTTCCAAATTTACAATTCATTTCGTCACTGTTATTGTGGTTATTTAATTTCTGGCCAGGACTCCGCGTTGTGTTTAAACTTTAAAATTCTTTTACGTTCCAAATTTACAATTCATTTCGTCACTGTTATCGTGGTTATTTAATTACTGGCCAGGACTCCGCGTTGTGTTTAAACTTTAAAATTCTTTTACGTTCCAAATTTACAATTCATTTCGTCACTGTTATTGTGGTTATTTAATTACTGGCCAGGACTCCGCGTTGTGTTTAAACTTTAAAATTCTTTTACGTTCCAAATTTACAATTCATTTCGTCACTGTTATTGTGGTTATTTAATTACTGGCCAGGACTGCGCGTTGTGTTTAAACTTTAAAATTCTTTTACGTTCCAAATTTATAATTCATTTCGTCACTGTTATTGTGGTTATTTAATTACTGGCCAGGACTCCGCGTTGTGTTTAAACTTTAAAATTCTTTTACGTTCCAAATTTACAATTCATTTCGTCACTGTTATTGTGGTTATTTAATTACTGGCCCGGACTCCGGCTTGTGTTTAAACTTTAAAATTCTTTTACGTTCCAAATTTACAATTTATTTCGTCACTGTTATTGTGGTTATTTAATTACTGGCCAGGACTCCGCGTTGTGTTTAAACTTTAAAATTCTTTTACGTTCCAAATTTACAATTCATTTCGTCACTGTTATTGTGGTTATTTAATTACTGGCCAGGACTCCGCGTTGTGTTTTAACTTTAAAATTCTTTTACGTTCCTAATTTACAATTCATTTCGTCACTGTTATTGTGGTTATTTAATTACTGGCCAGGACTCCGCGTTGTGTTTAAACTTTAAAATTCTTTTACGTTCCAAATTTACAATTCATTTCGTCACTGTTATTGTGGTTATTTAATTACTGGCCAGGACTCCGGCTTGTGATTAAACTTCAAAATTCTTTTACGTTCCAAATTTACAATTCATTTCGTCACTGTTATTGTGGTTATTTAATTTCTGGCCAGGACTCCGCGTTGTGTTTAAGTTTTAAAATTCTTTTACGTTCCAAATTTACAATTCATTTCGTCACTGTTATTGTGGTTATTTAATTACTGGCCAGGACTCCGGCTTGTGTTTAAACTTTAAAATTCTTTTACGTTCCAAATTTACAATTCATTTCGTCACTGTTATTGTGGTTTTTTAATTTCTGGCCAGGACTCCGCGTTGTGTTTAAACTTTAAAATTCTTTTACGTTCCAAATTTACAATTCATTTCGTCACTGTTATTGTGGTTATTTAATTTCTGGCCAGGACTCCGCGTTGTGTTTAAACTTTAAAATTCTTTTACGTTCCAAATTTACAATTTATTTCGTCACTGTTATTTATTGTGGTTATTTAATTACTGGCCAGGACTCCGCGTTGTGTTTAAACTTTAAAATTCTTTTACGTTCCAAATTTCCAATTCATTTCGTCACTGTTATCGTGGTTATTTAATTACTGGCCAGGACTCCGCGTTGTGTTTAAACTTTAAAATTCTTTTACGTTCCAAATTAACAATTCATTTCGTCACTGTTATTGTGGTTATTTAATTACTGGCCAGGACTCCGCGTTGTGTTTAAACTTTAAAATTCTTTTACGTTCCAAATTTACAATTCATTTCGTCACTGTTATTGTGGTTATTTAATTACTGGCCAGGACTCCGCGTTATGTTTAAACTTTAAAATTCTTTTACGTTCCAAATTTACAATCAATTTCGTCACCGTTATTGTGGTTATTTAATTACTGGCCAGGACTCCGGCTTGTGTTTAAACTTTAAAATTCTTTTACGTTCCAAATTTACAATTAATTTCGTCACTGTTATTGTGGTTATTTAATTACTGGCCAGGACTCCGGCTTGTGTTTAAACTTTAAAATTCTTTTACGTTCCAAATTTACAATTCATTTCGTCACTGTTATTGTGGTTATTTAATCTCTGGCCAGGACTCCGCGTTGTGTTTAAACTTTAAAATTCTTTTACGTTCCAAATTAACAATTCATTTCGTCACTGTTATTGTGGTTATTTAATTACTGGCCAGGACTCCGCGTTGTGTTTTAACTTCAAAATTCTTTTACGTTCCTAATTTACAATTCATTTCGTCACTGTTATTGTGGTTATTTAATTACTGGCCAGGACTGCGTGTTGTGTTTAAACTTTAAAATTCTTTTACGTTCCAAATTTACAATTCATTTCGTCACTGTTATTGTGGTTATTTAATTACTGGCCAGGACTCCGGCTTGTGATTAAACTTCAAAATTCTTTTACGTTCCAAATTTACAATTCATTTCGTCACTGTTATTGTGGTTATTTAATTTCTGGCCAGGACTCCGCGTTGTGTTTAAGTTTTAAAATTCTTTTACGTTCCAAATTTACAATTCATTTCGTCACTGTTATTGTGGTTATTTAATTACTGGCCAGGACTCCGGCTTGTGTTTAAACTTTAAAATTCTTTTACGTTCCAAATTTACAATTCATTTCGTCACTGTTATTGTGGTTTTTTAATTTCTGGCCAGGACTCCGCGTTGTGTTTAAACTTTAAAATTCTTTTACGTTCCAAATTTACAATTCATTTCGTCACTGTTATTGTGGTAATTTAATTTCTGGCCAGGACTCCGCGTTGTGTTTAAACTTTAAAATTCTTTTACGTTCCAAATTTACAATTCATTTCGTCACTGTTATTGTGGTTTTTTAATTTCTGGCCAGGACTCCGCGTTGTGTTTAAACTTTAAAATTCTTTTACGTTCCAAATTTACAATTCATTTCGTCACTGTTATTGTGGTTATTTAATCTCTGGCCAGGACTCCGCGTTGTGTTTAAACTTTAAAATTCTTTTACGTTCCAAATTTACAATTCATTTCGTCACTGTTATTGTGGTTATTTAATTACTGGCCAGGACTGCGCGTTGTGTTTAAACTTTAAAATTCTTTTACGTTCCTAATTTACAATTCATTTCGTCACTGTTATTGTGGTTATTTAATTACTGGCCAGGACTGCGCGTTGTGTTTAAACTTTAAAATTCTTTTACGTTCCAAATTTACAATTCATTTCGTCACTGTTATTGTGGTTATTTAATTACTGGCCAGGACTCCGCGTTGTGTTTAAACTTTAAAATTCTTTTACGTTCCAAATTTACAATTCATTTCGTCACTGTTATTGTGGTTATTTAATTACTGGCCAGGACTGCGCGTTGTGTTTAAACTTTAAAATTCTTTTACGTTCCAAATTTACAATTCATTTCGTCACTGTTATTGTGGTTATTTAATTACTGGCCAGGACTCCGCGTTGTGTTTAAACTTTAAAATTCTTTTACGTTCCAAATTTACAATTCATTTCGTCACTGTTATTGTGGTTATTTAATTACTGGCCAGGACTGCGCGTTGTGTTTAAACTTTAAAATTCTTTTACGTTCCAAATTTATAATTCATTTCGTCACTGTTATTGTGGTTATTTAATTACTGGCCAGGACTCCGCGTTGTGTTTAAACTTTAAAATTCTTTTACGTTCCAAATTTACAATTCATTTCGTCACTGTTATTGTGGTTATTTAATTACTGGCCAGGACTCCGGCTTGTGTTTAAACTTTAAAATTCTTTTACGTTCCAAATTTACAATTTATTTCGTCACTGTTATTGTGGTTATTTAATTACTGGCCAGGACTCCGCGTTGTGTTTAAACTTTAAAATTCTTTTACGTTCCAAATTTACAATTCATTTCGTCACTGTTATTATGGTTATTTAATTACTGGCCAGGACTCCGGCTTGTGATTAAACTTCAAAATTCTTTTACGTTCCAAATTTACAATTCATTTCGTCACTGTTATTGTGGTTATTTAATTTCTGGCCAGGACTCCGCGTTGTGTTTAAGTTTTAAAATTCTTTTACGTTCCAAATTTACAATTCATTTCGTCACTGTTATTGTGGTTATTTAATTACTGGCCAGGACTCCGGCTTGTGTTTAAACTTTTAAATTCTTTTACGTTCCAAATTTACAATTCATTTCGTCACTGTTATTGTGGTTTTTTAATTTCTGGCCAGGACTCCGCGTTGTGTTTAAACTTTAAAATTCTTTTACGTTCCAAATTTACAATTCATTTCGTCACTGTTATTGTGGTAATTTAATTTCTGGCCAGGACTCCGCGTTGTGTTTAAACTTTAAAATTCTTTTACGTTCCAAATTTACAATTCATTTCGTCACTGTTATTGTGGTTTTTTAATTTCTGGCCAGGACTCCGCGTTGTGTTTAAACTTTAAAATTCTTTTACGTTCCAAATTTACAATTCATTTCGTCACTGTTATTGTGGTTATTTAATCTCTGGCCAGGACTCCGCGTTGTGTTTAAACTTTAAAATTCTTTTACGTTCCAAATTTACAATTCATTTCGTCACTGTTATTGTGGTTATTTAATTACTGGCCAGGACTCCGCGTAATCCGCGTTGTGTTTAAACTTTAAAATTCTTTTACGTTCCAAATTTACAATTCATTTCGTCACTGTTATTGTGGTTATTTAATTACTGGCCAGGACTCCGGCTTGTGTTTAAACTTTAAAATTCTTTTACGTTCCAAATTTACAATTCATTTCGTCACTGTTATTGTGGTTTTTTAATTTCTGGCCAGGACTCCGCGTTGTGTTTAAACTTTAAAATTCTTTTACGTTCCAAATTTACAATTCATTTCGTCACTGTTATTGTGGTAATTTAATTTCTGGCCAGGACTCCGCGTTGTGTTTAAACTTTAAAATTCTTTTACGTTCCAAATTTACAATTCATTTCGTCACTGTTATTGTGGTTTTTTAATTTCTGGCCAGGACTCCGCGTTGTGTTTAAACTTTAAAATTCTTTTACGTTCCAAATTTACAATTCATTTCGTCACTGTTATTGTGGTTATTTAATCTCTGGCCAGGACTCCGCGTTGTGTTTAAACTTTAAAATTCTTTTACGTTCCAAATTTACAATTCATTTCGTCACTGTTATTGTGGTTATTTAATTACTGGCCAGGACTCCGCGTAATCCGCGTTGTGTTTAAACTTTAAAATTCTTTTACGTTCCAAATTTACAATTCATTTCGTCACTGTTATTGTGGTTATTTAATTACTGGCCAGGACTCCGGCTTGTGTTTTAACTTTAAAATTATTTTATGTTCCTAATTTACAATTCATTTCGTCACTGTTATTGTGGTTATTTAATTACTGGCCAGGACTGCGCGTTGTGTTTAAACTTTAAAATTCTTTTACGTTCCAAATTTACAATTCATTTCGTCACTGTTATTGTGGTTATTTAATTTCTGGCCAGGACTCCGCGTTGTGTTTAAACTTTAAAATTCTTTTACGTTCCAAATTTACAATTCATTTCGTCACTGTTATCGTGGTTATTTAATTACTGGCCAGGACTCCGCGTTGTGTTTAAACTTTAAAATTCTTTTACGTTCCAAATTTACAATTCATTTCGTCACTGTTATTGTGGTTATTTAATTACTGGCCAGGACTCCGCGTTGTGTTTAAACTTTAAAATTCTTTTACGTTCCAAATTTACAATTCATTTCGTCACTGTTATTGTGGTTATTTAATTACTGGCCAGGACTGCGCGTTGTGTTTAAACTTTAAAATTCTTTTACGTTCCAAATTTATAATTCATTTCGTCACTGTTATTGTGGTTATTTAATTACTGGCCAGGACTCCGCGTTGTGTTTAAACTTTAAAATTCTTTTACGTTCCAAATTTACAATTCATTTCGTCACTGTTATTGTGGTTATTTAATTACTGGCCCGGACTCCGGCTTGTGTTTAAACTTTAAAATTCTTTTACGTTCCAAATTTACAATTTATTTCGTCACTGTTATTGTGGTTATTTAATTACTGGCCAGGACTCCGCGTTGTGTTTAAACTTTAAAATTCTTTTACGTTCCAAATTTACAATTCATTTCGTCACTGTTATTGTGGTTATTTAATTACTGGCCAGGACTCCGCGTTGTGTTTTAACTTTAAAATTCTTTTACGTTCCTAATTTACAATTCATTTCGTCACTGTTATTGTGGTTATTTAATTACTGGCCAGGACTGCGTGTTGTGTTTAAACTTTAAAATTCTTTTACGTTCCAAATTTACAATTCATTTCGTCACTGTTATTGTGGTTATTTAATTACTGGCCAGGACTCCGCGTTGTGTTTTAACTTTAAAATTCTTTTACGTTCCTAATTTACAATTCATTTCGTCACTGTTATTGTGGTTATTTAATTACTGGCCAGGACTGCGTGTTGTGTTTAAACTTTAAAATTCTTTTACGTTCCAAATTTACAATTCATTTCGTCACTGTTATTGTGGTTATTTAATTACTGGCCAGGACTCCGGCTTGTGATTAAACTTCAAAATTCTTTTACGTTCCAAATTTACAATTCATTTCGTCACTGTTATTGTGGTTATTTAATTTCTGGCCAGGACTCCGCGTTGTGTTTAAGTTTTAAAATTCTTTTACGTTCCAAATTTACAATTCATTTCGTCACTGTTATTGTGGTTATTTAATTACTGGCCAGGACTCCGGCTTGTGTTTAAACTTTAAAATTCTTTTACGTTCCAAATTTACAATTCATTTCGTCACTGTTATTGTGGTTTTTTAATTTCTGGCCAGGACTCCGCGTTGTGTTTAAACTTTAAAATTCTTTTACGTTCCAAATTTACAATTCATTTCGTCACTGTTATTGTGGTTATTTAATTTCTGGCCAGGACTCCGCGTTGTGTTTAAACTTTAAAATTCTTTTACGTTCCAAATTTACAATTTATTTCGTCACTGTTATTTATTGTGGTTATTTAATTACTGGCCAGGACTCCGCGTTGTGTTTAAACTTTAAAATTCTTTTACGTTCCAAATTTACAATTCATTTCGTCACTGTTATCGTGGTTATTTAATTACTGGCCAGGACTCCGCGTTGTGTTTAAACTTTAAAATTCTTTTACGTTCCAAATTAACAATTCATTTCGTCACTGTTATTGTGGTTATTTAATTACTGGCCAGGACTCCGCGTTGTGTTTAAACTTTAAAATTCTTTTACGTTCCAAATTTACAATTCATTTCGTACTGTTATTGTGGTTATTTAATTACTGGCCAGGACTCCGCGTTATGTTTAAACTTTAAAATTCTTTTACGTTCCAAATTTACAATCAATTTCGTCACCGTTATTGTGGTTATTTAATTACTGGCCAGGACTCCGGCTTGTGTTTAAACTTTAAAATTCTTTTACGTTCCAAATTTACAATTAATTTCGTCACTGTTATTGTGGTTATTTAATTACTGGCCAGGACTCCGCGTTGTGTTTAAACTTTAAAATTCTTTTACGTTCCAAATTTACAATTCATTTCGTCACTGTTATTGTGGTTATCTAATTTCTGGCCAGGACTCCGCGTTGTGTTTAAACTTTAAAATTCTTTTACGTTCCAAATTTACAATTCATTTCGTCACTGTTATTGTGGTTATTTAATTACTGGCCAGGACTCCGGCTTGTGTTTAAACTTTAAAATTCTTTTACGTTCCAAATTTACAATTCATTTCGTCACTGTTATTGTGGTTTTTTAATTTCTGGCCAGGACTCCGCGTTGTGTTTAAACTTTAAAATTCTTTTACGTTCCAAATTTACAATTCATTTCGTCACTGTTATTGTGGTTATTTAATTACTGGCCAGGACTCCGGCTTGTGTTTAAACTTTAAAATTCTTTTACGTTCCAAATTTACAATTCATTTCGTCACTGTTATTGTGGTTATTTAATCTCTGGCCAGGACTCCGCGTTGTGTTTAAACTTTAAAATTCTTTTACGTTCCAAATTAACAATTCATTTCGTCACTGTTATTGTGGTTATTTAATTACTGGCCAGGACTCCGCGTTGTGTTTTAACTTCAAAATTCTTTTACGTTCCTAATTTACAATTCATTTCGTCACTGTTATTGTGGTTATTTAATTACTGGCCAGGACTGCGTGTTGTGTTTAAACTTTAAAATTCTTTTACGTTCCAAATTTACAATTCATTTCGTCACTGTTATTGTGGTTATTTAATTACTGGCCAGGACTCCGGCTTGTGATTAAACTTCAAAATTCTTTTACGTTCCAAATTTACAATTCATTTCGTCACTGTTATTGTGGTTATTTAATTTCTGGCCAGGACTCCGCGTTGTGTTTAAGTTTTAAAATTCTTTTACGTTCCAAATTTACAATTCATTTCGTCACTGTTATTGTGGTTATTTAATTACTGGCCAGGACTCCGGCTTGTGTTTAAACTTTAAAATTCTTTTACGTTCCAAATTTACAATTCATTTCGTCACTGTTATTGTGGTTTTTTAATTTCTGGCCAGGACTCCGCGTTGTGTTTAAACTTTAAAATTCTTTTACGTTCCAAATTTACAATTCATTTCGTCACTGTTATTGTGGTAATTTAATTTCTGGCCAGGACTCCGCGTTGTGTTTAAACTTTAAAATTCTTTTACGTTCCAAATTTACAATTCATTTCGTCACTGTTATTGTGGTTTTTTAATTTCTGGCCAGGACTCCGCGTTGTGTTTAAACTTTAAAATTCTTTTACGTTCCAAATTTACAATTCATTTCGTCACTGTTATTGTGGTTATTTAATTTCTGGCCAGGACTCCGCGTTGTGTTTAAACTTTAAAATTCTTTTACGTTCCAAATTTACAATTCATTTCGTCACTGTTATTGTGGTTATTTAATTACTGGCCAGGACTGCGCGTTGTGTTTAAACTTTAAAATTCTTTTACGTTCCTAATTTACAATTCATTTCGTCACTGTTATTGTGGTTATTTAATTACTGGCCAGGACTGCGCGTTGTGTTTAAACTTTAAAATTCTTTTACGTTCCAAATTTACAATTCATTTCGTCACTGTTATTGTGGTAATTTAATTTCTGGCCAGGACTCCGCGTTGTGTTTAAACTTTAAAATTCTTTTACGTTCCAAATTTACAATTCATTTCGTCACTGTTATTGTGGTTATTTAATTACTGGCCAGGACTGCGCGTTGTGTTTAAACTTTAAAATTCTTTTACGTTCCAAATTTACAATTCATTTCGTCACTGTTATTGTGGTTATTTAATTACTGGCCAGGACTCCGCGTTGTGTTTAAACTTTAAAATTCTTTTACGTTCCAAATTTACAATTCATTTCGTCACTGTTATTGTGGTTATTTAATTACTGGCCAGGACTGCGCGTTGTGTTTAAACTTTAAAATTCTTTTACGTTCCAAATTTATAATTCATTTCGTCACTGTTATTGTGGTTATTTAATTACTGGCCAGGACTCCGCGTTGTGTTTAAACTTTAAAATTCTTTTACGTTCCAAATTTACAATTCATTTCGTCACTGTTATTGTGGTTATTTAATTACTGGCCAGGACTCCGGCTTGTGTTTAAACTTTAAAATTCTTTTACGTTCCAAATTTACAATTTATTTCGTCACTGTTATTGTGGTTATTTAATTACTGGCCAGGACTCCGCGTTGTGTTTAAACTTTAAAATTCTTTTACGTTCCAAATTTACAATTCATTTCGTCACTGTTATTATGGTTATTTAATTACTGGCCAGGACTCCGGCTTGTGATTAAACTTCAAAATTCTTTTACGTTCCAAATTTACAATTCATTTCGTCACTGTTATTGTGGTTATTTAATTTCTGGCCAGGACTCCGCGTTGTGTTTAAGTTTTAAAATTCTTTTACGTTCCAAATTTACAATTCATTTCGTCACTGTTATTGTGGTTATTTAATTACTGGCCAGGACTCCGGCTTGTGTTTAAACTTTTAAATTCTTTTACGTTCCAAATTTACAATTCATTTCGTCACTGTTATTGTGGTTTTTTAATTTCTGGCCAGGACTCCGCGTTGTGTTTAAACTTTAAAATTCTTTTACGTTCCAAATTTACAATTCATTTCGTCACTGTTATTGTGGTAATTTAATTTCTGGCCAGGACTCCGCGTTGTGTTTAAACTTTAAAATTCTTTTACGTTCCAAATTTACAATTCATTTCGTCACTGTTATTGTGGTTTTTTAATTTCTGGCCAGGACTCCGCGTTGTGTTTAAACTTTAAAATTCTTTTACGTTCCAAATTTACAATTCATTTCGTCACTGTTATTGTGGTTATTTAATCTCTGGCCAGGACTCCGCGTTGTGTTTAAACTTTAAAATTCTTTTACGTTCCAAATTTACAATTCATTTCGTCACTGTTATTGTGGTTATTTAATTACTGGCCAGGACTCCGCGTAATCCGCGTTGTGTTTAAACTTTAAAATTCTTTTACGTTCCAAATTTACAATTCATTTCGTCACTGTTATTGTGGTTATTTAATTACTGGCCAGGACTCCGGCTTGTGTTTAAACTTTAAAATTCTTTTACGTTCCAAATTTACAATTCATTTCGTCACTGTTATTGTGGTTTTTTAATTTCTGGCCAGGACTCCGCGTTGTGTTTAAACTTTAAAATTCTTTTACGTTCCAAATTTACAATTCATTTCGTCACTGTTATTGTGGTAATTTAATTTCTGGCCAGGACTCCGCGTTGTGTTTAAACTTTAAAATTCTTTTACGTTCCAAATTTACAATTCATTTCGTCACTGTTATTGTGGTTTTTTAATTTCTGGCCAGGACTCCGCGTTGTGTTTAAACTTTAAAATTCTTTTACGTTCCAAATTTACAATTCATTTCGTCACTGTTATTGTGGTTATTTAATCTCTGGCCAGGACTCCGCGTTGTGTTTAAACTTTAAAATTCTTTTACGTTCCAAATTTACAATTCATTTCGTCACTGTTATTGTGGTTATTTAATTACTGGCCAGGACTCCGCGTAATCCGCGTTGTGTTTAAACTTTAAAATTCTTTTACGTTCCAAATTTACAATTCATTTCGTCACTGTTATTGTGGTTATTTAATTACTGGCCAGGACTCCGGCTTGTGTTTTAACTTTAAAATTATTTTATGTTCCTAATTTACAATTCATTTCGTCACTGTTATTGTGGTTATTTAATTACTGGCCAGGACTGCGCGTTGTGTTTAAACTTTAAAATTCTTTTACGTTCCAAATTTACAATTCATTTCGTCACCGTTATTGTGGTTATTTAATTACTGGCCAGGACTCCGGCTTGTGTTTAAACTTTAAAATTCTTTTACGTTCCAAATTTACAATTAATTTCGTCACTGTTATTGTGGTTATTTAATTACTGGCCAGGACTCCGCGTTGTGTTTAAACTTTAAAATTCTTTTACGTTCCAAATTTACAATTCATTTCGTCACTGTTATCGTGGTTATTTAATTACTGGCCAGGACTCCGCGTTGTGTTTAAACTTTAAAATTCTTTTACGTTCCAAATTTACAATTCATTTCGTCACTGTTATTGTGGTTATTTAATTACTGGCCAGGACTCCGCGTTGTGTTTAAACTTTAAAATTCTTTTACGTTCCAAATTTACAATTCATTTCGTCACTGTTATTGTGGTTATTTAATTTCTGGCCAGGACTCCGCGTTGTGTTTAAACTTTAAAATTCTTTTACGTTCCAAATTTACAATTCATTTCGTCACTGTTATCGTGGTTATTTAATTACTGGCCAGGACTCCGCGTTGTGTTTAAACTTTAAAATTCTTTTACGTTCCAAATTTACAATTCATTTCGTCACTGTTATTGTGGTTATTTAATTACTGGCCAGGACTCCGCGTTGTGTTTAAACTTTAAAATTCTTTTACGTTCCAAATTTACAATTCATTTCGTCACTGTTATTGTGGTTATTTAATTACTGGCCAGGACTGCGCGTTGTGTTTAAACTTTAAAATTCTTTTACGTTCCAAATTTATAATTCATTTCGTCACTGTTATTGTGGTTATTTAATTACTGGCCAGGACTCCGCGTTGTGTTTAAACTTTAAAATTCTTTTACGTTCCAAATTTACAATTCATTTCGTCACTGTTATTGTGGTTATTTAATTACTGGCCCGGACTCCGGCTTGTGTTTAAACTTTAAAATTCTTTTACGTTCCAAATTTACAATTTATTTCGTCACTGTTATTGTGGTTATTTAATTACTGGCCAGGACTCCGCGTTGTGTTTAAACTTTAAAATTCTTTTACGTTCCAAATTTACAATTCATTTCGTCACTGTTATTGTGGTTATTTAATTACTGGCCAGGACTCCGCGTTGTGTTTTAACTTTAAAATTCTTTTACGTTCCTAATTTACAATTCATTTCGTCACTGTTATTGTGGTTATTTAATTACTGGCCAGGACTGCGTGTTGTGTTTAAACTTTAAAATTCTTTTACGTTCCAAATTTACAATTCATTTCGTCACTGTTATTGTGGTTATTTAATTACTGGCCAGGACTCCGGCTTGTGTTTAAACTTTAAAATTCTTTTACGTTCCAAATTTACAATTCATTTCGTCACTGTTATTGTGGTTATTTAATTACTGGCCAGGACTCCGCGTTGTGTTTTAATTTTAAAATTCTTTTACGTTCATAATTTACAATTCATTTCGTCACTGTTATTGTGGTTATTTAATTACTGGCCAGGACTGCGCGTTGTGTTTAAACTTTAAAATTCTTTTACGTTCCAAATTTACAATTCATTTCGTCACTGTTATTGTGGTTATTTAATTACTGGCCAGGACTCCGGCTTGTGTTTAAACTTCAAAATTCTTTTACGTTCCAAATTTACAATTCATTTCGTCACTGTTATTGTGGTTATTTAATTACTGGCCAGGACTCCGCGTTATGTTTAAACTTTAAAATTCTTTTACGTTCCAAATTTACAATTCATTTCGTCACCGTTATTGTGGTTATTTAATTACTGGCCAGGACTCCGCGTTGTGTTTAAACTTTAAAATTCTTTTACGTTCCAAATGTACAATTCATTTCGTCACTGTTATCGTGGTTATTTAATTACTGGCCAGGACTCCGCGTTGTGTTTAAACTTTAAAATTCTTTTACGTTCCAAATTTACAATTCATTTCGTCACTGTTATTGTGGTTATTTAATTACTGGCCAGGACTCCGCGTTGTGTTTAAACTTTAAAATTCTTTTACGTTCCAAATTTACAATTCATTTCGTCACTGTTATTGTGGTTATTTAATTTCTGGCCAGGACTCCGCGTTGTGTTTAAACTTTAAAATTCTTTTACGTTCCAAATTTACAATTCATTTCGTCACTGTTATCGTGGTTATTTAATTACTGGCCAGGACTCCGCGTTGTGTTTAAACTTTAAAATTCTTTTACGTTCCAAATTTACAATTCATTTCGTCACTGTTATTGTGGTTATTTAATTACTGGCCAGGACTCCGCGTTGTGTTTAAACTTTAAAATTCTTTTACGTTCCAAATTTACAATTCATTTCGTCACTGTTATTGTGGTTATTTAATTACTGGCCAGGACTGCGCGTTGTGTTTAAACTTTAAAATTCTTTTACGTTCCAAATTTATAATTCATTTCGTCACTGTTATTGTGGTTATTTAATTACTGGCCAGGACTCCGCGTTGTGTTTAAACTTTAAAATTCTTTTACGTTCCAAATTTACAATTCATTTCGTCACTGTTATTGTGGTTATTTAATTACTGGCCCGGACTCCGGCTTGTGTTTAAACTTTAAAATTCTTTTACGTTCCAAATTTACAATTTATTTCGTCACTGTTATTGTGGTTATTTAATTACTGGCCAGGACTCCGCGTTGTGTTTAAACTTTAAAATTCTTTTACGTTCCAAATTTACAATTCATTTCGTCACTGTTATTGTGGTTATTTAATTACTGGCCAGGACTCCGCGTTGTGTTTTAACTTTAAAATTCTTTTACGTTCCTAATTTACAATTCATTTCGTCACTGTTATTGTGGTTATTTAATTACTGGCCAGGACTGCGTGTTGTGTTTAAACTTTAAAATTCTTTTACGTTCCAAATTTACAATTCATTTCGTCACTGTTATTGTGGTTATTTAATTACTGGCCAGGACTCCGGCTTGTGATTAAACTTCAAAATTCTTTTACGTTCCAAATTTACAATTCATTTCGTCACTGTTATTGTGGTTATTTAATTTCTGGCCAGGACTCCGCGTTGTGTTTAAGTTTTAAAATTCTTTTACGTTCCAAATTTACAATTCATTTCGTCACTGTTATTGTGGTTATTTAATTACTGGCCAGGACTCCGGCTTGTGTTTAAACTTTAAAATTCTTTTACGTTCCAAATTTACAATTCATTTCGTCACTGTTATTGTGGTTTTTTAATTTCTGGCCAGGACTCCGCGTTGTGTTTAAACTTTAAAATTCTTTTACGTTCCAAATTTACAATTCATTTCGTCACTGTTATTGTGGTTATTTAATTTCTGGCCAGGACTCCGCGTTGTGTTTAAACTTTAAAATTCTTTTACGTTCCAAATTTACAATTTATTTCGTCACTGTTATTTATTGTGGTTATTTAATTACTGGCCAGGACTCCGCGTTGTGTTTAAACTTTAAAATTCTTTTACGTTCCAAATTTACAATTCATTTCGTCACTGTTATCGTGGTTATTTAATTACTGGCCAGGACTCCGCGTTGTGTTTAAACTTTAAAATTCTTTTACGTTCCAAATTAACAATTCATTTCGTCACTGTTATTGTGGTTATTTAATTACTGGCCAGGACTCCGCGTTGTGTTTAAACTTTAAAATTCTTTTACGTTCCAAATTTACAATTCATTTCGTCACTGTTATTGTGGTTATTTAATTACTGGCCAGGACTCCGCGTTATGTTTAAACTTTAAAATTCTTTTACGTTCCAAATTTACAATCAATTTCGTCACCGTTATTGTGGTTATTTAATTACTGGCCAGGACTCCGGCTTGTGTTTAAACTTTAAAATTCTTTTACGTTCCAAATTTACAATTAATTTCGTCACTGTTATTGTGGTTATTTAATTACTGGCCAGGACTCCGCGTTGTGTTTAAACTTTAAAATTCTTTTACGTTCCAAATTTACAATTCATTTCGTCACTGTTATTGTGGTTATCTAATTTCTGGCCAGGACTCCGCGTTGTGTTTAAACTTTAAAATTCTTTTACGTTCCAAATTTACAATTCATTTCGTCACTGTTATTGTGGTTATTTAATTACTGGCCAGGACTCCGGCTTGTGTTTAAACTTTAAAATTCTTTTACGTTCCAAATTTACAATTCATTTCGTCACTGTTATTGTGGTTTTTTAATTTCTGGCCAGGACTCCGCGTTGTGTTTAAACTTTAAAATTCTTTTACGTTCCAAATTTACAATTCATTTCGTCACTGTTATTGTGGTTATTTAATTACTGGCCAGGACTCCGGCTTGTGTTTAAACTTTAAAATTCTTTTACGTTCCAAATTTACAATTCATTTCGTCACTGTTATTGTGGTTATTTAATCTCTGGCCAGGACTCCGCGTTGTGTTTAAACTTTAAAATTCTTTTACGTTCCAAATTAACAATTCATTTCGTCACTGTTATTGTGGTTATTTAATTACTGGCCAGGACTCCGCGTTGTGTTTTAACTTCAAAATTCTTTTACGTTCCTAATTTACAATTCATTTCGTCACTGTTATTGTGGTTATTTAATTACTGGCCAGGACTGCGTGTTGTGTTTAAACTTTAAAATTCTTTTACGTTCCAAATTTACAATTCATTTCGTCACTGTTATTGTGGTTATTTAATTACTGGCCAGGACTCCGGCTTGTGATTAAACTTCAAAATTCTTTTACGTTCCAAATTTACAATTCATTTCGTCACTGTTATTGTGGTTATTTAATTTCTGGCCAGGACTCCGCGTTGTGTTTAAGTTTTAAAATTCTTTTACGTTCCAAATTTACAATTCATTTCGTCACTGTTATTGTGGTTATTTAATTACTGGCCAGGACTCCGGCTTGTGTTTAAACTTTAAAATTCTTTTACGTTCCAAATTTACAATTCATTTCGTCACTGTTATTGTGGTTTTTTAATTTCTGGCCAGGACTCCGCGTTGTGTTTAAACTTTAAAATTCTTTTACGTTCCAAATTTACAATTCATTTCGTCACTGTTATTGTGGTAATTTAATTTCTGGCCAGGACTCCGCGTTGTGTTTAAACTTTAAAATTCTTTTACGTTCCAAATTTACAATTCATTTCGTCACTGTTATTGTGGTTTTTTAATTTCTGGCCAGGACTCCGCGTTGTGTTTAAACTTTAAAATTCTTTTACGTTCCAAATTTACAATTCATTTCGTCACTGTTATTGTGGTTATTTAATCTCTGGCCAGGACTCCGCGTTGTGTTTAAACTTTAAAATTCTTTTACGTTCCAAATTTACAATTCATTTCGTCACTGTTATTGTGGTTATTTAATTACTGGCCAGGACTGCGCGTTGTGTTTAAACTTTAAAATTCTTTTACGTTCCAAATTTACAATTCATTTCGTCACTGTTATTGTGGTTATTTAATTACTGGCCAGGACTGCGCGTTGTGTTTAAACTTTAAAATTCTTTTACGTTCCAAATTTACAATTCATTTCGTCACTGTTATTGTGGTTATTTAATTACTGGCCAGGACTCCGCGTTGTGTTTAAACTTTAAAATTCTTTTACGTTCCAAATTTACAATTCATTTCGTCACTGTTATTGTGGTTATTTAATTACTGGCCAGGACTGCGCGTTGTGTTTAAACTTTAAAATTCTTTTACGTTCCAAATTTACAATTCATTTCGTCACTGTTATTGTGGTTATTTAATTACTGGCCAGGACTCCGCGTTGTGTTTAAACTTTAAAATTCTTTTACGTTCCAAATTTACAATTCATTTCGTCACTGTTATTGTGGTTATTTAATTACTGGCCAGGACTGCGCGTTGTGTTTAAACTTTAAAATTCTTTTACGTTCCAAATTTATAATTCATTTCGTCACTGTTATTGTGGTTATTTAATTACTGGCCAGGACTCCGCGTTGTGTTTAAACTTTAAAATTCTTTTACGTTCCAAATTTACAATTCATTTCGTCACTGTTATTGTGGTTATTTAATTACTGGCCAGGACTCCGGCTTGTGTTTAAACTTTAAAATTCTTTTACGTTCCAAATTTACAATTTATTTCGTCACTGTTATTGTGGTTATTTAATTTCTGGCCAGGACTCCGCGTTGTGTTTAAACTTTAAAATTCTTTTACGTTCCAAATTTACAATTCATTTCGTCACTGTTATTATGGTTATTTAATTACTGGCCAGGACTCCGGCTTGTGATTAAACTTCAAAATTCTTTTACGTTCCAAATTTACAATTCATTTCGTCACTGTTATTGTGGTTATTTAATTTCTGGCCAGGACTCCGCGTTGTGTTTAAGTTTTAAAATTCTTTTACGTTCCAAATTTACAATTCATTTCGTCACTGTTATTGTGGTTATTTAATTACTGGCCAGGACTCCGGCTTGTGTTTAAACTTTTAAATTCTTTTACGTTCCAAATTTACAATTCATTTCGTCACTGTTATTGTGGTTTTTTAATTTCTGGCCAGGACTCCGCGTTGTGTTTAAACTTTAAAATTCTTTTACGTTCCAAATTTACAATTCATTTCGTCACTGTTATTGTGGTAATTTAATTTCTGGCCAGGACTCCGCGTTGTGTTTAAACTTTAAAATTCTTTTACGTTCCAAATTTACAATTCATTTCGTCACTGTTATTGTGGTTTTTTAATTTCTGGCCAGGACTCCGCGTTGTGTTTAAACTTTAAAATTCTTTTACGTTCCAAATTTACAATTCATTTCGTCACTGTTATTGTGGTTATTTAATCTCTGGCCAGGACTCCGCGTTGTGTTTAAACTTTAAAATTCTTTTACGTTCCAAATTTACAATTCATTTCGTCACTGTTATTGTGGTTATTTAATTACTGGCCAGGACTCCGCGTAATCCGCGTTGTGTTTAAACTTTAAAATTCTTTTACGTTCCAAATTTACAATTCATTTCGTCACTGTTATTGTGGTTATTTAATTACTGGCCAGGACTCCGGCTTGTGTTTAAACTTTAAAATTCTTTTACGTTCCAAATTTACAATTCATTTCGTCACTGTTATTGTGGTTATTTAATTTCTGGCCAGGACTCCGCGTTGTGTTTAAACTTTAAAATTCTTTTACGTTCCAAATTTACAATTCATTTCGTCACTGTTATTGTGGTAATTTAATTTCTGGCCAGGACTCCGCGTTGTGTTTAAACTTTAAAATTCTTTTACGTTCCAAATTTACAATTCATTTCGTCACTGTTATTGTGGTTTTTTAATTTCTGGCCAGGACTCCGCGTTGTGTTTAAACTTTAAAATTCTTTTACGTTCCAAATTTACAATTCATTTCGTCACTGTTATTGTGGTTATTTAATCTCTGGCCAGGACTCCGCGTTGTGTTTAAACTTTAAAATTCTTTTACGTTCCAAATTTACAATTCATTTCGTCACTGTTATTGTGGTTATTTAATTACTGGCCAGGACTCCGCGTAATCCGCGTTGTGTTTAAACTTTAAAATTCTTTTACGTTCCAAATTTACAATTCATTTCGTCACTGTTTTTGTGGTTATTTAATTACTGGCCAGGACTCCGGCTTGTGTTTTAACTTTAAAATTATTTTATGTTCCTAATTTACAATTCATTTCGTCACTGTTATTGTGGTTATTTAATTACTGGCCAGGACTGCGCGTTGTGTTTAAACTTTAAAATTCTTTTACGTTCCAAATTTACAATTCATTTCGTCACCGTTATTGTGGTTATTTAATTACTGGCCAGGACTCCGGCTTGTGTTTAAACTTTAAAATTCTTTTACGTTCCAAATTTACAATTAATTTCGTCACTGTTATTGTGGTTATTTAATTACTGGCCAGGACTCCGCGTTGTGTTTAAACTTTAAAATTCTTTTACGTTCCAAATTTACAATTCATTTCGTCACTGTTATTGTGGTTATTTAATTACTGGCCAGGACTCCGCGTTGTGTTTTAATTTTAAAATTCTTTTACGTTCATAATTTACAATTCATTTCGTCACTGTTATTGTGGTTATTTAATTAATGGCCAGGACTGCGCGTTGTGTTTAAACTTTAAAATTCTTTTACGTTCCAAATTTACAATTCATTTCGTCACTGTTATTGTGGTTATTTAATTACTGGCCAGGACTCCGGCTTGTGTTTAAACTTCAAAATTCTTTTACGTTCCAAATTTACAATTCATTTCGTCACTGTTATTGTGGTTATTTAATTACTGGCCAGGACTCCGCGTTATGTTTAAACTTTAAAATTCTTTTACGTTCCAAATTTACAATTCATTTCGTCACCGTTATTGTGGTTATTTAATTACTGGCCAGGACTCCGCGTTGTGTTTAAACTTTAAAATTCTTTTACGTTCCAAATTTACAATTCATTTCGTCACTGTTATCGTGGTTATTTAATTACTGGCCAGGACTCCGCGTTGTGTTTAAACTTTAAAATTCTTTTACGTTCCAAATTTACAATTCATTTCGTCACTGTTATTGTGGTTATTTAATTACTGGCCAGGACTCCGCGTTGTGTTTAAACTTTAAAATTCTTTTACGTTCCAAATTTACAATTCATTTCGTCACTGTTATTGTGGTTATTTAATTTCTGGCCAGGACTCCGCGTTGTGTTTAAACTTTAAAATTCTTTTACGTTCCAAATTTACAATTCATTTCGTCACTGTTATCGTGGTTATTTAATTACTGGCCAGGACTCCGCGTTGTGTTTAAACTTTAAAATTCTTTTACGTTCCAAATTTACAATTCATTTCGTCACTGTTATTGTGGTTATTTAATTACTGGCCAGGACTCCGCGTTGTGTTTAAACTTTAAAATTCTTTTACGTTCCAAATTTACAATTCATTTCGTCACTGTTATTGTGGTTATTTAATTACTGGCCAGGACTGCGCGTTGTGTTTAAACTTTAAAATTCTTTTACGTTCCAAATTTATAATTCATTTCGTCACTGTTATTGTGGTTATTTAATTACTGGCCAGGACTCCGCGTTGTGTTTAAACTTTAAAATTCTTTTACGTTCCAAATTTACAATTCATTTCGTCACTGTTATTGTGGTTATTTAATTACTGGCCCGGACTCCGGCTTGTGTTTAAACTTTAAAATTCTTTTACGTTCCAAATTTACAATTTATTTCGTCACTGTTATTGTGGTTATTTAATTACTGGCCAGGACTCCGCGTTGTGTTTAAACTTTAAAATTCTTTTACGTTCCAAATTTACAATTCATTTCGTCACTGTTATTGTGGTTATTTAATTACTGGCCAGGACTCCGCGTTGTGTTTTAACTTTAAAATTCTTTTACGTTCCTAATTTACAATTCATTTCGTCACTGTTATTGTGGTTATTTAATTACTGGCCAGGACTGCGTGTTGTGTTTAAACTTTAAAATTCTTTTACGTTCCAAATTTACAATTCATTTCGTCACTGTTATTGTGGTTATTTAATTACTGGCCAGGACTCCGGCTTGTGATTAAACTTCAAAATTCTTTTACGTTCCAAATTTACAATTCATTTCGTCACTGTTATTGTGGTTATTTAATTTCTGGCCAGGACTCCGCGTTGTGTTTAAGTTTTAAAATTCTTTTACGTTCCAAATTTACAATTCATTTCGTCACTGTTATTGTGGTTATTTAATTACTGGCCAGGACTCCGGCTTGTGTTTAAACTTTAAAATTCTTTTACGTTCCAAATTTACAATTCATTTCGTCACTGTTATTGTGGTTTTTTAATTTCTGGCCAGGACTCCGCGTTGTGTTTAAACTTTAAAATTCTTTTACGTTCCAAATTTACAATTCATTTCGTCACTGTTATTGTGGTTATTTAATTTCTGGCCAGGACTCCGCGTTGTGTTTAAACTTTAAAATTCTTTTACGTTCCAAATTTACAATTTATTTCGTCACTGTTATTTATTGTGGTTATTTAATTACTGGCCAGGACTCCGCGTTGTGTTTAAACTTTAAAATTCTTTTACGTTCCAAATTTACAATTCATTTCGTCACTGTTATCGTGGTTATTTAATTACTGGCCAGGACTCCGCGTTGTGTTTAAACTTTAAAATTCTTTTACGTTCCAAATTAACAATTCATTTCGTCACTGTTATTGTGGTTATTTAATTACTGGCCAGGACTCCGCGTTGTGTTTAAACTTTAAAATTCTTTTACGTTCCAAATTTACAATTCATTTCGTCACTGTTATTGTGGTTATTTAATTACTGGCCAGGACTCCGCGTTATGTTTAAACTTTAAAATTCTTTTACGTTCCAAATTTACAATCAATTTCGTCACCGTTATTGTGGTTATTTAATTACTGGCCAGGACTCCGGCTTGTGTTTAAACTTTAAAATTCTTTTACGTTCCAAATTAACAATTAATTTCGTCACTGTTATTGTGGTTATTTAATTACTGGCCAGGACTCCGCGTTGTGTTTAAACTTTAAAATTCTTTTACGTTCCAAATTTACAATTCATTTCGTCACTGTTATTGTGGTTATCTAATTTCTGGCCAGGACTCCGCGTTGTGTTTAAACTTTAAAATTCTTTTACGTTCCAAATTTACAATTCATTTCGTCACTGTTATTGTGGTTATTTAATTACTGGCCAGGACTCCGGCTTTTGTTTAAACTTTAAAATTCTTTTACGTTCCAAATTTACAATTCATTTCGTCACTGTTATTGTGGTTTTTTAATTTCTGGCCAGGACTCCGCGTTGTGTTTAAACTTTAAAATTCTTTTACGTTCCAAATTTACAATTCATTTCGTCACTGTTATTGTGGTTATTTAATTACTGGCCAGGACTCCGGCTTGTGTTTAAACTTTAAAATTCTTTTACGTTCCAAATTTACAATTCATTTCGTCACTGTTATTGTGGTTATTTAATCTCTGGCCAGGACTCCGCGTTGTGTTTAAACTTTAAAATTCTTTTACGTTCCAAATTTTCAATTCATTTCGTCACTGTTATTGTGGTTATTTAATTACTGGCCAGGACTCCGCGTTGTGTTTTAACTTCAAAATTCTTTTACGTTCCTAATTTACAATTCATTTCGTCACTGTTATTGTGGTTATTTAATTACTGGCCAGGACTGCGTGTTGTGTTTAAACTTTAAAATTCTTTTACGTTCCAAATTTACAATTCATTTAGTCACTGTTATTGTGGTTATTTAATTACTGGCCAGGACTCCGGCTTGTGATTAAACTTCAAAATTCTTTTACGTTCCAAATTTACAATTCATTTCGTCACTGTTATTGTGGTTATTTAATTTCTGGCCAGGACTCCGCGTTGTGTTTAAGTTTTAAAATTCTTTTACGTTCCAAATTTACAATTCATTTCGTCACTGTTATTGTGGTTATTTAATTACTGGCCAGGACTCCGCGTTGTGTTTAAACTTTAAAATTCTTTTACGTTCCAAATTTACAATTCATTTCGTCACTGTTATTGTGGTTATTTAATTACTGGCCAGGACTGCGCGTTGTGTTTAAACTTTAAAATTCTTTTACGTTCCAAATTTACAATTCATTTCGTCACTGTTATTGTGGTTATTTAATCTCTGGCCAGGACTCCGCGTTGTGTTTAAACTTTAAAATTCTTTTACGTTCCAAATTTACAATTCATTTCGTCACTGTTATTGTGGTTATTTAATTACTGGCCAGGACTGCGCGTTGTGTTTAAACTTTAAAATTCTTTTACGTTCCAAATTTACAATTCATTTCGTCACTGTTATTGTGGTTATTTAATTACTGGCCAGGACTGCGCGTTGTGTTTAAACTTTAAAATTCTTTTACGTTCCAAATTTACAATTCATTTCGTCACTGTTATTGTGGTTATTTAATTACTGGCCAGGACTCCGCGTTGTGTTTAAACTTTAAAATTCTTTTACGTTCCAAATTTACAATTCATTTCGTCACTGTTATTGTGGTTATTTAATTACTGGCCAGGACTGCGCGTTGTGTTTAAACTTTAAAATTCTTTTACGTTCCAAATTTTCAATTCATTTCGTCACTGTTATTGTGGTTATTTAATTACTGGCCAGGACTCCGCGTTGTGTTTAAACTTTAAAATTCTTTTACGTTCCAAATTTACAATTCATTTCGTCACTGTTATTGTGGTTTTTTAAATTCTGGCCAGGACTCCGCGTTGTGTTTAAACTTTAAAATTCTTTTACGTTCCAAATTTACAATTCATTTCGTCACTGTTATTGTGGTAATTTAATTTCTGGCCAGGACTCCGCGTTGTGTTTAAACTTTAAAATTCTTTTACGTTCCAAATTTACAATTCATTTCGTCACTGTTATTGTGGTTTTTTAATTTCTGGCCAGGACTCCGCGTTGTGTTTAAACTTTAAAATTCTTTTACGTTCCAAATTTACAATTCATTTCGTCACTGTTATTGTGGTTATTTAATCTCTGGCCAGGACTCCGCGTTGTGTTTAAACTTTAAAATTCTTTTACGTTCCAAATTTACAATTCATTTCGTCACTGTTATTGTGGTTATTTAATTACTGGCCAGGACTGCGCGTTGTGTTTAAACTTTAAAATTCTTTTACGTTCCAAATTTACAATTCATTTCGTCACTGTTATTGTGGTTATTTAATTACTGGCCAGGACTGCGCGTTGTGTTTAAACTTTAAAATTCTTTTACGTTCCAAATTTACAATTCATTTCGTCACTGTTATTGTGGTTATTTAATTACTGGCCAGGACTCCGCGTTGTGTTTAAACTTTAAAATTCTTTTACGTTCCAAATTTACAATTCATTTCGTCACTGTTATTGTGGTTATTTAATTACTGGCCAGGACTGCGCGTTGTGTTTAAACTTTAAAATTCTTTTACGTTCCAAATTTTCAATTCATTTCGTCACTGTTATTGTGGTTATTTAATTACTGGCCAGGACTCCGCGTTGTGTTTAAACTTTAAAATTCTTTTACGTTCCAAATTTACAATTCATTTCGTCACTGTTATTGTGGTTATTTAATTACTGGCCAGGACTGCGCGTTGTGTTTAAACTTTAAAATTATTTTACGTTCCAAATTTATAATTCATTTCGTCACTGTTATTGTGGTTATTTAATTACTGGCCAGGACTCCGCGTTGTGTTTAAACTTTAAAATTCTTTTACGTTCCAAATTTACAATTCATTTCGTCACTGTTATTGTGGTTATTTAATTACTGGCCAGGACTCCGCGTTGTGTTTAAACTTTAAAATTCTTTTACGTTCCAAATTTACAATTCATTTCGTCACTGTTATTGTGGTTATTAAATTACTGGCCAGGACTCCGCGTTGTGTTTAAACTTTAAAATTCTTTTACGTTCCAAATTTACAATTCATTTCGTCACTGTTATTGTGGTTATTTAATTACTGGCCAGGACTGCGCGTTGTGTTTAAACTTTAAAATTCTTTTACGTTCCAAATTTATAATTCATTTCGTCACTGTTATTGTGGTTATTTAATTACTGGCCAGGACTCCGCGTTGTGTTTAAACTTTAAAATTCTTTTACGTTCCAAATTTACAATTCATTTCGTCACTGTTATTGTGGTTATTTAATTACTGGCCCGGACTCCGGCTTGTGTTTAAACTTTAAAATTCTTTTACGTTCCAAATTTACAATTTATTTCGTCACTGTTATTGTGGTTATTTAATTACTGGCCAGGACTCCGCGTTGTGTTTAAACTTTAAAATTCTTTTACGTTCCAAATTTACAATTCATTTCGTCACTGTTATTGTGGTTATTTAATTACTGGCCAGGACTCCGCGTTGTGTTTTAACTTTAAAATTCTTTTACGTTCCTAATTTACAATTCATTTCGTCACTGTTATTGTGGTTATTTAATTACTGGCCAGGACTGCGTGTTGTGTTTAAACTTTAAAATTCTTTTACGTTCCAAATTTACAATTCATTTCGTCACTGTTATTGTGGTTATTTAATTACTGGCCAGGACTCCGGCTTGTGATTAAACTTCAAAATTCTTTTACGTTCCAAATTTACAATTCATTTCGTCACTGTTATTGTGGTTATTTAATTTCTGGCCAGGACTGCGCGTTGTGTTTAAACTTTAAAATTCTTTTACGTTCCAAATTTACAATTCATTTCGTCACTGTTATTGTGGTTATTTAATTACTGGCCAGGACTCCGGCTTGTGTTTAAACTTTAAAATTCTTTTACGTTCCAAATTTACAATTCATTTCGTCACTGTTATTGTGGTTTTTTAATTTCTGGCCAGGACTCCGCGTTGTGTTTAAACTTTAAAATTCTTTTACGTTCCAAATTTACAATTCATTTCGTCACTGTTATTGTGGTTATTTAATTTCTGGCCAGGACTCCGCGTTGTGTTTAAACTTTAAAATTCTTTTACGTTCCAAATTTACAATTTATTTCGTCACTGTTATTTATTGTGGTTATTTAATTACTGGCCAGGACTCCGCGTTGTGTTTAAACTTTAAAATTCTTTTACGTTCCAAATTTACAATTCATTTCGTCACTGTTATCGTGGTTATTTAATTACTGGCCAGGACTCCGCGTTGTGTTTAAACTTTAAAATTCTTTTACGTTCCAAATTAACAATTCATTTCGTCACTGTTATTGTGGTTATTTAATTACTGGCCAGGACTCCGCGTTGTGTTTAAACTTTAAAATTCTTTTACGTTCCAAATTTACAATTCATTTCGTCACTGTTATTGTGGTTATTTAATTACTGGCCAGGACTCCGCGTTGTGTTTAAACTTTAAAATTCTTTTACGTTCCAAATTTACAATCAATTTCGTCACCGTTATTGTGGTTATTTAATTACTGGCCAGGACTCCGGCTTGTGTTTAAACTTTAAAATTCTTTTACGTTCCAAATTTACAATTAATTTCGTCACTGTTATTGTGGTTATTTAATTACTGGCCAGGACTCCGCGTTGTGTTTAAACTTTAAAATTCTTTTACGTTCCAAATTTACAATTCATTTCGTCACTGTTATTGTGGTTATCTAATTTCTGGCCAGGACTCCGCGTTGTGTTTAAACTTTAAAATTCTTTTACGTTCCAAATTTACAATTCATTTCGTCACTGTTATTGTGGTTATTTAATTACTGGCCAGGACTCCGGCTTGTGTTTAAACTTTAAAATTCTTTTACGTTCCAAATTTACAATTCATTTCGTCACTGTTATTGTGGTTTTTTAATTTCTGGCCAGGACTCCGCGTTGTGTTTAAACTTTAAAATTCTTTTACGTTCCAAATTTACAATTCATTTCGTCACTGTTATTGTGGTTATTTAATTACTGGCCAGGACTCCGGCTTGTGTTTAAACTTTAAAATTCTTTTACGTTCCAAATTTACAATTCATTTCGTCACTGTTATTGTGGTTATTTAATCTCTGGCCAGGACTCCGCGTTGTGTTTAAACTTTAAAATTCTTTTACGTTCCAAATTTACAATTCATTTCGTCACTGTTATTGTGGTTATTTAATTACTGGCCAGGACTCCGCGTTGTGTTTTAACTTCAAAATTCTTTTACGTTCCTAATTTACAATTCATTTCGTCACTGTTATTGTGGTTATTTAATTACTGGCCAGGACTGCGTGTTGTGTTTAAACTTTAAAATTCTTTTACGTTCCAAATTTACAATTCATTTCGTCACTGTTATTGTGGTTATTTAATTACTGGCCAGGACTCCGGCTTGTGATTAAACTTCAAAATTCTTTTACGTTCCAAATTTACAATTCATTTCGTCACTGTTATTGTGGTTATTTAATTTCTGGCCAGGACTCCGCGTTGTGTTTAAGTTTTAAAATTCTTTTACGTTCCAAATTTACAATTCATTTTGTCACTGTTATTGTGGTTATTTAATTACTGGCCAGGACTCCGGCTTGTGTTTAAACTTTAAAATTCTTTTACGTTCCAAATTTACAATTCATTTCGTCACTGTTATTGTGGTTTTTTAATTTCTGGCCAGGACTCCGCGTTGTGTTTAAACTTTAAAATTCTTTTACGTTCCAAATTTACAATTCATTTCGTCACTGTTATTGTGGTAATTTAATTTCTGGCCAGGACTCCGCGTTGTGTTTAAACTTTAAAATTCTTTTACGTTCCAAATTTACAATTCATTTCGTCACTGTTATTGTGGTTTTTTAATTTCTGGCCAGGACTCCGCGTTGTGTTTAAACTTTAAAATTCTTTTACGTTCCAAATTTACAATTCATTTCGTCACTGTTATTGTGGTTATTTAATTACTGGCCAGGACTCCGCGTTGTGTTTAAACTTTAAAATTCTTTTACGTTCCAAATTTACAATTAATTTCGTCACTGTTATTGTGGTTATTTAATTACTGGCCAGGACTCCGCGTTGTGTTTAAACTTTAAAATTCTTTTACGTTCCAAATTTACAATTCATTTCGTCACTGTTATTGTGGTTATCTAATTTCTGGCCAGGACTCCGCGTTGTGTTTAAACTTTAAAATTCTTTTACGTTCCAAATTTACAATTCATTTCGTCACTGTTATTGTGGTTATTTAATTACTGGCCAGGACTCCGGCTTGTGTTTAAACTTTAAAATTCTTTTACGTTCCAAATTTACAATTCATTTCGTCACTGTTATTGTGGTTTTTTAATTTCTGGCCAGGACTCCGCGTTGTGTTTAAGTTTTAAAATTCTTTTACGTTCCAAATTTACAATTCATTTTGTCACTGTTATTGTGGTTATTTAATTACTGGCCAGGACTCCGGCTTGTGTTTAAACTTTAAAATTCTTTTACGTTCCAAATTTACAATTCATTTCGTCACTGTTATTGTGGTTTTTTAATTTCTGGCCAGGACTCCGCGTTGTGTTTAAACTTTAAAATTCTTTTACGTTCCAAATTTACAATTCATTTCGTCACTGTTATTGTGGTAATTTAATTTCTGGCCAGGACTCCGCGTTGTGTTTAAACTTTAAAATTCTTTTACGTTCCAAATTTACAATTCATTTCGTCACTGTTATTGTGGTTTTTTAATTTCTGGCCAGGACTCCGCGTTGTGTTTAAACTTTAAAATTCTTTTACGTTCCAAATTTACAATTCATTTCGTCACTGTTATTGTGGTTATTTAATCTCTGGCCAGGACTCCGCGTTGTGTTTAAACTTTAAAATTCTTTTACGTTCCAAATTTACAATTCATTTCGTCACTGTTATTGTGGTTTTTTAATTTCTGGCCAGGACTCCGCGTTGTGTTTAAGTTTTAAAATTCTTTTACGTTCCAAATTTACAATTCATTTTGTCACTGTTATTGTGGTTATTTAATTACTGGCCAGGACTCCGGCTTGTGTTTAAACTTTAAAATTCTTTTACGTTCCAAATTTACAATTCATTTCGTCACTGTTATTGTGGTTTTTTAATTTCTGGCCAGGACTCCGCGTTGTGTTTAAACTTTAAAATTCTTTTACGTTCCAAATTTACAATTCATTTCGTCACTGTTATTGTGGTAATTTAATTTCTGGCCAGGACTCCGCGTTGTGTTTAAACTTTAAAATTCTTTTACGTTCCAAATTTACAATTCATTTCGTCACTGTTATTGTGGTTTTTTAATTTCTGGCCAGGACTCCGCGTTGTGTTTAAACTTTAAAATTCTTTTACGTTCCAAATTTACAATTCATTTCGTCACTGTTATTGTGGTTATTTAATCTCTGGCCAGGACTCCGCGTTGTGTTTAAACTTTAAAATTCTTTTACGTTCCAAATTTACAATTCATTTCGTCACTGTTATTGTGGTTATTTAATTACTGGCCAGGACTCCGCGTAATCCGCGTTGTGTTTAAACTTTAAAATTCTTTTACGTTCCAAATTTACAATTCATTTCGTCACTGTTATTGTGGTTATTTAATTACTGGCCAGGACTCCGCGTTGTGTTTAAACTTTAAAATTCTTTTACGTTCCAAATTTACAATTCATTTCGTCACTGTTATTGTGGTTATTTAATTACTGGCCAGGACTCCGCGTTGTGTTTAAACTTTAAAATTCTTTTACGTTCCAAATTTACAATTCATTTCGTCACTGTTATTGTGGTTATCTAATTTCTGGCCAGGACTCCGCGTTGTGTTTAAACTTTAAAATTCTTTTACGTTCCAAATTTACAATTCATTTCGTCACTGTTATTGTGGTTATTTAATTACTGGCCAGGACTCCGGCTTGTGTTTAAACTTTAAAATTCTTTTACGTTCCAAATTTACAATTCATTTCGTCACTGTTATTGTGGTTATTTAATCTCTGGCCAGGACTCCGCGTTGTGTTTAAACTTTAAAATTCTTTTACGTTCCAAATTTTCAATTCATTTCGTCACTGTTATTGTGGTTATTTAATTACTGGCCAGGACTCCGCGTTGTGTTTTAACTTCAAAATTCTTTTACGTTCCTAATTTACAATTCATTTCGTCACTGTTATTGTGGTTATTTAATTACTGGCCAGGACTGCGTGTTGTGTTTAAACTTTAAAATTCTTTTACGTTCCAAATTTACAATTCATTTAGTCACTGTTATTGTGGTTATTTAATTACTGGCCAGGACTCCGGCTTGTGATTAAACTTCAAAATTCTTTTACGTTCCAAATTTACAATTCATTTCGTCACTGTTATTGTGGTTATTTAATTTCTGGCCAGGACTCCGCGTTGTGTTTAAGTTTTAAAATTCTTTTACGTTCCAAATTTACAATTCATTTCGTCACTGTTATTGTGGTTATTTAATTACTGGCCAGGACTCCGCGTTGTGTTTAAACTTTAAAATTCTTTTACGTTCCAAATTTACAATTCATTTCGTCACTGTTATTGTGGTTATTTAATTACTGGCCAGGACTGCGCGTTGTGTTTAAACTTTAAAATTCTTTTACGTTCCAAATTTACAATTCATTTCGTCACTGTTATTGTGGTTATTTAATCTCTGGCCAGGACTCCGCGTTGTGTTTAAACTTTAAAATTCTTTTACGTTCCAAATTTACAATTCATTTCGTCACTGTTATTGTGGTTATTTAATTACTGGCCAGGACTGCGCGTTGTGTTTAAACTTTAAAATTCTTTTACGTTCCAAATTTACAATTCATTTCGTCACTGTTATTGTGGTTATTTAATTACTGGCCAGGACTGCGCGTTGTGTTTAAACTTTAAAATTCTTTTACGTTCCAAATTTACAATTCATTTCGTCACTGTTATTGTGGTTATTTAATTACTGGCCAGGACTCCGCGTTGTGTTTAAACTTTAAAATTCTTTTACGTTCCAAATTTACAATTCATTTCGTCACTGTTATTGTGGTTATTTAATTACTGGCCAGGACTGCGCGTTGTGTTTAAACTTTAAAATTCTTTTACGTTCCAAATTTTCAATTCATTTCGTCACTGTTATTGTGGTTATTTAATTACTGGCCAGGACTCCGCGTTGTGTTTAAACTTTAAAATTCTTTTACGTTCCAAATTTACAATTCATTTCGTCACTGTTATTGTGGTTTTTTAAATTCTGGCCAGGACTCCGCGTTGTGTTTAAACTTTAAAATTCTTTTACGTTCCATATTTACAATTCATTTCGTCACTGTTATTGTGGTAATTTAATTTCTGGCCAGGACTCCGCGTTGTGTTTAAACTTTAAAATTCTTTTACGTTCCAAATTTACAATTCATTTCGTCACTGTTATTGTGGTTTTTTAATTTCTGGCCAGGACTCCGCGTTGTGTTTAAACTTTAAAATTCTTTTACGTTCCAAATTTACAATTCATTTCGTCACTGTTATTGTGGTTATTTAATCTCTGGCCAGGACTCCGCGTTGTGTTTAAACTTTAAAATTCTTTTACGTTCCAAATTTACAATTCATTTCGTCACTGTTATTGTGGTTATTTAATTACTGGCCAGGACTGCGCGTTGTGTTTAAACTTTAAAATTCTTTTACGTTCCAAATTTACAATTCATTTCGTCACTGTTATTGTGGTTATTTAATTACTGGCCAGGACTGCGCGTTGTGTTTAAACTTTAAAATTCTTTTACGTTCCAAATTTACAATTCATTTCGTCACTGTTATTGTGGTTATTTAATTACTGGCCAGGACTCCGCGTTGTGTTTAAACTTTAAAATTCTTTTACGTTCCAAATTTACAATTCATTTCGTCACTGTTATTGTGGTTATTTAATTACTGGCCAGGACTGCGCGTTGTGTTTAAACTTTAAAATTCTTTTACGTTCCAAATTTTCAATTCATTTCGTCACTGTTATTGTGGTTATTTAATTACTGGCCAGGACTCCGCGTTGTGTTTAAACTTTAAAATTCTTTTACGTTCCAAATTTACAATTCATTTCGTCACTGTTATTGTGGTTATTTAATTACTGGCCAGGACTGCGCGTTGTGTTTAAACTTTAAAATTATTTTACGTTCCAAATTTATAATTCATTTCGTCACTGTTATTGTGGTTATTTAATTACTGGCCAGGACTCCGCGTTGTGTTTAAACTTTAAAATTCTTTTACGTTCCAAATTTACAATTCATTTCGTCACTGTTATTGTGGTTATTTAATTACTGGCCAGGACTCCGCGTTGTGTTTAAACTTTAAAATTCTTTTACGTTCCAAATTTACAATTCATTTCGTCACTGTTATTGTGGTTATTAAATTACTGGCCAGGACTCCGCGTTGTGTTTAAACTTTAAAATTCTTTTACGTTCCAAATTTACAATTCATTTCGTCACTGTTATTGTGGTTATTTAATTACTGGCCAGGACTGCGCGTTGTGTTTAAACTTTAAAATTCTTTTACGTTCCAAATTTATAATTCATTTCGTCACTGTTATTGTGGTTATTTAATTACTGGCCAGGACTCCGCGTTGTGTTTAAACTTTAAAATTCTTTTACGTTCCAAATTTACAATTCATTTCGTCACTGTTATTGTGGTTATTTAATTACTGGCCCGGACTCCGGCTTGTGTTTAAACTTTAAAATTCTTTTACGTTCCAAATTTACAATTTATTTCGTCACTGTTATTGTGGTTATTTAATTACTGGCCAGGACTCCGCGTTGTGTTTAAACTTTAAAATTCTTTTACGTTCCAAATTTACAATTCATTTCGTCACTGTTATTGTGGTTATTTAATTACTGGCCAGGACTCCGCGTTGTGTTTTAACTTTAAAATTCTTTTACGTTCCAAATTTACAATTCATTTCGTCACTGTTATTGTGGTTATTTAATTACTGGCCAGGACTGCGTGTTGTGTTTAAACTTTAAAATTCTTTTACGTTCCAAATTTACAATTCATTTCGTCACTGTTATTGTGGTTATTTAATTACTGGCCAGGACTCCGGCTTGTGATTAAACTTCAAAATTCTTTTACGTTCCAAATTTACAATTCATTTCGTCACTGTTATTGTGGTTATTTAATTTCTGGCCAGGACTGCGCGTTGTGTTTAAACTTTAAAATTCTTTTACGTTCCAAATTTACAATTCATTTCGTCACTGTTATTGTGGTTATTTAATTACTGGCCAGGACTCCGGCTTGTGTTTAAACTTTAAAATTCTTTTACGTTCCAAATTTACAATTCATTTCGTCACTGTTATTGTGGTTATTTAATTTCTGGCCAGGACTCCGCGTTGTGTTTAAACTTTAAAATTCTTTTACGTTCCAAATTTACAATTCATTTCGTCACTGTTATTGTGGTTATTTAATTTCTGGCCAGGACTCCGCGTTGTGTTTAAACTTTAAAATTCTTTTACGTTCCAAATTTACAATTTATTTCGTCACTGTTATTTATTGTGGTTATTTAATTACTGGCCAGGACTCCGCGTTGTGTTTAAACTTTAAAATTCTTTTACGTTCCAAATTTACAATTCATTTCGTCACTGTTATTGTGGTTATTTAATTACTGGCCAGGACTCCGCGTTGTGTTTAAACTTTAAAATTCTTTTACGTTCCAAATTAACAATTCATTTCGTCACTGTTATTGTGGTTATTTAATTACTGGCCAGGACTCCGCGTTGTGTTTAAACTTTAAAATTCTTTTACGTTCCAAATTAACAATTCATTTCGTCACTGTTATTGTGGTTATTTAATTACTGGCCAGGACTCCGCGTTATGTTTAAACTTTAAAATTCTTTTACGTTCCAAATTTACAATCAATTTCGTCACCGTTATTGTGGTTATTTAATTACTGGCCAGGACTCCGGCTTGTGTTTAAACTTTAAAATTCTTTTACGTTCCAAATTTACAATTAATTTCGTCACTGTTATTGTGGTTATTTAATTACTGGCCAGGACTCCGCGTTGTGTTTAAACTTTAAAATTCTTTTACGTTCCAAATTTACAATTCATTTCGTCACTGTTATTGTGGTTATCTAATTTCTGGCCAGGACTCCGCGTTGTGTTTAAACTTTAAAATTCTTTTACGTTCCAAATTTACAATTCATTTCGTCACTGTTATTGTGGTTATTTAATTACTGGCCAGGACTCCGGCTTGTGTTTAAACTTTAAAATTCTTTTACGTTCCAAATTTACAATTCATTTCGTCACTGTTATTGTGGTTTTTTAATTTCTGGCCAGGACTCCGCGTTGTGTTTAAACTTTAAAATTCTTTTACGTTCCAAATTTACAATTCATTTCGTCACTGTTATTGTGGTTATTTAATTACTGGCCAGGACTCCGGCTTGTGTTTAAACTTTAAAATTCTTTTACGTTCCAAATTTACAATTCATTTCGTCACTGTTATTGTGGTTATTTAATCTCTGGCCAGGACTCCGCGTTGTGTTTAAACTTTAAAATTCTTTTACGTTCCAAATTTACAATTCATTTCGTCACTGTTATTGTGGTTATTTAATTACTGGCCAGGACTCCGCGTTGTGTTTTAACTTCAAAATTCTTTTACGTTCCTAATTTACAATTCATTTCGTCACTGTTATTGTGGTTATTTAATTACTGGCCAGGACTGCGTGTTGTGTTTAAACTTTAAAATTCTTTTACGTTCCAAATTTACAATTCATTTCGTCACTGTTATTGTGGTTATTTAATTACTGGCCAGGACTCCGGCTTGTGATTAAACTTCAAAATTCTTTTACGTTCCAAATTTACAATTCATTTCGTCACTGTTATTGTGGTTATTTAATTTCTGGCCAGGACTCCGCGTTGTGTTTAAGTTTTAAAATTCTTTTACGTTCCAAATTTACAATTCATTTTGTCACTGTTATTGTGGTTATTTAATTACTGGCCAGGACTCCGGCTTGTGTTTAAACTTTAAAATTCTTTTACGTTCCAAATTTACAATTCATTTCGTCACTGTTATTGTGGTTATTTAATTTCTGGCCAGGACTCCGCGTTGTGTTTAAACTTTAAAATTCTTTTACGTTCCAAATTTACAATTCATTTCGTCACTGTTATTGTGGTAATTTAATTTCTGGCCAGGACTCCGCGTTGTGTTTAAACTTTAAAATTCTTTTACGTTCCAAATTTACAATTCATTTCGTCACTGTTATTGTGGTTTTTTAATTTCTGGCCAGGACTCCGCGTTGTGTTTAAACTTTAAAATTCTTTTACGTTCCAAATTTACAATTCATTTCGTCACTGTTATTGTGGTTATTTAATCTCTGGCCAGGACTCCGCGTTGTGTTTAAACTTTAAAATTCTTTTACGTTCCAAATTTACAATTCATTTCGTCACTGTTATTGTGGTTATTTAATTACTGGCCAGGACTCCGCGTAATCCGCGTTGTGTTTAAACTTTAAAATTCTTTTACGTTCCAAATTTACAATTCATTTCGTCACTGTTATTGTGGTTATTTAATTACTGGCCAGGACTCCGCGTTGTGTTTAAACTTTAAAATTCTTTTACGTTCCAAATTTACAATTAATTTCGTCACTGTTATTGTGGTTATTTAATTACTGGCCAGGACTCCGCGTTGTGTTTAAACTTTAAAATTCTTTTACGTTCCAAATTTACAATTCATTTCGTCACTGTTATTGTGGTTATCTAATTTCTGGCCAGGACTCCGCGTTGTGTTTAAACTTTAAAATTCTTTTACGTTCCAAATTTACAATTCATTTCGTCACTGTTATTGTGGTTATTTAATTACTGGCCAGGACTCCGGCTTGTGTTTAAACTTTAAAATTCTTTTACGTTCCAAATTTACAATTCATTTCGTCACTGTTATTGTGGTTTTTTAATTTCTGGCCAGGACTCCGCGTTGTGTTTAAACTTTAAAATTCTTTTACGTTCCAAATTTACAATTCATTTCGTCACTGTTATTGTGGTTATTTAATCTCTGGCCAGGACTCCGCGTTGTGTTTAAACTTTAAAATTCTTTTACGTTCCAAATTTACAATTAATTTCGTCACTGTTATTGTGGTTATTTAATTACTGGCCAGGACTCCGCGTTGTGTTTAAACATTAAAATTCTTTTACGTTCCAAATTTACAATTCATTTCGTCACTGTTATTGTGGTTATTAAATTACTGGCCAGGACTCCGCGTTGTGTTTAAACTTTAAAATTCTTTTACGTTCCAAATTTACAATTCATTTCGTCACTGTTATTGTGGTTATTTAATCTCTGGCCAGGACTCCGGCTTGTGTTTAAACTTTAAAATTCTTTTACGTTCCAAATTTACAATTCATTTCGTCACTGTTATTGTGGTTTTTTAATTTCTGGCCAGGACTCCGCGTTGTGTTTAAACTTTAAAATTCTTTTACGTTCCAAATTTACAATTCATTTCGTCACTGTTATTGTGGTTATTTAATCTCTGGCCAGGACTCCGCGTTGTGTTTAAACTTTAAAATTCTTTTACGTTCCAAATTTTCAATTCATTTCGTCACTGTTATTGTGGTTATTTAATTACTGGCCAGGACTCCGCGTTGTGTTTAAACTTTAAAATTCTTTTACGTTCCAAATTTACAATTCATTTCGTCACTGTTATTGTGGTTATTAAATTACTGGCCAGGACTCCGCGTTGTGTTTAAACTTTAAAATTCTTTTACGTTCCAAATTTACAATTCATTTCGTCACTGTTATCGTGGTTATTTAATTACTGGCCAGGACTCCGCGTTGTGTTTAAACTTTAAAATTATTTTACGTTCCAAATTTACAATTCATTTCGTCACTGTTATTGTGGTTATTTAATTACTGGCCAGGACTCCGCGTTGTGTTTAAACTTTAAAATTCTTTTACGTTCCAAATTTACAATTCATTTCGTCACTGTTATTGTGGTTTTTTAATTTCTGGCCAGGACTCCGCGTTGTGTTTAAACTTTAAAATTCTTTTACGTTCCAAATTTACAATTCATTTCGTCACTGTTATTGTGGTTATTAAATTACTGGCCAGGACTCCGCGTTGTGTTTAAACTTTAAAATTCTTTTACGTTCCAAATTTACAATTCATTTCGTCACTGTTATTGTGGTTATTAAATTACTGGCCAGGACTCCGCGTTGTGTTTAAACTTTAAAATTCTTTTACGTTCCAAATTTTCAATTCATTTCGTCACTGTTATTGTGGTTATTTAATTACTGGCCAGGACTCCGCGTTGTGTTTAAACTTTAAAATTCTTTTACGTTCCAAATTTACAATTCATTTCGTCACTGTTATTGTGGTTATTAAATTACTGGCCAGGACTCCGCGTTGTGTTTAAACTTTAAAATTCTTTTACGTTCCAAATTTACAATTCATTTCGTCACTGTTATTGTGGTTATTAAATTACTGGCCAGGACTCCGCGTTGTGTTTAAACTTTAAAATTCTTTTACGTTCCAAATTTACAATTCATTTCGTCACTGTTATTGTGGTTATTTAATCTCTGGCCAGGACTCCGCGTTGTGTTTAAACTTTAAAATTCTTTTACGTTCCAAATTTACAATTAATTTCGTCACTGTTATTGTGGTTATTTAATTACTGGCCAGGACTCCGCGTTGTGTTTAAACTTTAAAATTCTTTTACGTTCCAAATTTACAATTCATTTCGTCACTGTTATTGTGGTTATCTAATTTCTGGCCAGGACTCCGCGTTGTGTTTAAACTTTAAAATTCTTTTACGTTCCAAATTTACAATTCATTTCGTCACTGTTATTGTGGTTATTTAATTACTGGCCAGGACTCCGCGTTGTGTTTAAACTTTAAAATTCTTTTACGTTCCAAATTTACAATTCATTTCGTCACTGTTATTGTGGTTATTTAATCTCTGGCCAGGACTCCGCGTTGTGTTTAAACTTTAAAATTCTTTTACGTTCCAAATTTTCAATTCATTTCGTCACTGTTATTGTGGTTATTTAATTACTGGCCAGGACTCCGCGTTGTGTTTAAACTTTAAAATTCTTTTACGTTCCAAATTTACAATTCATTTCGTCACTGTTATTGTGGTTATTAAATTACTGGCCAGGACTCCGCGTTGTGTTTAAACTTTAAAATTCTTTTACGTTCCAAATTTACAATTCATTTCGTCACTGTTATCGTGGTTATTTAATTACTGGCCAGGACTCCGCGTTGTGTTTAAACTTTAAAATTATTTTACGTTCCAAATTTACAATTCATTTCGTCACTGTTATTGTGGTTATTTAATTACTGGCCAGGACTCCGCGTTGTGTTTAAACTTTAAAATTCTTTTACGTTCCAAATTTACAATTCATTTCGTCACTGTTATTGTGGTTTTTTAATTTCTGGCCAGGACTCCGCGTTGTGTTTAAACTTTAAAATTCTTTTACGTTCCAAATTTACAATTCATTTCGTCACTGTTATTGTGGTTATTAAATTACTGGCCAGGACTCCGCGTTGTGTTTAAACTTTAAAATTCTTTTACGTTCCAAATTTACAATTCATTTCGTCACTGTTATTGTGGTTATTAAATTACTGGCCAGGACTCCGCGTTGTGTTTAAACTTTAAAATTCTTTTACGTTCCAAATTTTCAATTCATTTCGTCACTGTTATTGTGGTTATTTAATTACTGGCCAGGACTCCGCGTTGTGTTTAAACTTTAAAATTCTTTTACGTTCCAAATTTACAATTCATTTCGTCACTGTTATTGTGGTTATTAAATTACTGGCCAGGACTCCGCGTTGTGTTTAAACTTTAAAATTCTTTTACGTTCCAAATTTACAATTCATTTCGTCACTGTTATTGTGGTTATTAAATTACTGGCCAGGACTCCGCGTTGTGTTTAAACTTTAAAATTCTTTTACGTTCCAAATTTACAATTCATTTCGTCACTGTTATTGTGGTTATTTAATCTCTGGCCAGGACTCCGCGTTGTGTTTAAACTTTAAAATTCTTTTACGTTCCAAATTTACAATTAATTTCGTCACTGTTATTGTGGTTATTTAATTACTGGCCAGGACTCCGCGTTGTGTTTAAACTTTAAAATTCTTTTACGTTCCAAATTTACAATTCATTTCGTCACTGTTATTGTGGTTATCTAATTTCTGGCCAGGACTCCGCGTTGTGTTTAAACTTTAAAATTCTTTTACGTTCCAAATTTACAATTCATTTCGTCACTGTTATTGTGGTTATTTAATTACTGGCCAGGACTCCGGCTTGTGTTTAAACTTTAAAATTCTTTTACGTTCCAAATTTACAATTCATTTCGTCACTGTTATTGTGGTTATTTAATCTCTGGCCAGGACTCCGCGTTGTGTTTAAACTTTAAAATTCTTTTACGTTCCAAATTTTCAATTTATTTCGTCACTGTTATTGTGGTTATTAAATTACTGGCCAGGACTCCGCGTTGTGTTTAAACTTTAAAATTCTTTTACGTTCCAAATTTTCAATTCATTTCGTCACTGTTATTGTGGTTATTTAATTACTGGCCAGGACTCCGCGTTGTGTTTAAACTTTAAAATTCTTTTACGTTCCAAATTTACAATTCATTTCGTCACTGTTATTGTGGTTATTAAATTACTGGCCAGGACTCCGCGTTGTGTTTAAACTTTAAAATTCTTTTACGTTCCAAATTTACAATTCATTTCGTCACTGTTATTGTGGTTATTTAATTACTGGCCAGGACTCCGCGTTGTGTTTAAACTTTAAAATTCTTTTACGTTCCAAATTTACAATTAATTTCGTCACTGTTATTGTGGTTATTTAATTACTGGCCAGGACTCCGCGTTGTGTTTAAACTTTAAAATTCTTTTACGTTCCAAATTTACAATTCATTTCGTCACTGTTATTGTGGTTATCTAATTTCTGGCCAGGACTCCGCGTTGTGTTTAAACTTTAAAATTCTTTTACGTTCCAAATTTACAATTCATTTCGTCACTGTTATTGTGGTTATTTAATTACTGGCCAGGACTCCGGCTTGTGTTTAAACTTTAAAATTCTTTTACGTTCCAAATTTACAATTCATTTCGTCACTGTTATTGTGGTTTTTTAATTTCTGGCCAGGACTCCGCGTTGTGTTTAAACTTTAAAATTCTTTTACGTTCCAAATTTACAATTCATTTCGTCACTGTTATTGTGGTTATTTAATCTCTGGCCAGGACTCCGCGTTGTGTTTAAACTTTAAAATTCTTTTACGTTCCAAATTTACAATTAATTTCGTCACTGTTATTGTGGTTATTTAATTACTGGCCAGGACTCCGCGTTGTGTTTAAACTTTAAAATTCTTTTACGTTCCAAATTTACAATTCATTTCGTCACTGTTATTGTGGTTATTAAATTACTGGCCAGGACTCCGCGTTGTGTTTAAACTTTAAAATTCTTTTACGTTCCAAATTTACAATTCATTTCGTCACTGTTATTGTGGTTATTTAATCTCTGGCCAGGACTCCGGCTTGTGTTTAAACTTTAAAATTCTTTTACGTTCCAAATTTACAATTCATTTCGTCACTGTTATTGTGGTTTTTTAATTTCTGGCCAGGACTCCGCGTTGTGTTTAAACTTTAAAATTCTTTTACGTTCCAAATTTACAATTCATTTCGTCACTGTTATTGTGGTTATTTAATCTCTGGCCAGGACTCCGCGTTGTGTTTAAACTTTAAAATTCTTTTACGTTCCAAATTTTCAATTCATTTCGTCACTGTTATTGTGGTTATTTAATTACTGGCCAGGACTCCGCGTTGTGTTTAAACTTTAAAATTCTTTTACGTTCCAAATTTACAATTCATTTCGTCACTGTTATTGTGGTTATTTAATTACTGGCCAGGACTCCGCGTTGTGTTTAAACTTTAAAATTCTTTTACGTTCCAAATTTACAATTCATTTCGTCACTGTTATCGTGGTTATTTAATTACTGGCCAGGACTCCGCGTTGTGTTTAAACTTTAAAATTATTTTACGTTCCAAATTTACAATTCATTTCGTCACTGTTATTGTGGTTATTTAATTACTGGCCAGGACTCCGCGTTGTGTTTAAACTTTAAAATTCTTTTACGTTCCAAATTTACAATTCATTTCGTCACTGTTATTGTGGTTTTTTAATTTCTGGCCAGGACTCCGCGTTGTGTTTAAACTTTAAAATTCTTTTACGTTCCAAATTTACAATTCATTTCGTCACTGTTATTGTGGTTATTAAATTACTGGCCAGGACTCCGCGTTGTGTTTAAACTTTAAAATTCTTTTACGTTCCAAATTTACAATTCATTTCGTCACTGTTATTGTGGTTATTAAATTACTGGCCAGGACTCCGCGTTGTGTTTAAACTTTAAAATTCTTTTACGTTCCAAATTTTCAATTCATTTCGTCACTGTTATTGTGGTTATTTAATTACTGGCCAGGACTCCGCGTTGTGTTTAAACTTTAAAATTCTTTTACGTTCCAAATTTACAATTCATTTCGTCACTGTTATTGTGGTTATTAAATTACTGGCCAGGACTCCGCGTTGTGTTTAAACTTTAAAATTCTTTTACGTTCCAAATTTACAATTCATTTCGTCACTGTTATTGTGGTTATTAAATTACTGGCCAGGACTCCGCGTTGTGTTTAAACTTTAAAATTCTTTTACGTTCCAAATTTACAATTCATTTCGTCACTGTTATTGTGGTTATTTAATCTCTGGCCAGGACTCCGCGTTGTGTTTAAACTTTAAAATTCTTTTACGTTCCAAATTTACAATTAATTTCGTCACTGTTATTGTGGTTATTTAATTACTGGCCAGGACTCCGCGTTGTGTTTAAACTTTAAAATTCTTTTACGTTCCAAATTTACAATTCATTTCGTCACTGTTATTGTGGTTATCTAATTTCTGGCCAGGACTCCGCGTTGTGTTTAAACTTTAAAATTCTTTTACGTTCCAAATTTACAATTCATTTCGTCACTGTTATTGTGGTTATTTAATTACTGGCCAGGACTCCGGCTTGTGTTTAAACTTTAAAATTCTTTTACGTTCCAAATTTACAATTCATTTCGTCACTGTTATTGTGGTTATTTAATTTCTGGCCAGGACTCCGCGTTGTGTTTAAACTTTAAAATTCTTTTACGTTCCAAATTTACAATTCATTTCGTCACTGTTATTGTGGTTATTTAATCTCTGGCCAGGACTCCGCGTTGTGTTTAAACTTTAAAATTCTTTTACGTTCCAAATTTTCAATTCATTTCGTCACTGTTATTGTGGTTATTTAATTACTGGCCAGGACTCCGCGTTGTGTTTAAACTTTAAAATTCTTTTACGTTCCAAATTTACAATTCATTTCGTCACTGTTATTGTGGTTATTAAATTACTGGCCAGGACTCCGCGTTGTGTTTAAACTTTAAAATTCTTTTACGTTCCAAATTTACAATTCATTTCGTCACTGTTATTGTGGTTATTTAATCTCTGGCCAGGACTCCGCATTGTGTTTAAACTTTAAAATTCTTTTACGTTCCAAATTTTCAATTCATTTCGTCACTGTTATTGTGGTTATTTAATTACTGGCCAGGACTCCGGCTTGTGTTTAAACTTTAAAATTCTTTTACGTTCCAAATTTACAATTCATTTCGTCACTGTTATTGTGGTTATTTAATCTCTGGCCAGGACTCCGCGTTGTGTTTAAACTTTAAAATTCTTTTACGTTCCAAATTTTCAATTTATTTCGTCACTGTTATTGTGGTTATTAAATTACTGGCCAGGACTCCGCGTTGTGTTTAAACTTTAAAATTCTTTTACGTTCCAAATTTACAATTCATTTCGTCAATGTTATTGTGGTTATTAAATTACTGGCCAGGACTCCGCATTGTGTTTAAACTTTAAAATTCTTTTACGTTCCAAATTTACAATTCATTTCGTCACTGTTATCGTGGTTATTTAATTACTGGCCAGGACTCCGCGTTGTGTTTAAACTTTAAAATTATTTTACGTTCCAAATTTACAATTCATTTCGTCACTGTTATTGTGGTTATTTAATTACTGGCCAGGACTCCGCGTTGTGTTTAAACTTTAAAATTCTTTTACGTTCCAAATTTTCAATTCATTTCGTCACTGTTATTGTGGTTATTTAATTACTGGCCAGGACTCCGCGTTGTGTTTAAACTTTAAAATTCTTTTACGTTCCAAATTTACAATTCATTTCGTCACTGATATTGTGGTTATTAAATTACTGGCCAGGACTCCGCGTTGTGTTTAAACTTTAAAATTCTTTTTCGTTCCAAATTTACAATTCATTTCGTCACTGTTATTGTGGTTATTTAATTACTGGCCAGGACTCCGCGTAATCCGCGTTGTGTTTAAACTTTAAAATTCTTTTACGTTCCAAATTTACAATTCATTTCGTCACTGTTATTGTGGTTATTTAATTACTGGCCAGGACTCCGCGTAATCCGCGTTGTGTTTAAACTTTAAAATTCTTTTACGTTCCAAATTTACAATTCATTTCGTCACTGTTATTGTGGTTATTTAATTACTGGCCAGGACTCCGCGTAATCCGCGTTGTGTTTAAACTTTAAAATTCTTTTACGTTCCAAATTTACAATTCATTTCGTCACTGTTATTGTGGTTATTTAATTACTGGCCAGGACTCCGCGTTGTGTTTAAACTTTAAAATTCTTTTACGTTCCAAATTTACAATTCATTTCGTCACTGTTATTGTGGTTATTTAATTACTGGCCAGGACTCCGCGTTGTGTTTAAACTTTAAAATTCTTTTACGTTCCAAATTTACAATTCATTTCGTCACTGTTATTGTGGTTATTTAATTACTGGCCAGGACTCCGCGTTGTGTTTAAACTTTAAAATTCTTTTACGTTCCAAATTTACAATTCATTTCGTCACTGTTATTGTGGTTATTTAATTTCTGGCCAGGACTCCGCGTTGTGTTTAAACTTTAAAATTCTTTTACGTTCCAAATTTACAATTCATTTCGTCACTGTTATTGTGGTAGTTTAATTACTGGCCAGGACTCCGCGTTGTGTTTAAACTTTAAAATTTTATTATGTTCCAAATTTAAAATTCATTTCGTCACTGTTATTAAGGGCCCCAGAAATACCCATTTTGCTGGCAACTTATCGAGGAACCTTTCGCGTCCTTTCGAATAAATGATAAAAATATATGTAACATGTGTGTCTGACCTCTCCGCTCTCCCAGGCTATCTGCAAGCTGGCGAGCGCGGCGAGCGGCCACTCGGCGGCGGGGTAGTGCTCCCGCGCGAGCCGCGCCGCCGCCAGCGCGCGAGAGCCCCGCGCGCCCGCGCACGCGCAAGACCACAGCGCCGTCACCAGCCGCAGTCCGCCGCTGCACTCGGCGCGCGCGCTCAGGCACGACCGCGTCGCATCCTTACAACAATATATAACCATTATACAACCAATATATAACCGTTATACAACCAATATATTAAATAAGTACCAAATTATTAAGGTAAAGACAAACTGAGTCCAGGTTTGCATTGTGAGAGAGTTTGTGTGCACACTTGTCCCGCGTAGGTACACAACGTATACTGACGTCAAACTCGTATAGCATTTCTCCAGGTGCTGTAGTGTACAATGTTTACCAATTCTGAGAGTGAATTTGAGGATGATTATCTATGTTTGTTATTTTTAATAGCATATTTAACAAAAAAAAAGAGTTAAGTACAGTAGATATTTTTTTGTTCACATACATCAATGGGTCCGTGGCATTGTTTGCATGTATATTTTAAACTTTTTTTTATAATTACCAAAGGAATACAGGACATTTTTTTTTACTTAACTAGCCTTAAACACTATACATACTACATTTGTGAAGGCCTGAAGGGCACTTTGAGAACTTACTTAGCCTGAGGGGCAGAATTTTTCGGCCTGAGGGGCACACATACGATATATATAAAGGCCTGAAGGGCACAAAACCTTTTTTTTTATTTGTTAGCCTGAGGGGCACATACAAAATATTTTTAAGAAGAGGCCAGAAGAGCATTTTTGAATTTTTTTTTGTACACAAACAGACTTTTACCTAATTTCTAAATATCGTACACACCGAGAGCAGACCGGCTCCCGCAAGATAGTAGACAAGTAGATAGTGTAGATAGTAGTACAGAAGATATTGGGTTCATGAGACATCATTACATTCATAAAGAAACAGAAAGGTTTGGAGAATACCAGACATTATTATATTACATACTCGTATCAGCTCCTTATTTCTAATTAATTGCGGGAAAACCATTGCTCTACCCATTACCTTACTCTTTTGAAAATCTATTTCTCAATGTACATTTCCTCAGATCTGGAAGGCCGCCTATATTACACCAGTTTATAATAAAGGGAACTAAAACTGATTTTCAGAAATTATAGACCTATTTCCAAGCTATGCGTTATAGCGAAAGTGTTCGAAAGGGTCATCTATAGCCAGGTATACAGCGCATTAAAAAGCTCATTTCACCCATCTCAACATGGGGTTCCTAAAGGCCGCTCCACTGTTTCTAACTTGATTCTACAGAATGAATATCTGACTGAAGCGATGAGCAATCGCAGCCAAGTAGATGTAGTATATATCGACTATAGCAAAGCCTTCGACCGCATAGACCGTAGGATCCTTCTGTCTAAGCTTCGACTAATTGGCATCGCTGGTGATCTATATCGGTGGCTCTCATCCTATATAGAACGAAGAACTCAAGCTGTAGTGGTCAGTAATTATATTTCAGGCTGGGTTACCATTCCCAGTGGGGTTCCGCAGGGATCATTACTAGGACCTTTATTATTTACGATATTTTTTAACGATATTTCCACCTCCCTTCAAAGTTCCCGCTTACTTTGTTTTGCCGATGATATGAAGATATTTAGGGCTATTGAAACACTCGTTGATGTCGAGAGGCTTCAAGCGGACTTAATCCCGCTTGATAACTATTGTTTAGTGAATAAGTTTGACCTCAATCCTGCGAAATACTCAGTGGTTGCTTTTACTCGTAAGCTTTATATAATTCCATCTGTTTATACATTAAAATATTAAATAATTTAATTAGGATAACCTACACCACGATAAGGTTATAACGCAGCACTTTTGGTATACAATTCTTGTCGAAAATATGTCCTGTCGAAGCAATGACTTGTCTACGTATGTTTTTTCGAAGTAAGTGACTTGTAAAAGTATTGATATTGTCGAAATTCAGAGGCACACCCAGCAGTCTTATATATGTGCGACGACTAGCGAAGTGAGGATTGCAGATTAGTTATACTGATTTAGATTAGTATTTATAGATAATACCTCAGGACTTGTTTATGCTAACTGCCTTTGTACCACATTAAATAGTAAGAACGACAAAATACTGATCAGCGTATTGCAATTCGTGTATGAGAGTATTGAGCTTTAGTCTTAGTCAGGCATTTTTTACTTTTGATATATATTAATATACATTCTAAAAAATTGACTAAAAGTAAGTATATGTAGTGATTATATTTTTTATAATAGTTATTTCATTAGCTAAGTATATCACATGGATTTATAGTTCATGAATCGTTTTCTTTTAAAGTTATTTGTTTTGTATTTCGATCCAAGGTTTATTTTATTATGTTTATTATATACGAAATGGATGGTATATAATAAGTTTTTTTGTCTATATATATTTTACTTAGTGTTACTTTATGCCGTTTACAGATACAAAATAGCTTTCATAGATAATTTACTACAACTAAATTACCGCTATTTAAAATTACTTCTAATTTAATTGATTCTCCCGAGCTATTAAGCTTGGTACAATTTCAAACACCTACAGTATTGAAACGTTTCCCTCCACTTATATATGTTCCAATTGTAAACAGTAAGTACAGACAAAATCCATGTATATGTAGCGTAGTGTTATAGAGAAGCATTTACTTAGTGTCTCACCATCGCCTCGTTGAGCTGATGCATGTGCATGTACTGCAGCGCGAGGTAGTAGAACGCGAGATGGTCGTTGTCGTCCAGCTGCACGGAGCGAGTCAGGTGTCGCAGCGCCGTGTCGTTCGCGCTGTCTTTGTCTATGCGGGAGTTTGTTTTCTGTTAACAATTGTACATTATAACAAGCAAATAAGTTAACGTTAAAATGGTACGTAATGTTGCCGTAACATCTCTGAAATGTATCCAGAAAGTGAAATCTACCGGAGAATTATTCACAACTGTCCAGTGAGAAGCAAGCATTTAAATTTGGAAACTGGAAACTGAAAAAACAGTAAGTATGTAATATGCTTACTGGATAGTAGGTCATCCTCTTTACATCTGCTTAGAAAAAAAACATAGTACCAAACACAGATTAGAGTTTAGCATTATAACATGGTTATAGGAGGGAGGCTCCAAATATATATATATCTATCTCATAATTTATGAGATAGATATATTTTTGGTGCCATAATTATTTAGATATATTTTTTATAAACAGCCATTTTATAGTCTGTGACACTAACGCGACGCAGAAAAAGTTCCTATGCACTATGCGTTTTGTACTTAGTAATGTTGTAGGAGTATAGTGTGGAATTTTATATTTGTATTCAGTTTATAAATCATGTTCGATTAAAGCTTTCCATTCTAAAATTGCATTCCTCCAGATTTAAAAGCTGAAGTCGAATTAGCAAAAACTTTATTTCATTTTTGAGAATAGTATATTTCTTTACAAGTGGGGAAAGACTGTCATTGCAAAGAGTTCCGACAAATGTCTACCCGAGCCGAGGCGCAGCCGAAGGCGAGGGTTGACAGTCGGAACAAGTTGCAATGACGGTTCCGCACGTGTACTGAACGACTATTTTTAATACAGTTGCGAAAAAATTAAGCAATTTAATAAAATAATCTCGCAAAGAAAATTTCTGGAAAATGGCGCCGTAGAATATAAGCAGAGAATTTTTTTCGTCACCCATTCTGGTAGGCAAAGGGAACTATGCTCATACAGCCAAGTCTTCAGTATAATTTTTTTATAATGAGATGAAATGAAATGAAACTTAACCTACTCATTCAATCAAATCATTAAATCTGAATTGAACTAATTAGTAGCTTCTTTTTAGAAATATACGTATTTGCATGAATCATAAAATCTTCTGTTTTTTTATAGTAAAAACTTCATGGTTGTTTTTTTTTAATAGACATTATTTTGACAGTTGGGAAAGAGAACGCACGAGTTCGGGAAAGGTAAAAAAAAGCACGAGTATGTAATAACCCACATCCCGAACGCTATACGTCCCTGCAATACGCCACTTTTTGAGCAAATGTATTAAAAAAGCATTATACAAGCATCAACCAGTAAGAAAGCCATCCTGGCGTCGTATATAACCGGATCTCACCCTGCGGTTCGGTCCGGCTAACTAATAGTTGCTTACTGGATTCTGCAGTAATGTACTATAACATTAAAACGATTCGCGAAGACTTTCAATAAGTCACAGGGAAAACTCTAGGTGCGTTCGTTTAGCTTAGAGGGCATTGGTGGCGTTGTCATTGATGGCTCTTTTGTTTAAAGCGTTAGTTCAAAAACGTGAATTTTGCTACTTTCGCCACTTTTGCCCACACCGTACTCGAACGCTCAACTGATCGTGATAAGACCTAAAATCGCACGATTATGCTGTCAAATACATAGCTGTCAAAAAATGATCACGAACAACCATGCTCCGGACGTGGGTCAAAAATTACATTTTTGGTGGCAAAATTAACTCTTTTTCAGCCGAACGCTGAACAAAAAGTGGCACAAACGACATTTTCACCCACAGATTCCCAATTCGAACGCCCCTTGTGAGCGTTTTTAGCTTTAATTTTGCCAACAGGGGTCTACCGAACGCACTATCTAAAAATGTGCTAGTTAATTAGTGCCAAGACTGTTTCTTACACAGCCAGTTGTGTGTGGCAAGCTCAGCAGGGCTATTATTTGTCTCAGTTGCTAACAAATGCTGATTGAAATCTTGAAAAATGGCGGCTTTTTGTCAGTTTTCACAACTCCATTAAGCAAAAATGTTAGTAGATTGATGACTGGAGCTGACAAAACTAACAGAGCGCCGTAATTTTTTTCGATTTCAACCTAAATTTGTTAGAAACTGAGTGACATAATGGCCCTACAGATATGACCTCCCCAACTAACATGGTTACTGAGTGCCAACCTCCGAAGTTAGTGAACAACATTGTATAAAGCAATACTGTAAAGGACGGTATTTACAAGAACTTTTGTCAAACCCACACGTAGTGGCATGCTAGCCATGACAGCTCTATATTGTTACAATAATTCATATCTATTAAAAAATCTCTACTCAGACGAAGTCACGGGCAAAAACTAGCATAGAATATTTATTTGCATTTTAAACTGACAGTTAATTTTACACACTTGAAAGGAACAATGGGCCCTAAGACAAATTAGATCCACACAATACGAATGCACAAAGAGTTATGTAAAGGGCTATGCTCGGGGTTTCTCTACGTCATCGAATCAGAAATGAGGAGATCCGTAGAAGAACGAAAGTCACCGACATAGCCCAGAAGTTGAAGTGGCAGTGGGCAGGCCACATAGCACGCTGAACAGATGGCCGATGAGACCGGAAGGTTCTGGAATGGACACCACGGACCAGCAAGAGCAGCGTAGGTCGTCCACCGAGACGGTGGACAGACGACCCGATTAAGGTAGCAGAACGACGTTGGATGTAGGCCGCTTCCAACCGGTCCTTTCGTAAAATTATGGAGGACACCTATGTTCAGCAGTGGACATCCTACGGCTGAGATGATGATGATGAATACGAAAACTATGTGTGTCCGTGTACTGACCTGTGCCTTCATCTGGTATCCAAGCCCGACGAACATACAGCACCTGGCGAGCATTATCCCCTCGTTTTCTTCTTCTATTGCAAGCGCCGCTTCTGCCAGCTCTATTCCTTCTTCTATCTGTGGGGAATGGAATGCTTAGTTCGGAACTATTAATTCACGTCGTTTATTTAGGATACGTTTCGAAGCGCTCGCAGCGGAGCTTGACTTGGGGATCTCAACCGATCAACAAGTTAAGCAACGCTTGCTGCGGTCAGGAGTTGTTAGGTCGATAAGTTATCACACACTTTTTGGTGTTGAAGTCGGTTCTATTTTTTTATTATATTTTCACCCTTCTTAGTGTCGCTTGCTACTTACGGAACGCTTGCTGCGGTCAGGAGTTGGTAGGTCGATAAGTTTTACACACTTTTTGGTGTTGGAAGTCGGTTCTATTTTTTTATTATATTTTCACCTTTTTTTAGTGCCCCTTGCTACTTACGGAACGCTTGCTGCGGTCAGAAGTTGGTAGGTCGATAAGTCAAAGTCAAAGTCAAAGTCAAAATCATTTATTCAATTTAGGCATCAAAGACGCACTTATGAACGTCAATTTTCATTATAATGTACTTTAATGACTACCGCCGCGTTCCAAAATATATAGAGCCTACCGAGAAGAAGCGGCAAGAAACTCGGGGCCATTCTTTTTATACAGATGTTTTTACAATGTTTTTACTTAGGTACTACAAATATTAGCTCCAGTGTGTTGCCTTACAAAAGAGTACATAATAATGGTATCAGTAGGGCAAGACACGCTACACTTTGACATCTTAGTACACGAGTAGATAGATCCTGGAGTGATCAGTCCCAAGCTGTTTTATCCTCCAAGTAATCCGAAATTTTGTAATAACCTTTTTGACAGAGTTTAGTTTTAATAGTAATTTTAAACTTATTAATAGGCAAATCTCGGATAACATTGGGAACTTTATTATAGAATCGTATACATTGTCCCATAAAAGAATGACTTATTCTGTGGAGACGCGTTACATGTACGGATTGCTTGTGCTTATTTCGCGTGTTGATGGAATGAGCATCACTCCTTTTATCAAAACTGCTAATGTTTTTCTTTACATACATTAGATTTTCATAGATAAACTGAGAGACAACAGTTAGAATGTTTATTAATTATTTTTTTTATCCTTTTTTTGAGCATTTTTTCACAGAAGATTATCCCCTAATATTGAAATTGGATCAATTTGACTAAGTTATTACACACTTTTTGGTTTTGAAGTCGGTTCTATTTTTTTATTATATTTTCACCCTTTTTAGTGTCCCTTACTACTTACGGATCGATTGTCATTCACCGTCAATAAGGATATCAAGATAGGCGTAATATAATTCAGTTATAGGAATGTAAATAAAAAATTGCTTGACAGTATTCCATCAAAGGTCGTTGATCATCATGCGGCCAGACACAATAGAAATTGCATTGTTATAATATAACGACTCTTAAAGGGTTATTTGATGTAATTTAAATGGGACCACCTCTCGAGTATACCCTTTCCAATAATAAAAGAATTTTGAGATTCGGTCCACAAATGGGAGAGAAATAAGTGAACATGCATAAAAAAATAGATAGATAGATTATACTTTATTGTTACACACATAAGATTACAATATCAGAACGGCGGCCTTATCACTAAAAGCAAATTCTTCCAGGCTACCTTAGGATGGAATGTATAAAAAAAAATTATACCGATGGTCACGTTGTTAAAACATTTGCAAATATGGCAATAAAAAAAGGTAAATTTATTAATAGCATAAAAAGAGAAGACAAAAGAGATATGACAATACGTATTATAGTAATAATAAATAGTAATATTATAGTAATAATAATAAAAAAAATATATATATTATTACCATGATTGTAATCAATAAGTGTCATGTCATAATACAAAATGCATAATCAGTAAGTATAAATACGAAAATAAAAAAATATATACATATAATTATAAAACCATACACTTAAAATCACATAAAGGACAATGCAAATGTGCAGTGCAGTATTAAAATACATACAGACGAACATAGAATTACCTCCTTTTTTGAAGTCGGTTAAAACTGAAGGTATCATTATGTTTGCTTTAGCTAGGAACTTAAGGTCCTGGGCTGTATGTGTTGTGATGTATGTATTGTGTACTGTGTAATGATGTGCGTGTTTCGATTGTGCGTTGTGTTGATTGTGAGTTGAGTAAGTCTGTGTGTGATTTTTAACCACTGTCCCTCTCGCACTCGGTGAGTACGTCGGGAGGTCCGTCTCACTCACCCAGCCCATGTGGTAGCACGTGTTGGCCCCGACGAGCCGCAACGGCGCGTCTCGCGCGGCAAGCGGCACCGCTTGACGGAGCACTCCGTTAGCGCGCACGCCGGCCGTCCACGCAGATGTACCTGGGAACAATATAATAATAAACTATACAGCGTTTAATGAAAAGTGATAAGAAAAAAATTAAGAAGCTGACTGCCAACCTTCAGTAATGGAGAGACTTAAAGATGAAGAAGAACGAAAAAGTGTAAAACAACAAGATTTAAATCGCTTGTTTTTTGACGTGTTGACGTTTCATAATTAGATCAACGCCGGCTGCATCCACGAAATAGTATGACTCATTGTCACGTTACGTTATCACGTTACGCCTGAGCCAAGCGTGTTTTTTTAACTCATTGGCTTAGGGTTGCTTAACAACGACATCTATTGTCAAAGTCATGTAGCTTTAATGTTGCAATATTACACGCCTAACTATGTTAGTTAGAAATGCTAGTGATGCAGTTCGAATATTCCCAACAACTAGTTATATAAAGATGTGACATACCGGGTTTGACGGGTGCGTGGTGGAGCGCCGATGGCGCGGCGGCCGCGGTGGCGAGCGCGCGCTGCCGCCACACGTGTCGTGACCCGAACGAGAACTTCATTGCGCGTTCTAGTGACTGCAACACAACATACTGTCTATATAAGGTCATGGTTAATTAGTGCACATAATCGAATAAAAATAATAAATATTATTTATGAACCAATATTCATTACTCCGCAGCTAATAACCATTGCGCGACTGAACGCACGCCCCTACATCAGCGAATAGACAACAGTTTCTTCGCGAGAATTTTTTTTTATTCTTAAATTTACGCGACTTACTACCAAATTAGAATAGGTACAACGACGTATGAACCTACCTACTCGCGACTGTTTACGCAGCTGATGTATATGCCTAAACGATGGCGGGCCCGGGCGGGTCAACTTTGTACCTATTCTAAGCGGGTAGGTATGTCTCGCGCATTTACTGATTTAATGAAATTTAAATGGGACAATCAGAAGCACCAGCTTTCAAATAAAGAAAGAATCATCAAAATCGGTTCACCCAGTCGTAAGTTCTAAGCTAACACAATTTTAAAATAATACAGATCAACTTGAGAACCATCTTTTTTTTTTAAGTTGTGGGAAATATGCTTACCTCTAGCACTAGACAGAGTTGTCCCCAGCGCATGGCCGCGCACGCCAGCAGGTCGATGACCGCGACGGCGTTGGCGAGCGAGTGCGTGCGCGCCGCTTCAAACTCCACACTTTGGGACAGCACCGCGTCGCGCACCGCCATCGCCTCCCCCACCAACAGTAGCAGCACCACCTCCTCGTATTCGTTCCGGGGGACGAACTGGACAATTGAAAGAAACTCGTAAAGACCCACGACCTTACTTATAAATGCTGCTTAAATTTAAATAACGTCATTTAGTGCGGCGCAGATATGTTGCTGCGCGCGCTAAATAACGTCACCTAAAGTTAAGCAATGTTTATATGTAACCAAGACGGAACACAAACCTCAACAAAATAAGTTGTGAGATTAATTATGTGAAACAAGTTTCAAAAGATTACATGTTTACTTGATTGGGAACTTTCAGTGAGATTTAACGTAAAATAAAACTACGCCATTGCATTGTAGAACGAAGAAGAAGAAGCATCTTTTTTTTAACAAACTTTTTGGATGCGTTCACAAAATTAACAATATGGTACGTTCGCATTTTACTATTCCACAAAAACATGTATAATATTTTTGGTGCAAACCTACGCTAAGGCCCTTGGTGTGTCAAACAAAAACGCAAAAATATTGTGTACCTTAACCAGGATTCATTAACTGCTTTACACGTTCGCCAATCACGAATGCATTTATGAGAACAATTCTTTTGCCATTTTTTTATATGAGTCATAGCTATGTAGTAGTGCTCGCACACCAACTACTGAACTGACTTAGGGATAGTAGAAAAAGTAATAAATAAATAAAAACAAATGGACTTCTTCAAGGCCGAATATCTAGTGCTGCGGGCGTACATTTGACAAAGATCGTCTCTTCCATAAGATACCTTCTGTTTAATTGACGGCGGTTGGTAAATTATAAAACTCCTGATACTCCGAGTAAACATAATAATATATAACATTAAACAACTGAATTTAAAACATAATATAAGATAGAAAAAAATATGCCTCGGTCTTTTGAGCCGGATCATCCAGCCTAATATAAACTTAAATGTTGTTTACCCTCAATAGTTATGAGTTGAATACCTGGTTGATGGCTGCGTATTTCTTCGGTTTCCAGGGCCCTTCAGATATGTGTTCTTCTCTCCGCCGCGTCAACGTCCCTTGCGGAACCGGCGGCGCTACCAACTTCTCTGGCGCTTTGTATACCTGACAAGTAAGACAAGTTTCGGTTAGGACAAATAACTTAAGTTCATAAGCAAATTCATATAACTGGCACTGTGCCAACCGGGCTCACTCGTCGAGGGAAAGGTTATAACCCACTATTACCGTGAAGTATTCGGGATGGTGCACGAATGTAGGCAAAGTGTACAAAACAGTAACTCTAAGTTATGCTTGTGAATCGCCCTAGAAAGTTAGTAATTCATCCACCGCGACAGAGGACAGCGACCTCTATGCGACTGTAACTTCACTATGACTACTTAAATAAATGTAAGTTGTAATTTCATAACAAATTATCAATAAATGGTTTATCGGGTACCTGGGTAACCGAGCTTTCCTGGTTTTTTTTAATGGTAAATCATGTTTTTTGGAAATTATATTCAGATAAATTAAATAACATCGCCATGTATCGTCAAGTAGCTTTAGTGTTGCTGTGTCGGTAAAACAGTTTAGTCATTGTCTAAGCTGATCGCCCTAGTTACCATAATGACATTGTAGCACTTTTTCATTGCCTTAAAACACGGATATAATGATGTTTTTTTTTTGAAAATGAAACTTAGCTAGATCGATTTATCACCCCCGAAACCCCTAAACTAAATTTCATGAAAATCATTGGAGCCGTTTCTGAGATTACGAGATCAGTATATCACTTGATAAAAATATAAATATAACAATTCCATGCTAGGATAATCGTTAAAATTGTAAATAATCTCGTATAAGTATTCTACCAATCACTTAATTTTGTTACATACTTGTAAAAAGCGACAGAATCAATATAAATAACTAGTTTATCGAAGTGAAATGATTTCAAATATCAAATTTGTCTATCGGTAACTTCGGTACTTGCCCTGCAGAAAGTGGCCGAAAAAGTGTTTCGAAAAATGGTTCAAACGCATGCAACTTTGTAGAGGCTGGTGGAGTGTACTTTGAAAAGATTTAATAAAAAATACTTGCCTATGGAATTTTTATTTTTCGCAAAGCATTCTGAGTGTCCCACGTACATAATTCATCATCATTATCAGCCGGAAGACGTCAACTGCTGAAAATTTATGCCTTCCCCATAGAACGCCACCTGGACCTACTCGCTTCCTGCATCCAGCGATTCCCTGCAGTTTTGACGAGATCGTCGGTCCACCTAGCGGGGGGCCGGCCTACACATCGTCTTCCGATGCGTGGTCGCCACTCGAGAACCTTTCTTCCCCATCGATTACCGGTCCTGCGAGCGATGTGGCCTGCCCATAACTTACATAACATAATTAAATAACATAAATACCTGTCCAGTAACACCACGCATTAACACCTCTGCCAGTTGCCGCGCCAGTGTAAGTCGAAGCGCCTGTGTTGGGACCGATTCTACTGCTGACAGCATTTCCCGATACCTGATCATACAATAAACCGCTTACGAACTGTTTCAATAAAGAAGCTCTAATTGTCTTCATCGTAGACATCCACTGCTGAAGATATGCCTCATTGACTTTAGTTCGTCTACAGATCTCCTTCTTTCTGACTCGATCAAGTAGAGAAACTCCGAACATAGCCGTCTCTATAGCTCGTTGTGCGATTTTGAGCTTACTTATGAGCCCCATAGTTAGAAGCCACATTTCGGTGCCATTATGTCATCACTGGTAACACACACAAGACTTTTGTTTTGAGGCATATTGCAGCATAAGTTATATATAGTATATGAGCATATATTCTTATTTATACACTAGTGCGTGCGCTCCGCAGTCTCACCCGCGTGGTGATGGATGATGAATCAAAATATATAGCCAATGTTCATCAGGGATAATGTAGGATTCTATTGATAAAATATTTTTTAAATCCGGCCAGTAGTTTCGGAGCCTATTCAATTCAAACATACTAATCTTTCCTCTTTATAATATTAGTATAGGCAATACAGATAAGCTGCACCCTGCGGCGCCACCTGCGCTGAAAATTATTATTGTACAACAAACAAAATAGTATGTTTCATTACGACGACCTCGTTAGCTCAGATGTAGTGACTACACTGACCACACCTTCGAAGCGTACATCACAGGTTCGATAATATTTGTAATGACTTAGAAGAGAGTATTGGATGTTTTTCATGTGTTAATTGTGAGTTTCCATGCAGCACAAGAAATTTCATTGTGATAGTTTTTGTAGGAAATTACATGTTACTTTACATTATTCTAAGTAATTCTGCTGATTTATGTCCAAAATTTCAACCAAATCAGTTTGTGACTTTTGGGTGTGAAAAAGTAACAATCATTCGTAAAACGATAATGTGAAGTGCGAATCGAATACAATGATTTTTATACCATTCCCACTCTAAAAAGCTTATTTTATTCACTGAAAACAGTGAATGAAAAGGCCTTTTAATCACTATTTTGGTGTTTGAACTCACCAATATATTCGATCTCCATCTCAATGCTTTTACGCAAAAAAATACTCGATACAAACTCCTTGCGCCAAGAATACTTAATACATAACTTAACTTAATGCATGCAATCTCTTTGTGCAAATAACTCCTCGAGGTTTGATTGGTCGATATTTGCGACAAGGAGTTGCCATTACAGAAAAAATATAGAATAATAATAAGAAAATTACTCTTATGTTTGTTTATTGTTCCTAGTTTAATGTGCATTTTAATTAAATTGACCTTCCTTTTTTCGTCATTAAATGTCTATTTTCGCTTAAATTATTTCTTTTTCTCGTAGTCATGGTATAAAGTTTAGTATAACTCTTGAATAAAACGGATTTATATCGAGGGCCATGAATCACTCGCATCGCTCAGGATTCTAACACTTGAATAACTCGCTACGCTCGTGATTCAATCATCACGAATCACTCCCTGCGGTCGTAAATCAGTCGTTAGAATCCTTCAATTACTCGTGATTCATCTATGACCCTCGCTTTAAATCCGTCCTTTATTCACTAATTGCATAATATACTATTTTCATTGACTGGTAGAAAAAGAATGCCAAAAAATGGAACCGACTTCAATACTAAAATGTATGAAATAACTTGTTAAGTCAGTACCCTTTTAAGTGACCCTTGCTACTTACAGAATCAATTGTCATGCGCCGTCAATAACGACGTCATGAAGATAGGCGAAACACTTTTCAGTTATTGGAGAGTAACTCAAAAAACCACTTGACCGAATTTGATGAAATTTGAATGGGACGACCTCAGGAGAATACTTTACCAAACAGAATTAATATTTAAAATCGGACTACTCTTAAAAAATTATGCGTGATCATACATAAAAAAATACATGTCGCCTTGAGAATCTCCTCATTTTAGAAGTCGGTTGAAAACAGAAAGGTAAAGAAAATTAGACACTGCCGAACACGAAGTGTGTTCACACTCAGAAAGTATGTGAATCTTGTGTCTGTCTAACACAATAAAGTGAAGGTTTAAGGTGACGTTTCAATTTGTCAAGATGTCGTTTGTTCTACAGAAATTGTAGAATGGCTTTTTGGGTAATTATCAAACGGCAACCGGAGTCAAACTGCAGCTGCAGCGGGGTGGATTGTTGAACCTTGGGAAATAGTAGAATTGGCAATGGGGACTCACCTATCTATAGCGTTCTGTAGCCTCCCCGATCGTATGTGCATGATGGGAACCCTTTGCAATGCAGTTTCTAACGTGGGCCCGGCGCGGGCGCCCACCGCCGCTCTTTGTAAGTACAAAAGGGTGAGGTCCGACGCTAGCTCGAAGCTGCGTATCTGTAAAAAAAAATATTAAAATTGTAGCCTCAGTATCTAGAGTGCATCCTTTCCACTTCTGCAACACGAAAAGGGTACTTTTGGTTCGTAAAACTCCCAAAAATATCGCTTTTGTTGCGAGCGAGACGTAATGTGAAAAAAAATGCGAGCTCGCTTTTGGAATTGCATGGAGATGAAAAAAATTAATTAGGCGGTGGTGCGTTCATTGATGATTTTAACGTAGCCAGTTAACTCATAGGTACAAAATGTTGTATAAAAAAACGATATTAAAAAATTAAAAAAAAATATTTAGTGACACTTCCGCTGAAAAGAAAACAATGATTTTGGCCTATTTGCGGTCTAGCGCTCGACGAGTCAACATCTCCTGAGGATGCCTCGTGTAGAGGCGAAACACGTGTCGAATCGGTGTTGGTTTATTTGGGGTTTCTTGTGTTTTTTATTTTGTATTCTTCCTATTAGCATTTTATGCGGGAGGGAGGGTGGTGCACGCCCCCAAATAGGCCAAAATCATTGTTTTCTTTTCAGCGGAAGTGTCACTAAATATTTTTTTATATTTTTTAATATCGTTTTTTTGATAATGGATTTCCGCAAAGTAACGCCTGAATCAATAAATTATCAACATGTTGTATGTTATTTATTGATATGTAATAAAATAATGTATGTTTCACACGAGAGCATTTTTTGTTTATGTCTCGTGCCTTTAAATCATTCGCTTTGCTTAGTAGTCTACGTTAGAATTACTCGCTACGATGGTGATTTAATTATAGACTACTTAGCTTGTTCGTGATAAATTAGCAGAAGAAAAAACTAACTTTGCTCACTTGTTGAACAAATAACTATTGTTGCTTACAGCGAGTGAGCAAAAGTAAGTTTTTCTTTCATAAAAAAAGATTTTTTGAATCTTTGCTGCTGAAAATCAATCAGCAAAAGGCTTTGTTCACCCAGGAAACAATATTTTTAGATGTACCTATATATTAAAAAGGGAAGGCGTTATTAAGGATTTCTATACACTCCCTTCTCCAAAAGCTTTTTGTGGTTATGGTCTGCCTAGAAAAACGAAAGATTATAGGGTAGCAGCAAGTGGTTCCGCAAGCTCTTCGGTCCGACTTGCTATGGTTAAATAAGGCTGGCACGTCATCCTCATAAAATATTAGGAAATAATTCGCCTCGTCCTTTCAATATTACTCGGTCGTCAATTGTTTTATTCCAGGTCCAGAAAGTGCAACCTGCGTCAGCCCACTATCTCCGCAGACGACAGTTTGAACAGAAGTTCAATTAAAAACATCGCATGGTCGGAGCATATTCCTTTTGTCCTCGAAGGATTTATGTAAGTATAATTTTGTTTAAGTTTAATAGTTGTCTTAGATCTCGTTATTACTATAGTGTACTTTTTTGGTGATAGTGATAGCAATTGTGCAATACTAAACTTCTTCTAAAATCCTCTAACCGTTCTTATTTAATATTTTATATGGTAATTCTTATTTTAATACTAAACTAAAATTCTCTAACCTATTCTTCTTTTAAGTTCTTATTTTGTAATACTAGAATCTATAATCAGGTAACACTTAAAAACTAATGTAAAAAACTTTGAATGACAATTTTAAAGTATCATCATCATCATCATCATCAGCCTGTAGCAGTCCACTGCTGGACATAGGCCTCTCCAATTGCACGCCACTTAGGTTTATCTTGGGCTTCTAGCATCCAGTTTTTGCCAGCCGTCTTGCGCAGATCGTCACTCCACCGTGCCTCAGGACGTCCTACACTGCGTTTGCCAAGACGTGGTCTCCACTCTAGAACTCGTTTACCCCAACGGTTGACGGTTCTACGGCTAATATGGCCAGCCCACTGCCACTTCAGCTTGCTGATCCGGTGGGCTATGTCGATGACCTTGGTTCTCTGACGGATCACTTCATTTCTGATGCGATCCCTCAGAGAAACACCGAGCATAGCCCTTTCCATAGCCCTTTTCCATTTTAAGGTAAGATTATTCTATTCAGCTGTGGGTATTTTAAATCAGTTTAGAGACCACGAAATTACATGACGTATACTAAATACATACACTAAACTACCCACAATTGAAGAGAAATGGCAAATTCAACACTGCTGTGAATTCACATTCACAGCAGTGTTGAATTTGCGCTTCTCACGCTTGTGAACGACAAGAACTGGCATTCGCAAGCACTATACCATTTTAGACCTTAGCATGAACAGAACTACCATAATTTAATAAAAATAGATTTTACCTTGCTTGTTTAGTTTGGTGTCCTGAACAAGTGAATGACTACCAATTAATACCTGATTATTAGATTGATTAAGTAACCTTACCATTTCTGCTTCCCTCTCTGCCTGCTTGTACCGGCTCGTGGAGCTCGGCACGGCGTTCTGTTCCAGACAGAGTCCCTTTATCGCGTACGACTCCGCCACTATGCGGAGGCTTCGCCTGCAAACAATATCATATATATCGTCATAAGTGCTGGTCAAGTGGCGAAGTTTCACGAAAATCAGTCAATTAGACCGTCGCTTTGTATTTATTACTTATTAACTTATTTTATGACACATCATTGAGTATTTGCTTATGATTAAATATTTATATTTATCAATTACATTATTTGTAATGTAATTGATAAATTATGATTTTTTATAATATTTCAATATAATATAGTTGCATTTATTTATTACAATTGTGACGTAATGTGAAGTAATGACTTAGAATGTAATACCTCACATGTGATATGTTTGACTGCCAACTTTTAATGTTACCTAATTAAAAATAATTATGAATAAAAATATTTGCATGTCAGATTGATGAAATATGCTGGGACGAATTTATTAACACTAAGAGCTGAATTAAACCATATTTCTTGCAAATAAATTATCACTTATTATTGTAACTACATTATCGGGGTTGTCAAACAGGATATTTAAGGTAAACTAAATGATAGCATATTACAAGATGCGATGAGATCATACTCGTAAGTTCAGAGTAGCGATTGAGTCAGCATCGAAATAATAAAACTCGCCTGCTAACACATCGGCTATTGTTTGCATTATACACGCTCGACATACCTACACAACACTATTTTAAACTCTAAAGTTCGTATGTACATCATGTGGACAGTTTAGTAGTTTCAATCTTTTTACTGCTTTTAATTGAAACGAAACAACTTTTTATTTACTTAATATATAACGACCACTTGGCGGGATCTTGCAGCGTGTATTGAGAATGTACATCGGACATGCCCGAAACCTAGGTCGATAACGTCGGCTAATTACGTGAGTAAAGTCGTTTTTAAAATTCAATAAATATCTATACTAATATTATAAATAGGAAAGATTTGTATGTACGTATGTTTGTAACAAATTGGCTCAAAAAGTACTGGACCGATTTTTTTATTGCCGGAAAATAAAACATTACACTAACATTTAATCACTTAAACAATATTAAGAATAGTTTGATAATTAAATATAAAAAAAAATCTTTCACCATTGGAAAGCTAACTTGAGTAACACAAGATTCATCATCATCCATCACCGCGCGGGTGAAACCGCGCAGAGCAGCTAGTATTTAATAAAATACGTGAAACTCACGAGAATTTTCAAACTAAAATAACTTTTAGTTTATCATTTTAGTAAAACCTGAACTGAGGGATACACTGAATGAGTAAAAACAACATACAGTATCCAAGTCGTTGCATTCCCGGTGGGATCGGCAGATGCGCCTTAAATAACTCGCGCACTACGCGATCTCGAACAGTCCCGACTATACTAATAAATAATAACACTACTCTTAAGGGGATTGCATATCTAGTACTTTCCATACTAAAAGAAAAAACTCTTTTCTACCTCTTACCATTGTCCGATTTCAGTGATATTTTTTTCATGTAATCATCACATTGTGTACTATGCCCGTACGTTTTGATTTTTTAAGTTCTAAAAAAGAAAATATATAGTACTTTGAAATACTGAAAAAATCAAAATGTACGGGCATAGTAAACAATGTGATGATGTTCACGCGAAAGCGTGACGTCACCTCAAGGCGCGCACCCGCGCCCCCGCGTTCCCCCGCCGCTGTCCTGAAGCTGTCAGGCGACAAGCAAGCAGCAAAAGGAAGCGGAAATAGTCACCCTTTTATACTCGTAACTGACGGACGTGTACCGCTGCTTCCCGCGTAGCGACCGCATGGCACCGCCATTTTTATCAGCACGAGTCACCGCGAATGACTTTCGCCTCGAGTGACCTTCAGGGTGTGTTCGGTCCGGCCACACACCACTCCTAAATCAGCACGTGTGTACACACGCATTCAGCCCGCCGCGTAAACCAGTGCACAACCCAAAGGGACAATACAAACATTATAACCGGGCAACAGCTCCTTCAGCACGCCGTCGACAGCAAGACGCCTCCACCTAGGACTCAAGGTCACCAGCCATCATCAGACCCCAGAGCCTCTCGACACCCCCCACGTAAATCAGGTATTTACCATCAATTATCCTCTCCACTCCTACAATTGTATAGTTGGCAATTTACCCCCCCCCCCCCCCCCCCCCTATCTTCAAGCGTATAGTTGGCAGGAAACTGCGAAACTATATTTTCCTTCGAGCCGGATATTTAATTACCAATTGGTCCATCGAACCGAGATAATTAAAAGAACCGGCACCTTAATATCTCATTCGACCGAAATATGTTGTAAACAAACTATATTTTCCTTCGAAACGAGATAACGACCCAGTGAATATCCTTCACTTTCAGCTCTTATCAGCTCCTAATTAAAATTCCCTTTAATACAGTCCATTAAATCTCCCTAATATAAACTACATTTTATTGACTTAATATTACCCAAATTACGTCATACAAATCAATCAAATAAGCTATCAGCCCATATTAAGCTCAATTTAATTCCTTCATTCTATTGATTTAATTTAAATCCCTTCCGTCACACAAATCACCTAATTAACTCAGGTATTTGCTTATCAAACAAAACCCGACTAGCGATTAGAAGCTTCTAGAAAGGTGACGACATCGTATGACACTCGCGCGCCACAGAATAGACATTAGTACTGCAGGCGGCCGCAGTGCTTTGTTTTGACATTCCTGACTCATTCACGTTTGCTGCGTTTATTCACGATAGTTTAATAATTGTTTGCAAGAAAGTCAAATTACTTAAAAGCCACTAAGTACCTACCTACGCCAGGTACTTTGTTGATTTTAATTATAAAATTATACTAAGTACTGTTAAAAGATTTACTTGTGTTCGTGATTATCATGAAATAATTAATGTAAGTTAATTGTTTACATTTAAGAGATCAGCACAAAACGTCTTAGGGTCCCGTACAGAATTTACGTAAATAACATAACGAAATTTACGGAATATAATTAATTAAGTAATTAAACCATCAGCTCACATAAGGTTTGGTACACACGTTATTAATTTAGGCGTTATTTTAACCGACTTCCGAAAAAGGAGGTATGGAATTTCACCTACGATTAAATACTTTAATATTTTTATTTCCTTTTAATTTTGCTTGCGTCCTTGTGCCTGACTTCGCCTTCGACGATTAACGATGCCTTCTGAATCACAGGTAGCCAGATTTAGAGAGGAACAGATCGCTATTATTAAGCTTAATTTGGAAGCGTTATCATTGAAGTCTAGCAAACCAAGGCGCTATAGCCCAGAGTTCGCTGCCAGAGCCGCCGGCGTAAAATTGACCCGCGATAGATTTGACGCGGCGTATTATATAATATTAGACACCGTAGGCTTATCAGATTCCGAGGAGGAATTCTACAACGAGCAGTATGAAAGGACAATAGACGCCTACTACGAGATTCTCGTTGTAGAATTGGAACAAAAAACATGGTCATTAGCGCCCCCTCCGTCACCAGCTCAGCAGGTATCGAACCTGCAGCCTCAGTGCTATGCGTAGGATTCGAACCTGCACCTTCTCAGCTCCGCGCCTATACCAGCGCGCTTATCGCCATCAGCTCAGCAGGTATCGAACCTGCAGCCACAGTGCTATACGCAGGATTCGAACCTGCACCCTCTCAGCTCAGCGCCTATACCCGCGCGTTTTTCAACATCAGCTCAGCAGGTATCGAACCTGCAGCCTCTGTGCCATACGCAGGTTTCGAACCTGCACCCAATCAGCTCCGCGCCTATACCCGCGCGCTTCTCGTCATCTGCTCAGCAGGTATCGAACCTGCAGCCTCAGTGCTATGCGCAGGATTCGAACCTGCACCCTCTCAGCTCCGCGCCTATACCCGCGCGCTTCTCACTATCTGCTCAGCAGGTATCGAACCTGCAGCCTCAGTGCTATGCGCAGGATTCGAACCTGCAACCTCTCAGCTCCGCGCTTATACCCGCACGCTTCTCACCGTCAGCTCAGCAGGTATCGAACCTGCAGCGTCCGCACTATGCGCAGGTTTCGAACCTGCAACCACTCAGCTCAGCGACTATACCCGCGCGCTTCTCGCCCCCACTTCAGCAGGTTTCGAACCCGCAACCTCCGCGCTATGCGCAGGGTTCTAACCCAAGGCCTTTCAGCTCCGCGCCAAGACCCAAACAGGTATCGAACCCGCAACCTCCGCGCTATGGTGACAACCATTGCTACCCATGGAGTAATGTAAAGGGTCACAAGCCTCGGGTATGTACCCGATACTACGCATTACCAGTGCGCTTATTGCCGGTACAACAGCGCGAGGTACCACGGCGCCGTCCCTCACCTGATACGGGCCAGATTGTGTACTCCCGTCGTACTCCACCGCGCACTACCTCACGTTCTTCACCGCCGCCTAGGCAATGACTAGGACGGCACATCCAGCACATACCGACTCAGCCCACAAAGAATCAGCACACACACACAACACGACGACAAACTGTCGTCGCAAACACCTTAAGTCAGTTAGGTGCTGACATTCTGCACTCACCCTTATGCCAGAAATTCTGGACGTTATCAGCTCGCCGCGTAATGCGACATCGAGTATACAAATGTATACAATGTTTACGTTTCCGCGCCCAAACTAAGGCCCCGTACATGGCCGACTCACCCGCCGAACGCGTAAATGTTCAGCCCGTATTTAGCAAAGTCACGACGGACTTTACTGGACCATTTCTGATAAAATCCAGTACACTTAGAAACGCCAAGCTATTAAAAGGCTACTTTTGTGTTATAACATGCCTAGCCACGAAGGCGGTCCATCTCGACCCGGTATCTGAGTTATGCACGGAAGCGTTGCTTGCGGCATTACAGCGTTTTGTTTCTAGGCGCGGTGTACCGGCGTTAATTAGATATAATTGCGGTACAATTTATGTAGGCGCTAGAAATGAACTTAGGGAAATACGACTTTCTTGCAACCAACAATAACAATATCGCAACTACACTTTCAGCTCTTTTAACGCGCATTGCAGCCATGCTCAATGCACGCCCTCTCAGCCTACACTCTTTTGACCCCGCGGAATTAGAATTACTCACCGCGGGTCATGTTCTTTTAAACCGTCAGCTCAATGCCCTACCTGAGTATTCGGTAGGAGGACGAGCCATTTCTGCACGCATGACTTTCGCCGCGAGTGACCTTCAGGGTGTGTTCGGCCCGGCCACACACCACTCCTAAATCAGCACGTGTGTACACACGCATTCAGCCCGCCGCGTAAACCAGTGCACAACCCAAAGGGACGATACAAACATTATAACCGGGCAACAGCTCCTTCAGCACGCCGTCGACAGCAAGACGCCTCCACCTAGGACTCAAGGTCACCAGCCATCATCAGACCCCAGAGCCTCTCGACACCCCCCACGTAAATCAGGTATTTACCATCAATTATCCTCTCCACTCCTACAATTGTATAGTTGGCAATTTACCCCCCCCCCCCCCCCCCCCCCCCTATCTTCAAGCGTATAGTTGGCAGGAAACTGCGAAACTAGATGATTACATGAAAAAAATATCACTGAAATCGGACTTAAGAGGTAGAAAAGAGTTTTTTCTTTTATTATGAAAAGTAATAGCTATGCAATCCTCTTAAAAGGATTTTTTTTTGTTCAAATCTCAAATGACGATTTCTAAATACCTACAGCTTCAGTTCGTAACATCTACCTGCCATCCAGAGGTCCGTAACACAAACAATTTGCGAAAAAGTATTCGTATCGTTTGCGTCAACGCGTCACGCTTCGGCGTACAAACTATGAGTTATCTGTGTCACAGTGTGCCCTAGATACATGACAGTTTGTACTGTTTCACGTGACACGCTACGTTACACTTACGCAGTTATTCGTGCTAAGCACAGTGCACTGGTGTGGTACAGAAACTTTAGCTGCTAAAACGTTTTTAGTGTTGTTTGTTGTAGTTGTTTGGTTTAGTTACAAATCATATTTAAAACTTCTCTTTACTATTATTTGATTACAATTTTTTCTTACGCTTTCAAAATAACAAAACACATATTTTGTAAAATAATAGTATAATATAAGTAGTAATTCTTAAACTTACATCTCATATTATGCTAAATAGCTTATCATATAATTAGTACTAATCATTTTACTTACACTGGCAACTCCTTCTCAGATAAAGTACTCAACTCTGCCTGCTTGTAATGTTTCAACGCTTCGTCATAGGAGCCGCATGCATAGTTCAGCTTGCCCAACAACAGATATGCATCCAACGCCACTCCCGCCTTAGTTCCTGCTTCGTCTGTTGCAAGAGTAAGATACCCTCGAGCTTCTGAGAGCTCTCGCTGAGCTCGCTCAATGTTCTCCTTAATGGGAGGCCACTCATCGAGATGAGCCTCGAGTTTTCCTTCTCCAATGAGGAAGTGAGCGAGACTTTCTGGAAAATAAAATAATAGTGTGGTAAGGTTTTTTTGTTTTCTTTTAAGAAAGTTTTAGTAGTCACGACCATGCCAGCCCATTGTTGCATAATTATGGGGATTTTTCCAGTATTTTGGAGCACATGCCATAAAGCATTACAGCAATGTCTGATGAGGATACTGCTATCATCATCATCATTTTCATCATTATCAGCCGGAAGACGTCCACTGCTGAACATCCCCATACATACATACTGCTATTACTTCTCTGAAATAAACCCATAACCAAAAAATGTATAACCCCTTTCTCTTAGCTTATATCCAATGCGTTCACTGCGGACACATTCCACCAACAAGTGTTGCATGTACAGATCGCGCGGCGAGAGTTTGGCTTTGACCGTTATTGCGCAGAAGTCAAAAATTGGGTATCACAGGGTGGCTAGAGGGACGAAGGACTCTTGTCTCTCTCTGTCACATCGAAGACGAGGGACTCTTGTCTCTCTCTGTCACATGGCGCGACAGTACCCATGCGCAGTAATCCCCTCCACCCGAAGGTCAAAGCCAAACTCTCGCCGCGCGATCTGTACTTTGCCGCAGTTCTTGGAATCCTGTGACTTAGTTTTCTACATGAGATATTTGAGCTGATTGAGTGCAATGTGAAAAATTTTGAATGGCAATGAGCTGTTACGGGCCAAGCGTGACGCTTAACCTCAACATGGTGAGCAACTTACTCTTCTTGTAATCGATTTACATAAAAAAAATTTACAATGTTTTACACATTAAGTCCTACTCACAATTATCTGACTTGAATGCATTTGGCATTGAAATTTGATATACATAAGAATCATACAATAAATAAGAGAATACCTACAACTCCTTATAATACTCAAATTCCTAGAACACACATCTAAATCCCTAACGGATAAGTATTTAAAATTGTCTGAATCAATGTTTACCTATTATCATAAATATTCATTTTATGATGTCCTTTTTACTATGTCCTTTATACTTATGAATTACAAAAGGATCCAAGGAAAGGAAAAAGGAGGAGGAGGAAAAAAAGGATTACAAATGGACTAACAAGTCTTGTAAGGCTTGTTAAGACTTGTAAGACTTGTTAGTCCCCCACAAAGTGGTCCGTTTAAGCTTCGAAGAGGCACATAAATATACTTTAAAATACTAGACTGTCACATTACAAAGTTAATAGAGCAAAGAAGAACCAGCAAGAAACTCAAGGCCATTATTTAAACAATTTTAATTTTCAAATATGAGTGCAGGTAAAAAATTATTAAATTTTTTTAATCACCCAGTCTCACTAACACATAGGTTACATATGGTGAGTACAATACTGCCATTCAGTTTATTGAGACTATTATCACTGAAAAGTGTTGGAAAGGTAGGAAGTAAAATAATTTAAAATTTCAACTCTTAATTCAGTTGTATCTGTAGGTGCATCAAATTGCTGTGATGGCATTGTTAGCGTTTGCAAAATGTGCACTCGTGTAAAGTGTTTGAGAAGCAAAATGGCATAAATTTTCTAACTTTTCTTACCTCTAATCACACCGCAGTCTAAAATAGTACCTGCCTTATACCTGGGATGTAGGTTGAAATTTGATTGACATTTTGTAGCTTAACAAATGCTAAACAAACCAAGCTCATAACATGTGTATGCATAAAACTATAGCGGTAAACATTTAGAATCGTGGCGCCTGAATTCGGGGGGAGGGGGGGGGGGGTTCGGGTAGTGCCCCCCCGCAAACCCCACCCGCCGGAGACCATTAGTTTTCGAGTTATGTTTGTTTAAGTATTTTGAGGTTAAGTACTGCATTTCGATCTACTACCACCCCCGCGTCGGCTCTGCAATCCGACAAGACTGCTTGAAATCGGGGTGCTATGAGTCGGTTCTGTCACTGACTTCGACCTATTCTAACTAACTATAACTAACCTATAGGTATGTCACAGACAAGTGACTTTGCCAATTCATTAGATAGCTACTGATATACTATTGTGCACAAATTTGGAACAGAAGTAGTTTGATGAAGCGCTCGCCGGCCGCTGCCGCGGCACGCTCGCTACGCTCGCTCGGCTCGCGCCTGGTGGGTCACAGTTCAAACCTAACCTAACCTATAGGTTTGTCACAGACAAGTGACATTGCCAATTCATTAGGTAAGTACTAATATACTATTGTGCACACATTCCTACTAGTATGGGTCTGATAATTAAAATTGAAAAACAATTTGTTATTTTTAGAGGGTGCGATGCGTGCGGCACATTTTTTGGCGTTGCACCATGTTGTTTTCTTCAGCGAATTTTAGACACTGGTCAATGGTTCCCAATTCGCGCACAAATTTGGGTAGGCTCCACATTTGTACAACTTCCTCCGTGTACAAATGCCGGTCCGAAACGGGTCCGTCATCTACAAAGTCAGCCCTTGATGAAGGTCCAGGCACAGGAGACGCCATCGCGATGACTAATGAGCACGTCGAGCTGGTACCAGTTATCAAATCTTCCAAAGACAATCGCAGTGTCCAGTGAGCAAGCAGGTGTCGTACAGTAAAGCAGCAAAATCGGAGTCCAAAATCGTTGAGATATCAAAAGAAAGCGCAGAAAAACAGGAGAAAACATTCACGTACACTCGGAAGTAACGGAATGACGCGAGTATTCCGACAGTGACATTACGCTATCTTCAATGTTTGCGTTCCGTTTCAAGAACTTACATACAACGTACATGTCAAAAAAAGCTAAAAGTTACCTAGAAACGTTTAGTTTTACGCATTAATGTCATTTATGTCACCTGTCACTATCAAAATTACGGTGTTTTATTGAAACTTTAAAAAACTATTTAGACTATTTTGGCGTGTCTCCGGCAGCTAAAATGTTGTAAATACGCTTTATACAAACCCCTTCAACCCACCCACAGTTTTTGTTTCACCAAATTCAGCTCTTTAATCTGATTCCTTCCTCACCATTCCGATCCTGAATACTCATTCTGGCCTAGCATTGCATCCATATACTCTTCAAAACTTCAAACACAAACCAAAAAGTGTGGTAGTTCCTGCCTGTGTTGTGCAAGTAAAATGTGGAATGCTCTGCTGGCGTACATATTTCCTTGCAGCTATGACCCTCGGTCTTTCCAGCAGGGTGTGAATATGCATCTCTCAGGTCATCATAGGGGTGGTGAATAGCGCAGCTTACAGCTGCACTAATGGTCATCACTTCTTGATCGTATCATCACTTTCCATCAGGTGAGAGATGAGTCACTTTGATGAACCGTTATAAAAAATAAAAATAAATTACAACTATTTCACCCACAGTTTATCAATTGGAACAAGCTCATGTAGGATTTTAGCAATTTCAGCTTTATTTTTGCCAACTTGAGGTTATCCAAGCACAGGTTATATATGCCCTATCCCAGCTAACAAAAGATTTTATATTGTGTCTTGTTACTGATACATGTGAAGGCATATACTAATTGCAAAAACCTAACAAATCTCTATGACTTGCTCTCGAGGTTATTAATTACCACGTCTCTCTTTTACTAGATTTAAATTATTTTACAGGAAATATCAGCTTTAATGCCTGCTACTATTGTAGTCAGATACAGACTGTTAGTTAAGATCTTATCATATGATAACTACAGCTTTCAATTATACTAAGAGACTGATTAGTATAAAATCATGATAAAAAAAATTAAATCACTTCTGTAGACCATACTTTAGCCATAAGCCTATTAACTGCATGTGATAATGTATGTAATATTTAAAAACCTGTAATTATATAAAACCAAGGTCAGTGTTTACTGAAGGTACCTGAGAAGTTAACCGGTAAGTGTGTTTCCTTAATTTAATTTATTGGTGACCTTTGAAGTTTATGGTACCTATGTCCACATAGTTTTAGAATACTGCAAACTGCAGTTTTCTCTTTAGAGCTTAGACACCGATATATGCAAGCATATAGATATCGATAGTTAATTAAACATGATTCATGTTTACGACTATGTCATAACCTGGGATTTTAACAAAAAATTTGAATTGGGCATTTAAATTCAGGTTATTATGCGAATACGCACAGGTAAGAATTGTTCCAAGGCCATCACTTACCATGTTGTGGTGACCTTGCCTTCAGCTGGAGGGCTAGTTCCACTGCTTTCTTCCAATTGGACTCCTCCCGACTCTTTTCAATCTCGGTCTCGTAGCCTCGTACAGCATTCTTGTTCCTCGAGGTCATTTTACTGAACACAGGAACTCACACTTCGATGTCACAACATGGATTTTAATTTACAATTTACTCACATAACATAAAAATTGAATAAATCGCAAAAATCTCGATTTCAGCGAATGAAATTAGATTTGAAACCCCAATTAGAACTGACAGTGACAGCTGACAACAACGCTAATCTGACATTCCTAACCACAGATGTTGATCAGACAGAGCAGAGAGCTTGTAGCCATAGGGAGGCGCTGTGTCATATTCTGTGGTTATCAAATACCTATCTCGTTTAGTGGATTTTAGCCTACGAAGAAATAATAGTCAGGAACGGTAACTGCGTTAAAAAAATGACCCAACAAAAGTCGTGTTCAAGTAGGCGGGGCTTAAAAGTCGTGTTCAGTACGTCATCAGTCGGACATTTTTCTTGCAAGCGAGCACACTTCAAATCTTCGCGTCTATTTTCATTTTTATCATTGTGAACTACAGTTGTGGATCATCATGTCAGCATTCGTTGTGAAGTGGTGCAGAAACAATACACGATTAAAATGTCCAGGGATCACTTTTACTAGTAAAATTATATTTATTATTAAATTATAATTATTCAAAGATGTTCAAATACGTTAACAAATCGAGATGGTCAATACTATGCAAAATAAAGTCAGTAAATTATAATTAATTTAGGATGTATTTTTTCTTCAGGACTAAATATTGAAATGTATGTAATGTGCAATGGTTTTGCTTGTTATGTTTTATTCTCGCTTGCTTGCCGATTCAATGCGGCAATAGAAGTGCCTAGCTGCACTTAAGCTAGAAAAACAAGAGTATGACTGCCTGTGAAAACCAGCATAGTTATGCTACGTAAATTTTGACTGAAAACAATAAAATTATAGATAATAAAAAAATTATGGACCATGTTACACAAAACCTACCTACCAGTTGGTACAGTAAGTACCTACTGTTTTTTTTAAATTATGTTATATAAAATATCATATTTATCTTTTATGCTGATGATTTGTCCCGAAGAAACATCAACATCTTTAAGAGCCTTTATTCTGCGCAGCGCTGCGCGAGTTTAGGTATTTTACATTAGCGAGTTACTTACCTAAGGTAACTTAAAAAGGTATCGCGAAGACGATTTATACGATCCCAAACACGGTGTGTCTACTATTATTACTTACCTTACTTAGACCTAAGTGGCGTGCAATTGGAGAGGCCTATGTCCAGCAGTGGACTGCTACAGGCTGATGATGATGATGATGATGAGTTACTTACTAGCGCGCCCTGCGGCAGTGGCCTTACCGCTTGAGCAATATAGTGCGCTTTTTTTATCTACTTTGGTTTTTATGTCACAAATAGACGTAGGTCAAAAAGGTGAAATCACGCAGGACACTTTTTATTTTTAATATCGACATTAATTAACATAATATGATAATTATTAATCAAGTACATGTTATCTACAAGAGCATGGACTAGAAAAAAGTAAGATTTAACTCATGTACCTACCAAAAAGAGATGAGAATAGCAAATAAAACAACCATCAAGTAGTTCCTGATACCAGTTTCTGGATCCAGCATCAGGTCCTGGTCACCAGCTAGAAAAAAGGTATCGCGAAGACGATTTATACGATCCCAAACACGGTGTGTCTACTATTAACCATCACATAGTTCCTGCTACCAGTTTCCAGCTCCAGCATGGATTCTTGGATACCAAGTATAAGCATAAGAAATTTGGTTAATAGTAAAATACTAGCCTATCAAGGGTCGATGTCATTATAACAATGAAATTTCTATTGTGTCTGACCTTTGATGCACTAGATGTCATATAAAATTATTTGTTAGAATCCCACTTAGAAATGTTACCTCAATAAGTATCAGGATGTTTTGGTTGTGTAAGTGCGGGCGTCAGAGCGATACGTCCTCTGACCTCTCTCTAAGAGGCCTCAGCCACGTCTGACGATTCGTGACTGGTGCGACCGAGTTTATGATTGATTTTAAAAACGTGTATGTGTAGAAACCGCTCGGCAATAACAAAATAATAAACAATTTCTAAATGTAGTCTATGGAACTTGAACTTGTTAATCAAATAATGTTCTAGTACATCAGGTAAGAATAATTGACATAATATACTATATCAATCATTATTATGTGACCCTTGAAACACTCAACAAAAACGCGAATTGGCGCTTCCAAAGCGTTTACGCTCTAAAGAGATACTACAGACAATGAACAATAAACGATTGCCTACAGTTGGTATGTAATGTAGGTAACTATATAGCATTAAAAAAACAGTTCATTGTTTGGTCAAATTAAATCACGTTTAATTTTTCAAGCTAATGAAAATTCACCATCTGCAAATTTTAAAGTGGTTTAGCTGAGTTGCTAATTAATTTGTCAGTAATATCAACACAGTGCTTTTCTAAAGTAATTCTATATATTGATTGAATTTTCTAAATTGATAATGAAGGTATTCTGTGACCACTGAAAAACATCCAGCCGGCAAATAAAGACTTATTTTTTTTTGGTAAAATGTATAAGCCTAAAATGTTATATAATCTTTCTTTACTACATTGCGAAGAATCTCTTCTAATGTCTTCTAGACAAAAACCTAATAAATTTATCATAATTTGCGAGACATACGAGATTTACGATTGATTTATTATTAAGTTGGTCCAGTCCACTTGTTGCATAATATCGTCCACGCCGCTATGACTCTGCTGTCATTGTAGACGTTGCAGCACGCGTGTAAACCAATCCCTGTTATCCTTCTGAATTTAAACCAATCACCGGACATGTCTATTTGTAACCTCGGACGTAATTTGTATTTGGAATCATAAGTTGTTTTGATTTAAAGGGCCACTTTTTGTGTGGAATTTGTTCTGAATTATGCTTCCTGACAATTATTTCTTCGTAGATTTTAGCCTAAATAAAATAAGTAGGTACCTAGGTACAGCCATAATTTAGAGATTTTTAGTTAAGAGAATACTCGTACTTACAGAATCGACACAATCACTTTTTCCATTATTTTGTGAGTTCGAAAATTACAATTAGGCACTTGCATTTATTTTTGTAGGTACACCGTGGTGTCACCATTTTTCTTACAGTTGTATTTATTCTAGTTTGTGATTTCATATTGTTTTAACTACTAAATTTATTATTTTAAACAATATAACAATTATTGTAGAAAATCTCCTACGTGAAACACTTGTTATGAATATTGTTGCCGATTGTTGCCACGTTACTTTAGGCCAATGTTTTTAGCCCAGTTTTATCATATATGATTATTTATAATGTTTTACCTGAAAATAAAACAATTATAATAATGGGAAACCTTATTCTAGACCTATTAAAGTGATACAGCATCACCTCCGGACATGACGTCACGACCTCTTCTTTCCCCCTCTGGCACGGCTCCTCCACGAGATAGACTCGAGCTTGTCATAGCGGCGGGCGCTCTCGTCACTTTGAATCTCACTATAAGGTGGACAGATATGAGTCCACCAGGCAGGATTAAAAGTTTAGGTCTAGAATAAGGTTTGGCATATAATACTTGTTTTTTTTTAGGTATAAAGTTACATTATATGCTATACGAACCGTTATTCTATACCTATTAAAGTGAGATTTTAATGGCAAGCTCTAAATAGTTGCCAAAGAGTAAAATGATGCAAAAAATTTATAGATAAATATGTGAAAGTGAGCGACCCGAATCGCCGCCTCACCCACCTCTGGAGGACCGGGCAGATGGCCTCAACCGTCTACTGCCCAAGGACTGGTGGAGCCAGGGTCCTCTGTCCACCGCCGCAACAGGGCGACCAGCAGTAGAAACCTACACTATTCCTGAGTAACATAAGCTATATTTGATTTATTGTCATCACCCATCACCACTCGGGGGAAACCACGGAGAGCAAACGCGTCCTGGTTTCGTCACTATTGCATATTTCAAAATGAATAAGTATTTATTGTTAGATGTTCCATGGGTATTTCCTTCACACATATGTTGGTATTTGATAATGCAACATTTAAGAGATTTATATGAATGTAATTTAAGGGTTTTTACTTTATGATTAAACTAGCTGCTGCCCGCGACGTCGCCTGCGCAGGATTAGTACTTCGAGAAGCTTATCTTCTCCTAAGCCATATATCTATCTTTGTACCAAAAGTCATAAAATATTTAAATGGGTAATATACAATACAAGAGTAAATTTTAGTACTTAGTAAATCAATCAGTAAACACGAATAATAAAATAAATTACCTACGTTCATACAAAAATAAAATTGATCCACATGCAAAAAAACTGTCATTAAATTTTATCACCCATGACGGTCGCCGTGCACGTCTAGTCGAGCTGTCAAAATGATAGCGTGCTTTTGACTAAGCTTTCAGAAACTGACACAAACTTTGACAGAACTGTCATCATTACGATCTTACGTATAGGCGGAGATCTTGTTATTTTGTCTATGCTGTGCCCAAGAATATTACGCTTACACCTGCGTGGTGATGGATGATGATGATGATTAAAAGTATCATATGTGTTAATCCAGCGCATCATCTACCTCCATACCAAATTTCATCTAAATTGCCCCCGCCATTTAAACGTGAAAGAGTAACAAACATCCACACATCCATACATCCGTACATCCATACTCGCAAACTTTCGCATTTATAATATTAATTAAGTAGGATTAATGAACAAGGCCACCTATATAAAATTTTCAAAAAGTTAGGATAATGTAACCCAAGGTGTGGAAAAAATACCCAAAAAAATCCTTATATAGCGTACGCTGCGGAAACTATTGATACTGTAATGTTTTGAATATGTAGGTTGTTTTTACAAATTTACTGCCACCCTCATTTGTAACTTACGCTTCACACTGCTGTTATAATAACACCATTCTGCGATAGTCTGCCTTTCATTGTATTCCAGATACCATTTAATATTTGTCTGTGCTTTTGGCGATAGAGCAAAGTGACGTACTACAGGGGCCGCTTCCACTAACTAAAGGTGCGTTCGTTTAGCTTATGAGGGCATTGGTGGCGTTGTCATTGATGGCTCTTTTGTTAAAGCGTTCGTAAAGCTCAAAAACGTTATTTTTGCCACTTTTTCCACTTTTACTCACACCCTATTCGAACGCTCAACTGAGCATAAGACCTAGAATCGCATGATTATGCTGTCAAATATATAGCTGTCAAAAAACGATCACAAACAACCATGCTCCGGACGTGGGGCAAAAATATCCTCTTTTTTAGCTTTCCGAACGCTGAACAAAAAGAGGCATGAACGACGTTTTCACCCACAGATTCCCAATTCGAAAGCCCCTTGTGAGCGTTTTTAGCGTTATTTTCGCGAAAAACGATCAGAATTGATCTATTCGAACGCACTTTAAATTTCTTCCAACTGCAATCGAATCGTAGCTGATTTAAACACATAAGAATGTGAGATTATAGAATATAGGTAGAAATATAAAATTTAGAATAAGAATTCTGCTATTGAAAAACAGTGCAGCTGAAGTTACGTTTCTATTGACGCCAGCGATCCAATAACATTTTATATATTATGGTAACTCGATAGATCGATGACACGACGATAACTCATATTTGTGTTTAGGTAAAATTTAGCTATTATATAGTGGCGTTTACGAAATAGTAGAATTACTTTTTGTGTAGTTATCGATCGGCAACCAGAGTCAAACTGCAGTTGCAGCGGGGTGGATTGTTGAAAGTTGTGAAAAAGTAGAATTGTCCCCAGTTTTATAGAAGACGTCGATATCAACAAAGTAAAATACCTAGCAATATCTACCGAGTAAATACCCGGATACACTTTGCTGAGTATACATATGCTTCATTCATTGGATTATGGCGCATACAAAACAACTCTTGGCTGAAGGACGCAGAGATTTATTTATTTATTTTGTAGTGGTATTTATTTTAATGAGCTCCCGATATTTCGACACTGTTGTGTGATGATCCATAATCGCGGGACGACGGGAGAATGCAGGTGGGTGGATGAAATAACATTAAGATCAGACATCTGTCTACCCTCTTTCTCAGTATTTTGCTACGCGCACTGTTGATCGTAATTCACGACAGAACACGCTCACTGTATCACCACGTTTTCCGAGTCAATATTAGGCCGTTTATTGTCCTTTATTAAGTTTAACATGGGGTTCCAAGTGTTTGACAATGTAAAACCATCTTCACGATTGAAATTACTGTGTTTAGTGATTTCAATCGCTTCTTTGACCAACCTTGGAATGTAATGGCGCTCTATCGATAGGATACGCGGCTTATAAAACTCAATCCAATGGTTCGGGCCAGAGAAATCCACCGTGAAAGTTTAAAAAAGTGCTTAGCCAATATTATTGCCCCAAAGTGGTTCTTGTGAAATTCGTGTATTACTAGAAGTTTCTCCCTGCGCTCTATGAACCCTGGTTAATACAGAGGTCATGGTGCGCACTTTGGATTTTGCTCCATCGCCAATGCGCTACGTTGTCTCGCAGGTCTCTGGCAGCTTTTGCCTTGGAGTTTGAACACCGTCATGGCCCTAGATAGGTAGTTGGATTTTGGATTAGTCCCTGGTAATACCTCATAAGTGTACCTTTTTATCTACATTATAAATGGCTGTTCCGTGTACGGTTGGATGTAATCTCCGACCATCCATCCATGTTCCATGTTTGTGTGATCTAAGGTTGTGATCTAGCCGGCATGCGGCAGCCGCGTGACACTAACGACCTCGATAACGTGTTCAAGGCACGGCATTGTTAAGAACGATTGAAAACTTCATAGTTATACTCTCTAGTCATGTGTTATGTAAAAGCATGGTTATTTCCGAAAGTAAGGAGGTAAGCCTACATATTTTTATAATTCGTGCTTGCAGTCAGAGATAACTTCCTACCTATATTCTTATAAGTTTTAAGAACACAACAGAAATAACCCCCTTCGAATCTTCGAATATCGTTTCGTATGTTCTTAGGGTCGCTCACCCGTATTGAATTCAGTTTCCTGCTGATCATGAGGCTTGCAACAGTGCTGAAATATTGGGAACTCAGACAAAAAGTTATTACTTTTTTTGTCTGAGTTCCCAATAGGTACGGTAAATATTCAGTTTTTAGTGTTGACTCATATATGTTCTGAAAATAATTGGTTATAACTTACTTATTTTGGGCATATCCATAGAGGTGGGATTTTTAATGAGTCACGTGTGAGGGCATTATATAATATACTCGTATAGATTAAATAAATCTGATGATTAGCTAATCGGGTAGAATCCGTTGTAGGCTTCATGAACAGACAGAGGGAGAAGACAGCTTCATGATATCTGCATCGACTCTTAAACCACTATAATAAATCTGCCGCCAAACTGTCCAGCAGTGTGGCAGAAAGTAGCTAATGGATTTGTAATGTAATGCCTTGTATAAATAAATAAATAAAAAGTGAAAGGGTTCGCTAAGCTAAGGTTAGCTAAGTTAAGCTAAGTTCACCTTGAGCTTAAGCACAATTAAGGTTGCAAATAAATAAATGTATATATTTCAAACGGCACGTTTCCTCAAGCTGTAAAAACTACAATCATCAAGATGACAATGCTACATCATCTTCTCACGCGAGAGTAATATAAACCTTTGTGCAATTATAGCTAAATGAGGCATTGGAAGCATCAATACGGTGAGGATAAGCAGTGGGTGGCGACGTCTCGGCTGATCCGTGGATTATCACCGGGTGACACGGTGTGAGGCGGAGTCAGGTGGCGTAAGGCGACGACAAGGTCACGGACTCTTCGCCCGCCACGGCTTATTTTCCCAGTAGGTAGATATTGTAGTCTATACGGCCGATTAGCCTTGTGTGTCAAGGTGCACAAAGTTGGCGTTATGAGACGGTCCCAATAAAACTGGTAGTAAAACTTTCACAAATGCGCTTCTCCCCATCACTCACTTCCAGTTTTAACCAGTGGTATATTAATTCAAGATTTAGCAAAGCCTATCGAAAAAGATACAATGTTCTTTTTCTTTTCTCATTTCTTCAAACATTTTTGATTTTATTCGTTTTATGGTGCTGATTAGTTGGCGAGGAAGATTAGATTATTATCTCTGTGGCTATTTTAGGGTGCTATCAGACAGAGAGCGGTCAATGCGTTCGCGAGTTCATGTTCAGTTTTGCATACGTTGTGTTGACTTACATTACATAGATAACATAAGATGAACATGGATAAGACGAAAATCATGTCCAATGTCCATGTTCCACCTATACCGGTAATTGTTGGAAACGATACACTCGAAGTTGTAAACGAGTACGTCTACCTGGACAGACTGTCCAATTAGGTAGATCCAACTTCAACAAGGAGGTCGCACGAAGAATCCAGCTCGGATGGGCAATGTTCGATCCATCTTTTTCGTACCCAATACCTCAGAGCCTGAAAATCAAAGTTTTCAACCAGTTTGTGTTGTCAGTGATGACTTATGGCACTGAGACGTGATCCCTTACTGTGGGCCTTACGTTGAGCGGCTTTAAGCTTATTATTAACAAGCTCAAAAGCCAATGGAGCAATGGAGAGCGCTATGCTTGGGGTATCACTGCGTGATAAGATCCGAAATGAGGAGATCCGTAGGAGAACTAAGGTCACAGCAAAATAAGCAAGTTGAAGTGGCAATGGGCACATCGCTCGCAGAACTGATATTAACCGATAGGCAAGAAAGGGGGTTGGCTATAGCCGTCCGGTACCTGATTTTGATGAAGGTGCGAGTTTAGGGGTATCATTGGGGTCCACCTGAAGCCCTTCCAGCAATTTTTTTTTGCCGGAAACGTAGTTTAAATTAATTATGATTAAATTAAAATTTGATAAAAAAAAGTGAAATGGAACGCAATGTTGAGAAAATGGTACAATATTAAGTTGTCAAATTAAGTTGTCAAACTGAGTTAAACGAAACGTATCGTTATCGTTAAACGTAAGAAAAAAAAAAGGCGCCATTTTGTCTTACTGACAGATGGACTGTCATCCATTCATTCCGTTTCTCTCGTAGTTTCGTGAATGTGTGCTCTCTTGTTTTTCGATTTTTATTACGACTTTGGCTTTTTCCCTGGACTTCCTTCGATTGCGCGACGACTTGAAACTTGGCTTGCTTACCGGATTTGTTTGGATTGCTCTACGACTTGAACTTGGCTTGAAAACTGGACTGCACTTGGCTGTAATGGAGTATTACAGTACAATACCTGAAGCGGACGCGGTTTCGGCTCCTGATCTGCCCGTCGAACCTGTTGCCGGACCTTCTTCGGCTCCTGATCTGCCTGTCGAGCCTGTAGCCGGACCTTCTTCGGCTCCTGATCTGCCCGTTGAACCTGTCGCCGGACCTTCTTCGAGTAATGACGACGACGACAACGAGCTTATAACCAAACGAAAACTTTGCGTCACTGAAGTGATTGATCATTGGAATTTAACTGACGTTGTGCGAAAATTGGGCACTAAAGACCAATGCATCAAATATAGTGAAGACCAAGGTCTCATACCAACTGAGAAACGGTGTCGAACCCACAGGACATCCATGAAAGTGTCATACTCATGCGGATGCACAAGTTTTGGTACATTTGTGTGCTCAAAAAGATCATGCAAATCTAAATCGGGCAGCGGTGCCAAGATCTCTCGCAGAATTGGCACATTTTTCGAAAATATTGCTATCGACATAATGCATGTTTACTATCTTATATATGCATACTCACAAGGATGGACCTACGACCAAACAATTCACGAAGACCCTTATAAAAAAGAAAGGAAGCAATGTTTAAGCCCAAATACTATAGCCGATTGGTTTAATTACTGCAGAGAAGTAGTTGTGATATTTTATTTGGAAAAACAAAATCTTTACAGCGGTAAAATTGGAGGCTGTGGGAAAATAGTGCAAATAGACGAAAGTAAATTTGGAAAAAGGAAATATAACAAAGGACGTCACATTGAAGGCCACTGGGTGCTGGGATTAATAGAAGATGGGTCTGAAGACTTAAGATTGGAAGTATGCCCGGACAATAAAAGAGATGCTGATACTCTCATACCTTTAATTCAAAAGCATGTTTTACCTGGAACAACAATCCACACCGATTGTTGGCGGGCATACGATTGTCTGTCTGAATATGGATACATACACAAAAAAGTGAATCATTCAGACCCAGAGAACCCATTTGTGGGTAAAGATGGAATCCACACCCAAAGAATAGAATCCCAGTGGCGAGCAGTGAAGAGGTTTTTCAAAAAACAAAATTATAACAACCCAGAAAACTTTAGTGATATAATTGTTGAATATTTGTGGCGAAGAGACGTGTATAAATATAAAAGAGACTCTTTTGTACATTTAATGAAAGCAATTAAACATGTTTATGAAATAAACAAGTAATGTATTAAAATGTTTGTTTAATTGTGTCTCTCCTAGCCCTTTAACATTAAGTTTTTCTCATCTATCAACATAACTCTGAGACGGACTGGATATGTTATTGTTGTTATATAATACAATGTTAAGTGAACCGCCTTGATAGATTAGGTGTGAAACAAAAAATAGGTTAGGTTAGGTTAGAACATGACAAACAACGCACGAGCCGAGCGAGCGAAGCGAGCGTGCCGCGGCAGCGGCCGGCGAAGTGCCAGAAGCGAACCGCCTTAATAAGTTAGGTGTGAAACAAAAAATAGGTTAGGTTAGGTTAGAACATGACAAACAACGCACGAGCCGAGCGAGCGAAGCGAGCGTGCCGCGGCAGCGGCCGGCGAAGTGCCAGAAGCGAACCGCCTTAATAGATTAGGTGTGAAACAAAAAATAGGTAAAAAATACTGATATAGCCGAAAGTGAGGTTAAGTACTAAAAAAATTATTACTCAAAAACTAAAGGCCTCCGGCGGGGGGGGGGGGGGGGGGGGGATGCAGGGGGGGCTTCACCCCCCCCCCCTCCGCCCCCTCCCCCCTCCCCGCGGGTACCGGGCGACTATAGTTTAACCCATCATCATCATATACCCACAGTCTTCCCACAGTTGACCGACGCGGTCTGAACGTCTCCTGTTTGGTTATATCTATGTAACGTAATACAACACCACACACCCTGAGGGTGCTATCAGACAGAAATATTAATAAGTTGTTGTCTTATGGGCCTGTAATTTCGCCAGCACCCATACCTTCAAACACAGTATTGCGAACTGCTTCACGATAGAAAAAGGTATGGAGAATTGAAGACTCTACTTTCTATTGCAAGACATTTTTTATTACTTACTAGCTGCGATCCGCAGATCCACCCGCGCGGTGATGGATGATAATAACGAATCAAATATAGCGTATGTTACTCAGGCATAATATAGCTTTCTACTGGTGAAAGTATTTTTTTGAACCGGTTACTTTAGAAACGGGATATTTACCATGTCTTGTATTTACTGTGAGCTCTCGATAATTCGGCACAGTTGCATGCGCCATGTGCACGAGCAAACTGAGCATCGAGTATCGAGAGCTCACAATAAATACAATCATGGTAAATATCCCATTTTAAAGTTAATTCTTGCATTAGTGACCATGTCAGTTTAATAACTTATATCGGTTTAGTTTCGGTAAGTAGTGTTTGCGTTTATCTGTTACAAACAAACTATCAAATTTTTCCTCTTTATTATTAAAGTATATTTTACACCAAGGTACATACGAATAATGTGGCATTGTTTTGTAACAGCGTTAATGTGGCATACAAGTTTGGTTAAGCGTCAATTCCTTATTTTTAATTATAATAAACATTTAATATTATGCTTTGTATTGCTTAAAGATCTATGACCTATAATTATATAATTTTCGCATTCATTACATACTAGTTGTTGATAAACCCTCAAATTAACACAGGTATATAATAATATCGCAGCGCCCACGCATCTTGTCAGCTGTTTTAGTTCACTATCAGTCTGAAGAGATGGCGTTAGCAGTATCGCAAAGATAGAAAATCGCTCTAATAACCGAGGCACTAATTGGCCAGAGGGTTAGCCTTTTGACGTATGACATCAGATGGAGGGTGGTTTGAAATTCTTTACATCCACCTCGAATATTATTATAATACGCATGAGATTGGAAGATTCACGCAAGACAAGTGCCACGGCTCGTTAATATTTTCGCTATTTATACTGTAAATTCTCCTGAAATAACTTTAAGTATATCGGATAACATATACCTACGGGCAGTGTACAATATAGTGTAGCAATCATAAAGAGAGCGGCGGCACAAATTATATTTCTACGGATTTAATAATGGTGTCGCCGGCCGGCCACCACCACAGGCAGAGCACTCCGAAGAAACGCAAATATGCTGTAAATCCCGTGTTGAAGGATTTGTGGGTGAACATGGATGGTCTACAGGTACGTGGGCATATTTTTCACTGCAGTGTTGATATATCTGAGTTTTAGGGGGTTTATCAAATGGCACGGTCAGCCATACTTTTTTAGGTATTGATCTCTTTTTAAAATAATCGTATGCAAGTACACATACACAAGGTGTAGGTTATTTACAAGCCTCACCAACGTTTTTACACGGAAAAGTAATTATTGTGACATAACTGTAATAATAAGACATAATGGTATCGTAGACTTTATTGTAGATATTAATGTTTTCTATAAAGCTGCATATCACTTTGCTCTTTTGTCAATAAATTCACCAACGTACGCGATTTATGGATGTTTTTTATATTTTTCCACGCCTTGGGTTGCATTATAGAAGTTTTCATACGGATCCCTAACTTTTTTGTAAATATTATATAGCCTAAGTTACTCAGTGATAATGTAACTTTCTAACGACAAAATAAATTTTGAAATCGGTCTGTGTATGTAATGTTTTAAGTTTATTCGTTACATACAAATCGTATCTCTTATTAAATTATTATACTTAGTACCTATAGAAGTAAAACTCATTGAAACTGAGCACTTAGTTAGAATAAATTTACGAGTACATCTTACTTTCTTCCTCTCTAATGACAATGCAAGTAGTATCACACTATCACAATAACTTTAACAAGGCGAAAGTTTATGAGTTTGTATGTTTCTTACTACTTCACGCTCAAACGGCAGGATCAAAAATGATGAAATTTGGTATGTAGTTGGATGAAGCGCTAGATTAACAATAGGATAATTTCCATTATCACCATCCATCACCACACGGGTGTAATCTCGGAGTGCAATTATTCGACCGAGCGAGCGAAGCGTCTCTGCTTTAACTGGCCAAATTGACTTTCATCTGTTCATATGTTTGTTGTACGTACGTCCTCCTGTACAGGTCGCATTTTTCAACCACTCTTAACGAAACTTGGTTCTTTTTCGTCGGCGTTTAGTTTAATTTTAATTTTAAAAAAGAGGGGAAGTTTGCTACGGCGCTATTTACAGACTAAATTTTAAATGACGCTTACCATTACCGTCATTAATATATTAGTGAAAACAAACCAACCTAAATCGGACAAGCCGTTTCTGAGATGAGCGAGCACCAAACGCACAGACAAACAGACAAACATTATACTCGTAACAATCATTTATTTTTCATTCTATTTACGTTTATAATATTTTTTCTCGTATAAGTATCTGCTCGTAGTTATACATCCCCCTCGCCCTTCCGTGCTCGACTAGAGGGCTTGCTCAGCAGTAGCTGCAGTATCATGTAGCACTTACATGTAATGCTGACCAAGACTTCTTGTTGTCCTGCGGTAGGTTAAGTTAGCTGTTAAGATTTCTTTTGTTCATTTTATTAATCATTATTAAATCAGCCTCCGAATCGGCAACACCTAGTTCTTAATTTTAGTTTTTAAAAAGGGGTTTTCCTTAGCCCAAGTTTTGACTATCTTTTATGTACAGACAGCGATCCGTTACATTTTTATTATAATACTAGAGACTGCCTGCGACTTCGTTCGCGTATTAGGCTCGGCTTTAGGCCTCGCCATAACCTCCTGCCTTTCCCTGATTTTTCTTTCATAAGTACTTCTCCTAACAATAATTAACACAACAAAAAAGAATTGCGACATTGTTCCATCTGTTTTCTAGTTATAGCGTGACCAGGCGAAATAGGGGTTCATCCTGCCAGCTACTTCGCTCGCTTGGTCTTGGTGTAGTGGTGGAAGTGCCGTTTTGGAACCTCAAGGTCATGTAGCATCAAGTAAGTTCAACCATATCTCTTTCTGTACGTTTTACTTTATCTGTACGATTTTCCTACAAACCAATTATTTGTACCTACCAGACAACTTAGATGACTTACTCGTAGATTCATATCTCCTAGCTGGCCCAAGATCCATATAGTATTCAAACGCATTGCACAACTCTGCTAAACGTAAACAGGAAATAAACCATCGATCAACATTTTACACCAATAAGTGAGTAATTTCCGTTCGAAGTGTTCACATCCGGAATGCACCTGGCGGGCGCGGCAGGTCTAGAGGGGGGGCTAGGGCGGGCGGCTCGGGTGGGGCATGAATGACGCACCTGTGCAGAGGCGCAGTGCGGGTCAATGTCGGGACACAGCCCCTCTCTCCTCATCTGGCTCTCCCGCGCTCCCCCCGCCCTTCCATCCTCCCAGGGAGAAGCTCGCCGCATCGCGTCACAGTCCGGTATGAACAGTAGTCTATGTTTTTAACCGACTAACAAAAACAAAAGAAGGTTCTCTCTGACGACGTCTAGATTTAGAAATAACTACTACCTATATACACCCACCTGGCTTTGCATAGATATCAATAGAACTTAAGTCTCATAACTTGTTGGTGGTAGCGGATTGTATCTTTTTATGCTGGATGGAGTTCTAAAATCAATAAAATTCTATCAATACGTTAACAATTATTTTACTTGGCATACACGATCTAAAGACCTAAGTAGCCCGTTGAGTCCAAAAATATAAAGTAAACAAAAGAGGCATATTTTATATTTTAATAGCAACATACCCGCAACCACTTAATAACATACGTAGTGTTCAACAAACTAACACATCGCTCAACATCTGTGTTTTTCAGACTCATTTTACTCTTATTATTTTCAACCGACTTCCAAAAGCAGGAAGGAGGTAAACCCCCTAATATGTTTACCTTTTTTTCCCGTTTTCTCCGAAATTTTACTTATTTACCGCCATAACATTTGTAAAATCTGTTTTAGACCGGATGTTTTTAGTTGAATTTGGTCTCTAATACACCTTCAGGCCACGCAAAGCAAAATTGGATACAAAACAGAGCTAACTAACTGATTTAGAGCTTATAGAGTCTAAACATCCGGTCTCAAACAGATTTTACAAATGTTATGGTGGTAAATAAGTACAATTTCGGAGAAAACGGGAAAATTCACAAAAAAATGTTTAAAAAAATTGGGGGGGGTCGGGGATTTTTTTTGGCCAACTTGTATTCTTCAAGTGGGCCCCCGAACACGCTCATTTGGTTTGTCGGTGCCTCTACCAAACATCCTGTATATTTGGTAGAGTATACTTCCGAGGTGGTCCCATTTGTCATCAAACTCGGTCAACTGGTTGTAGAGTTACAATGCAATAACTGAAAAGTGTTCCGCCTAAGTTATTTGACACTTTTTAGTTTTGAAGTCATATTCTTGTACCTGTCTTAGACGGTGCCTCGCCTGAACGTTGTTATGTATAATGTTCTATTTAATAATGATTATTAATGCAATTTAAATTACTTGGCGAAAGAGACTCAAACCCAAATGTCTCGGGTTGTAGAGAGCAATGCAGAGCCACGCACAACTATACTGTTACACGCACGGGGTAGCACTGCAACTGTCATGGGCAAACGTAGTGCTTACCACCACACGCAAGACTTGACCATAAGCATAAGACGACTTGAGCATAATTGAAAAAAAATGTTTTACCGTAAAGGGTACCGACTTCAACACTAAAAAATTTGAAATAAATTGTTGAAGTCGGTCGAAGCATGATAGCTCAAAATTACGTATTATCACAATATTGTGAGCAATGTTCACCCTGTTACTTACGGGATCGATTGTTAACCATCAATAAAGATATCATAGGATAGGCAAAATACTTTTCAGTTATTGGAATGTACCTAACTCAAAAACCATTTGACCGATATTCATCATCATTATCATCATCTCAGCCGTAGGACGTCCACTGCTGGATATAGGCCTCCCCCATGATTTTCCAAAAGGACCGGTTGGAAGCGGCCTGCATCCAACGTCGTCCTGCGACCTTCATCAGGTCGTCTGTCCACCGTGTCGGTGGACGACCTACGCTGCGCTTGCCGGTCCATGGTCTCTACTCCAGAACCTGTTCTGCGTGCTATGTGCCCTGCCCACTGGCACTTCAACTGGCTAATCTTCTGAGCTATGTCGATCACTTTCGTTCTTCTACGGATCTCCTCATTTTTGATTCGATCACGTAGAGAAACCCCGAGCATAGCCCTCTCCATAGCTCGTTGTGCGACTTTGAGAAGACCGATATTGAAGAAATTTAAATGGGTCTACCTCGGAAGTATACCCTTTGAAATAAAAAAAAATGGCGGCAAAACAGTTTTGAGAATTGGTCCACTAATTGGGTAGAAATCGGTGAACATACAACTAGATATTACAATATTTGGAACTAGACACAACTTACAACCTTCTTCTTTTTTGAAGTTGGTTAAAATAAACAAACTGTTCTCTTGAGATTCCCTACTGTATCTATTTCTACTGTGACACAGTTCTCTACGCGCACGCTCCGCTTAAATTGGTTTACCTTCAGCGGCATCAGCGAATATGATGAGATGAACGTCCCGTTTTCAATTTAAGTACAGCGGTCAAATATAAGCACGATGAGCGTCTTATGGATTTCAGACGTAAAGGGGATTCAAGTAATCCGCAATAAGTAGAAGATGGCTGGGAAAGTTTTTACCAAGTTCCCGCTTCATTATCATTACGGGAACAATTTAGGTATTTCTTAACATGAGTCTTATAACAACAAATTTAACAAAATTAACTTATATGCGAACACCATTGACAACTAAATTTAAGCAATTATTTTGACGTTAAGTATTATTGTCCTATCCTATCCTACTAATACTATAAACGCGAAAGTTTGTGAGTATGGATGTGTGGACCTTTGTTACTCTTTCACGCTCAAAGGTTAGGGCCAATTTTGATGAAATTTGGTATGGAGGTAGATGTGGGGCTGGATATAGGAGATAGGATACTTTTAATCGTCACCATCATCATCATCCATCACCAAGCGGGTGAAAAAGTGAAAGAAATATTCTTGGGCACAGCATTGACAAAATAATAAGACCTCCGTCTACGTCAAGATCGTAACGATGACAGTTCTGTCAAAGTGTGTTTTAGTTTCCAAGTCGAAAGCAAAAAGAATATAACGCTACGATAGAGTCGAAAGCAGGATAATGTTTTGACCACTCGATACACTAGACGTGCTCGACGACCGTCAGGGGTTATGAAATGTAATGACAGTTTTTTCCATAATAATCAATTTTTTACTTGTATGTACGTAGGTACTGTATTTTATTATTAATGTTTTCTGATTGATTTACTAAGTATTTAAATTTACTCATATAACCATTTAACTATTTTGTGACGTTTTGGTATAAAGATAGATATAGCTATGGAGAAGATAATAAGCTACTCGAAGTACTAATCCTGCGAAGACGACGTCGCGGGCACCAGCTAGTAACCTTATAATCTCTGGCTGTAGGTATACTCAAAGGTTTCGTTGCATGATGCCTACTATCGTCCTTACCCATCTGTCGTTATCTAGCCTTATATAGATTTGGTGTATAGAAGCATCTTGTTTTTTAGAATCGTACCTCTTTTGTTTACTTTAGGACCTGATTTCCAAATTTACACTATTAACTGTAACAGTGCTTGAACCATAAAGTTAGTATATTTACAAACTGACGTACACTCATTTAATTCAATAATAATTGTCAGGTAATGGGGAGACTAAAGTTTCCCCCCATCCGGTGCTATGATCCTTTGGTAAGGGCATTCTGCGTAACCGTTAACCATGCCTTTTTCGGAATGCGAATGACAGATTTTTGTATGGTGTCAAGCACTCTATCAGCGACAGTAAAAGGGGCCTCTAAATATTCATAGGCTTGTAAAATAGTAAAATAAATTCCTGAAATAATAGACAAGTTAAAGTTAGTTAGCCCTTTGCGTATAATTTGTGAATCTCAAGATGCGGTGAACGTTCTATCGCCGGTTTACGCATTCGCTTTGGTCTGCAACTAAAGTGAGACTTACTTTCACAATATCATCTCATTATCTCAGCCGTAGGACGTCCATTGCTGAACATATGACTCCCCCCACTAATTTCCAAAAGGATCGGTTGCAAGCGGCCTGCATCCAACGTCGTCGTTGCCGGCCCGTGGTCTCCACTCCAGGACCTTCCGGCCTCATCGGTCATCTGATCTGCGTGCTATGTGCCCAGCCCACTGCCACTTCAACTGGATTATCTTCTGGGCTATGTCGGTGACTTTCGTTCGTCTACGGATTTCCTTATTTCAGATTCGATCACGTATAGAGAAACCCCGAGCAAAGACTTTGTAACAATGGAGCCAAATTGGGAGAATACTCTACCAAACAAAACAAAAACTTTTGAAATCGGTCAATAGTTTCGAAAAATCGGTGAACAAACATAAAAAATCTCTTTAGGAAGTCAGTTAAAAACATTTTTATTAAACTTTTCTTCTATACTGTAGTGGTCAAGCGTGACGCTTAATATCAGGTGAGTAACATGCTTGTCTCGACACCGAGTTTTCAAAAGACCTCTAAATATTGTCAAATAATAAAGGTAAAAAAATGATGGAGAACCAATTCGCTGCCGTGGAAACCACCACAGACGTAAACCAGAACCTCGAAAATGTGACTCGGGTCCTCAGGGAAGAAGGTACGAGATTTTGTTACATGCAGCGTAAGGGCAAGAAGTCCAAGCTTTCAGAAAAGACTTTGGGGCTAATGAAGGAACGACGTGAAAACCCACCCATCACTTCGTTAGAAAAGCGGACTCTAAACCGAGAGATCAACAAGAACGTACGACACGACCTCCGGTGCTTCAATACTCTTTCGATCGAAAGAGCGATCGAGCAGAATCGGGGGTCAAAGGTGTTCGTACAATCTCTTGGAAGAAGCCACCTGACGAAGTTGACCACAGCTAGTGGAGAAGTCGTTGCTTCGAAGCCGGCAGTCCTTTCGGAAGTGGAGGACTTTTATGGCCGATTATACGCATCGCATGCATCTCGACCTGATCCCGAAAATGATCCTAGAGCCACGTTAACATGCCATTTCACCGAAGACTTGCCAGAAGTCAGTATTGGCGAAATCGAGATCGCTCTTGGACAGCTTAAAAATGGAAAAGCCCCTGGAGAGGATGGCGTTACAACAGAGCTACTAAAAGCAGGAGGTAAACCCGTACTGAGGGAGCTCCAGAAGCTTTTTAACGCTGTCCTGTTCGAAGGGAGAACTCCAGAGGCGTGGAGTAGGAGTGTGGTCGTCCTGTTCTTCAAAAAGGGAGATAAGACCCTGCTAAAGAACTATCGACCCATATCCCTTCTAAGCCACGTCTATAAGCTGTTTTCAAGAGTGATCACGAACCGTCTTGCGCGTAGACTCGACGAATTCCAACCACCGGAACAGGCTGGGTTTCGGAGCGGATACGGCACCATAGACCACATTCACACAGTGCGGCAGATTATACAGAAGACCGAAGAGTATAATCAGCCCCTGTGTCTAGCATTCGTGGACTATGAGAAGGCCTTTGACTCGGTTGAAATCTGGTCTGTTCTGGAGTCCCTGCAGCGTTGCCAGATAGATTGGCGATACATCCAAGTGATGAGATGTCTTTACGAAACCGCCACCTTGTCCGTCCAAGTACAGAATCAGCAAACAAGTCCCATACCGTTGCATCGAGGAGTGAGACAAGGGGACGTTATTTCCCCGAAATTGTTTTCAAATGCAATGGAGGATATGTTCAAGACGCTGAACTGGAAAGGACGTGGCATTAATATCAACGGCGAATACATCTCTCACTTGCGATTTGCTGACGATATCGTCATCGTGGCAGAGACGCTGCAGGACCTGCAACAGATGCTGAATGACCTGGCTGACTCTTCTATACGCATCGGCCTACGGATGAACTTGGACAAAACCAAGGTCATGTTCAACGAACATGTTCTACCGGAACCGATTGCGATACACGGTGCCGTTCTCGAAGTTGTTCAAAAATATGTGTACCTCGGGCAGACATTGCAGTTGGGAAAAAACAACTTTGAGAACGAGGTGAATAGAAGAATTCGGCTGGGCTGGGCAGCGTTTGGGAAGCTACGTCGTGTCCTTACTTCGCCGATTCCACAGTGCCTGAAGACGAAAGTCTTCAATCAGTGCGTCCTTCCCGTCATGACATACGGAGCCGAAACGTGGACACTGACGGCTCGAATGGTCCACAAGCTCAAAGTCGCTCAGCGGGCTATGGAAAGGGCTATGCTCGGTGTTTCTCTGAGGGATCGCATCAGAAATGAAGTGATCCGTCAGAGAACCAAGGTCATCGACATAGCCCACCGGATCAGCAAGCTGAAGTGGCAGTGGGCTGGCCATATTAGCCGTAGAACCGACAACCGTTGGGGTAAACGAGTTCTAGAGTGGAGACCGCGTCTCGGCAAACGTAGTGTAGGACGTCCTGAGGCACGGTGGAGTGACGATCTGCGCAAGACGGCTGGCAAAAACTGGATGCGAGAAGCCCAAGATAGACCTAAGTGGCGTGCAATTGGAGAGGCATATGTCCAGCAGTGGACTGCTACAGGCTGATGATGATGATGATGATGATGAAAAAAATGATATAGGAAATAAGCATTATGTGCTTATTTCCTATATCATTTTTTTACCTTACAGACTGCTCGATTTGGTATATTTTGATAATTAAGTAGATTTCTTAATTAGTCTTCAGTCTAAACAGTCTTATTATTCATCATGTGCGGATATTATGTAATTGAATACTAATTAGATATACTTGTACAAAAGAAATAACAACTTTGCTGTTTTGATAACTGAGTTTCGTTGTGATCGAGGACTCTTCTCACTTTAGTAACTAATTATTTTACAAGAGTTGCCATTTTCTTTTTATTTTTACATTCTTGAAAAATAAACAGCATAATTTAATTATACATATATGGAATTAGAAAAAAATCAGCCTAATTAGTTTCCAATTCTAGTTTTGGTATTATGCCGATTTCATTCGAGAGCGTTATGTGTTTTGAGGTTTAGTCGTAGTAGCTAGACTAAACTAAGCACATCAGGTGCACATCTTGCTCTTCTCCTCACATAAAATAAACAAGACAAATACACAATTTACAAAATAGAGTCCCCTCTTTTTTGTCTGTTTAGGCTGAGCGCAGACTTGAGTCACGATACGAGTAGTTTTAAGACAGACTATTGCTTTACAAAAATTATGAAGACGCGCACTCTTCAAACAAAACGTCTCATAGACGAAATTGTCTCATAGTCAAAACAGCAAAACAATTTGGTTTTACTCGTAGTTTTAAGACTTGTCTATGTGAGGAAAGTCTGTCTTAAAACTGCCGTGACTCCAATGTGCGCTCAGCCTTATTCTCATTTGTTCCGAGAATTGTTTAAACGAGATAGGTCAGCGTTTAACCACATCTACACTCTACTATGGTAGGCGCCTGGCTAGAAGATCCTGACCACTCAATGATCTGTTCACTCAGCGACTTGAACACCCAGATTGTAAGAAACATGGACTTAGACAACAAATTACATTAATTAACCATAAGGATTAACATTTCAAGACGATTCATGCGTAAAGTCAGAATTTGAACTACGTAGCGATCTCGAATTACCGTAGGTCCCTTATCGAGCGTAGATGACTAAATTAAACTTCATAGAATAGTTTCCGCAAACAAAGAGTCGAGCGGAAAGGGCCGACCAAGTAAAATAGTAAATTAGGAGCTTGTAAAACATGTATAGTCATTTTTATTATGAAACCTACGTGGTTTGTATACATTTTTGATATAAAAACGGGATTTACTCACGTAAAGAAGTCAGATCTTTCCGAATACAGTTTCAACCACATCCGGTGGTCTTTTACCAGACCACCACCACCGGACCACCGGACCACCAGACCATACGGACCACCGTAGACCACCTACGTAGACCACCGGATGTGGTTGAAACTATAGTCGGAAAGATCTGACTTCTTTACGTGAGTAAATCCCGTTTTTCATATTAAAAATGTATCGTCATATATACTCAAGAAGGAAAGGAAGGAAGCAAATTCATACCTGCCATTAATATTGCGATAAGGAGGGCTAAGCAGCAAAAGTATCTGCTAAGTGTAACGTAACGTGTCGTTCACGTCAAACGCTACAAACTGTCGTGTATCTAGGGTTGCGTTCCAGCAAGCTTTGGAGTTTAGACCAAATAATGTTTATCCAAGATTTGTATCGAGCGTTGCTAGAACGTCTTTTACCATTTTCTGTCAAAAACGAGTTTGACATAATATATAACTTAGCTGTTAGCTTTGTTGGTTTCAAACTCATTTTAGGATATTAATTGCTCTCCACCGGCCAAGAATTTATAATTAGGCACTTCGAGGCTAATTAAAATAAAAAATCCTGTCCATTCGTCGTGAACATGCAACAAAATACTTTGTCACTATCAACACTATCGCTTTTGACAGCCGACCAAGATTTGGCTCTCACAAGGTAGAACAATTTTGGAACAAAATTTGTTCTGCCAGGGTGTCGTGAAACGGGCGTGCAAATTTTGGCCTAAAGGCGTCGTGAACCGGCAGTTTTGCCAAATTTTGGCTTGTCCTGTGTCTTGCTAGAACGCAGCCTAGCCTTATTACGTAGAAGTGTGACATTTCGATACGAATACCTTTTCGCAAATTGTTTGTGCTACGGTCTCCGGCCGTAAGTACGCAGTAACCGCACTATCGACCGCAGCCCGAAGCTTCGTCCTTGCAGTGTGCACCGCAAACTACCCACGCCACTCTGCGGTTGCCGTTAACCTACCAGATGTATTTCCGCCCCTAATTGGGTCAAGTACGAAACTCTTTAATAGTTAAGTCAAATTAAATCATTTGTGGCATTAACACACAGACGCAGCACGGATGTAAAAGGAACAGAATTACTATATATAGTTAGGGTTATAGATAATACAATTTATTAGTAGGTACCTACCAAAGTACATATGTACACAAAAAAATGTAGTAAAGTAGATATAATAACATTGGCAAAGAAATCATAACCCAGTGTTTTGTTATAATTAATTTAGCACTATCTCACATTAGTTATGTAATGTGCATCTTAAAAACAGCTGTCGTCAAACACCTTAAGTGCTTAGCGATAATTATTAATATTGAGGGTGGTAGCTAGTGAGTCGAGAACTATCTGTATATGTCGTATGTTATGATGCTCTGAATTTCCTCAGGCTGTTAATATCAGCGTAAGATCAAGCCCTAAAACTGCGACCACTAGATCGAAGACTGACCTCACTATCTAAAGTGTTTTGATTTTTTTTAATCATGATATTAGCACTGAACCCTATCATATCATGTATTTGACTTGGTTTTTAGATTGTTCATTGCAGTTTATCGTGACTATCTATAAATCTCATACACGGCATTTAATGCATAAAAACAAATTTACCCCCCTCTTTGATTCTGCGAATCGAAGTACATTCTGTTGTATTGCAGCGGGATCCACAGATTGTGTAGAAGTTACTACAGAACGTGTACGTCATTGATGCGGCTGGCCCTGGCCTAGATACCTATTATCAACTGCAGGAAAGCTTTTACAGGATATTATAGCGAAACAGCTAGTGTTTGCTCAACACGCAAGGTCACGTGCCCTATAACGTTAAGCAACATGTGAATTGTTTTAGTATTGTTCTCTGAATTCACGTAAGACGTAAAATTGGTATATTACAGTATATTTTAGTTACTAGCTGTACCATAACTTCTATAATATAATGTGGGAAGTGTAGCGTGTTTACATTTGTAAATATCGAAGAGTAGCAGTGAGCAGCAAAACGTTTCGGAGTCGTCGTGGGGTTGTCTGGTCAAATATGCCTAAATGTCATCGACAAATGAACGGCCTGAAATTAGAGGTCACAAAGGATTGCCCCCCAGAGCAATGAGGTTCACTTCCGCGACGCAAACTTCCTTGATGACTAGAAGATGGGTGATTATTAATAGTTTTCGTATAGCGTTATAAAATTGAAATGCAGAACACATGTTTGTAATTGCAACATAATCTGATATGAAAGTATATCATGTCCAAGCGATACCTTTCCTTGAACAAGGCAAACTGGCGCGTGGAAGCCCTCAGGTGCCGGCTGTTATTTGATTTTTTTATTGACATATTGCAGAGAGACACGACTTTTTATAACAGGCTGAATTATTATTTAGTAAGAGACGACGCTCTTCAAAGTTTTCAAATGTATCGAGAACGTGAAGTCATGTTTATATACCCACACGTAATTATCATTTGCGCGTATTTCCCATGTAACGTGTGAAACATAAAAACATTCGTAGCTTTTCTAAGTGACAGCAGATAATCCAAAAGATACTGGTTGATAGTAACACTCACTAAACTCATAATTGAGCTCACAGAGGGAAAATTCAAGTTGACTGTTAAAAATATTTTAATAAAAAAAGCATATTATATAGTCCGACATTATATGTAAGACAAAGATGCTTGGAATACTCCACTTCTGGCAAGCTGTCATTCTACCACCTATAAAATTTAATATTAGTAGTACCTAAGTAGAAATATTGTAAAAATCTATATGAAAAGAATGGCCTCGAGTTTTTACCGCTTCTGCTCGGTCTATATCTTTTGGCATGTGGCGGTAGCGTATTTTGAGTACATTATAATGAATAATTGACGTTTATAACTGCTTATTTGATGTCCAAATTGAATAGATGATTTTGATTTTTGATGTGTAAGGTAAAACCAGAAGTTAATATTACTATGGCTCCCACAGATAACAAAGCCCCGATTATAAGACAAAAATTGGCAACGATAACCATCCTATGATCTATAACTTCTAACATCCTCATTGTACAGAGCATTACAACTTCCGTGCGTCCATCAATCATATAAAACTGACTCGACACTCGCATAAATCAAAGCCTTCACCGTCATTATTCACGACGATTTGCTACGAAGAAAAACTACATAATGTTATTTTATATTTTTATATTTCTACTAGTAATATCTACGCAGTAGCTTGATAACAAGAACCAATGCGTAATGTAACTTGATATTACTTATTGAATGAACGTACTTTACGAAGCTTTTTCAAGATTCCCAGGTATAGATGCATCATTTCTGAGATTGTAAAGCATGTCTTTCTTGACATATACCGCAACAACGATACTCCTACACATTTTTGAAGTGATATTGTCTTGTGGTTGCGCGATATAAAAACGGTGCGCGTGCTCACAACGATTCTTGACGTGTTATTATAATAACTCCGTGTAAAATGTTCTTAGTGGCAGGCATATTCTTATTGTAGATTATCATAAATACAAAGGCTGTTTCTTTGTTTGTTTGTTATGCTTTCACAGCTAAACGACTGCACGGATCGTAATTAAATTTGGCAAGGAGATAGATAGGAAATCTCAGGAAAGGACATAGAATATTTTTTCACTTTTCATCATCAGATGGATGATCCATCCTATGCCTATGTTCAGCAGTGGACGTCCTACGGCTGAGATGATGATTATGAACCGATAGATGGCAAAAATAAAGCAATAATGGATCGCAAGGCAAATTTTTTCATAGAATTATTATTTTCAAACCAAATGAAAACCAATTCCCTGCATCATTCATGCAGCTGGGTGCGCAAGCACAAAGACACTCGACTATACCTACCGCGTAAGTTAAACCGGCAAAATAATAAGACATTACCCTATTCAAATATTTTGCTTATCTGGTACCTACACAAATATGTTCGTTATGTGATCTTAGTGCTAGAGCGCACTGCGATGCGTTTATTCTACCGTACGGTAGAATAAACGTAGTCACGGGTCCGCGCACTGCGGCGAAAAAAACTCACGTTTTGGTATTCAAGTTACAGCTGTGGGCCCTATCCCACATCGTTATAGACTATACACAAGAGTCGCTATCTGAATAGAATTATTATTACGTAAAATGGGTACTTAAACGGTATTGGATGTATACCTTCTATATACATCTATGCGTTACAAAATGTTGTGCACTCACCACAAATTTGCTGCGGTGACTTTACTGCATTCCTGTGCGTTTATTTCACCGCGCTGCGCGCACTTCAATGACTGTCCGTACTTCACAGAATATGCGTTATGAAAACGCAAGGCGGTGCGCTCTAGGCCTCAATCTTCCATTTTTTAACATAATATGCTAACGCCCACGCTACGGTAGAATATACCTGTTATCCCTACTTATATATACTTATTATAATCCCTTTCGCCTTATAAACCGGCATACGAGTCCAGACTTTTTCTCAGTGAACAGACATTAAAGTGAGGCGTTAATATTCAAAGTCAAAGTCAAAGTAAAAATCATTTATTCAATTTAGGCATCAAAGACGCACTTATGAACGTCAATTTTTATTATAATGTACTTTAAAGACTACCGCCGCGTTCCAAAATATATAGAGCCTACCGAGAAGAAGCGGCTAGAAACTCGGGGCCATTCTTTTTATATACTTAGATGTTTTTGCAATGTTTTTACTTAGGTACTACAAATATTAGCCCCAGTGTGTTGCCTTACAAAAGAGAACATAATAATGGTATCAGTAGGGCAAGACTCGCTACACTTTGACATCTTAGTATACGAGTAGATAGATCCTGGAGTGATCAGTTCCAAGCTGTTTTATCCTCCAAGTATTCCGAAATTTTTGACAGAGTTTAGTTTTAATAGTATTTTTAAACTTATTAATAGGCAAATCTTGAATAACATTGGGAACTTTATTATAGAATCGTATACATTGTCCTATAAAAGAATGACTTATTCTGTGGAGACGCGTTACATGTACGGATAGCTTGTGCTTATTTCGCGTGTTGATGGAATCAGCATCACTCCTTTTATCAAAACTGCTAATGTTTTTCTTTACATACATTAGATTTTCATAGATAAACTGAGATACAACAGTTACATTTGGATTGGAAGTAGAGATCATAGATAAAGAACACCAAACGATCGTCCACCGACAGAACTGCTCACCACAACGTCGAACGAGCATGTAGTGCAGCCTCCATAAAACAAACATAAGTTTTTTAACCGACTTCAAAAAAAGGAGGAGGTTATAATATGTTCGTGTGTATGTATTATAATGTGTATATTAGCCAATTTCTCCCCCATTCGTGGGATGAATCTCAAAATTATTTTTATGTTTGGTAGAGTATACTGAGGTGGTCCCATTTAAATTTCATCAAATTAGGTCAAGTTTATTTTGAGTTACTTTACAAAAACTGATGTTGATGATATCATCATTGACGGTGAATGACAATCGATCCCGTAGCAAGAGGGCACTAAAATGGCGAATTTTTAAATCAAAAAATGGAATCGAATTCATTACTAAACACTTTGAAATAACTTGTCGAAGTCAATAAGGTAGTATGCGCACAATACTGTGATAAAATGTACCTACTTTTAAACTATCTTGGTACCGATTTCAACAAATTATTTCATAGTTTTTGGGAATGAAGTCCGTTCCATTTTTTGGTAAACAAATTATTTAATTGCATAATTTTGCCGCAATGCCTGCAGCTGAAGCACTAAGTAGCATTGTGCTAAATCTAAAGTGTTGGCGAAATAAGCTTAGCGCCGAGTAAATGTTATGCAGAGTGTTTACAGTAGTACACAAACATGCTACCCCTAGGGCGCTTCCCAACCCTCTGGGGATGTTTGCTTCATAATAAATAATGGCTTTATTTTGAAAGGGTTTTAGTCGTTATAAGCTAGGTTCACATAAGGTCATATAGTACTTCTCTATATGTATATAATTTAGAACGTAGCGGTAATGTCTTTAAAGTACAATAAAATTAATAATTTACGTTCATTAGTGCGTTTTGATCTACGAAGAAATAATATTTCTTCGTAGGTTTTGATGCCTTAATTGAATAACAGATTTTGACTTTGACATTTACCAGCCCTTACGCTGCCACGGTCTTTTTGGAAGTCACATTTCAACTTTCAAAAATGGGATAATATCACTTCTGTATTCCTGAATACAGTTTCCTGTATATTCCAGCAGTAGGTAGATTTTCTACCTATCAATCAAAAATTATCATGAACTCAAATCAACATCTTTTTACAAAAATATCTTTATATCACATCCATTCGAAAAGATCTAGTTTGTTCTTCGTAAACTGGGAACAAGTTGTTCCTAATTGGCTGTAAATATATAAATGTGCTATTCATATCAATAAGTTGCACTTACTTATTTTCTCATAGAGGGTATGATTATGATAAAAAGTAGAGCTTTCATTTCGGGAGCAATACTATTTTAAGCTCGAGCTACTTTGAATCCCTCCCTACGCTTAGGATTTAACCCTACAATCCTTCGCTTCGCTCTGGCTTCAAAGAAACACTCTCGCCTTAAAAATAGTTGTTAAAAAATATACCAACAAATTCAAATCGATTTTCATCAATCGACAATATCGCTGTTGCCGCATAGATAGATAGATCTTTATTGCAACACCACATTATAAAGAACAACAAACAAATGAAAAACTTAAAATTAAGTGCCACAATGGGCGGTCTTATCGCTCAGAGCGTTATCTTCCAGACAACCATGTTACATGTTTCTCTAATCACAGTGACGATGCCTCCAGCCTTATCATCGGTATAATTGTATATAATGTTCAATAATTACTGTACAAACGTAATGTGAACCTGCTCTTCGTTATAATTATCTTGGTTTAAATACCTAAGTTTAAATTAAGTACTTAGGTAAGCACTGGATACTCTAAAAGGGTTGTGTAAATATCATAATGTATGTTTTGTTTCCGAAATGGACTACATTATGTTGTAGTATGTACATTGTTTCGATATAGGATATTATTTCCTTAAATCTTTGTATGTTTTAAGGCTGTGTTATCTGTATTTTGTCTTTAACCTTATTTGTTTAGTGTGGAGTGGAGTTCTCTAGCTCATAGAGTACACTATATATTATGGCTTTAGATGGTCTATTTAAAATTGTCAATTACAAAGAATTTATTCTACGAAAGAATTACTGGAAAGGCAAAATTGTTTCCTTTTCTACATAAACGGATGCATTTTAATAAAAAAGTAGAACGAAAGCAAAATAAATTACGTATGACGAAGCGGTATGGTCTAAGTGACTTTAGCCTGCCAAAAATGGGCGAAAAATTAAAAAATAATGGTCTATAAAATATAAAGATAAATATATACACGAGGATCACACCAATATTATAAAATAAACTAAAGTTTGTGAATGTGTGCATTATTATAATTGTTACTCCTTCACGCGCAAACAGCTGGATCCATTTTGATGAAATTTGGTATGGGGTTGATGAGGCGCTGGAACTTACCACTGGCGCTTAACATATAACCTTTTCATCATAATTCATCACCATGCAGGTTAAATCGCGGGGCGTAGCTAGTATGAAAAAAAGTAACACATGTTCTATTAATTGAACCGAAAACTTCAGAGCCTTGACTAGAGGCCACCTGTCCCATATAAAATCACTTTCAGTATTTCCCTAATTTTTCCGATAACAGCCATGCAATTCTCTAAAGGGTGATCCCAATAATCAATCTATCCACAGTTTACCTTACTGCTGATAGAAATTTGACATAACGTCCATACAAAAAGTGTCAAATATCTATCTCTAGTGAGGTAAACCGATGATAGATAGGTTATTGGCACCGGCCGTAAGAGCAAACTCCGTTGCATCTTTGACAACGTCCGTGAAACAAATGACGAAATGACAAGAAACGTTGGAAAAACAACCTTGTTGATATCTCATAAAGTATTTGACAACGATGAGCACGTCGACGAGCTCGTCGGCGAATCATTAGAGAATCGCACGACTGCTCCAAACACCACGATTGTCAGTAAGTGTTTATCTAGACTCTATATATGATTTAAATATTTAAATTAATATAGTATCATCTCAGCCGTAGGACGTCTACTGCTGAACATATGCCTCCCCCATGACTATAATACTCGACTATAGTAGTATGCGAGTAAAAAAGAAGAAAAAAAAAGAAAGAGAAAGATAAAAGAGCTTTTACGGTTTACGGGTGACTTTGATATTTTATTTTAATATAAGCTACGCTAGTTTATGTATAACAAGAAAAATACAGTTCAAAATACGTTAAAAACTGTGTAAATCTGTACAGACGTCGAAATTAAAAGTATGTTAAATCCAATGCAGTGATGCTGTACATATCGCTTTGTTACTGAAACTTGCATTTGACTACGTTTAGAAAATTATTTAATTTTATAACACATAAATGTAAGTACAGAATTATTGCCTTGGACAAAAACAACGTAACTTTCAGACCAAGCAATGAAAAGAGTAGTATTAAGTTAACGGATTTCAAAGAACCATAATCTAGTTCCGTTAAAGCTAGAATTTCTTATGTTCATGAACTATCATATCAAACATTATAATAAACCAGTTGTGTTCAGACGCGTTGTTTACGCCTAGTATTCTGTAAAAATATTCAATATCCATGTTGAGCAAGTAGTTTCGCAGTTTCCTGCTAGCTATACGCTCGATGATAGGGGGGGGGGGGGTAGATGCGGTTGAGCAGTTTCCTGCAACCAGAGAATAGGTAAGGAATAATTGGGATGGTAAATACCTGCGGAGGTGAGCTCTGTGTCTGATGAGTGCTGGTGACCGTGGGTCCTCGTGGAGGCGTCCTGCTGTCGACGGCGTGCAGAATGAGCTGAAGAACTATTGTCACTTGGTTCTAATGTTTGTATTGTCCCTTTGGGTTGTGCACTGGTTTACGCGGCGGGCTGAATGCGTGTGTACACACGTGCTGATTTAGGAGTAGTGTCTGGTTGGGCCGAACACACCCTGAAGGTCACTCGCGGCGAAGTCATTCGCGGTGACTCGTGCTGATATAAAATGGCGGTGCCATGCGGTTGCTGCGCGGCGGTACACGTCCGCCGGTCGCGAGTACAAAAAGGTGACTCTTCTTGAGCTGACGCGTAAACGCGGGGCTGATATTGGCGGTTCCCGATTACGCCGTGCGGACGCGACGGCGCCGAAAAGATGACTGTTTCCGCTTCCTTTCGCTGCTTGCTTGTCGCCTGACAGCTGCAGGACAGCGGCGGGGGAACGCGGGGGCGCGGGTGCGCGCCTTGAGGTTACGTCACGCTTTCGCGTGAACATATTCCCCACGCGGCAAAGCTGTGGTGTGGTGGTCAATCGACAGTCAGGTGGTCGTTCTTGATTTCCACCACTCGGGTGACGCCATCCCTTCATGGGTTCGTCTTGTGGCTCATGCGCCAGTGTAGAGGCGGCACCTGGTCGTCCACTATCAGTACCAGTTCCCCGACTTGAGGTGGGCTGGATCGGGGAGTCCGTTTGGAGCGGGTTTGGATGGTGTGCAGGTAGGGTTTGGACCAGGATCGCCAAAGGTGTTGGGATAAGGGTAGGACGAGCTTGAACCTTTTTGTGTGCAGAAATGGCTCGTCCTCCTACCGAATACTCAGGTAGGGCATTGAGCTGACGTTTTAAAAGGACATGACCCGCGGTGAGAAATTCAAATTCCGCGGGGTCAAAAGAGAGTGGGTTGAGAGGGCGTGCATTGAGCTTGGCTGCAATGTGCGCTAAAAGAGCTGAAAGTGTAGGTGCGATATTGTTATTGTTGGTTGCAAGAAAGTCTTGTATTTCCCTAAGTTCATTTCTAGCGCCTACATAAATTGTACCGCAATTATATCTAATTAACGTCGGTACACCGCGCCTAGAAACAAAACGCTGTAATGCCGCAAGGAACGCTTCCGTGGATAACTCAGATACCGGTTCGAGATGGACCGCCTTCGTGGCTAGGCATGTTACAACACAGAGGTAGCCTTTTAATAGCTTGGTGTTTCTCAGTGTACTGGATTTTATCAAAAATGGTCCAGTAAAGTCCGTCGTGACTTTGCTAAATACGGGCTGAACGTTTACGCGGTCGGCGGGTGAGTCGGCCATGTACGGAGCCTTAGTTTGGACGCGGAAACGTAAACATTGTATACATTTGTATACTGATAACGTCCAGAATTGCTGGCGCAAGGGTGAGTGCAGAATGTCAGCACCTAACTGACTTAAGGTGTTTGCGATGACAGTTTGTCGTCGTGTTGTGTGTGTGTGCTGATTCTTTGTGGGCTGAGTCGGTATTTGTTGGGTGTGCCGTCCTAGTCATTGCCTAGGCGGCGGTGAAGGACGCGAGGTAGTGCGCGGTGGAGTACGACGGGAGTACACCATCTGGCCCGTATCAGGTGAGGGACGGCGCCGTGGTACCTCGCGTTGTTGTACCGGCAATAAGCGCACTGGTAGTGCGTAGTATCGTGTACATACCCGAGGCTTGTGACCCTTTACATTACTACATGGGTAGCAATGGTTGTCACCATAGTGAGGTTGCGGGTTCGATACCTGTTTGGGTCTTGGCGCGGAGCTGAACGGTCGTGGGTTCGAACCCTGCGCATAGCGCGGAGGTTGTGGGTTCGAAACCTGCTGAAGTGGGGACGAGAAGCGCGCGGGTATAGTCGCGGAGCCGATAGGTTGCAGGTTCGAATCCTGCTGAGCAGATGACGAGAAGCGCGCGGGTATAGGCGCGGAGCTGAGAGGTTGCAGGTTCGAATCCTGCGCATAGCACTGAGGCTGCAGGTTCGATACCTGCTGAGCTGATGGCGATAAGCGCGCTGGTATAGGCGCGGAGTTGAGAGGGTGCAGGTTCGAATCCTGCGTATAGCACTGTGGCTGCAGGTTCGATACCTGCTGAGCTGATGATGAGAAGCGCGCGGGTATAGGCGCGGAGCTGATTGGGTGCAGGTTCGAAACCTGCGTATAGCACAGAGGCTGCAGGTTCGATACCTGCTGAGCAGATATTGAGAAGCGCGCGGGTATAGGCGCTGAGCTGAGGTGGTGCAGGTTCGAATCCTGCTTATAGCACTGTGGCTGCAGGTTCGATACCTGCTGAGCTGATGGCGATAAGCGCGCTGGTATAGGCGCGGAGCTGAGGGGGTGCAGGTTCGAATCCTGCTTATAGCACTGTGGCTGCAGGTTCGATACCTGCTGAGCTGATGGCGATAAGCGCGCTGGTATAGGCGCGGAGCTGAGAGGGTGCGGGTTCGAATCCTGCGCACAGCCCTGAGGCTGCAGGTTCGATGCCTGCTGAGTTGACTTCGAGGGGCGCGCGGGTATTGGCGCGGTTATTACATCGTCATTGGTAGCTAATGACCATGTTTTTTGTTCTAATACTACAACGAGAATCACGTAATAGGCGTCTATTGTCCTTCCATACTGCTCGTTGTAGAATTCCTCCTCGTCGTCTGATAAACCTACGGAGTCTAAAATTATATAATATGCCGCGTCAAATCTATCGCGGGTCAATTTTACGCCTGCGGCTCTGGCAGCGAATCCAGGGCTATAGCGCCTAGGTTTGCTAGACCTCAATGATAACGCTTCCAAATTAAGCTTAATAATAGCGATTTGTAACTGTCTAAATCTGGCTACCTGTGATTCAGAAGGCATCGTTAATCGTCGTAGGCGAAGTCAGGCACAAGGACGCAAGCAAAATTAAAAGGAAATAAAAATATTAAAGTATTTAATCGTAGGTGAAATTCCGCACCTCCTTTTTTCGGAAGTCGGTTAAAATAACGTCTAAATTAATAACGTGTGTACGAAACCTTATATGAGCTGATGGTTTAATTACTTAATTAATTGAAACCTGTAAGTTCGTTCGGTACTAAATATTTAATAACTGCGCGGAACCCTAATTTACATATAAGTAGTTAACCCAATTATAAATAACATATGTAACCTAATTAAGTAGCATGTCTAAATGATTTATGAGTGTTGAATCACAACAGCTAATTACGTAATAATTTTCACGGAACTCCAAAATGGTGTGCGGATCTCTATTAGGTAAGGATATAGTTCTTGAAATAAAATAAATTGGGCTGAATTCCAGACGTTCGACTATGGACGAATTATGATTATTTAATCTCAAGAACACAAGCAAACCCGTCTAACAGTACTTAGTATAATTTTATAATTAAAATCAACAAAGCACCTGGCGTAGGTAGGTACTTAGCCTTAAGAATTTTAATTACGAACCTTTCTTGCAAACAATTAGTGAACAATCGTATCGGCAATCGTTCCAATTAGTAACAAGGGTCAGTTTCGCTTGGCAATATGTTTGTTCCTAACGAGTGGAATAATAGCTAGTCGGGTTTTGTTTGATAAGCAAATACCTGAGTTAATTAGGTGATTTGTATGACGGAAGGGATTTAAATTAAATCAATATCTATAAGAAGTAGTTTGTAAATTAAATAAGATTGATATCCGATATTTGGGAATTATTGAGCTTAAATGTGGGCTGATTTGTATGACGTAATTTGGGTAATATTAAGTCAATAAAATCTAGTTTATATTAGGGAGATTTAATTAAGAGCTGATTGATTTGGACTGTATTAAAGGGATAGGGGGTGATAGCATTGGTTTATCCGGCAGCGAAAGAGATTATGTTGCCGGATATCCGCGCTCGTGGGAAATGTGGTTTATCCGGGTACCCGGTTATATCCGGATAACCGGATAAATCCGGCTCGAAGGAAAATATAGTTTCGCAGTTTCCTGCTAGCTATACGCTCGATGATAGGGGGGGGTAGATGCGGTTGAGCAGTTTCCTGCAACCAGAGAATAGGTAAGGAATAATTGGGATGGTAAATACCTGCGGAGGTGAGCTCTGTGTCTGATGAGTGCTGGTGACCGTGGGTCCTCGTGGAGGCGTCCTGCTGTCGACGGCGTGCAGAATGAGCTGAAGAACTATTGTCACTTGGTTCTAATGTTTGTATTGTCCCTTTGGGTTGTGCACTGGTTTACGCGGCGGGCTGAATGCGTGTGTACACACGTGCTGATTTAGGAGTAGTGTCTGGTTGGGCCGAACACACCCTGAAGGTCACTCGCGGCGAAGTCATTCGCGGTGACTCGTGCTGATATAAAATGGCGGTGCCATGCGGTTGCTGCGCGGCGGTACACGTCCGCCGGTCGCGAGTACAAAAAGGTGACTCTTCTTGAGCTGACGCGTAAACGCGGGGCTGATATTGGCGGTTCCCGATTACGCCGTGCGGACGCGACGGCGCCGAAAAGATGACTGTTTCCGCTTCCTTTCGCTGCTTGCTTGTCGCCTGACAGCTGCAGGACAGCGGCGGGGGAACGCGGGGGCGCGGGTGCGCGCCTTGAGGTTACGTCACGCTTTCGCGTGAACAGCAAGGTTGCAGCTTTAAAATCCTGTTTAATCCAGTTGCGGCTAGGCCAAGGTTGTGCCACTATTCCCGCCCGCCCTCGCCGGTCAATACTGTTCTATTCCGTAGCTACGCGCTACGGTGGGTGCTACGGCAAATTGCTACGGATAGCGCATGTGTTATGAATCCTAGGAAGTTAGGATGCTCTATCAATGCCTAAACTCAAAGTGTTGACATTAATAAAGCGTCGCATTGATTTCTTCCAAGATTTCAAGGTATAATAAAGTAACATCTCATTCATAATATAGTGAATTTTTGAACGAAGTGTGTTTACAAGCGACGATTGCGTCTCTGCCTCTCTCTCTCTTGCAATCCACCGCCTGTCGTCTGGGCTGAATCTGGAAACCATACGAGTAGATTACCTTGCATACTCAGAATTACACAGAATTGCGCTTTCAGAAAATCGTTTCAACATGATTTTGAACAAATTATTATTACATATTATTTTTTATTATAATTTCATTCTATATTTTATATATATTTTTTTCTATATTTTTATAATTAAAGACAATTCCATTCGAAACAAAATATAAGAGGATTATTTATAACTTTGGTAATTAATAAAACTACAAGAGACTCCCTCTTATATTATTGGTATTAAAAAGATTTTAGAAGAATTAATCAATAATTTGTATTTTTACGAAATATGTTTTATTTAAAACAACAAAAACAAAAGACTACTATAATCTAAAATGCACCGACGGTTCCGCTATATATATAAGAAAGTATCTGACATAATAAGCTCTAACTAAAGGACAAATTTAGCTTTACCGTTCGATCCCTAGACAAGAATTGCAATAATAACTTTGTAAATTCGCTTTTTGGTAAATTATACTAAAATCTAATAAGACGTATTTATAACGACATTTTGATTAAGGCCCTTGTCATATTTATTACCGTAAATAAAACGATCATTAATAATATTGTCGTAAAGAACACTATCGTCACTTAGTAGCTCTTTTATGTATCACATTTATGACCCCGCGACACATTTCATGGTCCATATCGCGAACAAATCGCCTTTATACCACGGAACTACATTTTATACGCACATATTTCTTAAGTGATGCTATAAATTGCACAAAACGATTTCTTGAATGGTTTCATGATGAAAAAATATTTCTTCGTTTTCTCTCCATTCCTTGAATTTGACCCTTACACGTGTACATGCAAGAATGTATTCGGTCTAAACGCGCAGTTTCCGCACAGAAGAGTATTATTTTGTTTTATTGATGTTCCTTTTGTTGATGGTGCGATAATTCACCGAACTCCGACATCGCACGGAAGAGCCCCGTTTCGCATTCTCACCCTACAGGTACGGAACAACACGAGTATAAAACGATATGGTACTTATAAGCAGCCAATTTTCATTCAACACTCAAATGTAGAGACTGGAATAACATTGGGCGGTTGCAGCTGTATTTATACTAGCTAACCCATCCGCTCGCTAGGTCTCGCGGTATATGGCGCGTGACCAAGTACCATATTCCAGTACACAATCGTTTTAAATATATCATGGGATTAATATTTTTTTCGTTCCGATCTAGCAAGTCATAATATCCAAATACTGTTCAAAATATCTTACTACGAACAAAAAAGTTTGATAGTTCCTACATCAGTCGTGTACGTAAATTGTGGAATGCTCTGCTGGCGTACGTTTTTCCTTGACCCTGGGTCTTTTAAGCGGGGTGTGAAAAAGCATCTCTAAGGTCTTCATAGGGGTGGCGATCAGTGCCACTTACGGCTGCACTAATGGTCATCAAACTGTTATTTTGACATTACAAACAGACACTACAATTTAATTTATTTTATATTATATTTGACAAATATCACGGTTTTCATCCGGTCCTTAACAAAGGCATAAGTAGCCAACACTTAAAAAAAATACAAAGCTGTATAAAAGCAGACATTTTGGATGAAGGTTAACATGGTACTTATATCAAATAATAATATATGAGTAATAACGATTTCAAAATATTTTCTATTATTATTATTACATTTAATACACGCAATGCGCTGCAGAGTCAGTTCATTACAGTGTCTCAATCGTGCTATAATTTTATTTCCCTTGTAGTGTACTTTGATTCTAAACACAGTAATGTTTGCACACTATTGCTTTGAGGCACACCATCTGCACTGTTATGGTACCCACAAAAACAGACAGAGTCCTACTGCCTGGTGAAACAGAGATATGAATTCTACACATTCTACTAAACTTTCGAATGATGAAAGAGCTCAACTTTATGACGTCGTAAACGTGGCATTGGCAGCGATATAAATTATAATTTAGTTTTATATGAGGTACGGTATTGACTCTATTATTTTTATGGGCGCTTCCTGGTCTCATTTTAATGTTATAGCTTGCGGCAAGACAAATGCGGTAAACACAATGCGGCAAATTTAATTATTGTGCGCTTTGATTGCGCTGGAAACCAGTCATGTGTTAACGAAATGCTAACACAGTTAAGCGCTGAGCGTACTCCTATTGCCATAAAACAACTAGGTTAAATCCTGATTATATAAATATCGTTTTTGTTGTATTACTATGTTTTATTAATTCATTTTTTATTTTAATTTTGATACGAGAAATGCCAATGCACACACGCTTCTGTCTAAGATCTAAAAACTTCTAAAAAGTACTTAAATTATAAACTGTTTTTCCCTATAGACATCTTTATTCTTTTCTTTTCTACGACTATAAATGCTTGGTTTCCTACTGAACAGCAATTAGCTAGAGTGAGTCCGGGTGACGACGGCGGCGGCACACAAAGGGTTTCCTGCGGTATAACCTCCTTTGTCGTCGCCGCCACACTGTCGCCGCTTAGAGAATGTTAGCTTGGAAAATTATTTAGTTTGTGAAGCGTTTTTAAATATTTCTTTGTTTATTGTGGGATTTTTTTTCAGATTTCACAACTTTTACCTTCCTGGAAGGAGGATAAAGGTTGCATTTCGTATTAAATATTAGAAGGTTAAAGATGAAACGTGCTTTTACAGTTTTCACCTGAAGTTTTCCGATGAAAACTCTATGACCAGCCCAACAGAATTGGAGTTTCCAAATTATCTTGGCCACTTTGTCTTTCTGTCTTTCAGAGGCTTGCGAACACTTAATAGATTTATTAATGGGTTAGATCGTATACGCTTTCTCGTTATAATTATTCCGACCTTTAATATAAATGATGCGTTAAGGGTTTCAATAATTAAATTGGCAAGCATATATACACTGGATCGAAGTAATATAAAACAATGGGTGTTTTTTTATTCTTAATATATTTCTTATATTTAGATTCCTTAGAAGCACGAATGCCTTCTTAGCGAAATCAAGTTTTGCAACAGTAAAAAGAAAATTTACATAGTCTTGGACAAATTTTGAAGGGTTGCGACATCAATACGAAAAATAAGTGTGTGAAAAACTCTTCTTTTGGTTGGATAATGCTGTTAAGCTGTTCAATAGATGTCGCTCCGTCCCCTTACAACGGTTTCAACTACCTAGAGAGCTGAATTCTATAATTGGATGGATCGCATAAGTAGCCTGGCTAGGTAGCGGTCGTGGAGTCTGACACAAATTGTCGGAGGACGCGGGATCGAGTCCCGTCAGAGGATGTGTGTTTTCTCTCTAAAATTACAAAGTTTGGTCTCGTTAAGCAGGCGTTAGTGCATTCAAATCATATAATAAAAAATTGTAGACTTCGTTTTTGTAGTTAAAACTTATTTGTGTAATACATTCTATAATCGTATTTATATCAAATGCTTTTTATATTGACTTTGTCATTCTTTATAAAAATATTATGTTAAATAAACTTTATTACAATGAATTATTTCTATACCCACTATTTAAGCTATTACTTACAATCTCTTATACTTATAAGTTGGCAGAAGAAGGAACACGGCTTGTTTATAGATATACGAGTAATATCGTTATTATCATGCGTACTAAACCGTGTTTTTAAAAATACAGAAGTAAAAGTCGTGAAAAAACTAAGAGGACCATAGTCATTATTACATAAAAAGTCGTAATGTAAAAAATTGTGCTAGATAAAACAATTTAAGCAATTACTACCCGGTAATAAAACGGCTATTACAATTAATTGTTATTATCCCCTTTACGAACGATCATCGAAACAATAAAGACCCTTTTACATATTTCAGTAAGTTCACAAAGAGCCATAAAGCCCGGGCTTTTGTACGTAGTAACTGTATCTCAAACTGGGCTTTGATATTAAATGAAATGGGTCGGAGAGGCCCACCGGCGTGCACAGGGCGAGGTATGGCTTGATAGGAAGCGATGCGGTTTTGTTATACAGCCCAAAGAAGCATTTTTCCGTTACTACGAGTAAATTACCTAAATTAGTAACAGAAAATGCTTCTTATTATGCCAATTGTACTTTTAGTAGCATAAAGTGACCGAAGGGAAAATGCATACCTACTTTAGGCAATGCTTTAATTCATAAAACAAATTTCATAAAGCAGCTTAAAGATAAGGCAGCAAAATGACAAAGTGACTTTGAAGTGTATATGCATCTGTCATACATACCTACCTACCTCAGTTAATAGTATACTTACCTGCGATTCTCTAATGATTCGTCGATGCGCTCGTCGACGAGCTCACTGATGTCAAATACTTTAGGAGCTGTACACAAGGTTGTTTTTCCAACGTTTATAGTCATCTCGTCATTTGTTTCACGGATGTTATCAAAGATGCAACGATGTTTGCTCTTACAGAATCGCACCGCTGGTGTGTGGGTCGCGATGACTGTTATAAACCAGTGCTAGTCTGTTGCGGTACTTTTACTTATCTCCACACATTACAGACTTACTTATAATTTTTAATTTTATTGTACTTGTAGTGGGATAGTGATATAATTATACGTAAAATCTAACTAACGCAGTAAGAAGCTCAGTATAGTGCCCTGATCCCATACACCCCCACTATACGCCGCTAATAAATAATGAGAATTTATTAAAATATTAAATAAAACTGCAATTTAAAGTTAAGTAGGAAGCACTGCAGCTCGTACTCATACTCATCGTACTAACGGTCTGCTACTGTACTGCAACATGTAAAATTTTAAAAGTGTTGTTGTTGCGCAACGAATGACCGGTATCGAGTAAATGTTTAGCGAAATGAGACTGGTCAGGGTGGTCATTCCTGTAAGTGACCAGTCTCATTTCGCTAAACATTTACTCGATACCGGTCATTCGTTGCGCAACAACAACACTTTTAAAATTTTACATGTTTGTGAAAAAAAATTTCGGTTAAGTGTGTTGGAACAATTAGAGATTATAAAACATAATAATAATAATCTTACACTATTGAATGACCAGACCAACATGGTTTCATCTCCATTATTGCGTATATTTTCCCAAAATACGTCACCAACAACAATATAGCAGCGGCCGGCGCGCGTGCAGTGAGTCACAAGGTGGCGGAGTCTGCTTGCTATATAAGCGGGCGATTTTGCGTTGTTCTCTCAGTTTTATTGTTAATCACTTCATATTTAAACTTCTTGTAGTGCTTTGAGTTATTTAAACACTGAAGATCCTGTGTAGTTGTTATAAACGTTAATATCGTGCGAATAAATACGGATGTGGATAAATCTACGTACGTATTACCTACCCACATTTCGAATATAATTATTTATCGTGTTATTTTTTCGTGTGTCAATATCAAGTGACATTGTTGAATTCTAACTTGACAACTAACACGAACCGTCAAACTCAATTGACAAATCATTCGACCGTTACTCAAGACTAAAAGTGTTGCCACTTTTCGGAAATCTCCCCATATACGGTATTCTGCAAAATGAATATTTGTAGTAAATGTACTAAGCAAATCAAGTCGAGTGATCTCAAACTTTGTACCAAGTGCAACTCCGCTTTCCACTACCAGTGCTTAGGACTGCCCACGGAGAACTTTGCAAAAGAATCAAAAGCGTATAAATCCACTTGGAAGTGTTCGGAGTGCAAAATTTCTGACAAGCGACAAGAGAACTCAAGTACACCATCACAATCGGCACAACCAAAACCTGACTCTCATGTGAGTGATAATAACGAGGACTTGAAAAAATATATTGACAGGAGGCTAGAAGAGTCCCTATCACAGCTCTTAAAAGCCATTAGAAGTGATCTTACGACTCAAAGCTCTGACACGAGTAAAAAAATCGAGGCACTTACAGAGAGTATTAATTACATGTCCACAACTTGTGACCTACTCAAAGAAGATCTTGGTATAAAAACTACTAAGATTAGTAATCTCGAGACAGAAAACAAAACATTACGCTCGCAATTGACTGACCTCAGCAACAGGTTGAACCAGTTTGAGCAACATTCTCGTGATTGCAATTTGGAAATTCAGTGTGTTCCAGAAAACAAATCCGAAAACCTAAAGTCAGTTATTAGAGAGCTCGTCACTACTGTGGGTTACACCTTGCCTGAACACGAGCTATCAAATTACAATCGAGTGGCCAAAATAAATTCTGATTCCAGTAGACCCCGTTCAATAATAGTTAAGTTGTCAAGTCCTCTTGCTCGTGATAATATAATTGCTGCAGTTAAAACATTCAATAGGACAAATCAAAATAACAAATTAAATTCCTCACACTTAGGTCTGCCTGGTGAAAAGAAACCTATATACGTGTGTGAACACTTGTCTCCTGAAAACAAGAAATTGCATGCAGCAGCCAGAAAAGTTGCAAAAGAAAAAAAAATTCAATTTGTGTGGGTACGAAACGGTCATATTTATATGAGAAAAGACGTGACCTCTAAAAGTTTCTTAGTTAAACATCTTAACTCCTTGAACTCTCTATAAATTGTATAAAATAATTTATGGTATCTTTGTTAAATACTTTTCATAAATGTTGCAATATCAATATCTTGTATCAGAACGTAAGAGGCCTTAGGACGAAAACGAAGCAATTGTTAACTAATGTTCTTAATGAAAATGTGGATGTTGTTCTGCTAACGGAGACATGGCTGAATGATTCGGTGTTCGATCATGAATTATTTGATAATAGATACACTGTATTTAGGCGTGATCGTAGTTCTTCGTGTAATGAAAATTGTGAAGGTGGTGGAGTGCTTATTGCCGTACAAAAAAAACTACATCCTGTTCGTAAAAAAAAGTGGGAATCGTCCGACGAGGACCTTTGGGTAGTTATCAAACTTAAGCAAGGTACAACAACGGTACCTTTTTGTATCTGTAACCTTTATCTGCCATCACCTGCCAAATATCATAAACTAGAAAACTATCTGTTGAACATCACAGATGTTGTTCAACATAAATTGCCTCGAAATTCCCTGTTTTTGTTGGCAGGAGACTTCAATCAGCCATTATTGCAATGGAGAAAAGATATAAATTCCAATGCACTCCTCCCTTCTTGCGCCACAAACTCTATGGAAAGCATGCTTGTTGACACTCTTTCATTCAACGGCCTTCATCAAATCAATTCGATTAAGAACGTTGAGGGTCGGTCTCTTGACTTAATTATTACCAATGCACACAAATCTTTCACAGTTAGCAACTCACTTCCACTTGTAAAAATAGATAAATACCATCCAGCCTTAAAAATACAACTTAAATTTAAATCATCGAAGCCTCCTAAACTGAACTATAGTACTTGCTTAAATTATTCGAAAGCTGATTATTCAATCATCAAGGCAGAATTGAACGAGATCAACTGGAATAACCACTTTTCAACTAATTGCAGTGTTGACGAAACTGTTGAAATCTTCTACAACATCATTAATTGTATCATAATCAAGAATACGCCACAGAGTCGAACAGGTAATAATAACTATCCTTTTTGGTTTAGTCGTCCCTTACTTAAATGCCTGAAAGAAAAAGCAAAATTCCACCGTAGATACAAATTATATTCTAATCCAAGGGATTTCGCAACTTACCAACTCCTTCGAGATCGGTGCGGTAGCATGATTCAGTATTGTTTAAACAAATTCAAAGAAGAATCCAAGATCAATATCAAGAAAGATCCTAAATATTTCTGGAAATTCATAAAATCTCTAAAATGTAATAGTAATGATGTACCCGACGAAATGTTTTTGAACAATGAGAACGTGCAAGGTGGGCGAAACATTTGTGAGCTGTTTTCTAGTTACTTTCACTCTATATACTGTAATGTATCTACAACTACAGCCACTACAGTCACCGAGCCAGTTAAACATAACACGTCAATTGGTTCATGTTATATTTCTGAATCTGATGTTCAAAGTTCGCTCCAGCGCCTCGATATTAATAAAGGACCTGGACCGGATTCTATCCCCCCTATTTTTCTTAAAACTTGTTCAGACCAATTAACCAAACCTCTCCACTATATATTCACTAAATCACTTTCTCAAGGCGTATTCCCAACTATATATAATATATTATATTTATAAAAACGGCGACTTAAGTGATATCACAAACTATAGACCAATATCAATCTTATCCTCCATTGGCAAATTATTTGAATCTATCGTTAAAAAAGTAATTTACTCTCATTTGGCGCCATTGTTTAATCCACAGCAACATGGATTTTTGCCGAGACGATCCACCACATCAAACCTTATGGGATATGTGGGTGACATATTGCAAGCCATGGAAAATAAATATGAAGTTCATTCTATCTACACAGATTTTTCAAAGGCATTTGATGTCGTTGATCATAACCTGTTGATTGAAAAGCTAGGGCATGCTGGGATCTGTGGCTCTTTATTAAGGTGGTGCGAATCCTATCTTAAAAATCGTTCTCAACTTGTTGTCATTCGAGGATTTAAATCAGCAACCAAGACAGTGGTATCTGGTGTTCCCCAGGGTTCTCACCTCGGACCTTTGTTGTTTTTAGTTTTCATCAACGATCTGTGCGCATCAGTAACATCCAGTTTCCAAATGTTCGCGGATGACCTTAAACTCTACAGAGTAATTCGGCAGATTGAAGACACAACTATTCTTCAACAAGATATTGACAGAATCAGTTATTGGTGTTCTTTAAACAAAATGGTTTTAAATGCCGGCAAATGTTTTCACATAAAATTTACGAGAAAGCTCAATCCAACGCCTGCTGTGTACTATATAAATGACATTCGGATTAATGAAGTATCTAGTATACGGGACCTAGGTGTCATCGTCGACGCTAAAATGGATTTTCGCGATCACATTGATTGTATTACGAAAAAAGCAGCACGTCTTGCTGGATTTGTGATAAGACAAACTAAACTATTCGATGGAAGTGAAATCCCTATGTTACTATTTAATTGCTACGTGCGATCCCTTCTGGAATACTGTAGTCCCATTTGGAGTCCCTCATACGGTGTGCATGTAAATCGACTCGAAACTATACAAAAAAAAATTCTGTATCATCTATCCTACTCTAGAAATCTTTGTCGCTGTCTGGAGTCATATACTTCTAGGCTTAATCATTTTAAAATGCCTTCGCTGGAACGTAGACGGAACGTCGCGGATATAGTGTATCTGCATAAGATCATTCATGGCAGAATCGATAGCCCAGAATTGCTCAGTAACATCTTATTTAGGGTGCCTCGCTCTAGCAGCCGTCTTTGTAACCGAACAACTTTCAGCGTTATCTCATGTCGAACTAACTATGCAAAATACTCTCCAATATTAAGAATGTGTTCATTGTACAACGATTTGTGTCACGATATTGACATATTTAGTACATCTACTAATGGCCTAAAGAAATGTCTTTTTTCAAAATTGTAACTAATTTTAAACAGTTAAGTATATTAGTATATTTTTTTTTAAATAAATTATTGTATAATTATCGTATAAGAGCATCATATAGTAGAAGCATGCTGTGTTTATCTCAAGAAGGTTGTGCACTTGTTAATAGATTTATATAACGCACTTTAATTTTAGAACTATAAGTCTTGTGTTACGACCAGTTTGGTAAACCAATAAACAAAAAAAAAAAAAAAACAAAAAAAACATTCCGGTCAGCGCGCTCGAGTGGGACGGACGTGCGCTCAAGTGCTCTCCGAGAATATTCCGATCGGCCTAAAAGTGCTTGCGCTTTTAGTGCCGGTTACCTGTATCGTTTCGATTGAAGAGGATTCTTGAAGAGTGTTGGACTTCGCTAATAGTGGATAATCTGTGTGCAGATTCGACGTCAAGCCACCGCTTCGTGTACCGTTCGGCGCACGGAGGCGTTCGGCTCGGCTCGGCTCGCGTCGCGAAAGAAGCACGCTCTTGTAAGAGCGCTTCGACACGTCAATCACCTACATTGTTCATTGTCAAATCAAAACCGCTCTTCTCAGAGCGACCTCTTGTTTAAAATTTTTCAATTTTCAATTTTCAAGTTCGAGTCAAACAAATCCACGCTTCACGTGGTCTTCTGGACGATCCTTGCGGTGTTAACGCCACCCAGTTGGGCGCGGACCCGGTGCGTCAAGCCTTTCCCTCCTGAGCGTGGGAGGGAACGGCTAAAACCGGACGGGCCTGCCTTCACCGGCCTTGGGGTCTCCCCTCGCCGACGGCAGGTATCTCCTTCCCACCCTACCCTATCCTACTCTCCTATTCTCTGGGCAAGTGTTTGGTTGGAAGCCGGGTTTTACTCGGTCTTCTCTCCTCGCCCCCGGAGCAGCTAGGGCCTCGCGTTTAGGCACACATCCCTCTGCACAATAAGACTGGCAGAGGGCACACAGTAGGGACACCTAGGCACTCACTCTTCCGCCTGTACCCGGCGGGAGTGGCACTCACCCCTCACTCGCATCTCGAGTATTCCCCTCGAGATGTCTCTACTCTCTCCCTCCCCCGCTATGAGCCTCCCGCAAGGCGTTTCGCCTCAGGCGTTCGCCTCGTGGGTCTCAAATTGCTACCCGGACATGCTCTCCGAGTATCTCCAGTCCAATAGGGACTTTAAGGAGAGACCCCGCTTCACGGACTCTCAAATTCCCTCCTCCGGCTCCCTCCCTCCGAGGGCGCCCTTCGGTTCTTCGGCGTTCAAGCCGTTAGATAGCCCTCTCTCCCCTGACCCTGCGCCCTATGCGCCCCGCGCTCCCCGCGCACCTCTACCACCCCGCGATCGTTCTCCAGTCCTTCGGACTGAGTACGAACGCGCCTACGACTCGGCATCCAACTCGGAGAATGAGATGGATGTAGAGTTCTCCCGCTCCCGCGCTAACTCTGTTGGCAACATCTCCAACGACGGGTTCACTACCGTCGGAAAGAGAAAGCGCGTCCCCAAAGCCGCCTCAGAGGCTCCCTCCCCGCCACCCAAAGCGGCCTGCACCGCCCCGGGAGCGAAGCCATCAGGCTCTCTCGCTCCCACCTCCCGCGACCCTCTCGCTCACTCCGATGCTCCCGCAAGCATCGCCGCGTCTCAACGCGACGTCTCCTCTCAAGGAGCGTCAGTTAGACGCGAGAAACCGCCGACGCCTCTGTTCCTTCAGGACAAGGCGAAGTGGGACATGGTCTCACGACTCTTGACGGATCGTAAGATCCAATATACTAGCGCCCGCTCAACCCAACTGGGTATTAAAGTCCAGGTGCCTACCCCAAGCGACCATAGGGCATTAACCAGGATTCTCAAAAACGAGAGTATAAGTTTTCATACCTATGCTCTCGAAGAAGAGAAAGTCCTACGCGTCGTCATACGCGGCGTACCTAAGGAGGTGCAAACCGATAGTGTCCTCGCCGACTTGAAGGCGCAAGGCTACCCTGTCCGCGAATGCCACCGAATGTACAGTGGCAAAGATCGCAAACCCTACGACCTACTTTTGGTCATCCTAAATCGCACGCCAGAGGGCAAAGCGATTTTCAATATTAAAACGGTAGTGAACCTCTCGGGGATCACCGTTCAACCCCCATTCCGAAACCGAGCGCCTGGCCAGTGTCATAACTGCCAATTGTACGGACATGCCGCCCGTTTCTGCTTCGCCCGCCCGAGGTGCGTCAAGTGCCTAGGGGATCACGGGACAGCCCAGTGTTCTCGCACTAGGGACTCGGCAGACCCACCTAGTTGTGTCCTCTGCGGCACACAGGGACATACCGCCAACTACCGCGGTTGCCCTAAGGCACCCCGCGTACCCAGTGGGCCGGCTAGGAGGCCTATTCCCCCTCCTCGCCCGGTCACTACCCGCTCACAAGGGAACGGCCCTAAGCCTAACCTTACACCCGCACCGCAGGCAACACCTGTTGTACCCGCGCCCGCGCCCGCGCGCAACGCTTGGTCCAAGCCCTTGAGCATGGTACAAGCAAGCGCCCCCCTCACCCCCGCCCGCCCGCAGGCCTCTGCCAGCGCGCCGGCTCCTAAGCCCAAACCGCCGCTCTCTAGGCCTCCAATGGCTGGGCTCATGGACGCCCCAGGTCAATCTGACCTGGCGGCCGACATAGCCCTTGTCATGGACTACGCGATGGTCATAGACGTGGACGAAGTACGTGCATTCGCGCACAAACTTCGTACTGCCACAAACGACCAAGACCGCTTGCGAGCCACGCTCACACACGCGGGTTTAATCAGCGCAGTGAGGTGCTACGCCCTCCCCAGCGTTTCTTAGGTATCATCCAATATGGATAGTACACTGAAACGAATTAAGCCCCACTCAGTCACCGTAGCGACTTTCAACGCTGACGGCCTCTCTAGTCAAAAAGACGAAGTTCACGAATTTTGTAAGACCCATCAGGTCGATATCCTATGCGTGCAGGAGACCTTTCTGAAACCAGGTACAGCGAACCCTAGGTTTGCAAATTACCGTTTGGTTCGTAATGATAGAGTGGCCACCCCAAAAGGTGGCACTCTCATCTATTACAAAAGAGCTCTGCACTGTATCCCAATTGTTACTCCACCACTTAGAATACTAGAAGCCTCTGTTTGCTTTCTAGCGATGTCAGGTCATCAACCTGTCATCAAAGCCTCATGTTACCTCCCCTCTGGTAAAGAACTATTACAGACAGACTTGGAAGCCCTCTTCTCTCTAGGAAGCTCCGTCCTTCTGATCGGTGACTTCAACAGTAAACATGTCATATGGAACTGTACTAGTAACAATAGTAATGGTTAAATCCTTGAAGGCTTGGTCAGCCACTTAAACTTTGATATTCTCTCCCCTCTGGAGCCCACAAGATATCCCTATGTTGACAACCAACGACCAGACATACTTGACATAGCACTTCTCAAGAACGTCACCCTCCGGTTGCGCTCTAGTGTTACACGAACTGACTTCAGACCACCGCCCTGTATTGTTGAAATTAGGCCCCGACCCGACGGACGTAACCCCTATCACTAGAACGGTAGTGAACTGGAAGCAACTGGGGGAATCCCTCCAAGCTATCAGTTCACCCGCTCTCGATAGAATCCCCGATGACATACAGACAGTAGAAGACGTGTCAATTGCGATCGAGGCTCTCAGTGACCACCTCCGCACCGCAGTAGGTGAATCCTCAAAGCAGGTCCAAGTGGCAGATGTTCGCCGCTTCGAACTGCCCGAGAGTGCGAGGAGGTTACTGACAGCTAATAATGCCGCCACTAGGGCGTATGACTCGATGCCAACCCCAGAGAACAAAGCCACCATGCGCTATTTACAGCGTGCTGTAAGGAAACGCATGAGTGAGCTGCGTGATCAAAGGTGGGACGACAAACTGTCACAGATTGAGCCAACTCACCAGGCATACTGGCAGTTGGCTCGAGCTCTGAAATCTGACGGACAACAGACAATGCCTCCACTCATTAGGCCTCCTCCCCTCTCCATAGCGTTCCTTGACGAAGACAAAGCCGAGTGTTTAGCTGATAGCCTTGAGGCTCAGTGTACTCTAAATGTAGATCACGTCGACCAGAAACACCTCGATTCGGTGGAATCTGAAGTCGAACGTAAAAGCTCTATGTCCATCTCTGACCTCCCACTCCTCCCACCGGTAAAATCATCCGAGGTAGTGTCTCTGATCAAGAGCCTCAAGACCCGTAAATCCCCTGGTGCTGATGGTATCAGCAACAAGGTGATTAAACACTTCTCAGTCCCACTAGTCCATCTCTTAGTTAGCATCTTCAATGCGGCTATGAGCAACTGCTCCTTCCCAGACACTTGGAAGCATGCCATTGTCATTGGTATTCACAAACCAGGCAAACCGGTAGCCGAACCCTCCAGCTACCGTCCCATAAGTCTCCTCAGCTCTCTGGGGAAGATTTACGAGCGGCTCATTGTGAACCGACTCTGGTCCCACGTTAGGTCGAATAACCTCCTTCCCGATGAGCAATTTGGTTTTAGAGCCAAACACTCTTGCGTCCAACAAGTGCACCGCGTAACGGAGCACATCCTAGGCGGTTTCAATAAGAAACCAAAGCCCCAAGGGACCATAGCTGTCTTCCTCGACGTAGCGAAAGCGTTCGACAAAGTCTGGCACAACGGCTTGATATTCAAGCTGTACCAATTGGGTGTGCCAAACCGTCTTGTACTCATCTTACAAGACTTTCTCAGGGATCGAACGTTTAGCTATCGCACCGAGGGAACGCTCTCCTCCCCGCATCCCATTCACGCAGGTGTCCCTCAGGGCTCTGTACTCTCACCATTCTCTTCTCGCTGTACACCAGCGACATCCCACGATCTGAACCTAATGTTCAGATCGCTCAGTTTGCGGATGATACTGCAATCTACTCTACTGGCTGGTTCAAGGTCAGGCAGAGATGCGCCATCCAACGAGCCATCACCGTAATCGGTGCATGGTTTCGTAAATGGCGGATTGCAGTAAATCCTAGCAAAAGTGCAGCAGTGTACTTCACTGAGACCCGGCGGAATCTCATGCCGTCACCCATAGTCCTATTCGGCGAACCCATCCCTTGGGCTAAATCTGCCAAATACCTGGGCGTCACCCTTGATCGCCAACTCACCTTCGCGAAACACATCCAGATTGTTCGCAATAGGGCGGCCTTCATTATGGGTCGTCTTAATCCCCTCATAGGCAAAAACAGTAAAATGTCTCTTAGAAATAAGACGACTCTTTACAAACTTGGCATCCGCCCAATCATGACTTAGGCATCTGTAGCGTTCGCCCATGCTCAGAAACACGACCTCCACAAACTTCAAGTGATTCAGAATCGCTTTATGCGCAGGGCAGTGGGCGCTCCGTGGTACTTGCGGAACGCCGAACTGCACTGCGATTTCACCCTCCCCTCTATTACGCAGTATATGAAAGACTGCTCCCGCCGCCACTTCGACAAAGCTCCCCACCACTCGAATCCCCTCGTGGTCGAAGCGGCGAACTACTCCACTGACATAACCGATCCCCACTTCCTTCCCCCCCGTCGCCGTCCAAGGCATATTTTGGGTGACCCGGACGACCCCATCGCAGCCGTTACTTCGGCAGCTTTAGCGTCGCCCCAAGGGAACCCCGGTAATGGTTGTAGACCCGACCAGGGCTGTGATCCCGATCGCATTGTAGGATCCGGCCGAGATCTTCTTCGCAGCCCCAGTCGCAGTCGAGGTAATCCACACACACACACGATTGTAGTCCCAGCCAAGGTGCGGGTGGGAGTATACACCGCGGCCCCGGTCGCGATGTATTCTCCGGCCCAGCAAATGGCTTTGGACGAGGTAACACTGGTTTTCTATGTAGTCCCAGCCACGGTACGGGCAGGAGTCTACACCGCGGCCCGGCCTCGATGTAGACTCCGGCCCAGGTAACGGCTGTGGGCGAGGTACTCAAGTTTCTTATTGTAGCCCCACCCAAAGTACAGTCATGAGTGCACAACGCGACGATCCTGGTCGCGGTGTGGATCCATGTCGCGGAAATGGGGGGAGGCGAGGTACACAAGGTTGTGATTTAGTGGTAAACACAGTCAAACACCGAGCTCGCCGGCGAGCTCGAGGCAAATATTATGTCTTGGTTAGATTCTCTCCAAATAGTCGTAGAGTTAAAATTCATAGGGCCCACTTTCAACGGTACACTTATGTACCGGGGCGATTCTCTCCTACTCCCCTCTCTCCTGGCGACGGCCCAAGCCGAGGTCCGTACCCTAGTGGTGCCCTTGAGCAAGTCGCCTACTCCTCTCCTTGCGGCGAAGCGTCTTCAACGCTCGCCTTAGGCGGTGCGCCCTCTGCGCCCGCATCTGGCTGAGTGCCATCTGCGCTCGCCAACCGTCCGGTGACGCTGTAAATGCCGGTAGAGGCAAACAGCATTAGTCCGTTCTAAAAAAAAATTTGTTGTTCTCTCACTGTCGGACTAGCGCTCGACGAGTCAACATCTCCTGAGGATGCCTCGTGTAGAGGCGAAACACGTGTCGAATCGGTGTTGGTTTATTTGGGTTTTCTTGTGTTTTTTATTTTGTATTCTTCCTATTAGCATTTTATGCGGGAGGGAGCACCCTCCCTCCCGCATAAAATGCTATATTGCTATATTAAATGCTATATTTGGCCTATTTGGGGGCGTGCACGGTGGTGCACGCCCCCAAATAGGCCAAAATCATTGTTTTCTTTTCAGCGGAAGTGTCACTAAATATTTTTTAATATCGTTTTTTGATAATGGATTTCCGCAAAGTAACGCCTGAATCAATAAATTTTCTAATTTTGGACAATTAATCAAGAACAATAGGTAGGTAGTCATCGAAGACATTATTGTCCCAATTTGAAGTTTTCACTGTAAAACTACATTATCTATGACAAAGCGTTCGGCGACGGTGACAATGACGCGAATTCCTTGATTTTTGATCACCCAAAAAGTCGATGATGATGACGCGAGTTCCATGATTTTAGTTCCCTCAAAAAGTCGATGATGATGACGCGAGTTCCATGATTTTAGTTCACCCAAAAAGTCGATGATGATGACGCGATATCATGATTTTAGTTCACCCAAAAAGTCGATGACGATGACGCGAGTTCCATGATTTTAGTTCACCCAAAAAGTCGATGATGATGACGCGAGTTCCATGATTTTAGTTCACCCAAAAAATCGATGATGATGACGCGAGTTCCATGATTTTAGTTCACCCAAAAAGTCGATGATGATGACGCGAGTTCCATGATTTTATTTCACCCAAAAAGTCGATGATGACGACGCGAGTTCCATGATTTTAGTTCCCTCAAAAAGTCGATGACGATGACGCGAGTTCCATGATTTTAGTTCACCCAAAAAGTCGATGATGATGACGCGAGTTCCATGATTTTAGTTCACCCAAAAAGTCGATGATGATGACGCGAGTTCTATGATTTTAGTTCACCCAAAAAGTCGATGACGATGACGCGAGTTCCATGATATTAGTTCACCCACAAAGTGCTCAACGCGCCTAAAGAAGTTTTCACTTCAAAAATTGTAAACAGTACGCTGCCACAGTGACCACACGTCGCCTTTAGGAGCTAATGACGAAACACTGTACTCTAATGTTGCACAAATGTTTTGTGTCGCACTCCCACGATGCCCCAACACTGCGGGGTCACACTGTTACTATTTATTTATCTGTGGTGTTTAGTCTGGGAGTCTGGCCTACGCTTATTTCCTTCTTGTCATCAGTGCAATACAAAAAAAAAATCTGCTTAGTGATGAGGTTTCTATCACACTTTTATCTCGATGAGAGCGTGATTAGGGTTATCTTAGGGTACCACGGGGGAAAGCATTCCTGGCGTCCCGACATGAAGCCGCCCGGAGAAACACCGTGTGGTGGTTTAGCCGGTATGGTTTGCTTGCTGCTATGGGTGCAGTTGGTACGTAAAGGACGACTCCGACATACCCCGTCGAATCCCCCCGGGTTGGCGGGGATGTGTAAGTACATTCCACACATGAAAAAATATGTACCAGGGGGATTTGTCCTATGCTCAGGATTTCGGATCAGTATTTTAGGAATGGCCAATAAAATACAGTACATTTTAAAGATCTCTTTAATAAAAAGTGAAACCAACTAAAATACCTAATCGAGTAATTGGTAATCAACATTGGTAATAAATTCACAATATCAACACTTACTTATCTAAGTAAAAACTTAATCAGTTTTTTCATATTAAGTGTATGAAAATACCTTTTTAAGTAAGTTTTCTGTAATTATTGATTAATAAACTGCTACGTTTGAAAGTTCTCAAACCGCAATAAAATCTAAGGATTTTTTAAAGAAAAGAAGGGCATTTCTGCGGACTTTTGATTTTACATCTGGCAACCCTAGGCGTCATGGGATTTTAAGATGACAATAGCTCAGGTGCAGTTGAGGCCGGCTGCTAATCAGGAGTTAGTTAATTCGGGTTTGAGCGTTCAGTAATGAAACCATGGTGACGAAATCCACAGTGGTAGGCTAGTAGTGATAGGCATCTACTGCCCGCAGGACTACCACCCTCAAGATTGAATACCTGTCACTTAGCACCTGGTACGTACGTTATAAATAAACCATTATACATTCCTCCTCCTTGCGTCGTATTCCTCAGTGATGAGGGTCGTGACCTCCCTTCGGAATCACCTTCTGTCTTATGATCGTTCTCCATCTGTTTCTCTTTCTGGCGGCGTGGAGGGCGTTGTTAAACGTAGAGTCGAGCGCGGTGCGGATCTGGTCGGACCAACGTATTGGGCTGCGACCACGAGGCCTTTTCCCGTCTACTTTTCCGGTCACAATGAGTTTCTCAGGGTTGCCACTGTCTTTCCTAGCAATGTGACCGAAATATTCCAGGACTCTGCGTAGACATTCATTATACACAATTACCTACAAAGTCCATCCCTCACCAAACTACACAACGCTAATTTTGTTTAACTCACACCTATCCTCACATACAATATTTCACACAGATCAAAACCTGAGATATGTTATTTACGTATTGCGTCGTAATTAGTTTAAGTATTATTTCTTTTGCACAGAGGCAATATACTGGCACATGGGGTGATGTCAAAGAATTCCTTGTTATAATTTTGAGGGTGGTGAGATCAAAGCCCAAAGGCTTCGCTGGCTTGGCCATAGAAAGAATAGAAGAGAATCGTGCAGTGTAACAAGCATACTTAGGACGACCGACAGTTTAATGACCAGTTAGCCGTCCTAGATACCTGGAGTGAAGTTGAGAAAGGCCTACGCGAACTCCAAGCCGATGATGGCAGGAGACGGCACAAGATAAAATAGGCACTCGCATATAATCTACATTGCTATCATTGTCTGCTAGTGTGTAAGTAGAAAATTGAGCACAACATTTAAATTATTAATTTACATATGTATAATTATTTTTTGACATTTCATTATTATTTTTATTATTTTAATTTTAGACGTGTATGGATATATATGAATAAATGAATATAATTAATATAATAATTAATATATGAATATTAATATGAATATGATAGCCTAAAATGGCAGATTTTACTGTCAGAGGCCAAGACTCAGTTTAGGTCCCTGCGTCAAAATGAATGAATAAATAATTTTGAGGTTAAACTTCAAATTAGCTTGGCTCTGTAACTGTCTGGTGGGGGTACTATCCCCCACCTGGAAACAGAGCTCAACACACTTTCTGATGCAATGAAATACTTTGCAGCAGAATCTTCGGCGGATCTTCGGTGATACCAACCAAAACGGTATCTTGCACAAGAGGCCTATTAACTTGTAAGTTTTGTTTTCTCGCATTCCAAAGGCGAAGAGAATATTGTGTAATTCCCGTCCCCATACGAAGTAAAAGTTCGATCCCCGCTGCTTAGCGGTAATGTAGGTAATGGGTGTGGCCACAGAATATATAACAGTTAGTTGCTGCACTAAGTAGTTGCACACAATCGCATTACCCTAGTTCTGTAATGAACGAGGTTTTATAAGCCAGTTCATTGGCTTTGCACAGTTACTGTAAGGGTTTAGGTACTTACGTAAGTTCACACATTTGCACTGTACTTTGTGAAAAAAAACTTGAATAATACATTGGTTTTGCTGCTTACATAAATACGATACAGTAAGTAACGCGCACACAACGTGAAGCGCTCGCAGCGGAGCTTGACGTGGCAATCTTAACCCATCAATAGGTTAACTCGTCCGCATCAGGACAAAAAATAACAATATATTTATGAATGAAACTTGCCTGGAATGAGAGTTGCTGATTCGGACGGGTTAAGCAACGCTTGCAATGGTCAGGACTTGGATGGGTGTGCGTTGTGGCATTACACAACTGTGCGCTTCCGTGCTTCGGAGGGCACGTTACGCCGTCGGTCCCGGTTGTTTGTCTTAAGACAACAGTCGTTAGGCTATGTCGAAGACCTTTGGGCGGCCTGAAAACTTCGACATGGGTTGGCCACTAACCACCAATCCGCACTGGGTGGTGGATTATGGCCCAACTCCTCTATCTGAGAGGAAGGCTCGAGTCCCAGCAGTGGAAACAAAATGGGCTGATTATGATTATTAAATTTATATGTAAATGTTGTAATTAAAATAACATAAAATCAAATGAAAACAATAAGCGCGAGTTTGATACCTAAATTATTTAATTTAGGTATCAAACTCGCGCTTATGGACTTAAACCTGACATTTATATCAAAACTGAAAGCTCTGCTTATCGAAAAAGCATACTACACATATGACGAGTTTATATCCGACAAGTCACTCGCTGATCAGTCCTAAAAAGTCGACTGTACAATATACAATAGATAAGTACTAATAAAAAAAAAGTACATCTACTTAGCTAACACTTATATATATCATAGTGAAATAACTATGTAGCTATTCATTTTATAGATTTCTTTTAAGTATATAGATATAAACAACTGTTATGGCATGTATGTATAATACCTACAATGAATATATGACGTATAAGATATATTTATCTTATAAATAATAAAAAAAAACCTTATTAGACTTAGTAATATTATAAATGTGAATGCTTCGATGGATAAACGTTTGTTACTCAATCAGCCCAAATGACTGAAAAGATTTAAATGAAGTTTGTTGGATAGATAGATGAGGCGCTGAAATAACAAATATGATACTTTCATCATCATCATCCATCACCATCCGGGTAACACCACTAATAGTATAAAATACTAGCTGCTCTCCGCGGTTTCACCCGCGCGGTGATGGATGATGATGATGATGATGAATCTTATATCCTATGTTACTCAGGGTGAATGTAGCTTTTCAATGGTGAAAGAATTTTTGAAATCGGTCCAGTACTTTTTGAGCGAATTCGTTACAAACATTTATTTATTTATTTATTACATATTTTAGGAAGACTATCGACTAATTACTTAACCTAGTTAACAAACATATATAATGAAAAGAGTCATTTACAAGGCTCCACAGGTAGAACCAAAATAGCTTACATAAGAACGTCCTAGTAATAGAAATTAAGGAGATAACTAATATATAAATTAATATAAAGGTAAACATATATAACAAATAATATGAAAAAAGTAGATACTGCACTTACAGCCATATGTTGATCGATATTGTTAAATCACTTGTGTGAAAAAAGGTATTGCTAAGTTGCTTCTTTATTGACGCCCGATTGGACATACATACAAATCTTTCCTCTAAATATTAGTATAGTATAAAAAAATAAAATACAATTTAAAAGTCTACTGCACACTATATGATTACTGATGGCGTTCGATCACACCATTACATTATTACCAAGTACATTTTATGATAATACTTAGGGGACTAGAAGATGTAACTTACTAAGTACATACTACCATATATATAAGACAACCTACGGACTCTAGTACGAAGTGTGCCAAAAAAGCTTTTGTACTTAAAACGGGACCGACTCCAACACCAAAAAGTGTAAAATAACTTGTTGAAGTCGATACCATGCGCACAATATTGCGTTAAGAGGTACTTCGACCGTAGATATTTTTTATGTGTTTACCGATTTTGATGGTTATTTTATTGTTTGATAGAGTATAATTCCTTGGTGGTACCATTCATCAAATTCAGTCCAAAATCCATCAAATTTAGTCAAGCCGTTCAAGTTATACTTCAATAACTAAAGAGTGTTTCACTTTTGATAATTTATTGATTCAGGTTTTACTTTGCGGAAATCCATTATAAAAAAAACGATATTAAAAAATATTTAGTGACACTTCCGCTGAAAAGAAAACAATGATTTTGGCCCATTTGGGGGCGAGTACCACCCTCCCTCCCGCATAAAATGCTAATAGGAAAAATACAAAATAAAAAACACAAGAAATCCCAAATAGTCGAGCGCTAGGCAGGTCTAGCGCTCGACGAGTCAACATCTCCTGAGGATGCCTCGTGTAGAGGCGAAACATTTGTCGAATCGGTTTTGGTTTATTTGGGGTTTCTTGTGTTTTTTATTTTGTATTCTTTCTATTAGCATTTTATGCGCGAGGGAGGGTGGTGCACGCCCCCAAATAGGCCCAAATCATTGTTTTCAGCGGAAGTGTCACTAAATATTTTTAATATCGTTTTTTTGAGTGTTTCACTTATCTTGATGATATCATCATTGACGGTGTATCCCGTAAGTGGCAAGGTAACTAAAAAGGGTGAAAAAAAGTTTTTTATCAAAATATAGAACCGACTTCTACACTAAAAAGTGTGAAAAAACTTGTTGAAGTCGGGTACCATGCACGCAATATTGTGACTTTCGAACTGTCATGGTACCGACTTCAACAAGTTCTTTCAGACTTTTTAGTGTAGAAGTCGCTTCTACATTTGATACTTTTTTTTTGCCTTTGAAGTCGGTTACGTTTTTCCATAAGCAATTCTACCTTTTTACCTTATTTATTCTTACTTTCGAACTGTCATGGTACCGACTTCAACAAGTTCTTTCAGACTTTTTAGTGTAGAAGTCGGTTCTACATTTGATATTTTTTTTGCGTTTGAAGTCGGTTCCGTTTTTTCCAAAAAAAATTCTACCTTTTTAGTGACCTTGTTACTTACGGGATCGATAATTGTCATTCACCGTAAATGATGACATCGTCAAAACATCAAACGATCAAAATAGAAACACTGCAGTTATCGATGTGTAACCAAAAAACTTCTAAACCTAATTCGATAAAATTTAAAATACTCTACCAAACAAAAAAGACATTTGAGAATCGGTCGACAAAAAAAAACATACTGTCGGTAGTCGGTTAAAAATACAGTACAACTGAGAGCATAGGGACTTAATCATGCCGTTTGAAACTCCATCCTCCGCGCCTTGCAAATTAGTACAGTACTAATTAGTTAACTCGTTTGCTAACAAATGTACAGTAGGACCTAGCTAATAGGAGCAATGACATAATACAGACGAGATCTAGATGTTGAACCTAAAAATGACTTTCATTTCTGAATCTGAAGACTTATAAATAAATTAACTTGCCCACAAGCAGCTTCGCTAACTTCATCCCCTTACGGGTGATATTTCCAAAAATCTATCCTAAGATGCTTATTTTTTTTTAACATAGTGTAATATATCTATTAACTTATAATACAAATAAATGTAATACCAATACCTATATGAAATTTCAAGTATGATTTGTTATCTATTGTGTACTCATAAAGTATTTATGTACACTATTACATAAAACACGTATAAGTAGTAATTATTGTTATTATATTATATAAATATAAGATGATTATACACAAGGCATCCATTAGCGGAAATTCGAGTTTTTAGTCACAGTGGGTTACGGCATGAGGACCAACGATATATCACAAGAGCATATTACAAGAGCAAAACACTTACCTCTCTATGCCCAGAACGTCAACTAAGTTTCTTTGGAAGGGGAAGCGCTCCAGGTGCCGAATTCCAACATAATAATAATTTACATCTCTCATATTCGGTAAGTAGGTCCTTATTAACCCCAAATGGGGCTTGTAGGTGACCAATTAGCGCTCTAGAGTAATAATGTAGCTAGAAAAGCCCTAGGGCGGTAAGTAATTTTAAAAAACACAAATGGGGCTTGTAGGTGACCAATTAGCGCTCTAGGGTAATAATGTAGCTAGAAAAGCCCTAAGGCAGTAAGTAATTTAAAAATGAAACACTTAACTATTTCAAAAAGTTCACGAACATCTAACCATCATACTGGCAATAGACATCATGCATTCAGCCCAATGACAAAAGAGGTCGCTTCGCTATTCAGCCTTGTCTCCGTATGAGTATAATAGTCATCGATTTTATTTTTGTATAGCCAGTTTTTTTCTACTTACCTCACAATCGAGATGTAAAGCAGAGTAGTTAGCTCGGGTGTAAGCATCAATTGCACCCTCGAACTCTATTTGTCCTCGCTGCGCTCGTGCGCCTAAATATCTCGGCCTGCAATTGATGCCTTACAGCCCTTGGCTACTAATCTACTATTATTTATTTGGCAGAAAACACATAGTACAATTTTTGACACAGAATATATACAAACATACTTTTTCACTGGTAACTATTGAAGCTTAGGTGCCTAAGCTAGGCGTACGCCTGTAATATAGGCACCTTCGTTTCTCCATGACATAAACACAATGTTTGTATGCTCTAAGTATATGCGATGGATTTATACAAATTAATTGAATATAGTTTATGGATTAAGTATCAAATTTAAATTCAATGATGGTGTAGAAGCATTATAGAGGCAACAGGAGAAACTCTACAACAATCTATTGAACTGACGCAGGACAGAAGTAAATGGAGACAAGTCGCATATGGTAACGATCCTCACTAGTGAGGGAACGACAAATAAGAATAAGAAGGTTTAGGCAGTGCGCTTATGAATCAGTCGTTCAGTTGATCAGTCATTCAGAGAAGTATTCTTATTGTTCGAAGAAGGTAGCTCGCTAATATAGAATGCCTACTAGCTAGTTGAGACTGCTGCCCAAAATATACTGTTAACTACTTATTTGGCGATACATTCACAAACTTCAGGTTGAAGCTTCCTGCCGGTATGGAGTAGAGTATTTCGTACATCATCCACATGCGAAAAGGAAACCCGAACTACTAGGTGGTTGGACTCTTACTCAAGTCTTAGTTGGTACCACCGCAGTACTGCAGCATCTAGTGTCGCGAACTAATAGAGTGCAGGTTTTACTGTAATAGGGTGTGAAGGGCACTGCAGCAAGAGAAATTACTGGGTGAAAGAGACTCATAACTGTCTCGGGGCGACGAGCGCAGCGCAAGCCACGAAAACTACCGTTTTGCCCTCTGGGTGGCACCAGCTGTCATGGGCAAGCGTACATCACAGAACATGACGCTGTAACCCCACAGCCGAATGGGCCGGCACGACCGGGGAAGTACTACACTCCCACATAACACCGACGTGAAGTAACATAGCTTGCTATTGCGTTTCAGACGGTTTGTGGGTTCCTGAGTGTTCCGGAGGCCCGATTTCCCCCTCCCCCGTTCTCCCTCTCCTTCTCCCTCTCCTTCTCCTTCTCCCTCCCCCTTACCCTTCCCCCTCACCCCTTCTATTTCGTGTTCCTATCTCTCTTCCTCAAAGGTCGGCAACGTATCTTCGAGACCTCTGGTATTGCGAATGTCCACGGGCGACGGTATCACTCACCAGTGAGCCGCTTGGCCGATTGCCAACCTATCCCATAAAAAAAAACTATACGCGTCCAACAACTTATTCTAAAAAACAAGCCATTGTTATTGGCGAGTCTTCTCGATACAGTGATACTATAACCCACCGCTATACCGCCTAAAGCTGTATACTACCTTTGTTCTCGAGTAGTTTGGTATGTCCATGAATACATGAATACGTTTAGTGCCCTGTCGTAGTTGTGCAGTTTGTGTAACGGTTGGGTAAACTAGGTTTGCGGTGTAAACTTACTGTGACACAGTTGCTTTCAAAGGGCTTGTTAAATTGTATTATGTACCTATTTGTATTATGACTAAATGTTGGCGCATTGTGGTCTATAAAGGACCTGTAGATGTTTATAAATAAAAATGCTCAATAGTGTACATAAGACATGGGTTCTCGCTATCAAGGTAATTGCAGGCACTAATAGGATCATTAACCTACTACACACACAAACTTGGCTACTTTAGTTCAATATTTTTCAGGCCTTAAGAGGATTACATAGCTAGTAATTTCCATGCTAAAAGAGAAAACTCTTTTCTACCTCTTAACATTGACCGATTTCAGTGATTTTTTTTCATGGAATCATCACATTGTTTACTATGCCCGTACGTTTAGATTTTTTCAGGTTTTTAAGTTCTAAAAATTGAAATTTATAGTACCGTGAAATACTGAACAAATCAAAACTTACGGGCATAGAAAACAATGTGATGATTCCATAAAAAAAATCACTGAAATCGGACAATGTTAAGAGGTAGAAAAGAGTTTTCTCTTTTAGCATGGAATGTACTAGCTATGCAATCCTCTTTATTAGTTTTATTTTTCCTGTGGAGATTAAGCTTCCCAATATAGTGCTGAAATGAAAGCTAGTGACATAACAAAATACCCCACAGGTTATATTAATGCTGTAATAATATGCTGTAACTTTCCATAATACCTGTTTGCTTACTTAGTTGACAAATCTTAGTTTACGAAACAACTCTTTTATTATCATAGGAGTTCCTTGCCATTATTTTAAGGTATATAAATTTAATAATAAAATCACAACTTAATGCATACTTAAAATTAACTCGAACGTCAACAAATACAAATTTTAAATTTTGAATTTAACAACTTCAACAATCCATAAGACGAATCGTCACCCTAAGTACAATCGAACAGTGATGTACCTATCAGGTACCTATACTGTCTTATAAAGTTTTTTTTCAATAGACTATTGAATAAGCTCAGAGATAATAACTCGTTACGTTTGAGCGGAGTCCACAGATAGTTTTCTCTATAAATAATAAACGTGTAAGTTTGTACTCTCTAAAATTATGTAAGACTACCCACAATTGGATAGAAAAGTCATACTTTTGGGAGTGTAATTTAAAATGTTACGCGAATGCGGGTTTTATTATAAACATAATAAGAACTACCATAGCTTAGAGAATTAATTGGTAGCAATTCGCTTGTTCATAACAAACTAAATTAGCGAACTAAAATCAATTTTTAGTAAATTATGGTAAGTAGTTCTTATTATGTACAAACTAAAGTTCAAATTAGTATTACGCATGCAAATGACATTTCTTAAATTTACCATTTCTGTTAAATTGTGGGTATGTTTATTGCAAATAGCCGTCATGTAACTTCACATACTACTGCTCTATGCTTCGTTCTCTAAACTAATGTAAAACTACCCACAACTGAATAGAATAACCATATTTTTAAAATTTACTTGTTACATGGATGTAGATTTTAGTACAGAACAGAATAAAAACCACCATAGTTTAGAGAGTTTTAGTTTAGTATTTTTCGCAAGCAAATTACTACTTACAAAAACAATTTATTCAAATAAAAACAAAACACTAAAAATTGTAATTTCAAGTCTAGACAATATCCCTTACACATTTCAATAAAATATAAAAAAAAATACATCGTAACCATTTTTATGTTCATTTTATCTGCACCAATAACGTCAAACGACATCGAACATCCGCCAGAGGCTTTGTAACAATTTACGAGTCGCAATAACGTTAAGCCACATAACGTAAAAAAACGTTATTATCTATTAACACATTCGTTACGACTCGCCGTTACATTACGGTAAAGCCTCGTTGATTTATATCCGTTACGTGTGAGTGCGATGCGAAGCTTACACAGCGCGAGTTGCCCATCACAATATGACGTCACTTAAAGCAAAATTATAACGTGTCTAAAATTATGATTCGGGATTGATCAAGAGTACCTACACATCTGTACATATAATAAAACTGTAGAGATCGAATTTCTGTACAAGGTAAAAATTCCAAAAACCGAGTCAGGAGATGTAAGGAGTTAAATCAACTAATTTATATTTTTTTAAATTTTTTATTTTCTCTGTTTGTCTTTGTTTGTACGGGCTAATCTCCGAAAATACTGCACCAATTTAAATTTAATTTCGTACGGTGGTAGCTTATATCCCTGGTCAACATATAGGATACTTTTGATCCCGGAATATTAATTAGTTGCCGTGGCATAGTTAAAAACTGTAATTGACCCCGCGAGGCTACGCGAGCGAAGCCGCTGGCGGTTCAGCTAGTTTATAAATATTTTGTAATTGTCTAATATTTATGGGGCATATCACAAAATATATACGAGTATGTAACAACGCAACGTAACGAACCAATGGGGCCTCACTCTAATATGATTGTAACTTCCGCAAGTAATTGTAAAGTGCAGTGTATACCATGTTTTTGTCAGTTTTCAAATTAACGGCAAGTTGCAGTCAAGGACTTTTTAAAGAAGTCTTTGGTAGTCGTGACTTGAAATTGACAAGAAGTCAGAACCGGTGACATCACAGCGGGCGAGGGGTGCTGTGCGCAGCACTGTAGTTACTGCGTCTGTTAAACCGTCTAAACTAAATAATATAAAAGTTATACTATAAAAATTATAAAGGGTTGTGACATCAATACGAAAGTTTAAGTCTTTCTAAAAATACTTCTTTCGGTTAAATACTGCTGTCAAAGCTGCCGTGCGATTCTGCAATGATTCGTCGATGCGCTCGTCGACGAGCTCACCGATGTTAAATACTTTATAAGATGTCGCCCTTGTACATAAGGTTGTTTTTCCAATGTTTCTTGTCATCCCGTCATTTGTTTCACGGCTGTTGTAAAAGATGCAACGATGTTTGCTCTTAGAGAAACGCACGGCACATAGATAAAACATTAAATGAAATGCATTTATTTGACACACACACAAATAGAGACAAAAACAGTAATTAGTAAGACTAGAATTAATCTGTCCGCATCAGGTTTACGCTATAACAAAAGATTTATGAATGGACTGGAGGCTTGCTAATTCGGACGGGTTGATAATATCACTTAAATACAGACTCATAATCACGCTCATAGATGTCGCTCCGTCCCCGTAAGACGTTTAAAATCATCTCGAGCCTCGGTGGCCTAGTTGGTCATGGCGTCCGACACGGATAGTCGGAAGACGCGGGTTTGAATCCCGTACGAGGATGTGAAGTTTTCTCTTTATATATTATATCAATATTTTTTAATATGTCAAAAATTACGTAAAATACTTACTCAAAGTATAACAATTTACTGCTTCCAATTATATGAGTATATATATATATATATATATATACTTTGTTCATAAAGTAGATAGATAGATAAACTCTTTATTGCAACACCACATTTTAAAATAGAACAAAAAATTAAAATTAAGTGTCACAATGGGCGGTCTTATCGCTCAGCGCGATCTCTTCCAGACAATAATATAATAAAAAGATAATAATATTAAAACACATTCAATACCAATATAATTAATCTCTGTGAAAAAACCCTTTGGCTACATTTCATCACTCAGACTGTATTTCCGCTTTGCACTTTTACAGTATAAAACGCGAAGTTCGTCGAACGAAACTTCCTAGTTCCTTTTTAGGAGTAGGCCTCCTGTATCGTAGCAAGTGTAAAACTTGATTTTATGTATATATTTTCAGCATTTCCGATAGAGCCAACTTAAAACTGAATAGTACAATAAAATGGGTATTAACTCTAGCACGGCCATTTCAACTCTAGCCGCACGTCATTCCAGCTCTAAACTAAACTAGGTTTTTAATTAATTACTTCCATAGAATATTCATGACCAGTTTAATTACAAACTCGCGTGCACCACACGTTTATTCGCAATCAAAACTTTATTTTTAATGGAGTATAATGGGCTACGAATTTGCTACGATCTTGCTACGACGTAGACTTCTACGCGTAGTCTACTAGGTATACGTTTAAAACTGACATGCCGTGCGATTCTCTAAGAGCAAACATCGTTGCATCTTTGACAACATCCGTGAAACAAATGAAGAGATGACAAGAAACGTTGGAAAGCAACCTTATGTACAAGGGCGATATCTCATAAAGTATTTGACATCGGTGAGCTCAATCAATCTTTACAGAGTCGCACGGTTGGTCACCAATGCAAGAATTAACTTTAGGAACCGGATATTTACCATGCATGGTATTTATTTTTTGAGCTCTCGATATTTCGGCACAGTTGCATGCGCCATGCTCACGAGCAAACTGAAGTATAGTACTAGACTCTACCTAATTAGGTAGAGTCGAGACGGCATTCTACTGCAAGGATCTTAGGCGATCCTTGAGATAGCACTGCAATGGCTGTATAATATGTCGCTGGTGTTGTGTCTTACTAGTGTAGTAAACCATCTTGTTTGCTAGAACACCTCACAGAAGCGGCTTTGTTGAATGACGTCGGTTAGTAGTAGAACCGCAGATCCCGATCCTCCCTGGAGCTAAATGAGCCCCCCTGACCCTCAGCTTACCTTAGTTGGTCGGGGGTGCAGGCTCAAGAGCACCAAGGCAAGTGTTATGGCAAGTCATAATGCCAAAAGAAGCGCTACATTGAAACCGCAACTCACCTCTCGATACTATTTTTTTTCATATATACCTACTCTCCACAGACCCGGGTCAGTGCCTTTTTTAACTTTTTACAATTTATAACGATTACACTAATTTATTTTAATGTATTTATTTATCGACTACTCGATACTGTTTAACCGGCCATACCAACTTTAAATATTTAAAGATGAAACTAAAATAGGCAGATGCATATGGGCTCTAATATAGTTCTGATGTGAACCACAAAGGTATTAAAAGTCAATAAGCTCGATAACATCTAGTAATGACATTTTTAACCCTCCCTTTTCCCCCTTTTCCTTTCCCATAGTTTATTTACCTTTTACATGATAACGGCATCTTAGTGTTGGTTTCACTAACGTATATTAAAGGACCGGGCATATACCTGCGGTTTAAAAATAAATATAATAACTACGTTTACGCACTTGTGAGATTTGTCAAGATAGAGGGCGTTGATCACTACTACATTAAAAAGTTTCATAACTTAACACACATGGTAACAAGCAGATGTGTCATATTGTATCCTATGAAAGAGATCGATGATTATAATATGAATTTAACTCCCTGTCTAGCTACGTATTCTACTAAGGAATGAAGGAAAACACAGAAGTAACATTAATAGCATTATAATAGAACATATATGTTACCCAAGAAACACAGTGTTCATTTTAATATTATTATATATAACAGGATACAGATGTCCTAGTACTAGGAAAGTGTTTTATAGGCACACTATTTCAGGAAACAAAGCAAATATAGACACATTTAAGAGATACCATACACAGACACAATACATAGACATACAGCAGTATTTATAACAAATAATATAACGCTTAACTTTCGGCAAGCAGGACGTCTGGCACAGTCACTTGTGAAAAAAAGAAGGATCAGCAATATGAGATATTGGCTTATATAGCAATGTCTGCCGCCAAGAGACTATGTACCACAACTATGACGCCTCTCACAAACCTAACAACCAATCGGAAACAGGACGCTACGTCACTGGTTACAAATGAAACAAGATAGTATTTCGGTGTGGCAGGGACTAAAAATTACTAAACATATTACGTGTTTTTAAACATAACCAATATTTACAATTATAACACACTCATACCCTCGCACTAGGAGTCCATGTGTTGCAGGAGGTGGTGTGTTTCAATACATACAATGACACATCACAACATCCAAAACCCAAGACCGACATGTCCGCTCATCACACAATAGTAGTTTATGCAACTGTCATATAAAAGAGGGTATTAAAACATGAGTGTAGTTTTTTTTTTTAAATGAGATTACACGTGTGTTTTAATACCTAATTATATGCAGTTGCATACATTACTTTATTTAATCTCATGACATTTTTGCAACTAAAGTTTTATCCAACAAAATATTACTCAAATTCGTATAAGCGCCAAAATGGAAAAAGTCTTCTTCTTCTTGTTTGTATGGCTTGTGCGGCGTAACCACAAGTTTGCCAATATCAGTGGAAAAAGTCTGTTATTGGTCTATTGGCTCGGAACCAGCGCGTTGCGCGCGCAGCGCGCTCACCACAGATAATGTGTACTTAAATTGAATTGAAATCTCCTTGGTCGGGACACATTCCACTTAATAAAAAAATTGTTTTAAAGCATTGTTTTGTTAGAAGAAGAATGCTTTAATTTAATTTTTTAATTTTCTTAAAGAAGTATGTAAATAAAATATGTCAATAAAATTCTGTGTTTCATTTCATAATTAGAATATTACCGAAGGAGATTACGAGTATATAAATATTTTTATTGCATGGGAATCAAACTAGCAAGCCCGCGCTTTGAAGGCGCTACCACCGGTCATTAGCACCTGAGCAAACGAAGCCGTCCGTTATGCTTTCTTAAGTAATATACAACACGATGTGGCTTGTCCATCTCAGATAAAAATCAATCCACCAACCCGGTACATTTCTCGTGGCCACCGAAAAATTCAATTTGTTTTGCAAAAATTGTAACCCTCTACGGCCTACCTACCGAGGTACATGGGGAGTGCTGGTTATCTTTTAGTATATCTAGCTGTATATCTACCCGCAACATACAGTTAGACCTTATTGAGAGACTATGCAAATTTAATATTTAAAGTAGATTACTCAGATGATGGTATCGTAATTACCTACAAGTGATATACTATAGTTTTTATAATAATACATAACGCCGGTAGTAGCGCTCTAGTGAAACCGCAGCAAACCTCTCGACACCCTTTAGCCATCTACAACAACGTTGCCCCTTTTGTCACCATTGGTGGTGGCTCTTAAGGGCCGTTTAGTGGTTGGCAAGTCACCACCTGCCTAAATATTTTAAGATGAGACTGAAATTGGCGGGTGCCGTAGTCTCGCCCATAGCCATCTTTTTTACATGTATAAGTTCGTAACAATAGCCTTGCCATTCTACCCATTTTTGTAATAGTTATACCATGTAACCATCCATCCAAGATGTCTCTGTTTTTCTAATACCTACTTTGTATTTTTATACCAAAAAGGCCTCTAAGTGTTGGCTACAGCCCCACTTATGCCTTTGTAAAGGACCGGAAAAATCCCTGATAAAAATTAAATAAAGGGAATAACCTTGAAAACGTTTATTTCAGTTTGTGAGTATCTACGTCGGCCTAACTCGTTAACCTGCTAAGTAAATTTTTGAACTAAATTGAGTTTTTATACCAATCAAAGAGTTCAGACTGCTAAGTCCATTTTTGAAATAAATTGAGTTTTTATACTAATCAAAGAGTTCAGAGACCATGTGGTAAAGAAATAAGGTCGAAAATAAGCTTAAAAGTGTATGCAATGCTTTGCCCGAAACACTGCTTCCTGGCCAACAGCCAGTCCCCACAACGAAAACCTGCTAAATCCTGTCAGAGTCTCAGTTTTGCACTGACAATGGTTGCCACCCCGCGTGCATGTTGCGTCGCGCTTAATTTTGTCGTCTTTATTCGATTAAGTATTTGATTTTATTTAAGTACGTCAATAACAAATTCTAGAGGAAGTAACTTTATTTTGTTTTATCAGTAAGTTATATCGTTATATATCGTTAACGAATGGGTCACAACTAAAATATTCTAATACAATACAATAAATATTAATAGACGGCTTGAAAGATAAACACTAAAGTTTTAGTGTAGGGCATAATAAAACTGTTACATCAATTATAATATTGCGTATGAGGAGAGTCTCGCTGTCCCGAGAGCCCCGAGGCGCCAGTTCGACCTCTGTGAAGGTTTATGGCAGTTTTCCTCCGCAGATAGGGAGCGCAATATGTACGCCTTTGTTTGTTTATTAGAGAATAGCAGCCCCGGGCACACTCCGGGAACGAATCTAGGGCCGGGATCTACTGAGCTGGGTTTTATGGGATCGCTTGTGGACGTCCGCAGTCCGAAGATAATACTGACTAAGTATATAGATACCGGGGCAATATCAGTTCTACATTATTGGAGAAAAAGTAGACCGGATGATGAATCACACAGTAAGAATGGCCCCAATCGAAACGATTCAAACTTTCAAATGTTGCCACGAGGGGCGCTGCAATCTGTGGTGAGCGCGTAAGACGTTAAGATAGCGGATCGTCACCTTTGCTCGAGGCGTGGTGCTGAACGGTTAAATTTTAATGAAATTGTGTGATCCCATTCTGTTTAATTAATTAAAATCAGTACACTCCCCCTTTTTAGAAAAATTACCCTCTCATAATATTGAATAGTAGAACACGCATATCAAGTTTCGTCAAGATTAGTTGAAAAATGCGACCTGTACAGGAGGACTAACATACAACCTAACAAACATACGGACAGATGAAGTCAATTTGGCCAGAGAGTAAGCAGAGACGTTTCGCTCGCTCACTTAGTTACGAACAATTGGTTCTTATAATTACGAGTACTTTGCTTATTCGTTTCACTTGTTCATGCTGAAACCAAACAGAAGTGCTTGCACGATCCCTTTATTGGAATATTTCACGTTACTGGTGTACTGTGTTTCAAGTGCTGCATTTTGGTAAAATGAATTCGAACCACAAAAGTATATTTTAAAGAAAAAAAACTTGGAAAATACCAATATTAAAATGTGACTAACTACAGAAGATGAAATCGTGGTGTTGGTTTAGATCCCCAGAATCACCCCCCTGCTTACCGGCCCTGGTTTTATGTCTTTTGAGTTTGCAAGATACCAAGAAATTTGATTTGGCTGAAAATGTCTGCTCTTAGGAGATATGAACAGTTGAGAGAAGTGAGATATTTTGAACACGGTCGTTACGAACGTAGCAACTGGGCTCCATAAATATACTCGTAGCACCATACCAGCAAATATACTTTAATTTTAGTACCTACTGGGTATGGACCTTAGGAAGCTACAGCCTCGTTACCCATAAGGGTACTGGTACAATTATGGGTAACGTGGATTAAAAAAAATTAAAAGTTATTTATTTCAACCACCAATAATGTTAACTAGAGAGATTGTTGTTGATGTTAAAGAATCCGATGTATAGGTGGTGACTATAAGATTTAGCGGTAGTAGGACTTTTGCAGAGTCCATTTGGGGAAATACCACCCCTTTAGCAGTTATTCAACCGTGAAGCAGTAGTGTGCTCACTTTAATGTGTTCTGTTGAAGGGCAATGTTTCCAGCGAAATAACAAGGCAAGAGATTTAGCATCTTATACAGGGTGTTTGGTAGAGGGACCGACAAACCAAATGAGCATGTTCGAGGGCCCGCTTGGAGAATACAAGTTGGCTAAAAAAATCCCCGACACCCCGATTTGTTTTAACTAAATCAGTTAGTTAGCTCTGTTCTGTATCAAATTTTGCTTTGCGTGGCCTGAAGGTGTATTAGAGACCAAATTTAACTAAAAACATCCGGTCTAAAACAGATTTTACAAATGTTATGGTGGTAAATAGGTACAATTTCGGAGAAAAAGGGAAAAATCACAAAAAAAAGTTAAACATATTGGGGGGTCGGGGATTTTTTTCGCCCAACTTGTATTCTCCAAGTGGTCCCCCGAACACGCTCATTTGGTTTGTCGGCCTCTTTACCAAACACTCTATATATATCAGGGTGTCGAGCTCATTGCCATGTAGGGTCTCTGTTGTAGTTAAAACTTCTGAATAGCGCTTAAATATTATGGGCAAGCGTGATACTTCACATCATGTGAGCGGCATGCTATTCTCCTCCACTGATTATCATAACAAAGACACGTTTATCTGTTTACGTCCATGCTTCACACTTTACTAATTAATCCGATGTTCTTGTTGACATAAGTTATAGCTATTAGTTTGTCCCATTTATGATATTGCCGATTTGCCGACGATATTGTAGTCATGGCAGAATCCATGGAAGACCTCAGTACAATGCTCGAAGGCCTCCATCGAGTTTCCCAACGGGCAGGTCTTAAGATGAACATGGATAAGACGAAAATTATGTCTAATGCCCATGTTGTACCTACCCCAATATCAGTTGGGAACTCAGTTCTCGAAGTTGTTGACGAGTACATCTACCTGGGACAGACAGTCAAACTAGGCAGGTCCAACTTCGAGAAAGAGGTCAATCGTCGAATCCAACTCGGCTGGGCAGCGTTCCGGAAACTTCGCGAAGTCTTCTCGTCAAAAATACCTCAGTGCCTCAAGACAAGAGTCTTCGACCAATGTGTGTTACCAGTGATGACTTATGGCACTGAAACGTGGTCTCTTACTATGGGCCTCATAGACAAGCTCAAAGTCGCACAACGAGCTATGGAGACGGCTATGCTTGGGGTTTCTCTACGTGATCGAATCAGAAATGAGGAGATCCGTAGAAGAACGAAAGTCACCGACATAGCCCAGAAGATTAGCCAGTTGAAGTGGCAGTGGGCAGGGCACATAGCACGCAGAACAGATGGCCGATGGGGCCGAAAGGTTCTGGAGTGGAGACCACGGACCGGCAAGCGCAGCGTAGGTCGTCCACCGACACGGTGGACAGACGACTTGATGAAGGTCGCAGGACGACGTTGGATGCAGGCCGCTTCCAACCAGTCCTTTTGGAAAATCATGGGGGAGGCATATGTTCAGCAGTGGACGTCCTACGGCTGAGATGATGATGATGATGATGATTTATGATATTAGTGGAAAAAAACAGGCCTCCTGTGCATTAAAGTTGTCTTGGTGCAGGCGAAACTGCGGCATATAAGACTTACCAACTTGATGTTGTTTGTAATTTGATACAGTTAGATGAGGTGCTGGATTAACGCAGGAAACTAAGTAACAACCTATATTACTGCGTCAGTAACCCCGAGACCTTAAGTTAACTGCGTACCGCGATTAACTCGCGTGGTGATGGATGATTATGATTATGAAAAGTATCCAACGTTAATCCAGCGCTTCATCTACCTGTATCAAATTACATTCAAAATGGTCGTGTGAAGAATTAACAAAAACACACTCATACACTTTCACCTTTATAATGTGTGAAGTGTGATAGGCAAAGGTTACCTTAACACCAGGTGGGCCTCGTGCCTGTACATAACCGAATGTAATAATAACAAGTATAATTTGAAAACTTTAATACCGACTTCCATTCTATTCAGTTATTGTAGTGTAACTCAAAAACTACTGGACTGAATTTGATGAAATTTAAATGGGACCACACGGGAACCAAGGAGCTTTCAAACAAAAAACAATTTTGAGAATCGGTTCACCTTATCGAAAGTTATGAGGTAACAAACATGAAAAAAACCTACAGTCGTATTGAGTACCGCCTCCTTTTTGGATGTCGGTAGAAAACATGTAATGAAATGATATGTTTACTAACATTATAAGAGAATGCCTACTAGTGTAGGCATTCTCTTATTATATATTCAGCTAATAAATCAAAGGAAACATTAGAAATATAAATATATAATAATAGATAACGTGACCTGACAAACTTTCACATATGGGGTCTTTCTTTTTATAATATAACTTGAACAGTTTCACTTATGGCGTCCCTCCTTCTCACGAGGCAAGAAACTATATAACGATAGATACTAACCATTATAAAGGAAGCTGTGTCTCAACACAGCTTCCTTTATAATGGTTAGTATCTAATTCTTCTTTATTAATGGCTTAATGACATCGAGCCAGTTCTTCTCAGGCCCAACAGCTCAATGGTTGACGGGACCTTCGTCAAGTATATCGATTTCTAGTTATCCTTTCTTCTATGGGATATAGGATATATTGTAATAAGCGTCTTTATTATTATATTATATCAATCCAACCATCAAAATAATAATCCGTTTTTCTTTTGGGAATCCTCTCTCCTCCCAAAATCCAAAAATTCTGAAAATCCCTGACGTCCCCATTCTGTCATTCCATCATGGTTCTCCTTTTTTAAAGTTTGTCACGTTGCAGGTTAATAAAGAAATAGTTTTTAAATATAACAATAAGGATTTAATGCAATGAAATATGATCATGAAATTATATTACAAACAATAATAAAAATAAACTTATGTTACTTAATGACTTGAGGTCTTTAATGTTATAGGAATTCCATACTGCAGTAGTGAACGTCGGATTCGTATTTTTCAATATTTATTTCTTATTTAGCATATTCACAACTTGAGGTAAGCACACTGCTAGCAAAGTAAGTAAATATTTATAAGTAGAACGTCTTCCCTACTAGAGTTGATTGACGCAGGTTTGGTGCGAGACGCGTGTAGGAATGTCAACATCGCCACAAAACAATTACACATCGCATCCACGTTTTGTTGGTAGCAAACGTGCGCAACAGAAGACAATGACATTTAAAAACTGCCATCCCCGACCGTTCTGCCGGCACTCACGTAATAATTGCCGGGAAACGTCCTCCGCCCCCACTCCGCCACCACTTTTATTGCCTATTTATCGCGATGACCTTCTACTTATTCGGGGCCGAGCAGTCTAAGTACTTTGCTGCTACACACCCTATTTTTTACCTGCGGAATATTTATTGATTTTAATCTACACGACGGTCATAACCTGTTTTACTGTATTTCCCAGTTATTTATTTCACTTTCAGTTGTTCATGTTAAAGTTAATTTTATTTTTCTCTCGCTTTTTTAACTAAACTGTATCAGTCTGAGAGCGTTTTCTGCCTTTACGATATTATTCTAAATACTAGCTGCGTACCGCGTTTTTACCCGCATGGTGACGGATGATGATGATGAATCAAAATTGATGGTAATCAGACAAAATGTAGCTTTCTACTGGTTAAGCAATCGGTTCAGTAGATTTTGCATTTATCCATTACAAACAAACAAACAATCAAATCTTTTCTCTTTATTATCAGAGTAGTAATGGATAAGATACCACGGTACGAATAATGGTCTAGTTTGTGCCGGCGTTACTATTGCGTATTTTAAACTGAGTAAGTAGTTGTTGTTGTGACATAATTGTAATAGTTAGACATAGTGGTACTTATTGCGAACCTTTTTGTACATCGATATTGATGTGTTCTATAAAACTGTAGTACATACTTGGTACGCGATTTAAGGGTTTTCGGCGATACAATTGCATATTTAAACATGAAAAAAAATGTTGGTCAAAATAAATACTTTAAAAGAATACCTTTGACATATCTTTAAAAGTCAGACATTAGGCGTTTCCGATTGAAGTCAAAATTGGTTTTAGCGCTGTCATCGTCATTCCAAATCAACGAAAGCACGACAACGTTGACCCAAGTGACGTCATTTTGCGATTTCAATGACCACGCCACAAACTGAAATCAGTACTTTAACTGGTGTAGGTATATGTATTTCAGTTAATTTATTTGAAGACTTTTGTAAACCGTTTGTGTCATTATTATAATCAATTATAAATGCAAAATTATGTCTGTTTTGTGAAATGACATACTCATGTACCTACTTACAATAAATAATCACCGAGGAATACAGGCACTTCATACGCTTGCATGTGCTCGCGTGCTGACACCCTCCGCGTCGAACCCACCGTTCACTCATGTTTATGGCGAGGGTGCTCGCTCGTGAACACTCCACTTTATTGTGTTTCTCTTTATTACAGTACTTATTTAATAAATAAGAAAAATATATTACATAAAAAAAATATTTTACTGTTTGGCTAACAAATGTTACTAATACTAGCTGCTCCCCGCTGTTACACCCGCGTGGTAATGGATGATGAGGAAAATCCTATATGTTAGTACAGCGCCTCATCTACTTCCATACCAAATTTCATCGTTATTGGCCCAGCTGTTTGAGCAATCCTCCATCCATACATACATACAAACTTTTGCGTTTATAATATTAGTAGGATTAAAAAGAGGAAATATTTGTATTTTGTGTTTGTAACGAATAAACCCAAAAACTACTGGACAGATTTCAAAGATTCTTTCACCATTAGAATGCTACATTATCCTACATTATTTGAGTTTTAGCTACAAAATTTTGTGGCGTTAAAAGGTCCAGGGCCCTACTCCCACCTCTTAAAGCAGTAATGTTTCAACCTTACCATTAAATCTGGTACCACCACGTCAATATAGCAAGCTTAAAATAATATTGGATTACCATAGAAGTTTTGATGACGTAGTATCAAATATTTCACTCAATTCGTATACTTTTTCATGACTTTAGACACTAAGTTTCATTATTCCAATGTAATTTTTTTGGAGATCCGTACTCCCATCATTTAAAGTAGTCATATTGCAACGTTACCTTAATATTTTGTTGACCGTTTTGTGTCGGTGGGAGTACGATAGTAAGTATGATTATTTTAAACTTATTACCAAACGCTCCTGATTTATGATAGTTTCGTAAAAGGTGGGAGTAGGCCCCCAGATGTTTGTTTGCCAAATGGATAGAATGTTCAATATTATAATGTGAAAATGCACAAGACCCCAACAGGTTTTATGTCATAGTGCCTAATGGTACATATTGTATTTTTGTCTAAAAAACGTACAGATGCCAAAATGCCAATGTGGGTTACCTTATAGAAATATATTAATAGCTGCTCTTATATCATTTGTGAGCAGGATAGTATACATTTCGTTGCAAATTTCTGAGCTGAATTAAACAAAATCTATGTTTCTAAAACTATAACTACAATGTCGTACAAAACAAATAAAATTCTCACTCACAAGACGGAATTTGTAGTTATAGTACGTAGGTACAGGTGACTCACATACGTGAATGCAAAAGAGATTCAAAGATAAACGCCTTATTTGAGTAGGCTATACTTACTGACGGTATGCGAAATCATGGATCAAGGTGTTTTAACGTTACGCACCTATACTATTTATATTATGCTACAATCCAGTGACATAACTCCTTGCTCACCAAGTGAAGCTAAGATAAAACTTCGCACTTGGCTACACTCACTCTCATATGAACAGACTGAGAGTTTATTAACTCCAGTATTATAACATTACTTCTGTTCGCATAACATTCACACAGCCACAACTCATATACACACTCACTCTATACTCATATACTTTCTCTTTAAAATAAATAATAATAATAGTATAATATAGTATTACTTTTTTAAGAAGATAGACCTAAGTGGCGTGCAATTGGAGGGGCCTATGTCCAGCAGTGGACTGCTACAGGCTGATGATGATTTTAAAGCACTAACGCCTGCTTAAGCGATCTCAAACATTGAAATTTATAGAGAGAAAAATTCCATCCTCGGACGGGATTCGAACCCGCGTTCTTCTGACTCTCCGTGTCAGACGCCATTGACCAACTAGGCCACCGAGAATCTGTTACGAGCATCGAATTTTATTCACGGAGAGTTAGAAGACGCGGGTTCGAATCCCGTCCGAGGATGGAATTTTTCTCTCTATAAATTTCAATAATATAATATACATGTAAAGTAAAGCACTTATTCTGTTAATTCCAATGATTTAGAATGAGAAATTATAATTTTAACCTAAAATTCCCGGGTATCCAAGATACAGGCCGCGTCTAGTTTGGAACCCATTGCTTAAACATGCAAATGTATTTAAGATAAATTTTATATTATAACAATTTGTCATGGATGTAATAACAAATGGTTCTAGTATTTTTAAGTAATAAATAAACAGTAAAGTCTTGTGTTTTGTATTTACCATAATCAATGCTTGTATAACCACGTACTATAACTGTTCCGACTTTCGGATTTATTGACGCATTAACAATTTTTCAGTTTACCAATTTAACTTTTTGTCATTATAACGTTTAATTTAGTTTAATATATAAATATGTATTATTTTATTTTATTTTATTTTAATATCTTAGGGAAACTTACAGCTAGTTACAGAGTTATTAATGTATGTAGGTGCTGATGGCCATTTAAAAATTTCTATAAATAGCAAGCTATATATCTCATAATGATATATAAATTATACGTAACTGGAAATATCAGCCAAATACGCTAGAAATAGAAAATAAGTATATTTGAAAAATAAATACTAAAGTGACATTTATATAACACACACAAATATAATAATCATCAAAAAAAAACTGCCTATTTAAAAAAAATACTGGCCAGGAGCCGCTTAAGCTGACTAGTAGAAGTATTAAATAAATCAACTTCATGGTCTTTCGCTAAGTTGTTGAAACTCCTGGCTGCTCTTAGGAGATAAGAATTTCTTCTATAACAGGTTTTCGCACATGGAACATCTATCACGCAAGGCCTACGACATGAGGCATATGGCACACGCATACCAATTTGCTCTAACAATTCAGGACAATCAACCAAGCCATTTGCTATCTTAAGGAGGTAAGCAAGATCTGCAATATGCCTTCTTTTGTACAATGGGAGAATATGAAACTTTTGACAGCGTTTCTCATAGTTTGTTACATATTTACGGGTCTTAAATTGAAGAAATCGAAGAAAACGTTTTTGGATTCGCTCGATACGAGTTATATAAATATCAAATGCGGGGTTCCATACTTGTGATGCGTATTCTAAAGGACTACGTACAAATGCACAGTAAAGAATCTTATACGTTTTAAGGCTAGTGAAATCTACTGAAATGCGTAATATAAAACCAAGCTTTAGACGCTTTGTTTACAATGTAGTCTATATGTTTATCAAAAAGTAGTTTACTATCAAATATAATTCCTAAGTCACGAATAAAATTGACTCTAATGATGTCAGAGTTTTTTAATTTGTAGTCATAAATTATAGGATTAAGTTTACGAGTGAAAGAGCAAATATAACATTTTGAGACATTTAAATCTAAGCGGTTTGCAAAACAAAATTCTTCAAATCGAGCGAGGACTTCCTGTAAATTTTTTGCGCTTTCTAGTGACTTTATTGGACAAAGAATCTTCATGTCATCAGCATATAAGATGATCTTAGAATTAATAAAACACGAAGATATATCGTTGACGAAAATAATAAACAATAGAGGCCCCAGTATCGATCCTTGAGGAACACCTGAAGGGATTGCCATTGTAGAAGAAGTATACCTATTTAGCGCAACAGTCTGACATCTGTTTTCCACATAAGAGGTAAACCACCTATACAAGTCGCCGCGAATGCCCACAGACTGAAGTTTCCGCAATAATATGAAATGCTCAATTCGGTCAAAACATTTGCTATAATCTGTGTACACCACGTCAACCTGTGAGGGTTCCGACATATGCATCAAGAGGTAGTCGCTACACGAAATGAGATTTGATGTAGTTGATCTACCCTTTAAAAAACCGTGTTGCTGTAAACTGAGGCTGTGTTTTAATGAAGCATGTAATTGTTTATATACCACTCTCTACAACACTTTTGCAAATAGACATAATTTAGAGATGGGCCTATAATTTTCAATTTTATCCCTGGGTCCCTTTTTGTGGACTGGAGTTATGTATGCTGATTTCCAAATTGTCGGAAAAATTCCTTCTGATAAGGAACGTCTATATAGAAAAGTTAGTGGAACTGAAAGGCTTTTAGCGCACCTGACAATAAACACAGCTGGTATGTTATCAGGCCCAGCTGATTTGTTGAGGTCCAGAGACTTTAATAACTCAAACACTTCCAGGGTTGTAACTTCTATATGACTTATATCGGTTATTGACAAGCCAGGTTCCATTTTGTCTAGCGAATAATTGTCATGAATGTTGCTTAAGAAAGTCGAATGAAAGTATTCGCTAAACATGTTGCAAATATCTTCCCCGCTATCCGAAGCACGCTGACCAAAACGCAACAAAGCCGGGTAAGATTTATTTTGATTTTTAATTTTAATATAAATTACGATAAAGATTGACAGCCGCAGTAAAATGTATTCGCACATTGCACGAAGCTATGTAGTTTACGTTCGGGTACTCTCGGTAAGCGGTAACCGGTAAGTGATTACGCCAGAAGATACGCGTGCGCACTGACTGCCTTCTACAGTGGAACTGAATCAATTATAATAATATTCTAATATCTATTCATTATGTAATTCTACCAATAATATTTTGATTAATGTTTCTGTCCATCTGTATCAGTATAGATGCAGTTGCTCACTGAGATATATACAATACATACTACTTGTGAACTGGCACAACTATATTGTACATTTGAAGGGTTGCAGAATCTACGACACAAGAATACTTCTTAGTGTAGGTTCTGCACGTCAATACTAAAATTTACAAGCCATTTAAATAAACATAAGGTACTTAATTATTTTATTGCTGTATGTATAATTATAAGGCTTATATTCTGTACCTACTATTTTGTGAAATAAATATTATTATTATGATTCTTTTTTTTTTCGTCTTATTATTCTAACAAATGGCACTTTTAACGCCATAACTATGACAAAATTATGGCAACGGCTTTCTGACGTTTGGACCAAAGTAACCCGCAATCGCGTTAATCCTTTCTATTCCGTGATAATTAAAACAAAAGATTTATGAATGAAGCTGACGTATTTATACGTCTCTGGTACGCGAAGGGTTAATAAGTAAGTTTGGAGTGGAAAGCAGTTAAAAAGCAATCCATATACCATTCGTTTCGCAGCTTGCTAAAGTACACAAAGACAACGACGATAGACTTTTAACGCTATTGTTCGGGGCTTATATATAGAGGTGGCATGTGTAATATTCTAATCTGTCATTCTCCTGTCGCATCTAAAAGCAAGCTCACTGTACTTAGCTCCACTTTGTATGCTTATACCGATCCCAGCTCAGTGATGCTAATTCCTGGCATTGCGCGCCGCCGTTGGCTGCCAGCCAGCCAAATGGGAGAGCTAGCCAACACATATAAGACTGCGTAAATGTAGACCCTATACACTAAACAAATATACATACTTTGGATGTTATGTTAGATATTCCGATACGTAGTAAAGTATCGGTTTTGATGTTATAACCTGCAGACGAGAACTCTTTGGTATGTATACAAATATTATTTTAAAAACTTAGGTTATGTTACGTGTTAATATAAAATTATTAAGATGAAGTCAAAGTCAACATCATTTATTCAATTTAGGCATCAAAGACGCACTTATGAATGTCAATTATTTATTATAATGTACTTTAAAGACTCTACCGCCGCGTTCCAAAATATAAAGAGCCCACCGAGAAGAAGCGGCAAGAAACTAGAGGCCATCCTTTTTATATAGATGTTTACAATGTTTCTACTTAAGAACTACAAATACTACGTTAAATGGTTATTCCTGACATCATTCATTGATTGATATTGTTTTATATTATTGATATTTATGTATGTTTAAGTATATATGTTCATGTAAGTTTATAGTATAATATATGTATTATATTATTATTGCGTGTAGGTAAGTGTCTTTATTTTTATATTTAAGTGTATTTTTATTTATTTGAATTTTACCCTTTTATCTAGTATTATCTAGTGTTACATCTGTTTCATGTAATACTAGGTAATAATATATTTCTTTGTGATGCTGCACCACCGTCCATGTCAATCATGTATTCGCTATCCATCCAAAGGTTGTCTGGAAGAGATCGCTTTTAGCGATAACACCGCCCCTTTGTACCTACTATTTAAGTTTTTTCCTTATGTTGTATTTACTTTGGTGCAAATAAAGAGATTTTGTATTGTATTGTATTGTACAAATATTAAATTTTATGGGTGGCAGAGTGACAGCTTGCCAGAAGTGGAGTATTCAAATTTTCTTTATTCGAACTAATAGGTATGAAATGGGTCCCCGCAAATCTTTGAGATTAATTTTGAGTCAATTGTAATGTCTAGGAAAACAACAAATCAATGCTATTATCCTGTAAAAGCATTATGTAGAAGACTTTATTTAGAAGACAAAGATGCTTGGATCACTCGACCACTGTAAGGTCGATATCAACCACCCGAATGTAACTATATATTTAAGTGCATAATCCAATATAATACGTGATCTTGCCATGGTCAAACTTGATCGTTACAAAATCAAATACCATGACATTAACGGTACGCCAACATAATATGGAAAGAAGTTAGGAAGTTTGTAAATATCAAAAGAAAATACATTTAAAAACAAGTAAAGAAAGGCAAAGAACCAATGTCAAAGACGTGACCAAATGTATTGAAATGGCGCTGGACAGGACACACCATGAGAGAAACAAATAAAATTGATTTAAGATTTGATTGCGTGTATATGGTACAAACATACTTGAAAAGTGTGGCACAAGTATCTTGTCGGTTCTTCTCAGGCTTTATGTATGTGGGAACACAGAAGTAATGTCTTTTAAAGTTCATTAATTAATAATAAACGTCCACAAGTGTTTATTTGATGCCTAAATTAAAAATGAAAGATGAAAATGTTTTTTGCATTTTAAATTCTCAAATCAGTTTTAATAAGTATTTTCAGTGTGTATGTTTATGTTGAGATCAAGGTACACAAATAAAACTAAGGTTCGCACTAGGCAACGCCTGTTTTGCGGGGGAAACTATTGATGATTGAAGACTATAGGTTAAATGGTTTTAATTAAAATTTTGAGATTAAGCTAAGAAAAGACACGTTTCCAGGCGAGACAACGGCTCCATAGAGCGCCTAGTCGTCCAAGGCATAGTGGAATACACCAGACAGCGCGGTAGGTCACCGATGCGATGGACCGACCAAATCAAGTGTGCGGTCGGTGGTTACTTGCATCAGTGCACCAGGATGACCGCAAACAGGCAAAAATGGCGTGAGGCGTATAACTTCTGGCCCCACCAACACTACTTGTGAATGTGATTAAATTGTTTCTAATGTAAGTTAATTGTTATAATATAATTTATATATAGATACATAATATGATATGTTACCGACTCATTGACTGCTCATAAGCCCTTCAGGCTTCCGCAGTCTTTAATGTTAAGTACAATTTGTTTTTTTGTAATAATTTTGGACAATAAAAAAAAAATAAAACAAAAAAACTACATGACGATCACGACCGCTCTGTCAAGATCGCAACGAAGAAGCAGAAGAGAAGAGTTCGTAAACCGATGTTCATTGTCTGTCCGAAACTGGTGTAGTCATAGAGAGCTTCAAGCTTAAATGTTCTGTTTATCATGTGATAGATCTGTAGAGTGAGAGCCGTCTTAGTAGGAACAACAGCAGTTCAACTGTGAAGATATTAACGTTTTTGACTGCTATATATAAAACTAAACCGCTACGCCAGAGCGGCCTCTGCAAGCACGATTGAATTGCGAAATATATTCGTATATAAATACGTGAGATGGTTGTACTTGATAAATAATAGTTTGTACCGAGTCCAATTGTTTTAAGTCAACGATGCGATAAACCCGTTGAGTCGCGATTCGCCATATTTGGCTAATAATACAATAGATTTCGCAGAAATGAACCTACTTTTCTAGGAACTGCAACGTGTCGAACTCTATACGCTATGCGCTAATTTCCGTGCTATGCCCATAGGGCCTTGAATATTTCCTGAGCCATAGACCCTAACGGATTTAAAGCTTCTCTCGTAAGGTATACACATAGCCATAAGTTAATCTATAGTGTATCAAATTAATCATATCATTTCACAACACACTTTTTTATTGCCAAATATAGGCAGACAAGCAGGCGGCCCACCTGATGGAAAGTGGTCACCGTCGTCTATAGACGTTTGCAACACCAAGGGCGTTACCAACTCGCTGCCGACCCCAAAGAACTTTAATGACGCCCTTTTTAAACCACCTTATATCGCATAGGAAAAAATAACTTAATCTTATTTACTTATACATCACCGACGTTCGATCGCGGCATCTCCCGGAGACCGAAGTATTCAGGGAATTTATGAAATCGCCTCCCTCGCGAGAGTATGCCCTCTGAAAAATTATACTGAAAAGCTAAATTACATTCTTTGGAAGCCAACGCTTGTGCGTGGCTCGACCGGCGCGGCTAGCGGCTGCTGTGGGTAAAAACAATGGTGTTATATAACGTCTAAATAGGTACTCGGAAATTTTGATAACAAGAGGTTTTGTTTGCACAAAACTAAGCTGCGAAAAAGAAAGCAAAATTTTATCATATTTGGAGATATATCAGCTCCGTTAGCTCAGTTGACGGTAACCCTGTCTTAGAAGCGCGATGTACATCATGCAATCCATGGTCGAAGCAAATACTTGCGTGATGAGCAATAATATTTGTTCTCGAGTCTCGGATGTTGTGATGCGTGTACATGCCTCCCCCGACACAGAGAATCCTAGTGGGGGACACGAGTGTGTAAACCTTACCGAAAGTTTGGTTCTGACGGAGAATTGCAACCGATGAACGCAATTCCGCTGAAGCAATTGGCAGAACAGTTAAACAGATAAAGCAATTTAATCTGAAATTTTCATGGAGCAAAAGCGACACAAACTTTTAGGTCAGATGGCGGCGGACGCGGTCAAACGACACCCATAAAAATGAACCTTTTATTTTTGAAAACATACAGTTAACTTTTTACAGCCTAGTGGATATTGGCTATCACCCGCTGGAATAAAAAGTCGAATAAATTACTAGAGTTGCCAGTTGCGTACCAACTGATGTAGAGCTAGAGAAGCCTTTAGTGAATTTAATAAAACTACATTTTTTTAATATTCTTTTAAAAGCAGTGGTGGTTGAGCTTGCTTGAACGTTTTTAAACGTTAAGCAAACTTAACTGCCGTGCGATTCTCTAATGATTTTCTAATGAGCTCACCGATGTCAAATACTTTGAGATATCACCCATGTACATAAAGTTGCTTTTCCAACGTTTCTTGCCATCTCGTCATTCGTTTCACGGATGTTGCCAAAGATGCAACGATGTTTGCTCTTACAGAATCGCACGGCAGTAGTCATGACTTAGATAGGTGACCACTATTGGTATCAACAGTGATTCCGTTCTTCTTCCTTCCGTCAGTCCCAATCGTTTGTCTTAGAACAGTATTCGTTAGGGTTTAGGTACTTAAATATACTCGTATCAGACACTCTCGGGCGGCTTGACAACTCTTCGTGGAGAACATAAAAACAATTGATATATGTTAATTTATAAATGTATTGCACGCACACGCAGAACAATACAGGAGTTGTACAGAGAGCGAACAGCATAGATAACTTACTACTACTTATGGACACAGATGACACCATAGATAATTTGTATGTTATTAATTAAACATAAAATTGGCAGAGAGCCATCAAAGTGTAAAAAATAAGTTTAAAATGAAATTAATACTTATTATTACATTAAACAACACTTGTTGTAAGCTTACAGTGTCAAAAATTGTTTATTAAAAACTTTACATCTGATACAATTTTTATTTAATACAAATTTTGCTTCCTTTATACTCAACAATTTTTAATGTTTAAATTAAATTCGAGTTTATTACTCGAATGTGCTTATTATTTTACTATCTTAACATTACATCATCATCTTCTCAGCCGTAGGTCCAAAAGGACCGGTTGGAAGCGGCCTTCATCCAACGTCGTCCTGCGACCTTTATCAGGTCGTCTGTCTACCGTGTCGACTTAATCATAAATAGGTAAAACAGGTCCACGTCATTGAACTTAATCATAAATAGGTAAAAATTCATCTTATTAATGGCTTTTCTATGAAGTCCCGTACCAGTATTGACATCTATCACTCTAACATCTGGACCATGAAAAATTTACGACCTTAGCTAGAGGCCATTGCAATTGAGGCAATTTTTCTCCAATCAATAATACTAAATTACCAACTTTAATATTTGAAACAATACTATGCCATTTAGAACGCCCTAACGTCTGCGGTAAAATTAAATATCACTTTAACAGAGTTGCTGCAAACATTTGTTTCAGTTTTGAACAACTGTACACCATTGTGGAACTTCAACTGTTTTACGTTTTTCACTGTTTACATTGTTTTATTGAAACGCAATCGTCAATTCCTTGAGGCATACAATGTATGTTTTCTAAAATGTCTGCTTTTTCATAATGTCTGCATTCTTAGCATTTGTGTTTTCATATTGTCTGCATTCCAATAATGTCTCCATCCTATAACGTCTATAATAGCATAGCATAGACGTGTATATATAATAAAAGTGCTGGAATTACAATATTTGTGACACGTATGGATGCCTCTGTGTGGTTAAGGGATACGCGAATATAGGCTCGTCTTCTGTATTAGTGCACTATGTGTCGCTTGTATTAGTAACTAGGAGATCCGCATGCGACTTCGCTGACTGCACCTCAGGGTGAAATTATCAAAAATCTTCCCAAAACAATCCTTAGTCGATGCTTACATGGGCAGTTGATAGGTACATTCTATGTTATCACATAGAATGTACCTATCAACTGCCCACAGTTTAAGCTTGTAGATTCAGCGGTCCAGACCCTAATGATAAAAATCGAGACTGTCCTGTTTGTCAGTCAGGATTAGTAATTATATGTTTACACACATATATATTATTATAATTTAAATAATTTAGCAAATTAATATTTTTATAATGTGGGAAAACAACTACACGCGGTATTCAATGGGCTGAGCACGAACATCTGTTTAAGTATAACCTAATCGCATCGTTAACGTATTTAGTACAAACTGCCATTTATCTAGTACAATAGTGGCACAGATAACTCATAGTTTGTACTGAATACGTAAACAGTACGATACACTTAAGCAGATTTTCGTCCTCGGCCCACAACAGGTCCCAAACTAGGCAGATAGTGTACTATATCAACCTGATGACTGATATACATACTTACATACATATACACACCCAGACACAGGTCCATGCACACAAATGTATGACATGTCGGGACCAACTCAGAAGGCAAGGTTTCTACAAACTGCGCCAACCAGCCAGTATAAAACTATAATTATAGTAAACTACACTGGACAGCAAATAAAACGAGCCACCCGCTACCTAGGCACTCTAATTCGATTTTCTCAAAAACTAAAAAACCTACAAATATCAAAGTTGTAGCTACAGAAAGTGCGTTTCATGGTGATTAAAATGAAAGGAAATTCATTGGGTTTAATCAATATTTCAGTGTTTATTAAGGATTTTACAAAAAAGAGTCGTTATCCAGTCGTGACAATCGTTAGTAATGATAAAGTGAAAAAAAAATTAAAGCCAAAAACATAGATAAAATCAAAAAAAGTTTTTGATCAATATTTCGTATTCTCTCCCCTTGCTCGGATAACTGCCAGCATCCTTGTATTCATCGACCTTACAAGCCTGACGATAAAATCTTGAGGAATTGTATTCCACTCCTCTTCAATTGCGTTTCGCAGCTCTGGAAGCCTTGTTGGAGCAGGTACCCGGGCTCGAACCCGACGTTTCAGCTCATCCCATAAGTGTTCTATCGGATTCAAGTCCGGGCTTCGAGCTGGCCAGTCCATCGTACGAATGCTGACGTCGCGTAGATACTGGGTCACCACATGAGCAACATGAGGCCGTGCATTATCATGCATCAATTGCATATCCTGTCCGATATATCCTGCGTAATGTACCACATGGTCTTCGAGGATTTCAGTAATGTAGCGATGAGAAGTCAGTCCACGTGTACGGCCCGTCGGTTCGATGAAAACTAACGCTGTATGTGCTGTTAACGAGATGCCGCCCCAGACCATTACAGATCCTCCTCCATAAGCAACAGTTTCCTCGATGCTACACTGAGTATAACGTTCTCCAGGGCGACGATATACTCTCTGACGTCGATCACTTCCATGTAGACTCACCCTGGTCTAACTTTGTAGGTATAACTTTTATAGTTGTAAGTTTTATACTTTTTGAGAAAATCGAATCAGAGTTCCTAGGTAGCGGGTGGCTCGGTTTATTTGCTGACCAGTATATATTTATATGGTAACATGTAGGTAAATACATCGGCGAACATCTTTAGAGCTGCAACAACGTATAATGTTATACAAGTAACTATTAATAACCAGTAATAGTATTCTCCGTCATATAAGAATAAACATAAAAAATACGGAAACTCTGAGGGATTATTTACTACGATTATCGCATAAGAGAATCTCCTTGTCTCAATGGTCTGAGTAAAGTCCTATCGAGTAATCTTCCGGTAACCTCAACCGCACTAAAACCTAATCTCCTCGTAACCCGTCCAAAGCGACTGAAAGCCCCGAGGCCCTTGACTAACTCGAGGCCTTCCGAGGCCCTTCAGACGCGATCTTCACCTCCAATCGACCCTCGACCCGCTTCTTGAGAAGATGCATTGATCGTATCATCGCGTTTTAGACCTTACAAGTAGACAGAAGAGATGAAAGGGTAAAATGTTCTTTATAATATTCCCTTAGCAACCAAGCGCTATTTTGGTTTGGACTCCACACACTGTGAAGATAACAACCTTTTTAGTAAATTCATATGTAAGTTTATACAATAGTTGTATTATATAACAATTTAATTAATGTTTTTCTGTCTTTTTGTTCCAGCTACTGTTCAAAGGACCGATTTTCATAGGATGTTCACTGGGAGATCGCTGAAGTTTTAAATAATAATTTAGGCTACTTTTATTTTAGAAAAATAATTCAACTTAGATTAAATTTATTTATTATAAATTACTTAGTATTTAACATTGAAATAAATTTAGAGTAATTATAATAAAATATAAAGTTATTATACTTAATATAATAAATATGTTATCAGTGTAGGTACGTCATCACTATCTATGGGTAACTCTGTATTGGTTTTTGAATAAAGTAAACATTATTAGTTCATTAGCTAAAAACATGGTTTATCAAAGTTTTAACTTTTTATTGTTTTAAATGGTACCTACACGTTACATTTTTACAAAACATACAAATAATATATAAAATGAATGTGCAGAACCTATTTGTCGTGAACACAGCATGCATAAATCTAAAACAAGTTATTATTAAATATTGTGTCGGTGACCTAGTTTCAAAGTCTTGCATGAAATAAGACTATTTGAAAAAATATAGTGATGCACAGAAAATGTCGATATCGTCGAGGCTATTGTATGCCAAGTGCATGCGATAAAAAGGTGAATTAAAAAAAAATCATAACTTTATTTGATGTTAAAACTATTTCACTTCACATAGTTGTGCTAGCTTTGATGTTTAACACAAAGCACGCCTTACTGCTCGAACATACCGAATGTATAAATTGTTTAGCAAAATGTCTCATATCCCGTAACAGCACATGCCGGTGTGTATTCACGGCTTGTTTATGCAGAGCCGGCGAAGTTTACGAGGTCGTCACGTCGTGGTGCCGCTCCATGTTACACCTACCCGTGTGAGGGTTAACACGTATGTAACACGTTTGAATACTATAGGAGAACCACACCCTTCATTTCATACCGAATTGGTTCATATCGAAGTCACTGATATTGAAGAGGTTGTAGACAGGCCTTTGTTCTATTAGTACATGCAAACGGAGAACTTTATTAAGCCTGTATGCAAAGTACTTAAACCGCTTGGCCTCGAGTAAGTAGGACGTCATCGCGATAAATAGGCGATAAAGTGAAAAGAGGCGGTGGGTGGGGGCGGAGGAAGCCCAAGCACTCTGCCGGCACTCACGTAATAATTGCCGGCAGAGTGCTTGGGGTTTGGAGTTTCTAAATGTCATTGTTTTCTACCGTGCGATTCTTTATGAGCAAACATCGTTGCATCTTTGACAACATCTGTGAAACAAATGTAGAGATGTCAAGAAACGTAGGAAAAGCAACCTTATGTACAAGGGCGATGTCTCATGAAGTATTTGACATCGGTGAGCTCGACGACGTATCATTACAAAATCGCACGGCTGTTGCGTAGGTATTCTACTAACAAAACGTAGCTGCGATGTGTTTTGTATCGATGTTGACATCCCTACACGCGACTCGCACCAAACCTGCGTGAATCAACGCTAGTAGGGAAGACGTTCTACTTATAGATATTTAACTTACTTTGCTGTAGGAGTTACCTATATAGCTGCAGAGAGAAAATACAATTCAAACAGGCCTGTGTACAGCTGCCGTTTTCCTTTCCTTATTCAAGTGATACTCACACACACTACAACATTTTAGTCTTTTTATTTTCTTTATTCGATATGCCACTGAGCTCTACAGGCAAATACAACTTATCCTTTTAAAATTATGTACACTTTATTTAATATGCCAATATACGCTGAGCTCTACGGGTAACTATATTTTTGCGCTTCAAAATGATCTACACGGTTCAGTTCCTAATATACAATTTTACAAAATACTGTGGCGATTTTAACACTCTTTTTATGTGTTTCGGCGGGTCGTGCGATCGATTCACGTTGCGAAGGCGCCGACGCCGGGGACCTTCACGAAAAGTTTACCTTTGCGATCACAAAACTTGTAAATAGTAACTTGTAACTTTCTGAGCTTTGGCTGGCTAGGATTTCGCGATTCTTATACAATTAAATCAAACAACTTTAAACGGATTCCGTTTAATTTGTTTAATTTCTTTGTTACAAAGTTAGAAAACATACTTGTCTCTAAAATGGTATGTAATGTTGCCGTAACATCTCTAAAAAGTATCCAGAAAGTGAACTCTACCGGAGACTTATTCACAAGTAGGCCATTCTCTTTAAATCGGCTTGGAAAAAAACATAGTACCAGACACAGATTAGAGTTTAGCCATTATAACATGGTTAGAGGGGGAGTTTACTGTTTAAGGCTCCAAAAATATATCTTTGGAGCCTTAAACAGCCATTTTATAGTCTGTGACACTTAAGGCGACGCAGAAAAAGTATGTACGATGCGTATTGTACTTAATTAAGTAAAGTATTAAATTTGTATTTAATAATTTAAGTATATATATATATATATATATATATATATATATATATATATATAATATATATCATGTTGGATTAAAGCTTTCCATTCTAAAATTACCATGGAGATTCTAAAACAATAATTAAATTTTTTCACTAAAACATTCATGTCATGTCAAAATAGAACAATGTTCAAAACTTAAGTACTTTAGTGTTTTTAGTTGTCTTGTTTTATTGAATATGTATATTTTGATAAATGTATATTTATTTACACACACACACACACACACAAACATATATTATTTAAAGTCTATTATTTGATTTATTGTTAATTCATGTCTTTCAATTTTTACAATAAATCTTATATATCGTAAAAATTAGTATATCCACATAAAAACGCAATACTCTCATGCTTGGACCACACGCATATATGACACTCAGCTTTACTCACTCACACAAACGTGTTGACAACAAAACGACACAACAGCGGACTCGGCCGAACTCAGCCGACCCCGCGCGTTCACACATATTGTACTCAGCAGTCGTTTTATAAATTAGGTAGGTGGGTACCCTACATAATAGGTAAAATTGATTACATTTTTTTTTTTTTTTTTACAATGTTGTAATTCAGTAATACTAACGCCTAATGTACATATTAAATGATGTGGAGGAGTAAGAGGAATGCGGTGTTTCTAACACCTAAGCAGGTACCTATTGGGTACCTAAATACCTACTTACTTATAATAAGTTTTAACACTACGATTTGTAATAGGTAGTTGTTGTTGATTAATCATTATTATTAATATACACACCAAAACACCTACATACACAAAAACACCCTCAAACTCAAAACACTAGCATAAAAACATCTTAGCTTTAGTAATAAAATTGTAAAAATATAAAATATGATATAAGAACCTATGTATATACCTATATTATTGTAAACACGGAAGAGCGGGGTCCTCTGGCACAGGCATTATAACATGTCTAAAAGAGGACTCCTGCCCATTTTTGTAAACTTTATAGTATGTTGAAGAAAATAAACATTATTATTATTATTATTATTATTCACATTATTTATTTCCTTTTCTTAAAATTACATTTTTTACAATATTTCTATATACAATAAAAAATAATAAATAAAAAACATTGTAAAAAACCTAATCCTAGATTGCCATCGGCAGCGGGGCATGACCCAAACTACCAGTGGTTAGGGCTGCAGACTGAGGAACCTCCTGACAATACGTGCCGTGTCAAGAAGTACTGCCTTCTGTATCTGTCCCTTGATCCAACCGTCTAGCGAAAGCCTCTTAAGATGTTGGTCGAGGCTTTTTGCTATAAGGCCGTTTGCTGAAACTATTATTATTATTATTATGTCTGTTCTGTTTGACTATTATACGTATATTAAATTGCACGTCCGTGAATACTCAAGGTTCTGGCTGAGAATCAGCGCTGTAGGTCCGTCTGCAGCATCATGCTGAGCCATAACCCTTTTGGACGGGGCTGCACACAACAGCGATCCATCTCTTTTTTTATGTTATTTTTAAGGTTGTGTACTTTGAATGTAACTTGATTTGTTCTTGATAGTAATTTTTTATGTTGTTTTGTTCAGTATCTGTTCAAATAAATGCCTTTTCTTTATTTTTTCTAAAACTAAACGCAAACTTGTGAGTAAAAAAAACAACGACTGGCGCGATTTCACATTCAATTGCGAAAATAGATGACACTAATCCTGATTTAAAAGCTATAAGGCCGAATTAGCAAAGTATTTCTTTCATTTTTGAGAAAATAATTATACAAGTCTCAACCAGTTAGTAAGCCATCCTCTTATCTTAATCATCTTTCTGGATTCTGCAGTAATGTGATATTGTTGGTACTCTAAACAATACTAGAGACAGTTGCGACCGTTATCACACGTGGAGGCTGTTACACTTTTTTTACAAGAACCTATAAATAGCGGTCATAACAATTAAATTCACGCACTAATTTATGGTTTCCAGTTAACTCTTTTGCCCCTTTTCTTGTGCAAATTAAACATATTACATATATTATTAATAACAACATGTCTTGAAACTACAATTCTCTTACTGAAATATGTAATTTTGAAATTGTTTGTGCAGTTATGTATGTTATAAAAATATTAAATAAATACAAGTTAAGAGTATCTCAAGGACATGCCAAGGATGGAATGTTGTAGTGTTATAGCTGTTAAACAAGTAGATGTATCCCGCGTCCCTCGAGTGATAAACGCGGTCGGGTAACTGGTGACCCTCTACAACATATTTACGAGGCTGCAGACTCCCGCTATGCGCCCCGCCCTAAAGGAAACACCAAATATACTGAGTGGACACAAACATGGCACGTCGGTAGCGTGTATATCTACACAACACTGTTGCATTGCTGGGATGCAAGCTTTGCTTTCAGAGAGCGGAGTATATAACATAATCTGCGCATTTCTTGTTAGAGTAGAATTAGGTTTACCTACATCAATTTATTTCCGCCACAAATTAAAATATGCCGGATAATTATGCCACAACCTATTCTATTAGTATTCATATTAATCTATGTCTATTACCCATGATTTTGACAAGTAAATATTCATTCATTCTGCCTCACGGGTTCAGTGCTTACCGGAGAGGTTAGTAACCAGATATAAAAATTTGAATAATGGCAATACTAAGGTGCGTTCGAATTGTTTCGTTGGCATTTTTAGAGTTTCCCAATTACAGTGTTAGAAAAGCATATCTTTGTTTATTTACCAACTTTTACCAACACCCTGATCAGCTTAGTCTAACATAACAGGCCTCAAACATGGGTCGAAATTAGATTGGTTATATATTATTTTATAATTTATAAAAACTGAACAGCCTATAAAAATTTCACTCACAGGTTTCCAACTTGAACGCCCTTGTGAACGTTTTTATCATTATTTATTGCTATTTTTACTATCTCAATATCCAATCGTACACGTTTTAACTTTTATCTATACGTCATTTAATATTACAAAGATTTGTTTGTTTGTTTGCTTGAATTCAATAGGCTCCAAAACTACTGTACCGATTTGAAAAAATTTTACCATTAGAATCCTTCATTATCCCTGATGAACATAGGCGGGTAAAACCGCTGAGCGTAGCTAGTTAATATTATAAATAAAATGTAAAAAAAAAACACTGTGTATATATCATTACTGAATGATTTAACGATTGAAAAGACTTTGATTAGATCTGGCATGTAAGTAGGTACTTTAGATTTTACTAGGCTTCTTGTGCGAAAGACCATCTTGTTTGGCACCACAGTATATTCACTGGCTACTAGATAAAAAAACCAGCTGAAACATTCCCTCGGGTTAGGAGCGTAAGAGGCGAAACAATTCAAATAACTTGACGGTAGGCGTCTTGGCCAGACCAGGCAAGAGGTCGATTTGGTTGGCCGTTGGTACAACTTCAATGTCAGATATTCTACCACGAAGCAACAATGTGCAAGCAGTATCGAACATGGGCGTGAAGGGCAGAGCACCCTTGTTACAATGCCCTTCAGGCCCTAATGTCCCTACATACATTACTGTGCGAAAGAGATTCAAAACCCAGTCTCTGAATGAAGATTGCTGTGTAGAGCCATACCAAATTAGAGCCCTAAGTTCTGGGTGCCACTGCAACTCTCATGAGCAAGCGTCATACTTACCATTAGGCGCACGATTTGCTCGTTTCATCACTTGTATATATCATCATCATCATCATCATCATCTCAGCCGTAGGACGTCCACTGCTGAACATAAGCCTCCCCCATGATTTTCCAAAAGGACCGGTTGGAAGCGGCCTGCATCCAACGTCGTCCTGCGACCTTCCTCAGGTCGTCTGTCCACCGTGTCGGTGGACGACCTACGCTGCGCTTGCCGGTACGTGGTCTCCAATCCAGAACCTTTCGGCCCCATCGGCCATCTGTTCTGCGTTCTATGTGCCCTGCCCACTGCCACTTCAACTGGCTAATCTTCTGAGCTATGTCGGTGACTTTCGTTCTTCTACGGATCTCCTCATTTCTGATTCGATCACGTAGAGAAACCCCGAGCATAGCCCTCTCCATAGCTCGTTGTGCGACTTTGAGCTTATCTATGAGGCCCATAGTAAGAGACCACGTTTCAGTGCCATAAGTCATCACTGGTAACACACATTGGTCGAAGACTCTTGTCTTGAGGCACTGAGTTATTTTTGACGAGAAGACTTCGCGAAGTTTCCGGAACGCTGCCCAGCCGAGTTGGATTCGACGATTGACCTCTTTCTCGAAGTTGGACCTGCCTAGTTTGACTGTCTGTCCCAGGTAGATGTACTCGTCAACAACTTCGAGAACTGAGTTCCCAACTGATATTGGGGTAGGTACAACATGGTCATTAGACATAATTTTCGTCTTGTCCATGTTCATCTTAAGACCTACCCGTTGGGAAACTCGATGGAGGCCTTCGATCATTGTACTGAGGTCTTCCATGGATTTGGCATGTATATATCATATATATATATATATATATTTAATTTTCAAACTATTCTTAATTTTACATAAGTGATTAAATGTTAGTGTAATGATTTATCTTTTGGCAATAAACTCATTTTTCATTTTCATTCATTCTTTTTATATCACTTCATAGGTATACATAATAAATACCTGGCTTTAATTTATATAACCACTTGCCAGATAGTATAAAAATGCAGCTTCTTTGAATTTTTTTAAGAGATATCTGAAGTTATTCCTTCAAAGGAAAATAAATAATCAAGATGATTCGATTGCACATTCAAGTACTTAAATATATACAATAACTATGTTCATTGTAATAATAATGTTGGACTTGTAAAATGTGATTTTACCAATAAATCTATCTATCTATCTATCTAAAATAAAATAACAAAATGATAATCTAGACTTGACGCTTTCTATAACTAACTACGAACACACAAAATAACCTTCTACTGTGCCATTTGCTAGCACCTGCATTGTAGTATAAAGGAAAATACAAGAACATGAGGAAAATGGACCGCCCGCAGAGGTGTCTCGGATGAAATATGGCCGGCCACAATATTGCGGATGGAGTCGTTATAATTTCGCTATAAAAGTGCTTTTCATTTAGTTTTTATGGCTTTAGAAGAAGTAACTAGTTTTAATTAAGTTTAAAAGCTCTAGAGTTTTGAGCTTAGTATTTTGATCGCATAACTCTATGAGCTTTATCATCTTTAAATTCTTAGATTTAAGTATTAACAATAAGTAAATATAATAGTAAATGTACCAGTAAAAATACTGCAATTCAAACCTATTTAAATACTTTCTAATAATCTAATAATTTTATTTCAATCATCTCTTAAATTATATTCAGGAATAATATAGTATTAGAATAGACATAGAATGGAACCGTGTATAAATATTCGCTTGCCAACATTTCTATCGAAGTTTGAAGAATATTTGTCGTTTTCATATCTTTTACCCACTTATATCAGACAATATGGGAATTCATTCAAAGGTTATGTTTACGATGAAATGTAAACATAACCTTTGATGTAAAAGCCGACAGAGCAATTAAATATTATAAGATGCAATATTTCTTATCCCGTTGACTCGCGATTCGCTATATTTGGCCATTGGCCAATAATACAATAGATTTCGCAGAAATCAACGTACTAGTCCAGGAATTACAACAGGTGTGGTTAAAAACAAATTCTCCAATGCATTTGTCTGTCCAAACAGTGGCAGTGTGAAACTTGTAGACACATTCATGAAAATTAATATAAGGATCTTCCTTCGGATTTTATCGAGTAAGTGAGTGATTAAGTTCAATTTTAAGATTAAGTATTTCAAGGCTAGTATCTTACTACACTGTGTAAGAAACTGTTTTGATTTAACACCTTTCGTTCCATATATTCTGGCTCGAAGCAGTAGTATTATTGTTAGTAATTAGGAGTGCAAGCTATTTGTGTTCAGACTTGGAGGATACTGAACAAATTAATCAACTGGGCAAATCAGACGCAGAAGTCAATGTCTTTTGTGAAGAGCGCAATTAAGTAGACAGCTGCAGTCAGAGACGTTTAATCATAATGATGATCACACTATCATTATGTAAAGATTTTAATAGTTCTGTCTTTACTAATACTAGTGATAGTTTAAGTAACAAGTACAATTTGAATAATTTAATACCGACTTCCATTCTATTCAGTTATTAGAGTTTATCTCAAAAACTACTGGACCTAATTTAATGAAATTTAAAGACCACACGGGAAGCACCAGCTTTCACCAGCACCTAGTCGAAAGTTATGACGTAAAAAATAAAAAATACAGTCGTATTGAGTACCTCCTCCTTTTTTGGAAGTCGGTAGAAAATCACGTCTCTGAGTGCGGCTGTTAGAGACCTAGCTCTAGTAGCAAATTTGGCAGAGTTCAAGTTTAGATATCTTTTAATTTCCACATTACTTCGATTTTACACTTAATCCAAAGCTTTACCAAGAAAAATTCAAATAGTAGATAGTCAAATGGTAGAGTCGGGCATGGTGACGGCGGCAATCCTTTCCAAGGGACGAGGGTCACGGGGGTAATGTACCGCAGTTAGTATAAACGAGCCCCGTGGGCTCTACCGTGGACGCTACTCCGGATTTAGGTGTTACTCGCTGACCGCAGTCAGTGACGGCGACGGTAGGAGGGAGATAGGGAGAGAGAGAGAGTCTATATTATTAATTATCACTCCAAATATAATAAATAAATAATAATGATAAATTCCTTATTCTAGTTTGAAAATTCTCATGAGTTTGATACATGCTGGTATTTATTTTTTATTAAAACCAACTTCACTATAACTTTACTATCGACTTAGGCATTATACTCGTAGATAATAACTAGCTATATCAGAGAAAACAAAATATATCACATAACTTATACATACTTACTAGCTTTGTAGCTAGTAGCTTTTATTTTAGTATAGATATTATGTAGTACAAAGGTTATACTATACACTAGTATATAGTTATACTATATACTATTACCTGTGTTGTGGGAATCCCATAGACTTTTACCAGAAAATCGTGTGAATAAAGGAAATTGAATATTTAAATGGTTGTGAATGTATGTGCTTATGCGAGTTGTAGTCTATTTACTGGAAGCCGAGTCTCCCAGGTTCGTAGGAGGGTACCGATATCTGTACATGTAACTATACACATATACATAATTACTAGTCCTGAAAGACTGTCTGCTTCATCATCGCAGAGCCTAAAGGGTTAAAAACTTGAAAAGTTGGCAGTTGAATTATTTTATGTTGAAAGCACCCTAAGGATGGATTTTTGGATATTTCACCTCTTAGAATGTATATCGGAGGCTTCGTATCCCATAGACCAAGCAGGCAAGGCAGGATATATGATCCCCGAGTGGTGCCTATTTAATAATCTGTTACTAGATCCATGTAATATATACATAGGTAATAATCGTCTCTCTTTTGACAGATTTTGTGCCCGCGGGTCTATTATGTTTCTCAGTTAATATATTGTTAGATATTTAGTTTCTTTGACTGTACTGTGATGAATCCCGAGACATTTATATAAATAGTCCAATGTAATTTTAATCATAATAATCATCATAATCATAATTAATTATTTTTTAATTTCGAATTTTAATCTCTGTAGTCTTGACATTTATTGTATATAGCTTCTATTAATAATTATATAACACGTTAGATGTTTAATTGCATTGAGATTCTCAATACAATTAAATCAATTATTATTGAGAGTGGACGGTATAAATGTCATGGGTGAGATTCACATTCACATACATACTGATTTAGGATATCGTTTAAGAAATGTAATTGTATATGACGTGCCTAGTATAACGAACACTGTTATAAGGTCAATAAATAATTCTAATTCTAATTCTAACAAACAAATGTTGATTGAAATCGAAAAAATGGCGGCTTCATGTCACTTTTGTCAGCTTCAGTCATCAACTTACTAAAATGTTTGCTTACTGGAGTTGTGAAAAGTGACACAGAGCCGCCATTTTTCAAGATTTCAATCAACATTTGTTAGCAACTGAGATACATAGTAGACCTGCGGAACCAGTGTATATTCGTGTTAAGTTTGAAGGACCCTGTTCAGTGTTAAATGATTCAAATTTCTCTCTTGCTTGAAATCTGCAGAATGGAACTAAGCAGCTTTGTCTTAGGATGACAGGCTACCCAGAAGACTGAAATTGTACCGCCTGCCCTATGTATTGCTTTATATTAGCTATACGAACCAGCAGCTCTGTATTTCATAAGGAAGTACAGCTCTCTCAATCTTGCCAAGACGATATTAGTGAATCCCTAAGAAAATTCACAAAGATCTGCATTCTAGTTTATATTCATTATAGAATGTCCTTAGAGAATATGGATATCCATTTAGATAGATCTATATATGAGTGATATCGTATTCGATTTCGTCATCACTGACCACAAAGTGGCATAGTGTACAATAAGACAATAAAAATAACATTTTGTACAATTATCATTTCCCAGACTTTTCACCCTCATTGTTTGACTAATCCCGTGTGATCCCGCAGCTGATTCGCACCGACAAGAGATACCACAAGGCGGAGATGATCCAACGAATCCGAAAGAAGCTTAGGGGCTATCGGAGTCAGTGAAATAAAGCTTTTGTTTGAAAAGTTTTACAACTGAAATGGTTTAAAATGTGAATTATTTTAAAATATTTATGTATTTTTCAAATATTTTATAATTCATTAGATGGTGCCCGCGACTTCTTCTGCGTACAATTAGTACTTTGATTAGCTTATTATCTTCTCCAAGGCTAAATCTGTTTTTATACCAAAAGCTTAAATATTTAGTAAATCAATCAGTAAACACTTATAATAAAATACAGTACCTACGTACAAATATAAAATTAATCACAATGAAAAAAAATGTCATTACATTTTATCACCCTTGACGGTATTTGTTTTACATTTTATCACCCATAACGATTGCCGAGCACGTCTAGTGTATTGAACTATCAAAATGATAACGTGCTTTTGGCTAACGGCCGTTTTCAATATTCTATCTATCCATAGTTTTCCTTACTACCGATAGAAATTTGACATAAAATCGATACAAATAGTGTCAAATATCTATTTTTGGTAAGGTAAACCGACGATAGATAGGATATTGAAAACGGCCGTTAGCTATCAGAAACTTACACAAACTTTGACAGAACTGTCATCATTACGATCTTGACGGAGTCGGATATCTTGTAATTTTGTCTAAGCTGTGCCCAAGAATATTACGCTTTTACACCCGCGTGGTGACGGATGGTGATGATGAAAAGTATCCTATGTGTTAATCCAGCGCCTCCATACCAAATTTCATCAAAATCAACCCCGCCGTTTGAGTGTGAAAGTGTAACAAACATCCACACATCCACACATCCATACTCAAAAACTTTCGCGTTTATAATATTAGAAGGGTATAGATACACTATATTACGATGACTCTATATAACATCCGTTTATATAGAAGTGCATTTATAGTCTTCGCTGTATTACTAATGCTATCTCTCGTATTTCCGCACATTCTTGATGGATTGATAGTTATCAGAGAAAATTGAAATCTATGTAACTACTATGACCGACCTCATCAATTCCCTGGTACTTACATAGTTTTATATGATATTCTAGCACGATACACTTTTTTTATGGTCCTAATTAGAAATGTATGTTTATTTGGGTATTCAATAAAGAGTCATTATTGTATTGTAAACTATGCGGATGAGAGTCTGTTCTAAAAATATTGATGTTTATGGTTTTATTTATTTTTGGATAGCGAGTGACTAAGAAAAAATAGTCGGATCAGCAAGTGCTATCACATTCTGATTGAAGCTTTAAGACACTGACGTCTTTATATTTGATTCACCTATTGCAATAACTACATATTATTGTTGTGCCCATCCTCAGGGATTTTACGCTACAAGATCGCGGCGACCACATGCCCGAAACATAGGTCTATAACGTCGGCTAATTACATGGGTAAAGTCGGTTTTGATATTAAGCAGTTATGTGTCAAACTTATCAGATTTTCAAACTAAAATATCATTGAAATTTATAGAGAGAAAAATTCCATCCTCGGACGGGATTCGAACCCGCGTCTTCTGACTCTCCGTGTCAGACGCCATTGACCAACTAGACCACCGAGAATCTAATCCGAGCATCGAATTTTAACTCTCTATTTGACTAACCGTCTTGCGGGGACGGAGCGACATCTATTGGACAGTTTAACAGTACCATCCAACCGAAAGAAGCATTATTTAGAAATACTTGGAACTTTCGTATTGACATCGCAATCAATCATCGCATCAATGTTTGAGATCGCTGCAGGCGTTAGTGCTTTAAAAAGTAATACTATTAAAATATCATTGTTGTGTCACTAATCCTATATGAATAACAAGTACAATTTGAAAAATGTAATACCGACTTCCATTCTATTAAGTTATTATAGTGTATCTCAAAAACTACTGGACCGAATTTGATGAAATTTAAATGGGACCACACGGGAAGCACTAGCAGCCAAACAAAAAAAAATGAGAATCAGTTCACCCAGTCAAAAGTTATGAGGTAACAAACATAAAAACTTTTTTGTGAAAACATAGGAGTATTCCTATGTTTTATTCATACAGCAATTTCACCATCTCTGATTCTCCCCTTATCTCCTTACCCTCATTGGTTCCGTAATTCTGTCCGATCCTCCATCTGATACGCTCCGAAACGAGTTAGACACGAGACTGGCGGTAATCCGATGAATCCGCGTTAGGCTTATCGACTATCGGGGACGCCGGAATCCTACCCAGGTTGGAAATCTTTTACTTTAATGGTTTTAGGTACCTGACTTCATATGGTAGTTGCATATTCATAAGTTCATTCTCAGATCGAAATCATTGTAATCTTAAGAGACTTTGGTTGTTATAATACCCAGCATATACCATATCGTTAGCAACCAGAGGGAGTATAATAATACGTGCTCTGTAAAGGCTGGTTATGATACTTCTGTTTTCTCTAACTGAATTATTCTTCCGCTGTCTAAAGTAGAGAACTGCTTTTACGTTGTCCAATTCAATTATGTTTTGAAATATTGTGTATTACTTCTTATTATGATGGTACATTTATATGATAGAGTGAGTGACGCGGTGCTGTATATCTTGCAGTCTCGGCATTGCCGGAGAATATTAATCATATTATATCTGCCAAGTTTAACTATTAAAACACAAATCTAATAAATATTTGAGTGCCAATGTAATACGCCTTCCACAGTATCTACTATCTGAAATTGGTTTACATCTGGTATTCGATACAAAACTGAATAATATTTTTTTTTACATACTGCGCTCTGCTACAGACATTCGAGCATATTTGCCATACATTCGTAATTATGCAAAATGTTACACTAATAAAAGCGACTGTGCGTAAATCCATCCAGCTGATCTGAGACGCAACCGCAAGCGTTCTGCCGTGCGATTCTGTGCATACGTCGACGAGCTCGTCGACGAGCTACCGATGTCAAATACTTTATGAAAGATCGCCCTTGTACACAAGGTTGTTTTTCCAACGTTTATAGTCATCTCGTCATTTGTTTCACGGATATTGTTAAAGATGCAACGATGTTTGTTCTTAGAGAATTGTACGGCAGCACTTTCCTTGAGAAAAACCACCGGGTATCGTTCAAATTCAAATATATTTATTTGCCAGAATATGAGTGAAAACAAAAGTTATTAAAAAATAAGGTAAAAAGTACTTCACATTCAACTGTTCAGGTATGCAAACATTATTATTATAGGTACCTACTATAATTTCTAGTGAGGTACTATCATATAATTACAAAATAAGGTTTGTTTTAATATTACACTGAGTCATGCTAGTGCACTAAGACACATAATACCACTAATAAAAATTTGAATATAAGGCCATACCGTCTAATACACTTTGAATACCTACACTACAACATTTAAACTAGAAACAACATACAAACAACATTATAATTAAGCATAATGCCGAAAAGTTATCATAGATTCAAACTATAGTTGGAAGTATTTGAGTTATTTACACGAGTGATTCCCATTTTTCATATTAAAAACGCATATATACCTAATCAACTCATAATAAACTAACAACAAAACTATTGCGGGCAATTTCTGTCTAAACATTGAATATTTTACCAGATTGAAAAACATTTTATCGTACTTATTCAGTAGCAGTAAAACTGTTTGTTTATGAGTTAGTCCGGAGAACTACTTCTACCGAGAAACAATAATGTTCGCAACACTTCGTCCTGTTTAGAAAGGTGTGGATGTAGGAGATATTACAGGCACATGAGATATAACAACATAATCTGTCCGAATCAGCAAGCCTCATTCGAGGTAAGTTTCATTCATAAATCTATTGTTATTTTTTGTCCTGATGCGGACAGATTAAGGCCATCTAAAACCTGCTTTAATTTAAATTACGTCATATAGTACAGCGCAAAATGGTTTTTCTTTTCACAGTACTTATTAATGTAATTTAAAGTTAAGCAGCGTTTAGGCAGTAAAGATCTCAGTGTTACGGACGCAGTGCAGTTGGTCACTTGTGACGAAATGCATCTACTCGTAGGCAGAGGTAACCACTTAGCACTATGTGAGCCTATTGCTTTTACTGTATCCTAATAGTATTAAAAAGGAAAACCAATAACACGCACACTAACATATATGCTGTATGTGTAATTTGCGTGTTGTATAAACACTCGTGTGCGTATTAAATATTTATACTTTATGATACGGAGTTCGTGACAGGGAGTATTGGCAGTTATTTCATAGCGCTATAAGCAAGCTGCAGTTGTTCATTCATAACGTATGAACTTGTAAGTAGTGCCTCATTGACGTAACTAAAGAGAAACATTCATGTTAAATAACAAGACAAAAACAATAAGACACTGTCAGTCAAAATAAAGCGTTCCTTCGCATAACTGTAAGACACTCTGCAAACCCCACGCGTTCAAAGTTCGTTAGTCGTTCCGTAGCGCGGGAGCCCCCCCACTGGGGGCACCCGGGAGGGCGGGGGTGAAGCCATCATCTGCATAGACGATGAGCGGCCACTGATGAGATTAGACCGGTTCGACGACCCACTCTTATGAAAAAAGACGTTTTATTTGAGCTCGAATTTGCATAGTCTTTATTGTTGGACCTTCTGTTGGAATTCACTGGCTTTCATGAAAAATATATTTGCATACAATAAGTGGACTATGAAATGACACTCTTCCTGCGAAAGGAAATGTGTATTTCTATTTAATTTATCATTATAAGACGACATAAAAAAGAACTATTTTAATTTTGACCACTCCTACTTAATGTTTTTAATTTATTTGTGTCTAAAATAGGCTTCAAAAAATATTTTTAACCTAAAAATGGAACCGACTTCAACATCAAAAAGTGTTAAATAACTTGTTGAAGTCGGTACCATGATAGTACAAAAAAAATATACTATTTTTAGTGACCCTCGCTATTTACAAGATCGATTGGCAATAATCAAAATCAATCAACACTTTACAATTTTTGGACTAACTCAAAAACTGCTTGACCGAATTCGATGAAATTTAAATGAGACCTCTTCAGAAGTATACTCTACCAAAAAAAAAAAAAAATTTTCATTCATTAATTATTTATTGAATTAGAAATTTCAAATCGGTCCACAAATAGGGGAGAAATCGGCTAACATACACATAAAAGATACATACACACGAACATAACCTCCACTGTTTTTGAAGTCGGTTAAAAGAGACATTTCCATATTTATAAAACTTGACAAAGTGGCAATAGGTTTTCAAAAGAGATATTCTCTTCTGTAAAAAGACCGAGAAATTTATTAACACCACCGTGGTTATGATCCGCTGGAGGATATTCTTTCCAGGGTGATGCGTCAATAAAAAAAAGTAGTATGTATTTATTGAAGCTTGTGTTAAGGTATTACCAATTTTATCAGTGACACCCTTGATGTATGCTAAGATAGCAGGCTAGCGCTCAACCACAGGCTAAACTGTGATAGGCTTAGGGCGGCTTCTGTGACGTAACCTTGGCAGTTTGTGGTTATTGCTTCGTAGGACATGATTTATGTGTTGAAGCTAATCTCTGAAACCTCTGAAGACCTGAAACGTCACGATGATAATAATATACAATAGACGCGGTTTAATCCATTTAAATAATCGGATAGAAAAGCCTATAAGAAATCTATATTTATTTATTTGTTAAATAGAGAGACATTATATCAAAAACTAGCTGTGCGCCGTAACGCGAGCTGTTGTAAGAGTTAACATCAGAAACTGAATATTTACCATGTAACCCATTTTGTTTGTTTCCCGTTCCCAATTTTTCGGCACTGTTGAAAGCGCCATGATCACGAGTAAATTGCTAAAATCTAAACGACTCTTGCTAAAATGACCTTGATAGTTTAAAAACTTATACGAGCTGTTGTGATACATAACCATCTCTATAGTCATCCGTTGCTAACTCCTATCATAAAACCCTGCATTGCCATCATCATCATCAGCTCAGCCGTAGGACGTCCACTGCTGGACCTTGGCTTCCGAAATGATTACGAAACAACTAATACGGAACAATTTGTATAAATTTATATACATGTTTTGTTTATTTAATTGTTGTTAATGTTTGTAATAATTGAATTCTATCCCTTTAAAAGAGTCTTTTGTCAGTGTGTATCACCACGGATCACTTATGGTGATGACTATGTTACACTTAAAGTATCTTACTATAGATGGGAGGGCTACGCTCGGAGTTCCTCTACGTGATCGAAATTAGGAGATCCGTAGACGAACTAAAGTTACCGACATAGCCCAGAAGATAAGCCAGTTGAAGTGGCAATGGGCAGGACATGTATCACGTCGAACTTATGGCCGATGGGGCCGGGAGGCTGAAGGATGGAAACTACAGATTGGCAAGTGCAGCGTAGGGTGGGCCTCCTTTTGCAAAAATATGATGATGATATTTATAATAACGCCCCTCAAGGCGTAAGTAGTACAATAATTATTTTAGTATATATTTTTTACATCTTCTCATCTACGCCCTTCTTACTAAAAGCAGTAGAACTCTTTGAGAATGATATTTATAATAACGCCCCTCAAGGCGTAAGTAGTACAATAATTATTTTAGTATATATTTTTTACATCTTGTCTTCTACGCCCTTCTTACTAAAAGCAGTAGAACTCTTTGAAAATGATATTTATAATAACGCCCCTCAAGGCGTAAGTAGTACAATAATTATTTTAGTATATATTTTTTACATCTTCTCTTCTACGCCCTTCTTACTAAAAGCAGTAGAACTCTTTGAGAATGTTTTCGTTCAGGGAAGTACTGCAACGTATTCCTACCATCAAGAAGTAATGTTCTCATTAATGTGTTCATGGGAATGGTTGCCGGTGAAATAACGGGCACGTGAGATTTAACAAATTAATTACACTTATAATTACTTAATACCAGGTGGACCTCGTGCTTATTCTGTTAACATAATCGTATTACCTTTATTTATAAAAATAATCAGTGAGCATTGCATCCTCAGTACCGAACCAACACCCCACGTCTAGAGTTATTGAAATGTTTACGTATCGAATACGCCCGTAAAGGCAACTTATTTATGATAATGCCGGTTTATGGTGATTGCTAGGCTCTTCATTTGTTTAGCGAAGATGAAAACACGAGCCCTAGGCGGACTTAGGTATCATAAACCATGTTTATATTCCACAAACTGGGTTTTGGCGAAACATTTTTTTTGCTGATGAGGGTCGAGGCAGCCACGTCGTTTGCCTTATAATATGCGCTACAGCTGCAGTTTTCCTCAAAACTTAAGTAGTGCATAATATAAAGTGATGATGATTATGAAAACCGGCCGCTGAACATATGGATGCTGGTTCAAAGTCTATCACAGTCTTTCGGTGCGTCTCAAGGTGATAAAACGCAGTGCAGTGTAGAGCAGGTCGCACTGCAACTGTCTTTCCAAGGCGTGACACTTACCATCAGACTAACCACTTGCCCGACTCGTCACTTTCCTGTTTATAAAAAGTAAGCAACGTGAAGAAATCTACAGTGTTGTAGAAGAGTACTTTCTGGAATATTTCTGGCCTTCAGTTTGATAATCTGTGGCTGTGCTCAAACGGCAAGTACTGCCAACGGACATTCCCCTTCTATGTTTTGTATCATGTTTTAGTTTCAGTGAACAATTACTATAAAGTAGTTATTTGAAATTGCTTTACAACTTTAAGTGATAATTTAAACATTACTGCTAAAGCTTGAAGTTAAGAGTCACGTTCATCTAAAATGCAATCTGTTTTTCTAAGGCCAACCACAAACGCGTCAACTCGTAGCTTTGTGTAGCACCTACGTAGAAATAATATGTATTTATTCGTAGCGCACATCTACGGCGTAGGGATGATCAGCCGTATGATTATCTAAGGAACTACGCATAAATACGCCTTGTCGTTTATTCGTAGCTAAGCCGTGCGTTTCTCTAATGATTCGTTTATGTGCTCGTCGACGAGCTCACCGATGTCAAATGCTTTGAGATATCGTCCTTGTACACAAGGTTGTTTTTTCCAACGTTTCTTGTCATCTCGTCATTTATTTCGCGGATGTTGTCAAAGATGGAACGATGTTTGTTCTTAGAGACTCACATGGTAGCCGTCTGATTCTGAATGCTTCGTCGTTGCGATCGTCGACGAGCCCACCGAATGTTAACTTAGTGATATCGTCCTTGTTAAGAAGGTAGTGTTTTCATTGTCATGCATTATTTCAAGGATGTTGTCGAAGATGGCGCGATGTTTGCTCTTGGAGAAGCACACTGCTGTTGCTTAGCTTCAAACGGTGAGTTCCGCTAACGGACTTTGGTTGCCATTCATCATTCATTCTATGGTTTTATTTTAAACGCTGCTTCAAGGTACGTTTTTGATATAATGTCATCAATTCAGACTCTATGCCTTCTACCCTATGCTTCCATGCTTGCACCTGGTATTACCTAACGGGTTAAACATACTGACCAAAAATATTTCGATACCATAAATATCATAACAAAAAACGAAGTTCCAAAATTACAATAGTACTTGCTATTTTATCTTCATTAAATTTTGTAATCATTTTTCAGTATAGGAATAATCTTCTATACAAGCTCAGCCTAAGTATTCGAGTTTACAAAATGCTTCCAGCAGCAAAACAAAATGCTGAACAGCAAAAATATATACATAAATTGTACTCAGGAAGCGAATGAGAGTTGAAAATGTACCTGGTGAACACAAGGATTGCTGACTTAATGAACAGTTATGAACGCCTAGGATAGCTCCGCTAAGAACGCTTCAGTATCACACTTAAATTACAAATTATTAATTTTGCAATTATTTTATTATTAAAGTATTTTGCAGGCTATCTGAACATTGGTAAGACTTTTTGAAACGCAAAACGAAAGGTCACATTGCGTTGGAACCTGTCCATTGTTACTGCAGGTATAGTGATGAGATCTCCGAGCGCGATGCTCGGAGACGCGGCGCCTCTACTACCACTGCAGGAGGCGCCGCCACGGCCGGAGGGACGACCAGCTGCCGGCGGAGCAGCTGGCGGCCGAGCAGCTCCTGTATGGTGATGTTAAGGTAGCCAAACAGGAGCTGAAGCTGGCCATCGGCCGGGCTAAGGCCCTAGGCTGGAGTGAACAGCTGGAGGGCCTCGACAGGGACCCATGGGGGCGCCCGTATAAGTCTGCCCGGAATAGGTTCCGGGGCAGAGCGCCCCCTATCGCGGAGTCCCTGGAGCCAGAGCTCCTGGAGAGGGTGCTGGGGGGTCTATTCCCCGACAGCGACCCCCACTACACCCCTCCACCGATGGCCACGCCCTCCTTCCAGGAGGAGGAGGAACCGGCCTCCATTCCGCCTGTTTCAGAGGTGGAGGTGGAGGCAGCAGTCTCTCGCCTGAGAGGCAAGAAGACTGCCCCGGGACCAGACGGGATTCCCGGTCGGGTCCTCACGATCGCCCTCAGGAAGATGGGCGGTCAGCTTCGGGAACTATTCGACGCGTGCCTCACGTCGGGTCAGTTCCCGAAGCTCTGGAAGGACGGGCGATTGTGCCTGTTGCGGAAGGAAGGGCGAGACGCCGACTCGCCCGCCGCATACAGGCCAATCGTGCTGCTGGATGACACGGCGAAGCTGCTGGAGAGAATAGTAGCTTCCCGTATCATCCGGCACCTGGGGGGAACTGGGCCTGGACTTTCAGAGGCCCAGTTCGGATTCAGAGCAGGGCGGTCGACGATAGACGCCCTGCTCTGGATCAAGAGGTGGACGCAGGACGCGGTCGGCGGGGGGGAAAAGGCGTTGGCTGTCTCGCTGGACATTGCCAACGCCTTCAACAGCCTACCGCACGGAACGATACGGGAGGCGCTCCGCTATCACGGAGTGCCCCTGTATCTGCGTAGGCTGTTGGCCGACTACCTCCAGGACCGCGAGGTCCTGGTGGAGGGACGCGACGGTCTGAGGCGACGTCGCGTGTCCTGCGGGGTTCCACAGGGATCGGTGTTGGGACCGCTCCTGTGGAACATTGGCTATGACTGGGTGCTCCGCGGCACGTTTCCCGCAAGTATGCGGGTTGCGTGCTACGCGGATGACACCCTAGTCGTAGTCAAGGGGAGGGACCTCAGGGAGACGGTGCGGCGGGCCACGGTGGCCACAACACTCGTGGTCGGCCGCATACGTGCCCTGGGGCTGGAGGTCGCCCTCTCCAAGACCGAGGCCCTAATGTTCCATGGGCCTCGGGGGGGACCCCCTCCAGGAACGCGGATAGACCTGGACGGGGTCCTGGTCCGGGTTGGGACCCAAATGAGGTACCTGGGTCTCATCCTGGACGGGCGGTGGACTTTTGGGGCCCACTTCACTCAACTGGCCCCAAAAGTCATAGGCGCCGCAGCCGCCCTTGGGAGGCTGCTGCCCAACGTGGGCGGCCCGAGCGCCACATGTCGTCGCCTGTACTCCGGAGTGATCCGGAGTATGGCCTTGTACGGGGCACCTGTCTGGGTGGACGCCCTCGGTCGCGCCAATAAGGCCCTGCTGCGTCGTCCGCAGCGGGTCATCGCGACGAGGGCGATACGCGGGTACCGGACGGTGTCCTGGACTGCGGGATGCGCGTTGGCCGGTGATCCCCCCTGGGAGCTCCAAGCGGAGATCCTCGCCGAGGTGTACCACTTCGTGGCGGCGAGGAGATCCCGCGGGGAGCCTCCAGCGTGGGAGGAGGTGACGCGCCTTCGACGGCGGGCGCGGGCCGCCTTGTTGGGGCGGTGGACGGAGGACCTGGCTCCACCGGTCCCTGGACAGAGGACGGTGGATGCCATTCGCCCGGTCCTCCGGAGGTGGGTAGGGCGGCGATTCGGGTCGCTCACCTTCCGATTGGTGCAGGTGCTTTCCGGACACGGATGTTTCGGCAAGTACCTGCATCACATCGCAAGACGCGAGGCGACCCCCGCCTGTCACGAGTGTGGAGCACCAGAAGACACGGCGCTCCACACGCTGGAGGAGTGCGCCGCATGGAGTCCCATGCGGCGCGCCCTCACAGCGGTCATAGGCGCAGATCTGTCGCTGCCGAGCGTGGTTAACGCTATGCTCTGCAGCGACGGAGCGTGGCAGGCGGTGGTCTCTTTCTGCGAGGCGGTGATGGTGCAGAAAGAGGCCGCGGAGCGGGTGAGGGAAGAAGACGTCCTCTCCGACCCGCTCCGGCGTAGACGAACTGGGGGAAGGAGAAGGCGATTCGGGCGCCTTCTCGCTCTATCCTAGTGCTGTGCGGATCACCGGTGGAGAGTCGGGGGATTCTCCACTGGCTTGCACGATCCCACACGTCTGGGGGATGGCCCCAATGAGCCAGGTCATCCCTCCATTGGCCGGGGCCCGTCACCGGTGACGGGCCAACCGCCGGGGCGAGATGGTGATTGTTAACGCTACCCCATTTCGCCCTGACTAGGCGGCAGACTGCTCATCCCGGGTTTTTAGTGGGTAACCTCCTTACTACCCCCCCGTGGGGGTAGTAAGGCCCTTCAGGCGAGGACTCCCACATAACCACTCTGCCCCCCCCGAAGCCGGGTGGTATCCATAAAGGATTTTCCCGGGTCAAAAAAAAAAAAAAAAAAAGGTATAGTGATGAGATACGACGCAGTGTTGTGAGCAAATGGAGCTATGGCGGAGTTATAAAAATAAACACACATCGTCGGTTTATTACTCAATAATAAAGCTAAACGATAAGCGTGGTGATTACAGATATTTAATATAATTAACGTGTAAACAACCCACGAACTTTGAAAGTGTAGGGAGGAATATATTTATATCAGACTGTAGCCTCTATTAGGCGCCCCATAATAAAACTCTTGCGTCACCAAACTTCCCATGGCTCCTCGTCAAACGTCAAACCATCAGACCTCTGGCCATCGTCAATGGACCGTCCGCTTGGCGCTACTGGTAGATTCCTGCCTTCTGAGCCGCTGGTCCCGGGTTCGATCTCCAGATATTTTAAACATTTGTGTGCATGAACCATGAACCTTGCCTGTTTGGGCTGTGTCTAGTTGTGACATGACAAGAAGACATTTAACAACAAGATGAGTTCACAGGACACTATTTAGTTTTCACACTGACATTTATTATATGAATCTACAATACAACGATATTATGTAACAAGAACATCTAAACTGACACATAACATCTATTACGTCTGGACTAGGTCGTCACTCATTATGATCCATCGTTGCATAATACGCAACCACTCTTCGCTCTTACGATTAAACTGCAACCATAAAACATTGAATAGCAGACACTTATAAAAAGCAAACAGCAATTGTAAGACAAGCCCCTCGAGTTCCGACTCATTGCTTAGTCTCGCTTCGTTCTACGGCGCTGTCGTCTCTGAGACAAATGGTACCCGTCTCCCGCGTATATATCAGCTGACGTGCTGTCGGTGTACTAATGAGCTGCACTCTGTGACAAGTTGTACGCTGTCTGTATCATTAGTATTGTTAGATGATGCGACACTCTGCGATGTGTGTAGTTTTGAGATGGTACGATAAACACGTATATTATGTCTATTGTCTATATACATGGTTTATACCTTTTGCATTAACAATTTGGTTTGATTACACAAACATTATATATGCGAAAGTTTTCTAGTGAATGAATGCGTGTGTGTATGTGTGTGTGTTATATCTTCACGTGTAAATTCCTGTACAGATGTCGACGAAAATCTCTAGACTAATAATAGAATAGAATAGTAATTAACTACTATATCCGTAGGTACATAACTTCGCTCATGTCGCAAAAATGCAATGTCACTAAGCGATGCCTGTTCTTTCCGTAAAGACTAAAATTACCAATTACCATTACCGTCGATATGTACAACGCGGTCACATTAACTCGACGCATATCCGGAATGCGGGTCCCCGCCCGCTTCCCCCCGCATTTCCTTTTCTCGCCCGGCAAGTGTCAGTACGGTCAGCATCTCTGTTACCGATACAAGCGTCGATAATTTGGCTAATTTTCTTGCTAAATTTAGTTATGACTATTATTCGCTACAGCTTCAATTCTCGGTGCCACTCTCGGTGGCGCTCTCAGTGCCGTTTTCGGTGTCGCCTTTGCTGCGTTTTTGCGGTCTGCAGCAAGTGGAGGCCGCATGCGCTTTTCAGACAAAAGACGCTCCTCTAGTGCCTCAAAACGAACGCTTATCATGCTTCCTACCTGCAACATAATAGCTCGTGATAGCTCATCCACTGACTCTCCCTGTATAGGCACAGACTCATGCACTTCCATCCTGCCCGGCGAAGATTGCCGCGGTGGAGGGGGCGGAGCTACTCTTAGTTGGGCCTGCACTACCTCTTTCCGAATTTCCGCCATCTCTTTGCGGAGCTCACTTACCTCGCACTGCAGGCGGGCGTTGTCTTCCTTCAGTTTGGCCGTCACCTCAGTGGAGGTACGGCTCTCTAACACCATCACTGCCGCCTTGATTGAGAGCGCGCCTCTAAAAGGTGCCTTTTAGGTTGCCTGACTTAGCTGCCACATCATAAATGATTGCAACATCGTCAAACACCTGTTTAGACAACGCCTCAGCCGTTCGGGCCTCAGTGGCGTCCGTCCGTCAGCTACTACTCTGCCTTTGAGCGCTGGGAAAGTCAAAACAAGAAAGGATGTAGTTAGGTTGGGTGCTCCACGCTCGGCAGCAGTCGTAATAACACTGCTTCCAGGAGCTGAAGAGAAAGGCCTCACCTACTCGAAAGTGCTAGCGGAAGCGCGTCGGAGAGTAGACCTCACAACCTGTGGCATAACTGGCGTGCGGTATCGGCAGGCAGCAACCGGTGCTCGCATGCTGGAAGTGCCAGGTGCCACCAGCGGAGATAAGCCGGATACCCTCGCCCAAAACTCGCTGAGGGAGACACTAGATGCGGACCTCGTCAAAGGGTCAAGGCCCACGAAATGCGCTGAAATACGCGTGTCGGGTCTTGATCACTCAGTCTCCGAAGACGAGGTGGCCACAGCCATTGCAGAGCGTGGCGGTTGTCTCAAGGAATCTGTTAATGTTTTATGTTTTTGTTATATAGTTTTTGTTTTGATTATTGTTTTGTTAAGTTTTTTGTTACTGTTGATTGTTGAATATTAACTGTTGAATTGTGTTCAAACCAGAATAACATGGGGAAAGTTATACACAGTGAAGGGAGAAATCTCGTGTTAACCGTGAAGTTTATTTTTCTTCTCGTTCTGGAGAATGAGAAGAAAAATAAACGTTTTTCCATACCGGTGGATCAGCTTGAAAAACGTACCTGTGCCGCAACTGGAATATCAAAAAGTACTCTTACTCAGATAAAAAAGATAATCGACTACATTCCTGTCGAAAAATACCAAATAAATAAATATTAATTGGGTAGACATACAACAAATGTGTGTTTTTCCTATTTTTATGCTCAATATTAATAACGGTAACAGGTAGACGATCTTAATAAAGGCTACTTGGCCGGTTTTTTATGCACACTGTACTTGAGCGCCAAAATGACGTCACATGGTCAAGCGTCTAGTTAATGTGACCGCGTTGTAGTTACTGTTTCAAGATAATTCATGGTCAAGAAGAGGCCTTTACTAACCACTTTATTACTACCGCTGAGGATTCGCATCCCGACAGCGGAGGTAATATTATTTTCCGTCCGCTGACGGAACTAAAACGGGAATTAGTCAGTACTAGCAAAAAATATATAATTATCTATACATAAATATGATTCCCAATTGTACCGCAAAATGCCCACGTAATCGTGATTATCATATAGGAGAAAAATATGAATGCCTTTGAAATTATTTACTTTATACGTGTCCATGACCAATCCGTATCGAGCTGATTTAGGCAAGAGAAAAAAGAAACAGAGGTTATAGCAATGCATCTCTATATAGACAATTCATGATTATTAATAAATGTCCGCTTACTAGCCAACACATAATATATTTCTTGTAATCGATTCACTTTCATTGATCATTAACAGACTCGATAGTCAACATCGAAATTACGAGAATATTTATAGAAACTTTTAAATTCAAAATCCGTCATCAACAGGCGGATGACGATACGTAGAAGTTTAATTATAATGCTGACATGGAATTGTGATTAGCATTTACTCGTATGATGTGAATAGCCAGAGAGTAACCATCCACGTAGATCAGCCTTTCCCAAAGTGGGCGATAACGCCCCCTAGTGGGCGCTGCAGGCCTAAAGGGGGGCAATATAAGAGACCCAGAAAAAAAAATGGGGGCGTTGTGTTCTTGAGTAAATTGGAACCTGATATCAACAAACTTATTAAACAGAAAAGATACTCTGTCTGAATACTATAACGTTGTGTTTTAATATCATTTTCATTGGCCGTTGTGTACTACCTACTGCGCTCAGGTCTCAAGTTAACTCTTGAATGTTATGGTAAAAGTCTCGTTTAGAATGAATATTTAACTCTTCGCTAATATAGCTCACAATAATTAATTTAATTTTAAGTTATAGTGGTTTTTTAAGTAGGTGAAAAAATGAGTGCGCTAAAAAATAACTTATTCTCAAAGTAGGCGGTAGACAAGTAAGTTTGGGAACCTCTGACGTAGATGAAACATGAGTCATGATTTCATCTCAGGACTGTGTTATTGTTATATAGTTTTTCAATCGCAGGCAATACATGTTCCGTGTTTTATAATTATTGCTGCGCAACTGTCCAATCGGTTCTTGGTTCACCCCACACCTATCGGTGACTTCTTGCGTGCTTGGTGTCGTTATAGGACCCGCGGAAGATGGTACGACAAGGGTTCGTGAGAAATAACAGCTGCAGGGACATACTGTTGCACGCAGCGTATGTATACTTATTGTTAATGAGATATATCTACACAGTAGCTGCATCCCATGGTCCGTGGGTCTGTATGCGCGATAATAGACTCCCACACGAACCTTTTACGGGATAAAAGGAACTTACACCGTATTCCCGGGTTTTTTATGCAATTAAGCGATAAGATGGGCAATTCGTACCACCCAGAGCTCAGAACTGTCGGGTTCTGTGGCACTGCACTGCACTTATCATACCGAAATATTGGTTCTTTCGTTCAGTAATTTCACTTATAGTTTTTTATTTCGTTTATTCCGGCTGATTCCGACCCAGCTGGACCAACATTGAAGGAACTTTGAGTAACTTAGGCTTATTTTACTTTGTAAAGATAATCTTAGGTGCCATATCTCTCTACGTGACCGAAGCCGCAGAAGGTTCAGCTAGTATAATGATAATATAAATAGGTATTTGTTACCTCATCGTGGCCGCCATTTGAAACTAGTCTCGTAACATAAAAGTTATGCAAATTGTATTCATAGGGCAGAGGTTCAATAGCGCAGATTGAATATAACCGCGGTGAAGACGGCTGAGTCGCGTGCGGAATATTGATATAAACTTCATATTTCCAATCTTAATATTTTCATTCTAGAAGTATTTTTTCATGGCTGTATAATTATGTACTCGTAACTTTAGATAGGAAATACTTACGCATATGGGGGTAGTAAGTGCGTGGTGGTGTGTAAGTGGAAGTGCCACGCTGTAACCCCAGAGCCGAAATGGCCGGCAAGACCGGGAAAGTACCACACTCACACATAACACTGAGGTGAGCTTGCTTTTCAGTCGGTTTGTGGGAGGTTCTGGAGGTCCAATTCCCCTTCTCCGTTCTCACTCTCCTCATAATCGCTGGCTGTAGAGAAATGACGAAAGTGCTACGAATCGTAGCACATGTCGTAGCGGTGTTAAAGTGACGCGGTCTTTTTTATAACTGATTAGTTTGCCTAACCCCGTGGTATGATGGATGATGTTGATGATTTTTTTATTACTTAACCACGGCTTTATCTGAGCTTACAAAACAAAAAAGAATTATTCAAATCGGTAAAGCCGTTTTTGAGTATAAGACAGAGTCATGAACAGCAATAGATTTTTTTAGATGAGAAGAATAAGCTATTATCATACGATGGCTCTTGATGATGCAGTTAAAATCGGCATCACATTAGATCTAGAGTGATGACTAGCTTTAAGAATGGTTTAAGCTTTAAGCTTTAATTAATTTACTGGCACACATCGTTAGATACTTCATGACAGATTTACATTCTGGAGGATTGTTGCTAGCCAAGCGGGGACTTGACCTATTATGAAATGAAATACATTTATTTGGATACACACAATAATACATAAATGTATACCGTACAAGTTGTATGCTTTCAGTCGTTTATTAACTGTACGAAAGCTGTATATAATACAATCAGTATTAAAGGTTCACAAACATTTAGCTTGCAACCAAAATATTACAAAAAACAAAAGAAGAAAGCAGTCAGTTGTAATGGGTAAAGCCTTTAAGACATGTTTTGCTGGAAAGCAATATGGGAAACAGTCAGCGCGGCTGTACAATCAGCTAAACAAAATTCTCAACATACCCATATCCTATGCATCACTACGAATGCAAAAAAGATGTCACTGACTGAATCCTTTCTAAACCTTATGAGGAGACGGAAGGACTACTACGGTATAATTAATAAGAAAATTATAATTACCTAATACAACCATTTTAATTAAATTTATCAAATATATTACATAATACAACTACAGTAACTTTAAAAATAAATACTTTAATAAATAACTCAAATCTAAATTGAGGTACTGGATAGCGACTACACACGCCCACACGCACACACACCCACGCGCGCACACACACATTCACACACACACGCGCACGCACACACACACACACTCACACTCACACACGCACACACACACACACACACACACACACACACACACACACAAATACACACACACTCAAATAAACTCAAAATTTTAACTTTTCTATAATACCCACAAATAGTGTCATACTTGACTTACCGTTAGGATAACAAGTAGTAATTCTTTAACTTTTAAATATTTATATTATAATAGATTATACCATTCTTGTTATGTTCTTAAATGGATATGGTCCCCACCTTGTTGTACAAAAATAAAAACATATTTGGTGTTTTTTTTTATTTGACGAGTACAGCTACACGAACGTTGTAGATATATAATATTGAGTGTTGTCACGAATGTAGGCCGAAATATAACTAAGGCCTAATTTAGACCTTAGTTACTGTTACTAATTTTCAGTCGGAACCAAAACATCACGAACATCAAAAATGATTGTAGTTTTGACAAATAAACAAGATTCATTTTAAAAAAAATATATTATTACTACGCTAATTCATTACGATTTACCTACAAGGCCGAAGTCTACCATCAAGGGTCGATCCGACTACAGCTTAATTAGTGGTTGACTCTCCTTCCCCTGAGACATCACCGCTTCAACTTGTCTACGACGAACGAGTGTTAACGAAACTAGCCGTTGTGTCCAAGCATTGAAATTACGAGCCATCAACCCCCGCACCCACTTGGAGGAAGGGTCCCATTTCATATGGGATTTGAGCTTTTCATTACATTGTAATTATTAGTAGCCCCGCCCGTTCATAATTAAATATTGTGGTGTTACCAATAACATTAAATTAACTTACACATAATATAGTTTAATTCTACTTTCTAAATAAGTAGTAAGTAGTCCAATGGTAGTATATAATATGTATAATATTTACACAACCATTTTATATATATAAAACAAAATCTTAGGTACCTTATTTGTAAGCAGTATTTAATAATCGAAAAAGACATTAGCTTTATTTTTTTTTACAAACAATAGAGAAGTTTGTATTTTAGCAAACAATATAGTCAAACTGTGAAAACCCAGGTTATGTTTTAAAAAAATACTGATTTAATTAATGTTGAATTAAATTTAATATTGAACTGTTCGAAAAGAAGACTAATAACAGACAGGCTTTCTATAAACCTTAAACTACTAAGTGATGAATGCATTATCACCAAATTGTCCGCCGTCTGGAGCGTGGGATAGCCATAAGCGCCCTGCGAGCATAATAATAAAGTGCTTACAGTGACAGAAAGACTGGATGACTGGATGATGTTGCTGATATAACTATATATTGTTAATTTACTATCCACAGTTTTAATATTTGTCTTACCTAACCAAGTCTCAAAGAGATTGCATTAGCGATAAGGCCGTTGATTGCGTAACCATTTTATTTATAATCCATAACTTTTGTATATTTTCGTGTGCAATAAAGAGTTATTGTATTGTATTGTAAACAACAAATAATAATATAATAGACTATCTAAAAAGGTATTTTCCATTATGGTGTCCACCTACATACACACATAAAAAAATAGTTACGCTAAGGTCTAAAAAACTCATATTCAATAATTACTTCGTAAAGACATGCCTGACGATACTTTGATATTGTTAACATATATTGTAACCAATTCATAAGATTTGGAACCAATCGCACGAAGTCATGATCGAGTAAGGTTTAGTCGCGACTGATTAAGCTTTATTCCCATGCAAGACAAACTTCTGTAACTTCTGTAAACTGTAACAAGGTTACGTCTCGTAAGAACGTCGTTCAAGCACATCGAACTCAAATATATTATTATTAAATTATTTATTTACAATAGTAATGTACGCCTTTACAGTTTAATAACCAAAGCAGCGCTACACTAAATATTACGAGTATTATGAATAGTACATTAGAAATAAAGATAAAGAAAATACAATATTTTGTGTGCAGGTAATTAGGTACTTATTATATTTAAATTTAAATTAGTATAAATGTAAAATTAGGACATGTTTTAGCAGATCTTATGCGCTGTTTTTGTAAACTTCGCCAGACTGCAATTAAAAATCAATTACGACATGACATAGGTTCTGCTAAGTTAACAATATACAATGAAAACATGACCCGAGTATAATAGAAACCTTGTTAGTTGAAGTACTTTCATAAATTTTCCAAGGCAAACTCGTATAGTTATGTACATGACGTAAAAAGCTTTTTATGTTAAAAAATGGGCGAAAACAGAATGACCATATCCTTTGCTAAAATATATCTAGATGTTTCTTAATTATTATTAATGCGTCTGGTTCACGCGACGCTAGATTGTGTAGTAATCTACCTTAATCGCATTTACAGCCTTTTTACCTAATTTAAACTTTTTGTGCCCTTTGTGAACTGAGTATATAAAACGGCTGGTAATTACGATCATAGCTGTTATTAACACAGTGTGGATCAAAGTAAAATGTACGCGGTTAATACCGTTTAAAATTGTTTAATTTCAATGCATAGTAATTGCAAATCCATAAGAAATGATTCGTTATTACAAAGATTATTAACTGATTTTTTCTGCTGAAAGCAAATTAAGTGAGTAATTAATACATTGACTCTGTAAAATTTTGTAAATCTGCACACCTTTATTAAATACGCCGTCTTTTGTTTCACAACTAAACAAATAAAAAATAATAGAGTATCAAAGATTAATTCGGTATGCTAAAAAAAATTAACCTATGCCAATTCCGAAACCATTTCGAGATTTTATGTTACAAACCCTTATTTTTCTACTCTGACCTTTTAAAACGATAAGATGCCATTTATTTTAACAAAAAACGATGAAATAATTCGACTTTCATTGACCTCTAAATGACGTCACTTTTTTGCACTTTTGTTTTGATTGAATAGAGACTTACGAATTAGTAGGTGTCACTGTCAAGTGTTCTAGTTTCTTTTTTTTTACTCGCGTGCTTTTCTTGGCTCCTCAACGCAACTACATATTTGTGCAAAAAAGTGACGTCATAGGATTCAAATTTTCAAAAAAATATTATAAAATAACTACTGAATATAAAACAAAAATATTGAAATTAGTTTCTTATAATGACCTAATCTACGAAATAAAAATATAAAAAAAATACCAAAAAAAAACTTTACATACCGAATTGCAAGGCTGTTACGTAATCTATATATCTTCTTATACGAGTATATAAAAATGAACCCCTATTTATCCTGGTCACGCTATAACTTGAGAACGGCTTTACCGATTTCGCTAAATCTTTTTTTTAATGTTTTCTAATACTTCGTAGAAGGTTCTTTCATTAAAAAAATAAGAAAAACGGGAGGTAATAGCTAACCTACTACGCGAACGAAATCCGGGCAGTCGCTAGCTACTAATATATATTGATATTTGTATCAAATATAGGATGTTTTATTATTAAAATTGATAGCCTAAATTTTATTCTTATCTCGATTGATGCTAGTGATGATGTGGTCAAAATAATCGCTATCTGATGTTATCTATATATAATAATACTAGCTGGTGCCCGCGACTACGTCTGCGCAGGATTAGTACTTCGAGTAGCCTATTATTTCTGCAAGGGCAATATTTATCTTTATACCTTAATGTCAAAACATATGTACATGGTCAAACGCAATTGCTATAATAGTATTATATGAGTAAATTTAAATACTTAGTATATCAATCAGTAAACACTAATAATAAAAGAAAATTAATCACCATGGAAAAAAACTGTCATTACATTTCATCACCCTTGGCGGTATTTGTATTACATTTCATCACCTAGAAGGTCGCCGAACACGTATAGAGTATCGAGCTGTCAAATTGACTTGACTTTTGACTAAGCTATCAGAAACTGACACAACTTTGACAGAACTGTCATCATTACGATTTTGACGTAGGCGGAGATCTTATTATTTTGTCTATACTGTGCCCAAGCATATTACGCTTTTTCACCCGCGTGGTGATGGATGATGATGATGATGAAAAGTATTCTATGTGTTAAACCAGTGCCTCATCTAACTCCATACCAAATTTCATCAAAACTGTCTCAGCCGTTTGTGCCTTAATGAGTAACAAAGATCCACACATCCACACATCCATACTCACAAACTTACGCGTTTATAATATTAGTAGGATACGTATACTATACCTATAGTAGTGTAATATATTATATGACGTGTGTTCATAGAAATATCAATCAATGACTCAAAACTATTAACTTTATCAAAAAACCGTTGCCCCAGTTGCCGCTAAACATCACCAAACCTTGGAAACTATTACTCAGTAGAAGCAACATCATAAACGCTAAGTCGACGAAGCGCTCATTCCCCAAGGAATATCTAAAAGCTATCTGCCATCCATCTAAACTAACCAATCTTTCCCACTAGTCCCAATACAGTCAATAATTCCCACCAGCTCCAATTCAGTACATCATTCCCATTAGCCCCTATACAAGTTGCAACACAAAGCGCCCCGAGGGAGCGCGCGATCTCCGCTTCTTCGCTGTTGCTTGTTAAAGGATTCGATGGAAATATTCACGAGAAAAATGCTTTCTATTTTCGTTGATTCGTTCTATTTCTCCACCAATTTCATTTTGTTAAAAATACTCACGAAAATGTTCTTTATTTTTATTCTCAACTGCGCCCAATTCATTGACAATTTATTTGTTGTAGCCTTATCGTTTATAGACTAACATATTAGATACGATGTTACACAATATAATTTTTAATATACAATTTCTAATATTATTTTGTTGAGAATAATTGAGAAAAAAAGAAAATTCTGAGCTGCTGGTCCCGGGTTCGATCGCCGGACTGGGGAAAATTTTGTTGCATGAACATGTTTGTTTGACCTGTTTCTGGGTTTGTATATGTATATAAGTATGTACTCGTATATCGGTCGTTAGGTATAGTACAGGCTCTGTCAAGTTTGGGACTTGACCTTGAAAGACATTTTGTGGATGTTGAAAAAAACACTCTCTCCAATATTTTAGGTGCATTTTAAATCTCACATAGTTAATCCGCTAAACATGCTTACTCAGTTATCTCACTGAGGATCAATAATATTATTATTTTCGGTTAAAACTAAGATATAAACTGAATATAGAAATATTTATTTAAGACAGATCAGAGGCAGTGAACGGGACGATGAAATAACATAAGCTACACTTAAGTAATACACTTTATTCAATGACATTATAAAAATTAGTTTAATATTAAAATCATGTCATAATAATAGAAGTAAATATTAAACAAAATACTTATATATAAGCACCATGAAAAAGGGGGCAATATATAACTGGCGGCATTGCCACGGTGGATGGCAATGCTAACTTTTTGTCCAAAGTAGGCGCCAGCATTCAAGCCGCCCGTCGCCTCAAAATTAATTAAAATAAAATAACAAATAATTCCCCCACATACCTACTGTGAAACTATGTCATTAGCTAACAATAAAAACGCATTATTAACGTTAATAACAATTATTATGATTAGAACTAATCTCATAAACCATCCAGATTATATTGTGCAAGGTGTTACATAACATAACAGTAGTAAAATCAAACACCGGAATTATGTTAACTGTTGTCAAAGCTAAGTTGTTCAAGCAAACAAAAATCATAGCTTTGATTACCGCAAACAAAGGAGTCTTGGCAGGTAAATTGCCTTGAATAAATAACCAAGTTGCAAATCACCCCCGTTAGTACCGTACAGTGCCACCAGGTGGCGTGACACGCTCGCGTGACGCTGGTCTCCAGGGGCTGTTCACGATGGCACATCACCTCCGGCGTCCTTCAGGTAAAACACAGAGCTTTTGCCATTTCGCGAACTTTCGCCAAATTTAAATTCATTCACGCGAGTTTGGATAGATAAAGCGAACAAAGAGCTGCTTACGTTAATTTATTGTTATTTTCTTTTGCCAGGTATGATAAATGCTTCAAATTTGTACGCTGCGAGTCCTTGAAATGCTGCGTCTTAAATTTGTTTAAAATGTAACATATACACAGGGACTTTTGAATTATAATCATGAACAATGCATTTTAATTGATTTTTACTTACTACGTTTAGTTTTACACAGCTATTATATATAAGTTATAAATAACCACGCATACTAATCGGTTATTATCCATTAAGCCGCACTAGGTCGTTAGACCCACGACGTCTTCTTTCACAAATCATACAACTCTTACGAACTACCGCATATAGGAAAAGAAATGAAGCAATTATTGACAAATAAGTTACTACAGTATACAATGCCCGTCTGCGAGGTAATAATCACAATGTATGTCAAAGTAAGACGGCCTTATACGCAGTACAGGAGGAAACCATCGGAAAATTGTATCACGCCCGAGGATGCGGGGCGCACGTGGCACGAAAACTCGATCGATACTACGTGCGACAACTGTTGCGCTAATCCTCTATCTCGTTCCAACTTACGGAATCACAGGTCCTCAAGAGAGACGGGGCGAAGGACTCCGGTACCAGCTCATAGCGCAAAACTCACGCACCATATCATCTGTTTCATGTATATCCATGGGAGATGTCGTGTATCGGAGCGAGAGGGGCGATGCGGCATTGCATGCTCTTGATACGTCACAAAGGAGGTCGAGCGATGAATAACAATGCGCAGTGCGGAATGATGTCCTTATCGAGAAACGTCCAGACCGTAAAGTTACGTTTATGGTTTACGAGACGTAAAACTATCCGCTGTTTATTTGTGAGACAAGATGACACCGCAGCCGCCCTGTACTCCGAGAGGGACATCAAATCGATTCTATGTTGCAAATTTTGATGCTGCAATTTTATTAGGGTCCATTTTATAGGCTTTCAAAAAAGTGTCATAAAATAGAATTTGAGTAACCGCCCATAAAAGATAACAAGTTTTTTAGTAGTTAAATTGTATTAGTAATAAAAAGGGTAATTTATGATCCAGGTTAGCTGTCTAGCATATCAATTCGTAAATACGTACACTCACTAATAAAATAAAACCAATGCATATTTTTTAAAACAGCGAGGTTTCAATATGTAGAAAAGAAAGATAAAATGCAGTGGTAAGAAAGCAAATTTCTGTAAGCATTTTTGGAGCCATAAATGATCGGAGATAAACAGTAAGTCTGGATAATTAGCCCATAGCGTTTGCTCTACTGGATTACAGTAGGTGCGAGGAGTAGGGGATCAGTGCGGCTTGGTAAATAATCAAAGTGTTATCTGTTGGACATCTACGCTACATCTACGGGTCGACGCGCGATGATATGATATATGTACTCTATATAACAAAGTGTTAAAGAAGAAATGTTTTTGTTGTTTGTTTAAACGCGCTAACCTCTGTACCTACCAGTCTGATTTGAAAGTTATTCTTATGTAATAACCAAATTCGTGAGAAATAGAATAATGGCTGTTTTATACCGGAAATGGTTGGGTGATCACGCAGGGCACAGGTAGTATCTATAGGTATACAAAGTTGGCACTACTGGTGGCGTGTTCAAGAAGTGATCGTTAAGGCTTGCTAAAGAGTTTAAGAAGACAAGACCGTTTCGAATACTTCAGGAAGTAAGAACCAATCTGATAATTCATATTATATTTCAACCGTACATACCACGTAAACTAAAAAAAAAATAACACAACCTTGGCTAAGAATAGGGTAGAATAGACCTAAACACCTAAAAATGGACTAGGATCCCAGTAGTATGCTTGTAACTATATTTCACGACTTGTTCCTCTACTTCGAAGGTGTTTGTGGAGAAGGTCACTCAGTTGTTCCAAGGTTATGCAGGATATTAAACAAATTTGACAAAGCAGACGATATTTTTGCGGACTCGCTTGGTCGATTTCGCAAAAAAACATTAAAGATTATTTAAACATTTAAAACCAAAATCCCTGAGCTGTACACATTTTTCTACAACTCTATGGCTAATTTTACCTAATATTTGAATTTTGCTTTGTTTTATAATGTATGTTTACTAATAGCATGAAGTGTTAGTCTGGTAATTGATTATACAATAACCACAGGTGTAATAACCGTTAGTTAACCATACAGAAATAGGATGGGTATATTGTGTTGTCTTTTGTGTAATATATATAGGTATTATCTCGTAGACAAATTGTAGGTAGCCCTAATTAGCCACGCCAGCCTTCACCGGCACAGGGCGGGCGCCACCCAGCGGTTAATTTTGCGACTCTAGTCTACCACAGAAGAGATAAAAGTAAAACGCCTAAAACTCATTAGAAACTTGTCACCCTGTCAACTGAGATCAACTCACTATGTGTCCTACGAACAAGTTGCAATTACAAGTTACCGTTTCGGGTATATAAAACATAGTTTGTAAGATATAAGTTTTTAAACCGACATGGTCACTAACGCAAGAATTAACTTTACTAACGGGATATTTACCATGATTATATTTATTTTAAGCTTTCGATATTTCGGCACAGTTGCATGCGCCATGTTCACGAATAAACTGAAGTATCTGCGGGTAGGTGTTGTTATGAGCAGACGAAACGGTCAAAACCTCTTCCTTTCACGTTTCTTGCGTTGTTTGTCACGTATATGGTGTCTAGAGTGCGGAAATTGATTTATGTTTTTAAAAACCTCAGAGATATAGTTGACTTCCAATACTTAAAGACAGTTTACTATGCTCTTGCCCAATCCGTTATATCTTACTGTATCACTTCGTGGGGTGGTACCGGAATATCGAATATGTTATTATTGGAAAGGGCACAGAGAGCTGTACTCAAAGTCCTCTCCAAAAAACATTTTCGATTCCCAACTACTGAACTGTACGTGCTATGCCAAGTCCTAACTGTCAGGCAACTTTATATCCTGCATACGGTATTAAAGAAACATACACAACTACCATTTGATCCGACCCTCATGTATACCAAACGCAGATACGATTTGGTCTGTATCACTACAAAGAAACGGACAGCAGTAGCGCGCCGACATTATCAATGTATTAGCTCGATGCTGTACAATAGATTAAATAAACAATTGAACATTTATCCCCTTACTACATATAAATGAAAAACAAAATGTATAAAATGGCTTCAGTCATTATCATATCAAGATACTGAAAAACTCTTGATAGTATTGAAATAATTAGCTTCACACACACACACACACACACACACACACACACACACACACACACACACACACACACACACACACACACTCGAATGCACATACTCCCTGGCGTAAACACACTCTTTTATTTTCAACTCACAACTTTCCTCTCTGATTCAAACATATATTTTTGCAAAATTTTATTTAGTTTTGTAACCGTATTTATATTCAATTATGTGTATACATACTAGAAATTGAATTAACTGTAAACTTTGTTTTTAATAAGGAACTTTCTGTACGATTTCTCCGGAGGAGGGCGTTGACATCTGCGACACAGTTATACACTTCTGCAGATGTCATCGATTCTCATACGTTAGTAGCTTAATAATGTTATGGTTCCAAATAAATAAATTTTGTTTTTGTTTTGTTGTTTCATTACCACTGCAACAAAAGTCACTTGAAACTCGATCTGGGTCTCGACACACATAACTCACGAGAATCCAATGTCACTTCATTCTCATTCCCATTGATGGTTCCAGCCAATAGACTTGCAGGGTTTCGCCCAGAATGGGATTCAAATCTCAAAATGAAGCCCATTCCCATTCTCCGTAAAGATAGACAATAAGGCAGCTGGTCAGGAATACCTATAAATAGTTATATATAACATTCCATGTCGCGTGTATTCTGGAGAATCAACCTATAGAAATGTAGACAAAGTTACTACACAGCTACTACACACTGTTTCCATCAAAATCATGTATCATGTTCTGATACATGATGTAATAACGTATCACACAACAATGTTGACAAGCCTAGCGCTTGTAATGTCGGATTCATGCGAATCCATGAGATCGCAATGCCGAAATATTAACCAGAATACAAGTTATCAAGCTCTGTTATTAACAATTTAAAGAAATTTCGGATAGACATCCTATTCAGTAAATGTTTTGTATATACCAGCTTATTTGAATGCCATGAAAAACATGGTGTCACAAATATTACTTACCTCTAAAAACGGGATATTTACCATGTATTTACTTTCAGCTTTCGATCTCAAAATCTCTCTATCACGAGCTCTAAATAAATATATGCAATACATGAGAAATATCCTGTTTCTAAAATTAATTTTTGCATTAGTGACCATTGGGCCTAGCACGAATAAGTGCGAAACTGTACACGACGTGTCGTTCACGTGAAACAGTGCAGACTGTCTTTTTTCTAGGGCGTGTGCTACAGCCTCGAATCAGTCGTGCGATTCTGTAATAATTCGTCGATGCGCTCGACGACGAGCTCACCGATGTCAAATACTTTAGTGATATCGATCGCCCTTGTACATAAGGTTGTTTTTCCAACGTTTCTTATCATCTTGTCATCGTTGCGTTGCGATTCTCTCAGAGCAAACATCGTTGCATCTTTGACAACATCCGTGAAACAATTCACGGATGTTGTCAAAGATGCAACGATGTTTGCTCTGAGAGAATCGCACCGCTTTTTAAAAACTTACATGGTGTCACGAGTTACGAGACAATTCGTAGTATTTACAACCGTTATGCGAACTTCAAATCTCAATAGATTTCCTGCGTTTGACGTTCGCAGAACTGCTATTGTTTTGTCAATACGTCGAAATTGTCAATACAATCAATATGTTTGCATATGTTTTAGTCAGAATGCAGACACAACTTAAATCTTGAGATTCATATAACCCCTCACCAGTCGATTGTCAATATAACAATGAAATTTCTATTGTGTCTGGGTCGTTCGACTGATGAAGTAATAAGCGTTTATCCATGTTTCCGCAGTGCGACTGTAAAAAATAACATTAAATATTTGTGTGACGAGCAGAAATGTTTTTTCTCGAGTTTTGGATGTGTGTGATGTGTTTATTGTGTGTATCCGTGCCTCTCGCGACACAGAGAGACATATTATGGGCGTTAACGTTATTAGATTATTATTATTTATTTAAACTTTTTCACGGATTTGTTATCCGGTCCTTTACATAGGCATAACTGAGTCTATAGCCAACACTTAGAGGCCTGTTTGGTATAAAAAAATTCAAAGCAGTATAAAAACAGAATTTAGGATGACAGTGACATGGATTATCTATTACAAAAATGAGTTAAATAGCAAGGCTATTGATATGAACTTATACATGTAAGGAAGGTAAATGGCTATGGACGAGACTACGGCACCTGCCAATTTCAGCCTCATCTTAAAATATTTAGGCAGGTGGTGACTTGCCACCCACTAAACGGGCCCCCCATAAGGGCCACCATCAATGGTGACAAAAGGGGCAACGTTAGAGTGGATGACTAATGGGTGTCGAGAGGTCTGCTGCGGTTTCACTAGAGCGCTACTACCGGCGTTATGCCCTTTAACACTTCACTCTTGGAGCTTTTTGTTACTTGCTCTTGCGTCCACCCCCAGACGGCCAATTAAGGCAAGTCGGGGTCAGGGGTCTCATTGAGCCCCAGGGATAATCAGGGTCCGCGGTGTCGCCACTCACCGACGGCTCGCCACAAAGCCGCCCCTGCGTTATTATTATTATTAGGAGTAAACCTTATTTATTCATAAGATGAGTACCTAGTACGTAGCGTTTTACTAAAAAAAATACTCTATAGCCCCGTTTCAAATTACATTAAGCTACGAGCCACCAAAAAGACGCTTGAGGGCCATTCGTTTCCAATTGCTGTGTTATACACATTATGTTTTACACACATCCACATAATTGTATTTTGAAGTACCATAACATGTTTTGATATTTAACCACACACGTTGCAGTTCCTGGAAAAGTAGGTTGATTTCTGCGAAATTATACCATTTGAATATTGCATTTTTGCCCAAATATGGCGAATCGCGAGTGGCGATCAACGGGTTAATATTCTAAGTTTTACTATTCCACGCGTGAAAAGAGCTAAATAACTCCTTACGACAACTATATTTATAAACTAGCTGCGCTACGATGGACGATTGTTACAACATCAAGCAGCACAATACATCTGGAAATATCTTCGAGTAGATGTTGTAATTTATCAACACCAAAATCTATCGTCATTTCACATTGATGATGATAATTCAAAATATATAGATATATATAGTCTATGTTCATCAGAGATAATGTAGGATTCTAATGGTGAAATATTTTTTTCAATTCGGTCCAGTAGATCCCGAGCCTATTCAATTCAAATAAACAAACAAATCTACCCCCGTTGAAAAAGATTTGGTTATATTAGTATAAAATAACAAACACAACGCATAAGCTTAATATTTTTAATAATATCAAGAGACGAAATATTTTTACTCATATTGAGTTGAGACATTCCCTGTCTTTTCTGTTATTTGCTGTTATTTAACCTCACGGACATATTTCCCACCACCAACTGATAATAAAAGCTGATGACTGCCATAAAACTTTTGCATTATATCCTTTGTTTGTAGTAATTGTATCTTCGCATACACGTTATGTACCTTCATCACGCAACACTTTGTCCTACGACTTCCTTAACAGAGAATATGAATAACACGAAAATGTACTTCCCCATTAAGTATTAAGTGAAATTCCTGGTACATTCCTCGTTTCGGTCGGTAAGCTGAGGAAACGTACTGTTTGCGTACTAATACAGTTTCCTTGCTGAATATTGTATGAGGATCACGAAGCCAGCATTTACTTAGCTCTGAAGGAGTTCTATGTAATGTTTATTGTATAGACGTAGCGTAGATAGGAAACAGGGCACTAATATAGATTAGATTTACTTCTACATTTACTAAATCTTTAAGCGAGTTCAAAGAGTGTACCGCAGTAGAATGTGAATGCATTACTACGCAGCATGAAACTTAATCAGATTCTAATCGGAATTAGAGAATTCAATAAAACAATACTCCGGCCTAGAATCAATATAATATGATTTTGTTCAGTTTCCGTCGAAACCGAGGTGCCGTGGGTCATCGAAGCCAAAAAAATGATACAAGAAATAAGGCGTCGTTTGAAGGAGAAGAGCGTGACCCCAGGGCTGACTCTTTTACAATCCAACAGTCTCTTTAGCCATCGAGCGATGCAATGCGGCAAGTATAATGGACACATTTTGTCAGGGGTCAATACGTGGGGAACTGTTTGACTAGTTACATCTTGTAACAGAAAGTTTATTATATATACTTGTATGACTTAAAGATAGAAAACAAAGACTGCAGTGTTTGAAGTATTCTAAAGACTGGACACAAAACCTGAGACAGAACCAACAAGCTCACTACTGTACGTACACTTTATTTTTCCATTTTCCATTAGGCGACCAAGTTTTATGTAAATTCAATGAAATTTAAACGCAAATGACGCGAGTTGCGTGTCACCGCCACTCACGGAAAACTTAAATTGTGCGAGTAATTAAATAGCTTTGTAGTAGCTTGCCGTTAGGTATTTACTCGTAGGTACGTACAGTCACCGATAAAAGTCATTTTTAACTTCATATAATTCTTTAATTAATTAGTAACTAATCTTTGCTCGGTAAGTTGATACTTAAAGTTATAGGAAATAGGGATATATCACCAGCCGAGCTGATGTGTGTATTGATATCACCCGGGTGAAAGTACTAAAACGGCTGATCTAGTTTTGATAAACTTCGATTCATAGATACTTTATATCAGTGGTTCTTAAGATTTTAGTGATGAGGGACCTTTTCACAAAATTTCTGTCTTGCCATGGATCACCAACTGTTTGTTGGTAATATCAAAGAACAAGTGATAGTAGTGTAATATACAGTAAACGTAAATGAATGAAAAACCTAAAACTGTTGTAGGTACGTAACAGTATTTTTAAATGTGAAGAAAATCTTATATTTCAGAGATAAGTAGTATCTATGTACGTATATTATTTTTATGCGAATTTTGTGAATAACTGTGGAACCCTTGCTTCAGTTGTCTTTTAGCAGTATTTCTCCAATCTTTGGTGAAAGTGTATTTTAGCTCAAAAAAATCTTCATGATTGTGATGGCTTCGCGGACCACTTCGAGTGCTTCCAGAGACCACCAGGGGTCCACGCACCACTGGTTCTGAACCACTGCTTCAGATAGTTACAGTATACTTCTGATGCCAGTATCACACCCCCGCGCTAGAATTTTGTGAGTCGAGAGACGCAAGGACATACCGACATTACGGTTTACGGTTTAAGATATTTATTTCTCTAAAGAATATTAATTCACTTCACAGAGAAATACAAGCATCCTTAAATGTAGGTAGGTATACATTGTAATTGCGAACATAGGATTGAAACGACTATAATGAGATAATTATTTGTAGGAACATAAACAATGCAGTATTGGATTATAAAACGCGATTGCACATTATCAGGTAGGTAAGTACCTACAAACAACATAAAAAAGGCGAACTCTTTGAGTAGGTCGGTACAAATTAAGTTACTTGTAAGTAAGCACATAGAAAAATTAACAAAACTTTAAATTCGACGTTCAACAACTGAGCTAAACAAACAAAATAACATACTTATATCTAAATTAAAGTGTAACATATAAATCAATGCCTTTAACAATTGCTATAAGTAGGTAGGTTAGGTAGCTACGAGTAACTAATTCATGTTTCATGTTTGGCCGGTACGGTAAACATATTGTTAAATAGTTACGTCGAAATTTCAAAACTATTGCATACAATAAAACTTGCAATTATCTGATAAGTAGGGTAGATGTACCATCTAGTAAGATGATATTCACATTGTGTTGTGTGTGTGTGTTACATTATCGGTAGGAAAGATACCTAGTGTATATGTGAGTAAACAAGCCGGGTGGGTTGCTATTACGTGTAACAAATTGCTCTTTATATGTTAGCAATAGTGATGATATTATAATATTATAATGTTTCTGATGTTTCCGTTATTTTGGTTAATCAAACTAGATAATTATAGTTTGTAGATAGGTTTAGTATCAAATTAATAGGTACTAAATTTAGATTTTTAAGTAAAACACATACTATGTGTGTTAGTTAACACACATAGTATGTGTTTTACTAACTTAACTTTAACGAGTAACCACAGTTGTGGTTACTCGTTATTGTATCCGATATTGAAATTGATTCGTATTTATAAATTATGAGTATAGTAATTAAATTATATTAACTCGGAAAACCTAATGTAAATACCATGTATGTAATGTCATAGTGTAATGTGTTATTTTAGTAATATAAATGCAATAAATAGAAATTCATAAATGTGTCCATATTTTTAAGGAGTAAAAAAAACTTACGTTGACATAACTTTTTTACGTATAAAATGTTCTAAATTTTTTTTGAACAACAGCAATGATTTTATATCTTTAATATCTTTTGGCAGCTTATTGTATATTTGAGCTCCTTCATGCATAATGCTTTTCAAGCCATAATTTTTAGTTCTTGGTGTTTTTGATAAGCAAATATTGTTGGGGTATCTTGAAGATCTTGTTTGAACTTGGGATTTTAAAGTAAAAGTTATAGATGTATGTATGTCTTTTTTTAAGATTTTTCTTACTATCAGACAAGTGTTATAGTGATATAATTGCCTCAATGTCATTAGTTTCGTTTTATCATAAACTGTAGCTGTTGGTGTTAGATAATTTAGGTGAAAGATTAGCTTTACAATTTTGTTTTGGGTTCTTTGCAGTTTTTCTAAATTAGCTTTAGCAGCCGATCCCCATACTTCTATTAGATATTTCAAATGAGATTTTACGAAAGAATTATAAATAAGGTATCGCACTGGTTTAGGGTAGCAACGAATATTGTTCTTTAATGCCCCAAGTAAGGCAGATAATTTTGATCGTACTCGCTTAATATGCGGTTTCCAGGTAAGTTCGGTATCAAGAGTAAGACCGAGGTATTTTTCTGAATCTACTTTATTTAATTGTTCATTATTTATGTATAGTGGTATGGACGGTGATTTTTTTTTTGTTTTTAGCCTTAAAAATCATGTAATTAGTCTTAGATACATTAATAGTCAACAAATTGTGTTTAAACCAGGTGTTTAAGGTATCAAGATCCAATTGAGCCTGTGTAATCACTGTTTGTATATCCTTAGCAAAATAAAATAAACAGGTATCGTCAGCATATAGAGTTGTATCACCGGTCAAGTTAAGTTCTTTAATATTATTAATGTAAATCAAGAAAAGTAGTGGTCCCAGAATCGAACCCTGTGGTACTCCGTAGGTTATTAATTTTGGCTTGCTGGTCGTGTCACCAATTTTTACTATCTGATATCTATTTGAGAGGTAAGACTTCATAATTTTTAGTGCTGTTTTTTTGATACCTATAGTGTAAAGCTTGTGTAGAAGCAATTTGTGACTGATTGTATCGAAAGCTTTTTTTAAATCGATAAATATGCCAAGTGCTACTTGCTTATTGTCTATTTTTGTTTTTAGTTTTGTAATAAGGTCCATACAAGCGGAGAGTGTATTTGATTTCGATCGAAAGCCGTATTGTTTTTCATACAAAAAGTTAATTGATTTTAGGTACTGGTCTAGACGGTTGTAGATGATTCTTTCAAAAATTTTAGATATAATTGGTAGAACTGAGATCGGTCGGTAATTTCCAGGATCAGTTTCTTTACCAGATTTGAAAATGGGAGTCACTTTAGCTACTTTTAGTGATTCTGGAAAGTCACCACGTTCTAGGCAAATATTTATAGTAGCAGTTAACTGTTCAAGGATTAAGTTTTTAACACATTTCAAAGCTTTACAAGATATTCCATCTAGACCCGTGCTGGTGTTTGTGTTAAGTTGGTCAATTATTTTACTTACTTCGTCTAACGAAGCAGGCGTAAAATTGAGTAACTCCGCAGACTCAGTTTTTTTAAGATATAAGGTGTCGTAAGTTTTAATGTCATGGAATGGTAAGGGTATTTGGTTAGCTAGCATAGAACCAATGGCAGCGAAAAAGTCATTGAAACAATTACATATGTCAGGGGCTGCTGTGTAAATGCCTGATTGTGTTTCGAGCTTCGAAAGAGAGTTTTTAGTTCTTACTTTGTTACTACTTAAAGAATTAAGTAGCTGCCACATTTGGCTTTTGTGGCTTTTTCTTACACTTTTCAAAAGCTTTTAAATAATATGTTCTTTTTGCTTCTTGTATTTTATCTCTTACGTCTCTTCTTGCTATCAGTAGTTTTTCTTCAATCAATTCGTCTTCTTGATTGCATATTGTAATAGTCTTCGTATTCATGTTGCGAATTTCGTTCCTACGTTTAATCGCATTTAAGATGTCTTTATTGACCCAATCTGACCTTGGCGGATTCAGGATCTTAACTTTTTTTATCTTATTATTTTTTATGGCAGTTATTAGTTTAGTCTCTAGTTTTTCATAGCTTTGCTCCCAGTGCGGTATGGTGTCAAGGGCAATCGTTTTATATAATTTGTCATAGTCTATGGCTTCGTATATGATGCTTTGGTTCTTTTCTGGTTTGTACTTGTGAATTTCCAGGTATAAATGTTTATGGTCGGACATTGCTGAATTCACAACTGATAGATGAAACTTATTGTTTGTTAGATTGGTGCATATATGATCTAAGGTAGTTTGAGTACTGGATGTTTGCCTAGTGCAGTAGGTGCGATCAATTTTGTTCAGTATCAGGTATCCACTTTCGTGCAGAGTCCTTTTATATTCTCTAGTAGGTTTGTTGTTCTTTAGTAAATCGTAATTGAAGTCCCCAAATACAATAACTCGCTTTCTTTTTTCAAGTTGTTCAGTATAAGTTTGGAGAAAGTTGGTATCGTTAGTCCTCTCCGGCTTATAAATGCCACCAATATCTAAACAGAATTTGTTAAGGTGTATCCACAAATAGTGGTTGTCATTTTCACATAGGTCTTCAATTAGGGTATGTTTGACGCTATTATGGGCATATATTGATACGCCACCTCCTCTTGAATCTGATCTGTAGTTGTAATAATGAGCATACCCTGGTAGTGCTAGACTTTTGGCTTCTTGTTCAGATTTTATCCAGGTCTCGGATATCACAATAGCGTGTATGATGCTAGGTATAGTGTGTATTATGCATATTAATTCGTCTAGTTTGCCAGGTTTCGCCATGCTGCGTGCGTTCAAATATAAAATTTTTAGAGATTTTAGATTATGAACCACATCAGTATGAGTATTTGCAAGCTGATATGTGATGTTACTAGAGATCTCTTCAGTTAGAGTTTCTGCAGTTAAAGGTTGTAGGTCGGTTGAGGTACCAACTTGTGCAGAGGTTCTGTGATTTGAGGTAGCCGGTTCTTGGTTAGTTTTAGTGGTCATTAGTTTTTTGGAGGGAATGGAACTATTTTGGGCGTACCTTTTATATATTTTATTGTGAGATCTGATTCTCCATTTTCTGTCCTGCTCTTTAGTTCTTCTCGCAGCGATAGTAAGAGTTTCCGTTGTTGCGGTGTTTGATCAGAAAAGCATTTAATGTTCTGGAACTTACTGGAAATGCTGCTACTGTTTCGTAATATCGATTTGGCAATATCTGCCGAAGGAAGACAAACTTTAAGGGGGCGTAACCTGCCAGCATCATATTTCCCTATGCGATAGCATTTAATATTTTCAACACAAGCGATGTTAGTTACCCTGATAATTCTGCCTACTTCGTCTGTGTCATGCTTGATTCTCTCTGCACTGATTTTAGAACTTACTTCTTCCACACCGCAAACAATGATGTTCTTTTCCCTGCTCAACATTCAAGACAAGACTACAAATATTTCTTCTCATCAAACAAATATTCAGGTACCCCGGCTGAAATCGAACCTGGGACCCCGCGCTTCGGAGACACCACCAAATGAGATAACGGAGCAGTCACAGACAATCACTATTTGCACGGAGTGACCCGCAGGTCACAGATAATCGACCTACATCATATAAAAAACATGTGTATAAATATTTTTTACAACTACTATATATATATATATGTATATATACTCATTATTTATATATTTAAGATAATAAGAGGGAAGATATATAATCCCGATATATTGTCGCAAGTAGGATTATGCGTGCCGGATGGATACGTGTGGCGGCGGCGACGGCCTCCTCTCCTGTGGGTGCCGCCCGCTAGAACTAAACTCCTGAAGGAGGCGCCTCTGTCGCGTACGTTTCGCACATTAAATTTAATAGCGGAGCAAATAGATATATTTGCCTCTACTCTGAATGATTTTACAAGAGTTACTTTATATATTTTGTGTTACCATATGAGATGATGTCAATAGATTTATATATACATATAACTAAACTATCGCATTAGTATCTCACTGTAATGATAGTCTAAGTTTTGGATAATAAATAAATAAATCATACGCACATTTATATATATATATATAAATGTGCAGTAATACTGAAATGTGCGCATATGTACCTGATCAGGAGTCATATGACCAAGTATCAATAATAAAAAATCGATATTAAAGGCTTCACGCTTCTTCAAGCGTGACAAAATATTTCTTCTAATACTTACCTATCGTTTTTGATAATGGATTTCCGCAAATTAACGTCTGATACAATAAATTATTATCAATATTTAAAATCAATATTTGCCTAAAATTTGTTTTTAACCTGAATGCGCTCTACATTCCCCACGCCACCTATTCATTCATCTCTCTGTCCCCTTACCCCGCATGCGCCCTCTCCCCGCACCGCACTGCGGCCCAGCCCAGGCTCCGCTTAGTCCAATAGTTAATCCAGTCTACGTCCTAGAGGTCATTGCCGTGTTGGGCCTAGTTTTACAGGGATGAAAATGCAAAAAAAATCTAATACTTACGCAGTTATAAAAACTTTGACAACTCATAACTCGGAATTCGTACTACTTCCTGGGATGTAGTTAGGTCCCAGTTGTATGCAAGTTTGTGCGTGTGGTTACTACACCTTTTGTTACACGCTATAGTAAGTACTTACGTGTAACTTACCTAAATTTTAACAGTGTGTCTACTTTTAAACTGCATTTATCTTGTGAAAATTTGCGTTGTTTAAAGTTATATTAAAACTAGCTGGTGCCCGCGACGTCGTCTGTGCAGGATTAGTACTTCGAGCAGCGTATTATCTTCTCCAAAGCCGTATTTTTCTTTATACCAAAATGTCATAAAATAGTTACACGGAATGAGTAAAATTTAAGTACTTAGCAAATCAATCAGTAAAAACTAATAATAAAATACAGTACCTACGTACATACAAATATGCAATTAATCACCATGCAAAAAACTGTCATTACATTTCATCACCCTTGACGGTCGCCGAGCACGTCTAGTGTAAAAAGCTCTCAAAGCTTTTTTTTTTTTTATTATTATTTATGGCAATTGTTTAGAACATTCATGCCAGCATCATGTCAAAAGAGAAAGATATAATTAACAAAATCGGAGAAATTTAGATGTAAGTATCTGAAACAAAGGAAAAATATCTTATACTACATACTATCTACAAAATTAGCTATGTCTCAAAGTGATTTTTGACTAAGCTATCAGAAACTGACGCAAACTTTGACAGAACTGTCATCATTACGATCTTAACGTAGGCGGAGATCTTGTTATTTTGTCTATGCTGTGCCCAAAAATATTATGCTTTTTCACCCGCGTGTTGACGGATGATGATGATGATGAAAAGTATCCTATGCGTTAATCCAGCGCCTTATCTATCTCCATACCGAATTTCACAAAATTGGCCCCGCCGTTTGTGCGTTAATGAGTAACAAAGATCCACACATCCATACATCCATACTCGCAAACTTTCGCGTTTATAATATTAGTAGGAAGTAGGATATGATGTGTATCTAACTTCTGTGTTTGCTGTTACCTAAGTATAATTAATATGGCAGCTTTTAAGTACTGTACAGAATGTAAGAAACTAGTAGGTAGGTGTGTAGTTCGCGTGACCCGGTTGGTTTCACACAAGCGTTGTACTTATTCCATCAACGCCGCAACAATGCCTGGGAAATGGCGAATAATATTTCAAACAACACTTTTAATGTCACGCGTTTCGCGGGAAAATTACGTGCAAAATACTTTTTTGTTTATTTTATTTTATTCATATACCTTTCATTGTGAGCTTACTTAGTTTGACTCTTTAAACAAAAAAATATAAGGAGATCTGATTTTATGAAAAACACAACTTGCAATCGTAAACTCTTGTGCAATAATGTACCTATCACTATTACAATAAATGTAAATAATTATGTTTTGAAAATTCTTATTCTTGACCATATATGGTAATAGAAGGTCATCGATTATGATACATCTTTTGAGGCGGAACTGGAACTTGAAATCGATCAATAGGTCTCCAGTATTTATAATCGACACAAACCATCTTCTTCTTCTAGTGCCTCTCCAACTAGTGAAGGCTGGCTGTCAGCTCCGCATATTTCACCCGGTCTTTGGCGAGTTTGAATAGCTCCGCGACACTTCCGTTTCCGGCCCATTCTCGGATATAAAGCAGCCACGAATTCCTTCTACGTACAACAGCTCCTCTTCCGGCATCACAAACCATCAGTGATACAAATTACAAAAATTGGTGGTGATGATGATAATGAAGTAAGGCAGGCTAAAATCCCGTTAGAGGATATACTTTTTTATCTTTTACGTTGCTAAAATTTCACAAACATTTCTCATCACAAGCTTTCGAGGGTACAACATTTAGGTATTTATTCTAATAAAAATATGGGACTGGAAAGAAAACGAAGCATTTTGTTAATTATACTATTCCAAAACGTAAGTAACAAAGTAAAAGTCATATTATCAATTCAATTCGGCATTGTTCGAATGTATAAACAGGGCTTTTGTATATATATTATGATACCTACATAAAAAAATATATTTTTGAACGTCAATTATGAATATTGTTTAACACATCATATACCGTGATAATTAAAACAAAAGATTGATGAATTAAACGCACGTACATTTACGTTAATGGTACTCAAAGGATTAATAGACTCTAACAACGCGTTCCAAAATATAGTCAGTAAAACCAACCAACCAACTAAAATCAGCAAGAGTCTTAGTTAACACTACGTACACGTAGGCATTCTTATTTTCTCTCGACACTAAAATGATTTCAGAGTTGTGAAGTTCTCTCTGAATCCGTTTAATACATCCCAGAATCTTGACGAGTTTCATCAATTCACACCCATAGAATGGATAACTCGATAAAAACGTAAGTATATAGGTCGCGTTAAAGGGCTGAAGGCTGTTTCACACTGTCAATAAGTTGTCACGACTTTGTTTACACGTTACGGTGGGTCGGTGATTCTTTAATCAATGCTCAAACCAGAGTTGATGAAACGAATTTAATTTTATCTTACATAACGTATATACACGATGGGTCACCGTTGAACTTTATTATATTATTCGTATAACATATAAAAGCCATAGTTGAATATTTAAAGCCGTCTTGACAATGAGGAAACACATCCATAATTGCACTAATGTAGCTAAAAAATACACCACTTCTTATCTTATCTTAAACATGTATAGTGTAGGTATGTATGTATATCCGTCTTAAAATTATATTTACCCGCAAAGCAATTATATCAGGGATCGAATAATTCTTTATCTATTACAGAATCGATCTCTTGATGAATTGTACTGGAGTCTGTTTTTTTCTACTGACTTCGAAAAAAAGGAGGATACCTCCTCCTTTTTTCAATTCGTTTTTTTATGTTGATTAACTCAACTTTCCACTGGGTGAACCGATTCTCAAAATGTATTTAAAAGCTGGTGCTTCCCGTTTTAAGTTTCATCAAATGCGGTCCAATAGTTTTTGAGATACACTCCAATAACTGAATAGAATGGAATTCGGTATTACATTTTTCTAATTGTACTTGTTATTTGAAAGTTACCCATAGCATGACTTGACGCAAGTAGGTACTTAGTTATATAATACAAAATATTACATTTACATGTTATTATGGTATTTATTTTATCAGTACGTATAGCCCCTATAGGCGGCATTTCAACGAGTCTTAAAAGGATCGGTTTCGATTCTAATTTCGCATCGCTCACACGTAAATCTCTACCACCTTTCAGTACATAATATACTAAATATAATTCTACATAATCATCTGTGATACGTGATGTACTTGTTGGTATTTATTACTTGTTGGTTGGTATGTTTTAATCTCACGAGCTGTATTCTAATTATCTGAAATTTCCAATGTACTTAAAAAGATTTTAGTATGTCAAATGCAGATATAGTGAAATCCCACAGATGTATATGTATAATAGAGAACGCAAATGCGTGTACTTACCGTGTCCGAACCCCGACCGAGCGTCGAGGTTGGCCGCCGCTACTTACACTCCGCGCAGTGTCTGTTGTTGCAACGCGCGAAAACTGAATCGCGTGATAATTAACGACAATAGCCCCAAAAATTTGAGCCTCCAAAGGCAAGGACATATTTCCTATCACAAGTAAGTTATTTTAAATTAGTTTATGCCTAAATTTACGTAATTCAGTTCATTAAAAATCGGCATGCTTGGTTTCAATGCACATGGTGATATTTGCGTTATCTATTGTACATTATATGTCTGTGTTAAAAAATGATAAGTAATACGACAGCGGCCTGTAATGGCCTTTGAAAGGTGTTAGAGATGCGTTATTGTGCCAAAAAACCAAGATACAATACCTGCTGCCGTGCGATTCTCTAACAGCACACATCAAAATTCAAAATTCAAAATTCAAAAATTATTTATTCAGTTTAGGCATCATAGACACTCTTATGAACGTCAAAATTTTTAAATGATTCTACCGCTGTCTTCGGAAAAGAACCACCGCCGAGAAGAAGCAGCAAGAAACATCGTTGCATCTTTGACAACATTCGTGGAACAAATGACGATATGACAAGAAACGTTGAAAAAACAACCTTGTGCACAAGGGCCTTTATTAATAAACGTTGCGTAAACATAGATTAGGCGTAACATGCTTTGTCTTGCTTTCACGCGTGACATTTACTGCAAGCGAAAAATTGACAGATAGATGTTTTAACTACTCCGGGTTTACTACAAGTTTATTAATAAGGCCGTAAGGCGATATCTCACAAAGTATGTGACATCGCTGAGCTGGTCGACGAGCGCAACGACGAATTATTAGAGAATCGCACGGTCATTGTCTTGAATGCCGAGGAAAGAAGGGAATATGACAGCGAGTTAATGTTGCGTATATACTTAAAAAAAGTCTACTCCGTACTGTAAAGTTGTCGTAGAATAGTAAATATAGTACTCGTAGATCGTACTATAAAGCAATTGACTTTGTCAAAAGGTTGGAAGTATCTCTAAACATCGTATCGGATACAGTTAGTGTCTGAGCCCTCAGGCAACGTTCTGGAAGCTAAATTATTCATAACTCCTCGACGTGTTAATTAAATCGATTACCGAGGGGCGGGGGTGGTGTGCGGGGACTCACACATGTCAACCTGAAATCGCGACATATATAAACAAAGCTGAACTTAATTTTCTTCATGGAAACATATTTCATGTGTGTCTTAAAATTCAAATTCAAATGATTTATTTGCAGTATGTAGTTAACAATTTATTTACAGAAAAATGTGTGATGTTACAGGTTATATAGGTTCTTTGACATTCTACCATACAAAATGGTGTGCAAATGGACATAAGAAAATTATATAACAATAAAAAAAATATTTATTATAACGACACTACCACTACTTGGTAGACTTTGTGTGATTATTTTGTATAGAGATCTATTTATTATTTAACTTGAAATTTATTTTGTATATGTAATTTGTATTACATAATTTATGTTGTATATAATTTCTGTCAGGACATAGTTCATTTTTATAATTGCTATAAGTATTTTACAAGATCCGCAAATCGTTCGAACCATTGCAGTGTCAATTCTTACAATTGGCAGTGTTAAATACAAACTGCGCTTATCGCCCTGTTTGAACTTTTGATTTCCTTACCTACAATCTTAAGCTACAGTGCCCTTCATAGTACCTACACTAAACAGAGTAATGATTGCACAGTAAAACTTGCACACTCCTTGGAGGTAGAGCTCGCGTACAGCGGTAGGTACCCAAAACATGCAGGACTCAGAAGTGTCGTTAACCATTATGTAGTTCTTAGTATCATAACAATTATTATTTTGCATTTTTCCTCAATCATACATATTACTACTATAATTAGATAATAAAAAGACAAACATCTATCTATTTAAACATCTTATGTTTGATATTGACTTGACATATCTCGGCAAAGGACATAGGATACTTTCATCATCATCATCATCCATCACCACCCGGGTGAAACCGCGGGGCGCAGCTAGTAGTTCATTTATATTCATGTATAAATGTTACACGGAGAGCTTTTGACCCACCTGGGTGAAACGCTATCTGTCTAAACCTTCGTTATGATCCATTAATCAAGTTATGTTTTGTAAACATTAACACAAACCTTTTCATTTACTATTTATCATAAGTAGAGATAGGTTACACTGGAGTCGATGGAACCCAGTGAGGAGAACCACATGGACCTAATACGTACTCCACCAAATTGTTTCCCGTCGACAGGCATAATTGTATTATTTCCTTGCTGTTCCGCTCTTGGCGACTGTTATCAAGATGGAGTTGACCTTTTCAATGTGTCAATTACGTGAATGACATTTATCAGACGAGGGACGTTTTGGACATATTGGAATATATAGATACCTATACACAAATTTACCCGGAGTCAGGTTTAATTGATTTATTTCTGTTGTTAAGGAGTATTTTAGAATATTTTTTTCTTTATTTTTTATTAATTTATTTACAATAGTAATAATATACGCCTTTACAGTTTAATAACGAAAGCAGCGCTACACTAAATATTACGAGTATTATGAATAGTACATTAGAAATAAAGATAAGGAAAATACAGTATATTAGATGTGTAGGTAGTTAGTTACTTATTACATTTAAATTAAGATTAGTACAAATGTAAAAATGTAAAGTTAGGACATGTTTTCACAGATCTTTTGTGACGTTTCTGTAAACTTCGCCAGACTGCAATTAAAAATGTCTATGTCTTGTGCTACTGCATTCAACAATTTTAGAGGGCGAACCATGGGGGCAAACTTGAGTAGGTTCGTCCGGCAGGGCGGCACGCTGAAAGTGGGCATGAGCCAGCGACGGGTGGTCGCTTCGTCGGGTGCGCAAAGCCGCAGCTCCGCCACCACTTCGGGGTGGTGCGTCTGCCCGCGCAGCACGCGCCACCTGCAGAGCGCGACGTTGCGCCGCACGCCCAGCTTGTTGTAGCCCACCATGCCGAGCACAAACCGGGTCGGGTACATCAGTGGGTACAATGGGTACACGCCGTAATCTTTTAGATACAGGAAACGGGTGAATTTATTTTGGATTTTCTCCAACATACCTACATATAAATCCTCATGGGGATTCCAAATAATTGCATTCGTTTCCAGCCGACTTCGAACGATTGCGTTTTACAAGATTTTAACTACTCGCGTACTATTCTTTACAGTTCCTCAGGATGAAACCTAAATTCCTAAAGGACTGTCCGCATATCTCAATAATGTGCTTGCAAAACGTGAGATCGGCCACCTGCTCCCCGGTGTCGATCGCCAGCGTCAGATACGCCATGAACGACAGCAAGTTACTCGTCGTACTCCTCGTAATATATATATATATGAAATTGGTTTATTTCTGTTGCTAAGCAGTATTTAAGCTGTTTTAGGAATTTTGGTTTTTGTTACTTTAGTACTGTCACTTAAGGTATTAGTTTATTGTTTTCCATGTCAGTAGGAATACTATTAAATTCACAAAGTGATTCGCTTGTAACAAATTAAAATCCCCCAAACCTAATCTATAATGTTAGTTTTCAATATTATTATTTTGTTCTATAATATTTTGAGCTATATTTAACACCCGTACGGCTATAGAATGTCCTTCAAACTTTTCTTGACGGTGGTGCGAATTGGTTGATGTGGTAACTCACTAGACCTGGAGTGGCAACTGGAGCTTATGTACAGCTGCACACTGTCAGGTGCTTGGTAATCTATCTTCGCTTCGTGCATTAACATTACTTACCACTATCACACTAAAATTATAAATGCAAAAGTTTGTGAGATGTATGTTACTTCTTCAAACTCAAGCGGCTCTACCAACTTTGGTGGAATTTGGTATAAAGGTAGATGAGGCACGGAATTAACACATAGTATAAGTTTCATCATTGTTTCCGCCATTATCTTAAATTTATTATAAATATACCTATTTCTCCGGGAGTTAATAAGGCATGTTGGCATCCCATCCTCATGTTCTTTGTCTCCTTCGCACACGCTTACTAGATCAATCGCCGTCGCATGCGCCGACTTCAGAGATAACGCCACGACGGCAGGCTGACAGTTGCTAAATCAGCGCCCAACGAACCGCTCGCATTTTCTTAACGTAACTGTGGGTAGCTGTGCACTCACCGCGTTCAGTTTAAACCGATGTAAACGGTTATTTCCGCATTAATCTCACCGATGCCAAGAGCTCAGTGACAGTTTAAGATGATATGTACATCAGTGATTAATGCAGTGCTTAGACATACAGCCGCGATATGCTCGTGAACGTACCACGATGTCACGCGGCGCAGCCATTTTATAGCCGTCGCTGCATCACCGCTGCACGACGAAGGCAGGCTCACACCAGCTGTTTGGGACCCGAGGGAAGAGAAAATCTCACCAACAAAGGTAGGCGTGTGCTTAATAGGTACTTATCTTTCTGTGTCCTTCCATCAGCTGGCAACTTGCCTTATAGTGCCGTCAATCATCCATACGCTCACGCACCGCGAACTAGCCTTAAGACACAAATACAGTCCACACCCGCTCAGGGTCTCATGATCTTTATTTTTGACCCCACGCACCAGAGTTTTAGAGCTGGCCCATTGAGTTACTTTGCTCAGTTTACCGCTCATATACCCTTGGAGGCGTTCAAAATCATTTGGCGCCACCATTTTATGGCCCTTCGGCCGGATTCATTTTTTGGCCCGTCTGAAACGGTCTTTCCGGTCTTCTCCGCTCCGCTTAATAAAGCCTAGATTCGCCTAGACTAAACCTTCGCCTATTAAATATACCTACATAACTTCCCCGCTTATCTAGCTTATTTGTTCTGTTATCAACTTCGCATATTCGCAAACTAAATTCTCATTACACTTTAATTACTTATATGTTCACTTATGCCTACTTTCTAGGTCATCCTAGACTTACCTAGGTCTTTATAATCTATGCTATAGTATACGCCTTTACTTCGCTATATAAGTGTTACCTTTATAAACCAAACCTTACGCGTAACTTAAAACTGCCGTAAAATTATATAAATGCGTGAATACATAATCTGCCTACAGATACAAATCTAAAAATACCTTCGCTGCTTATTCCGTGCATTGCAAGCTTATTGCACTCAGCTGATCGGCCGTCAATATAATATAACTAACCATAGCTGGCTTTGTTATCGCGCTGGCTGATGTACAATATTGTATTTTCCTTCGGGGTTTGCTTGCACATTTAATGCATTTAATTTGTTTGAGTGTTACGAATGGTAATTATATTCATTATTTACGTGCAGTGTGATTCGGAAACAGTTAAATACTAAAACTAATTTGCAATATAATTTTTTTTTTATGTTGTTGTTATATTTATTAATAAATTAATATTAATATATCCATTAAATTGCCGGTAACCGCTTGTTTACGCATTGCTAGTGTGGCTTTTCTAGTGAGTGCCTTATATGCATCCGTTAATATGCCGCCACCAAAAAAGGTAGACTCTGAGTCAGACACCAAACAATCGAATGAGGTGATTCTGTTAGAGACAAAACGAGACACACTTTTTGTATTTCTTCAAATAGTGTATTATGCCTCTCAAAGTGCACACATTAGTGAAGAATGCAAAGAGAACTTCCTACTAAGGAAGAACAGTCAACAGAACTTTCTGTTGAAACGATTGAGAACATCCGATCCGAGTTTAAGGAAATCATGGATGAGCTCAATCGCGCGCAACTCAAAATTCTTATAAACCTAACTATAAATCGCTAAACTCATTCGAAGTAGACATACTGTCGTATAAAGCGTGTACTAAAACGCGTTGAACCAAATCCTTCTAAGGTGGATTCGGATTCCGATCAGAAATATTCATTTGATCGTTCAGGTGTACAATGTAGGACACCATCCCTGCCGCCAATTGAGTTAATGTTTTTCAATAGTGATATCCAAAACTGGCCCTTATTCTACGCTGGGTTTAAGTCCATGGTACATGAAAATATTTTTTTAACAAACTCACAACGCTTATATTATCTCATAGGAAAACTGTCAAATGTGGCTCAGGCTGTATTTTCGGGCATAACTCCGCCTGCAACTAATTATGACACGATATTAAAATGCCTCGTTAACAGATATGAGGACACACGCACTCTCGCGTCCACATGGGTACTTAGAAGATTGATCATCTATCTTAAATTAAACGGCTCCGCTTCGACCGCTAAGTTCCAAACGTTTATCGATCAATTTGTGACTGCCGCTAACGCATTATAGTAGATTATGCACCAAGGGAGTAAAGCAGTGTCTTACGTCATGGGCGGTATATTGAACCCTGAGTGTAACGGGGACTCTTGGGTTAATTCCCGAGCGAAGCGAGGGAATTATGTATTATGTATTATACCCCCAAAAAGGACCTCGATGTTCCAAAACGGCACTTCCACCACTACACCAAGACCATCGTAACTACTCAACCGTTAATCATGAAATTTTGCATGCAAGTGGCATGCAAAGGACATGGAGCAAAAGGATATACTTTTTATGCGCGGGAGCTCATGTGTATGGAACACGCATCAGGTAACCTACACACTCGTGCCAAAGTCCAAAAAGCTTTCCTAAGATCTCTTTATAAGAAAATGTTTGGTTACTACCCTTACTTATACCCCACCAAATTCTTGCTTGGGCAACTGGGTTTTAACTCCCTGCAGGTGCGAAGTTGTTGCTGGATCAGCTTGCCATCTGCTGCAAAATTTTGAGAGGGTCCGTCGACTCCATTGAATTACACGAACGTTTGTGTCGGTTGTTCGTCCCAGACAAATATGTGCCTCACAGACCGAGCCGAAGGCATAAGTTTTTTTCAATCCCCAGTGTACACACTGTGGCCAGAGCAGAGTCCCCCCTGTGCCAGTCACTGCGTAACCTCAATGCATTCTTGTATGCGAAATGCGAACCCTGATGTTGACATATGTTTTGACCATTGGAAATCGTTACTCTTAATTTGTTTGACATTTTGTGTAAATTAATCATTATACATTTAATTAATTCCATGACATTTGTTTCTAAGTAGTTACTTGTTAATATTATTTTGTATCATCATGACATATTCAAATAATTTAATTATTGTTATCGTTCAGCATACTATTATTGACATAAATGATAATTTTGTATTTACGAGTATAATATTCAATGTGTAGTAAGTGTAAGTGGTGTATATGCAGTTCTTATTACAATAAATAATTTGAATTTTTGAATTTGAATAGGCAAAAGTATCAATTCACTCAAGACCGCTAGACTGATGTTTCACCTCTTGTTGATGGACGATGATGATGATGAAAAGTATCCTACTAAAAGACTTCGATAATATACACCCTATTTGTATAATTACCAAAAAAAAAATGGCCGGTACAAAAGTGTTAATACATTGTAGATTTTAATTTATTTTTAGTCAAAAAAATTTATTACTTCACAGTGAAATAATTATTAATTGTTAAAGTTTTCGAAAATTCCATCTAAAAGTATGGACACCATCTTAACAAAAATACTACATGCCTATGTACAACTTATTAATGAAAACACATGATTCGCATCAGTGAAAAAATATCTCTCTTACTCTTTCTTACACCCCCCACCCGAGCGTTCGGTGTGAAAGAGATTTTCGGCTTTCGTTCGTTCGTTTTCGGAAGAAACAAAGGCCGCGCGGTGGCAGGGCGGAGCGTGCGGGGTTGGTCCGGTGGCCAGGTCTAACGAGCTAGGACGCGAGTTTGCCGAATGTTATGATTATGAATGATACATTTCTATGTAGGGGTGTTAAGTTTCATGCATAAATGCAGGCCAAAATCATTGTTTTCTTTTCAGCGGAAGTGTCACTAAATATTTTTTAATATCGTTTTTTAATAGTGGAAATGCCTAGAATAAAATTTGTAGGTGTGAATCAATCTAGACGTTTGACCAAATATTATTAGTATTTTTTTTTAAAGTGGTTTTAAATATTCTTCCCATGTATGTATTAAGTACCAGCAGCATATAGTGCTGGTTTTTTTTGGTAATTATACAAATTAGGTGTATATAGGCGAAACAATTGTTATGTTGTGTCAAAAACAACTAGTAAGTATTGCAGATGTTTCACCTCCGTGGTGATGGATGATGATTATGATATAATCCATCTCCTTGCCAAATTTTATAGAAATAGGTAAAGCCGTTCTTGAGTTATAAATGGTGGGTAAAATACAGAAACCACGAACATCCCACTAATATTATAAATGTGAAAGTTTGGATGTTCTCTTTCACGCTCAAACAGCTGGGGCACTTTTGATGAATTTTGGTATGGAGGTAGATGATGCGCTGGATTAACACATAGGATACTTTTCATCATCATAACCATCCATCACCACGCGGATTATAAAGCGTAATACTCTTGGGCACAAAAAAACAAGCTCTCCGCCTACGTCAAGATCGTAATGATGACTTGTCTTCTTTCAATAGATTTCTGTCAAAGATGTGTCAGTTTTTGATAGCTAAGGTCGTGTTCCTTTATGAGCCGAAATCATTCGCGGTGTTCGCCCCCCCGTCCCTTATAGGCCCACGCTATCGTGAGCGAGCTCAATACGTCATCGATGACGTCACCGATAACGCTCACGTCGCGAACACAACACTCGCGAACTGATACAACGGTCACTGTCAAAAGATCTAATAAGTCACAGAATTTACCCTATTTACATAGTAGGATCTAGTTATATCATAATAAATCTATCCATCATTCCATATAAACTTTTACATTTATAATATTAGTGGGATAAACTTGGCTGCGATATATTTACAATAAAATATAGTCTCCATAACTTCGCCGGCTTGCCTCATAATATATCCTCATATAATATAGGTCCGCGCTCCCTTACATTTGGCGGACTATCGGGCCCACCCTGGCATCGGGCCTGCGTTCTTTGCCAACCAATTCTACCGTTAATTGTGTTCATGCCTAATAACTTGGCAAAGCTCTTGGTGACTCGCCTAAAAATCTAATAACGCTCATGCATGTTAAATCATTTATATATTCCTATTCCTACTAATATTATAAACGCGAAAATTTGTGAGTATGGATGTGTGGATCTTTGTTACTCTTTCACGCTCAAACGGCGCGGGCGGGGGCAATTCTGATGAAAATTGGTATATGAGGCGCTGGATACTTTTCATCTACATCATCACGCGGCTGGAAAAGCGTAATATAGTTGGGCACAACATAGACAAAATAATAAGATCTCCGCCTACGTCAAGATCGTAATGATGACAGTTCTGTCAAAGTTTGTGTCAGTTTCTGATAGCTTAGTCAAAGCCAAACAATTTGACAACTCGATACACTAGACGTGCTCGGCGACCGTCAAGGATGATGATATGTAATGACAGTTTTTCCATGGTGATTAATTTTTATATTTGTATTGAACCAATTGAACCAATTCAATTTGTATTGAACCAATTCACAACTTTAGCTAATTACTTTATTTGTCTATGAAATTTAGGTGTACATAATAGGTGACATTTTTTTTTAGTGCGCTAGATTCTACCTTATAAGGTTTATAGACTTTATATACATTTTCAGTGAGTGTTGAATGTATGTAAGTCCTGTATTTTATTATTAATGTTTACTGATTGATATACTAAGTATTTAAATTTACTCATATAATACTATTATAGCAATTGCGTTTGACGATTGCATTGTTAGTTGATGTGCCCCTGGAGAAATATCAATCTACTCGAAGTACTAATTCTGCGCAGACGTAGTCGCGGGCACCAGCTAGTTTTTTTTAAATATAGTTAAAAATGAATTAAAAACGTTTTTTACCTATAATAATTTAGAGATATTTTAGCTAGTTTGCTTTTTATTGTAATAGGAATTTAGATAATTATATTATATTTTCACTTGATTTATATTAAGTTAGGTACTTTATATTTATTTACTCTACTTAGGCCCACTTGCACGATCCAGAGTTAGCTTCAATAACTCAGAGTCAACTGCTAAAACGGAGTTTTATAATTAATTTATCTTACGAGTAGATCATTAAAGGTTAGGAGTAAATGTAAGGTTATTTATTGAAATATTGAACCCAGCAATGTGGGAAGGTTAAGTCTTTAACTAGGGTTAGTGAAGTTTTGTGTCAAAAGAAATTGAGGTTACATTCTGCCGTATAATGTACTCTTTGGACGAAATGACACGAGACAATACGTATAGAATAAAAAGTCTTCAAATTTCATACAACAAAGGATAAACAAGAAAGTCTATATACATTGTACTGTAGTGCCAAAGAGATAGATATAAGTTTCACTTCTCGGTTATACGGTTCATTTAGCATGGATCCCCAGCCACAGTAATATTTTAGGTATTGAAAAAGCAGATAAAATTGCGAAGGAATCAATTATTTGTGGTGATAAAGTCCCTTTTCAGAATTACCCGCAAGATCTATTACTTATTCCTAATCACTACCTACAATATAGATGGTCAAAAAGGTGGTTGATTTCTAGTAAAAGAACTGGTACTAACTTTGCTAAATCAACGCGATATAAGTAGTAAGCCTTGGTTTTTTAAATATAAATGTGATAGGAGAACTAGTTCAATAATATCTAGAATGAGATTTGGCCACTGCTGTTCTGATGTTCATATTAAAAAACTGAGAATTAAAGATACATCAATATGTGAATGTGGAATGGATGAAGGCAACCTCAACCATGTATTTTTTTCTTGTTCTAAATTTGACCATTGTGCATTATATTCATCTCTTGTTGATCATAAATTTCCACTACCTGTTCATATAGATAATCTTTTGTGTGACATCAACCTCTCCTCAGTTAACATAATAGCATCTTTCATACATTTAAATAACATAAAACTTTAGTTTGTATATTGCTTAAAACATTAGTTTCATCCCACTTCAAGAAAGCATCCTGTAAGTAATAATATAATAGGTACCCTGTAGATATATGTATAAGTAAGTAGAAGTAGTATGTAGTTTCATAAAGATATTTTCCTTTGTTTCAGATTGCCCTAATTTCAAAAATCGTTTATTTTATTTTTTCAATAACTCTTTTGACGTGACACTGGCAATAATGTTCTAAACGTTTGCCAAAACAAAAACAAACAAACAAACAAGTTTCACTTTTTTTTCGATTCATTCATTATTGGTCAGGTTACAATATAAATGCATAGACAATTCAATGTTCCCATCTAAAGATTACAAATGTCAGTTTAGCAAAACCGGTGAACTGTTATAGTCGTACAAGGCAAAATGAAAGGTATTTTTTTTATGACTAACGCAAGTTTACAAACTTGTAGACTTATTTATTCAATCCGAGCAAACGTGCAAGTGGGCCTTATACTTTTTCGATTTAAGGCCTATTCAGACCTGAGCGTTATTCGCTACCGCTGTGGGTAGCGAAAAATAGCACGCGAAACTCGATGGGTAAATATTATGAAGTTCCATAACTGCAGCGAAACTTGTACCGCCTAGTGAAGCGGTATTTTCTCTTGTTTGGCAAAACTAGTTCCACCGCCCCGCTAACCGTTGTCAACGAATATCTCTACTGCGTGCGGTAGCGATATCCGCTTTGGTGTGAACAGTGAAATTACCGCTTACCCTTTCGGATTTCTCTATCGCTCGCGGTAGCGAATAACGCCCAGGTTTGAATAGGCCTTAAATAAATATTCTTATGTGGTTAAAATCATCATCCGTGAAACAAATGACGAGATGACAAGAAACGTTGGAAAAACAACCTTGTGTACAAGGGTGATATCTCATAAAGTATTCGGTATTCATACATCGGTGAGCTCGTCGACGAGCGCATCGACCCATCATTAGAGAATCGCACGGCTGTATTGCTTCATCGATAATTCCTTGAGATATCGTAACGCGCCGTGGTACGTGCTTGAATTCTCTTCATTTAGGTTACTTCATTGGAAATATTAATATTGACTAAAGGTTTAAGCTTCAACGCTACAGAAAAATTTCAACATTAAATACCAAGTTTTTTTTTATAATGGTTCATCAAAGAGACTAGGCTGCCTCTCGCCTGATGGAAAGCGAAGACGAAATCAAGAAACGATGACCATTAGGTCATCGCACTAATGTGCAGCCGTAAGCTGCACTAATCGTCCCGCTTGAAAGACCCAGGGTCATAGCTGCTAGGAGACACATACGCCGGCAGAAAATTCCACAATTTACTTACGCGACAGAGGTAGGAACTTCCAAACTTTTTGGTTCGTGGTAAGAAGTTTTGAAAGTCATGGAATGTTGACGACTCGAAATACCATCAGTTTGCCATTGAAATACCATACGTGGCATAACATTGAAACCTGTAGAAAACTTATACGTAGCAATCATCAAGAGAGCGGCGACACAAATGATATTTCTACGGATTTAATAATGGTGTCGCCGGCCGGTCACCACCACAGGCAGAGCATTCCGAAGAAACGCGAATCTGCTGTAAATCCCGTGTTGAAGGATTCGTGGGTGAACTTGGATGGTCTACAGGTACGTGGGCATATTTATCACAGTACGAAAGTATATAGTGTTGATATATCTATGTTTCCAGGGGGATTATCAAACGCCACGGTCAACCATACTTTCTTAGGTATTGATCTCTTTTTAAAATAATCGTATGCAAGTACACACGGTATAGGCTATTTCCACGCCTCACCAGTATTAGTATAGAAGTGTGAACGTAAACAAGATTATGCCTATAAATATGCTGCCATTGTTGTGCTACTATAGATTAGAAACCTATGTATTTATAATACGATTTAAAAGATCCATTGACTGTCAACTTCTTTTGCAAAGAGTCTCTGCATGACCTTCAGTGATCTGCGGTGAAGTTTGACTAGCAACGCAGGAGGCGTCGGGTTATGCAATGGTTTACTCCATTACCTACAAAGATTGTCATGATGTCATATTTGTGTCTATTAATTACTGTCATCAAAAGATTCCTTCCAAAAAATAAATTGAAATCCATGCGCACAATATTGTGATAATAAGTACTTTTGAACTATCATGGTAGGTGCCGACTTCAACTAGTTATTTCACACTTATTAGCGTCGAAGATGGTAAATTTTTTTGGGTAAAGATCTGTTCACCCTTTTTAGTGACTCTTGCTACTTACGGGATCGATTGTCATTCGCCGTCGTTGGATAAGCGAAACACTTTTCAGTTATTGGAATGTGACCTCAAAAACGTTTAAAGAATTTGATGAAATTTAAATGGGACCACCTCGGAAGTAGGTATACTCTACCGAACAAAAAATTATTAAAAAATCAGACTACCTCTCTAAAAAGTTACGTGTGGTCATAAATAAAAAAGTATACGCATTGACTTGAGAACCTCTTCCTTTTGCAAGTCGGTTCAAAACCAGTATTTCTATCACGCCGGCACTCACGGCAACGCATTCCTCCCGCCACGCCGCTCCAACAATTGTTCGAGAACGAAAATGGTTATCTCTTTCTACATTGTATGTTTTCTCTTCATATTCTTGTCCGAATATACAAGAAACATTAGTAATACCGTAGTACATTAAATTTATTATGATACTCATAGCCCTACCTACAGGAGCTAAAAAATATATTATATAATATATTATATAAAATATATATGTATTGCCTCCTCATTGTCATACTGAAAACGAGGTTTCGGAGGCGATGTCGGGGGATCTCCCATTCGCCGTGAAAGACGGGCAGTCTTAAATTAGGATATCTTAATTATTTTGCAGTTATTGTCTGTCACTCGAAAGTTTATAATCAAATTAAGCTCAAACTAATTTTATCAGAAACTTGGTTGTTTGCATTGAGAATGTTTCGAAAGCGATTTGAAATTGATGTAGTTTTAGTGAAGAGAACGTTTTGTAGTGTCGAGTACAAGCCTCGTCGACTCAATTGATATAGATTTTAATGAAACGATACTTCATAGTGTAAAATATCTTTAAATCTGTCAACAATAAATAATCGATGCCATGAGTTTAAATCTTACGTCATATAAATAACTAAATAAACTTTATAGTTTATTTAGTTATTATATATATTTATATATAGTTATATAAAGTTATCTTTACCTCACTAGAAAAAAGACAAAATATAGCTGATCTCGTTTTCTTATTTAAAATTATTAACAACCAAATCGATAGCTCAGACTTCTTACAAAAACTCAATTTTTCAGTACCCAGGCATTGCAGTCGTCTTTCAACTAGGAAAACCTTCATGTTACCTTTGTGTCGGACCAAAGCTGCACAGCATTCGCCTGTTTATCGCATGTGCTCCGCATACAGTAGCCTTGACAATGTCGACATTTTCTATGCATCAATAAATTTTCTCAAAAAGTCTTGTTCATGCAAGACTTTGAAACTTGCTCAGTGACATAATATGTAACAATTCTTCTTTAAGACTAAATGAGTGTACATTTATGCATGCCGTGTTCACGACAAGTAGGTTCTGCACATTCATGTTATGTAATTTGTATGTTTTGTAAGTAATGCGTTAGTGTAAGAACCAGTTTTGTGAACCATTAATATAAAAAAAAACTGTTGTAATCGGGTAGGGAGTTGAGATACACGATAGGTAAAACCTCCGCGTTAGGATGCCGTGAGGTAGGTAACCAAGGCTCACACGCACAATGCATAACGGAAAGCACACAAGTAAAACCAGAACAAGAATTAAATTGTTCTTGTTTTTATCAATTATCTTGGTATGACGAGTGCAGTGCTATGACACGACAACTATAGTATAGTTTGCAACTGCAGTCTTAATGCACTATTGCTTAACTATTGTTGACATGAAACGTTGCAAAAACAACCTTATGTACAAGGCCGATATCTCATAAAGTATTTGACATCGGTGAGCTCGTCGACGAGCGCATCGACGAATCGTTAGAGAGTCATACGGCAGTTTTCCATCTTCGACAATTTACGAAAAAGAAATGTACCAACAAAATAGAATCCATATCTTGTAAGAAAAATTTTACCCTTATTAGCGACCCTTGCTACTTATGGGATAATTGTCATTCACCGTCAATATGGATATCATCAAGACACGCGAAACACTTTTCAGTTATTGGAGTGTAACTCAAAAACCGCTTAACCGAATTTGATAAAATTTAAACGGAACCACACGGGAAGCGCCAGCTTTCAAATAAAATTATGGAATTCAAATTTAATTCGAATTCAAAATCGGTTCACCCTGTCGAAAGTTCTGAGGTAAAAAACATTTAAAAAAATACAGTCGAATTGAGTACCTCCTCATTTCTTGAAGTCGGTAAAAGCGTTGTAGGTACTATGTTTTGAAAGTTAGTATATTTAAAACATTATTTATCTTAAAATCAGTCCTTTTTTTATAGGGCTTAGTATCGTTGCGCCACATAAATGATTAAAGTGTAATCTAAGGAGAAGCTCAACTTTATTGTTCTGTAACTTGGGCTTTCTTCTGTTATTGTACCTCGACTTACAATAACAGTGGCTTCAAACAATATACTCTCAAACAAAAGATAGGTACTTTCTGTAAACCATCGAGCTTATCGAAGTTTGATACGAGTACACTAAAAGGGAAAATCATATAATTATAAACTATGCTAATCCCTCGTATTAAATCTATTTCTTATTTTATATATAATACTTGAGATCTTAGTTAAAGCCAATATAAACCTCGATAAGGGGTATTTATTTGAACGTTTTGAAGACATACATTATTATACTAAAACAACACATTTCATCATTGTCTCAGCCGTAGGACGTCCACTGGTGAACATAGGCCTTTATCAGGTAGTCAGTCCACTTTGTCGGTGGACGACCTACGCTGCGCTTGCCGGTCCGTGGTCTCCAACACATTTAAACGAAACATATGTAGGTTTGTTTGAACGGGCTTGATGTTTGCTTTTACCAGCATTTTACAACGTCAACAGGTGACGAGTGCAGAAGGCACAAGTTTCAGCTCTGGTGTCCTACAACCTCTCTCGTACTACCTAACAATATTAAAAAACTTCAAGCTGTTTTATGAAGAAAATATTATAAAACATATGCCTAAAAACTATGAAGGTCGATGTGCTTACAAACTGCCGTTTCAAAGTCTATCTGTATGTTCTGCCATCCACCCAATGCGCAGTCTCGAGGGGTGCTGCGGGGTGGGGCCGGGTGAGGCAGGAAGGCGATAATAAAATAAGGAATCCACCACAGATGAGACAATATAGTCATTACGGAAAAAGTAAGAATATCTTATAACTAAGCTCAAGACGATTAGGCTTTTAATTCTTAAGCTACGTTGGCTCCGGACCATATCATTATTAATAGATATTTCTAAAAGACGAACAATAACTATAATTAAGAAGTTCTAATTTATTATTATACTAGCTGGTGCCTGCGACGTCGTGTGCGCAGGATTAGTACTTTGAGTAGCTAGCTAGTTATCTTCTCCAAGGTCATATCTATCCTTATTACCAAAATGTAATAAAATATTTATATGAGTAAATTTAAGTATCTACTTAGTAAATCAATCAGTAAGCACTAATAATAAAATATAGTACCTACGTGCATAAGAATATAAAATTAATCACCATGGAAAAACTGTCATTACATTTCATCACCCTTGAAGGTATTTGTGTTACATTTCATCACCCTTGACGGTTGCCGAGCTTCGGACGTCTCGGTAAATCTGGGTCTCGGCACGTCCTTTTGACTAAACTATCTAACTGACACAAACTTTGACAACACTGTCATCATCACGATCTTAACGTAGGCCGAGATCTTGTTATTCTATGATCTTGTTATCTGATGATTAAAAGTCTTTTGTGTTAATCAAGTACATCATCTACTTCAATACTAAATTTCACCTTAATTGGCCCCGTCGATTGAGCGTGAAAGAGTTACAACTATCTACACATTCATACTCACAAACTTTCGCGTTTATAATATTAGTAGGATTTAAATACGATATTTATTCGGTACAAATATTTGGCACTTTCATATCACGTACTAATGTTTTAAAACGCTTTGATTATTTACTATAGACATAATTAAAGTAAGAATGTTAGCTTACTAATGGGCTGGAACAGTTGTTTTTTTTTAGGGTCCCGTACCTGAAAAGTTAAAAAGTTGTCAGTTGGTCCGTCAGTCTGTCTGTCAATAAACGATTATGATTATGATTATGTCAAGACCCTTTTTCTCCAAAACGCGTAGAAGTGTCAAGATGAATTTTGTATCAAATACTCGGTCTAAGGTTCATCAGCTTTCAGCTGAAGAACATCAAACTAAGACAGGTGTCCGTTTATGTCACATATTTTACGATTTTACAAGGGAATCAAAACCTATAGGGACCTTCCCTTTGACCTAGAATCATGAAATACAGCAAGAAGCAGTGTCTTACAGCATATGTAAAGGGCAAGGGTAAACAGTCTGAAACCTAAATAAATATATAGTTTAATAACAAACAAAAGTGTATTTAATTTTGTTATAAATTATATTAATATTGGTTCGTATAGAGCCAGTTTCTTATATAATGTTTAATATACTTTCCGTGCTTTAATTACAATCACTTTGGAGTTCGCGCGCTTAGCGCATTGATACTGTCACGTGACCATGCACAAACAAACTAGACTTTAACGAGTATGTTGGTGTTGGTAGAATTGCGATGCATTCGGATGTTTCCGCTGTGTTGGTATTCCTTCCGACGTCAGGGAGTGGTAGACAAGCCATTGAGCGCGACACACGTATCCGCTCGAGAGTGCGCATCCTCTGTCTTCTGGACCGCCCGAGTCCAGCACAAGGTGCGCGAGCGCGTATATCGCCATTTTATTTCCTCCATCAAGTTGGAGTGACCATCGCGGAGCCTCTCGTCACAAAGACCAGTGCCGTCGGTTGGTCCGAGTGCTTATTTGTACGAACTCTTTGGATATTTACCTGGTGGGTGGTACCACCTGGAAGCCTGCTTCACCTGCGCGTGCCGGACGAGGAAGTCGGCGAGGAGAGGAAACAACTGGACGAAGACCCTATGGATTTGAGCTGAGAAACCTCTGAGGACGAAACCACACAACGAGCTCACTGACCACGCACCCAGGCTGCTGTCTTAGGAAACCCACAGGTCAGTCGCCTTTCGCCTCACCATATTTTGATCCGTTCGAGTCGGATCTGTTGTTTTCTGTGCCGTGGTCACGTTTTTCCGTCACATTGTATCATATTTGTCGCATTCTATGAAGTCGTCATACCGCTGTTAGGTAAAAATATCCGTGAGTTTTAGAGCAATCGTACTTATTTTTCGAGTTTATCGTATCTATTTCGTGTATTGTCGTTGCAATCTTACAAATCCCGACAATATTTTAATTGAGTCTTCATCTTGTTTTTGCCCATTTTTGTATTGCGCCGGATCTTGACCTACAACATGGCGGAACAAGATATTTACGAGCGAGAAATTATACTTGACGAAGTCAAACGTATTTTAGAGTATCATGAGAAGGATGAGCAACAATTTAGAATTAGAGCGAGAGACATTCAACAAATTCATAGGAATTTCATGAAATTACAAACTAAAATTGAGAAGTCGTTGTTAAAATTGCAAACCTTTGATCGAGACGAGCAGTTAAGTTTTCGACATAAGTTTAATGATCAATACTACGCTATTCAAAGTCATTTAGACGAGCTTAAGCGAAAGGATGATGAGGGCAGGCGCATGAGTAAAGCAGTGTTACTAAATAGTTCGATGCAATCTAATCATGGTCATTGTCACATAAATAAATTGCCTGTTTTACCATTACCATCATTTTCCGGCGAGAACACCGAGTGGACCTCGTACCATGATTTATTTCGTTCAGTGGTACATAACCATGAGAGCTACACAGAGTCAGAGAAGTTTAGGTATTTACTCCTTACCTTAAAAAATGAGCCATATAACCTAATAAAGTCGATACCTATCACGGATGAAAACTATTCGGTAGCATTAGACATCTTAATATCTAGATATTCAAACAAACGAGCAATCGCTTCCAAACATCTTGATCGCATTTTTGATGTTGAGTCGTGTTCTGAGAGAAGTATTACCGCAGGTGTGCGTAATATTTTGAATGTATATCTAGAAAATATCAAAGCACTCGAAGTCATGAGTTTTCCCACTAAAGAGTGGAGTTTCTTGTTATTGCACATTTTACTACGTAAAATACCCACTTCCATTCGCAAACGTTTCGAATTGTCATTAAATAAACCTTCCGAGATACCTAATGTCGAGTCGTTGATTCATTTCTTAGAAAAGGATTTAGTAGCGAGCGGTCGATTCCGGTGATAAAAAATATCAAAATGTGGGTAGTTTGAAAATTCCTCAGTCACGCGGTAACGTGTCGTCAGCGAATCAAAAACAAACGTACCCAACGCTTAGTGTTCACACTTCGAACACTGATAAGTCTCCGAGTTCAAACGAGTCTCGAACATCACGTCCTGAGAGCAGAGATAACAAATGTTTGTGTTGCGATGGTCAACATTCGTTGCCGAAATGTAGTAAATTTACGAGTTGGTCACCCCATGAGCGTTACGAGTTTATTAAGAAAAGAGATGTATGTTTTAATTGCTTAGGCAGGTCGCACACTGTGTCACAGTGTACTTCGAAGTTTGTATGTCGGTCGTGTTCCAAAAATCACCATACTTCAATTTGCTTTAAAACTAAAAATGAAGTTCCGAGTGACAAGAGTGTGTCAGTTTCCGATAAATGTATTGAGTCCTCACTATCTCAAAATAACGCGATAGCAAGCGCAGCAGCACAAACACATTGCACGTCGTCCATTGCGCGCTCAGTTCCCACTAGGATGGTATTGCTTGCGACGGTACTCGTCAATGTATATGTTGGTTCGGAGAAGTTGTCAACAGTCCGGTGCATGCTGGATACCGGATCGCAGGCAACGTTTATAACTGAAGCTAGCGCGCGTAAGTTAGGGCTCAAGCGGCGCCACGTCAATACGCCAATATTTGGCATTGGGGATAATGCCCCCATTCGCCCGAGAGGGGCTGTGTCTTTTAACGTCACACCCAGAGATGAGCTGCAGCCGTCAATACCTATTGACGCGCTGATTTTACCAAAGCTCACACATTCACAAACGCCGAACGTCCAGCTACCTACTTGCGGGTGGCCCCACATTCGACATTTAAAACTAGCGGATCCTTCGTATTACTTACCTCAACAGATTGATATGATCTTAGGAGCAGATATCTTATCAGAGGTATTGTTAGGTAACGTAATCACCGGAGGTCCAGATTCACCGATCGCTATCAATAGCGTATTCGGCTACGTGTTGTTGGGAAAGCTAGCGTCCGATTCTCCGACTCCGTCCCCAGTTCAAGCTTGCTTTAGCTCATTTTCCGATGACAGCGAAAACGACTTGAAAAAATTCTGGGAACTTGAGTCAGTTCCTGAAGTGAAGGTACTTACTCCCGAGGAACGTCTATGCGAGTCCATTTTCGAGAGTACACAGTCTCGTGACGTCAGAGGGAGGTATACAGTTGCTTTACCCCGTAAACCTGATGCCCCTCCTCTCGGCGAGTCACGTGACATTGCCCTTGCTCGGTTCCATAAACTGGAGCATCGTTTGGAGCGGAACCCGAGTCTCAAGGCAGAGTATCATGCGTGTTTACAGGAGTATTTGGTGTTAAAGCACATGGAGCCGGTTATCGACCCTCCATCTGCTGGTAGTACATACTACATTCCTCACCACTGCGTGACTAAAAAGTCATCTACTACTACTCGCGTTCGTGTCGTGTTTGATGCGGGATGTCCCAGTTCAAACGGTACTTCTTTGAATGACGTCCTTTTGACAGGTCAAAAACTTCACCAGGACATTGTTGACATTCTTTTAAAATTTCGATTGCATAATATCGCGCTTTTAGCCGACATTAGGCAAATGTATTTGAATATAAATGTTCGTGAATCCGATCGCGACCTTCAAAGAATTTTGTGGCGCACTTCGCCGAGCGAACCTATACGAGATTATCGTTTGTGTACGGTAACATTTGGAGTAGCGTCGTCGCCGTACTTAGCGCTTCATACTATGCGGCAGTTGGCCCTAGACGAAGCAGAGTCTTTCCCACTTGCGTCCAAGGTTTTGTTGGACCAAATGTTTGTCGATGATGTGTGTTGTACTGTAAGAGATGAGGAGAGTGCATTATTACTGCAACAGGAGTTGATAGGTATTTGTAAATCAGCCGGGTTTGAGTTACATAAGTGGCATAGCAACTCGCCAGCACTACTTGTCGCAGTGCAGGCGCCAGTTGTTCATGGTGAGCGGTAGGAGGAGGTGTTCTTCGCTCCCATGGAGAGGGACAACCAAACTAAGGTCTTAGGGCTTCAGTGGAAGCCCCAAGCGGACCATTTTACATTTGGTGTGACATGTACCTCAAATGTCATTTCCAAGAGGACTATTCTTTCACAAATTGCAAAGATATATGATCCAACGGGTTGGATTTCACCAGTTACGGTCTTTGCCAAATGCCTCATGCAACTTTTGTGGATCCGGGGAGTTTCGTGGGACGAACGACCTCCGCTCGATATTGTTAATGCTTGGACGGCCTTCGTTCAAGAGCTACCTCTCTTATCGCAGTTGTCAATACCTCGTCAGGTATTTTTTCCGTTGAACAACAGTGTTCAGATTCACGGTTTCTGTGACGCTAGTGAGCGTGCTCTGGCCGGATGCGTGTACGTCCGTCTTACAGACGATGACACAAAACTGGTTCGGACATTCCTTATCCTCGCGACAACGCGAGTCGCCCCGATATCACCGTGTCTGTCCATACCTCGTCTTGAGCTTATGGCAGCCGTGTTGTTATCTAGGCTCATCGAGAAGGTGCAAAATACCTACCGCGACCATGTCCGTATTGATGAGTCATACGCGTGGTCGGACTCGTCCGTAGTGCTGGCGTGGCTTCGATCACCGCCGTATGAGTGGAAGACGTTTGTTTCCAATCGAACAAGTGAGATTCTTACTAGAATTCCAAACTGTCGTTTCGGGTACGTCCCATCGGCCCTTAATCCGAGTGACGCGCCTTCTAGAGGTCAATTACCTTCGCAATTCTTAAAGAATGATTTATGGTTTCACGGTCCACCGTGGCTTCGCGAGGAACCCACTGCGTGGCCTAAATCGAAGCACATCCCTAGTACGATCGAGGAGAAACGCAATGTACCTATCGTGTCGTTACCCGCAACTCAAGTAGAAGAAATTGAGATTATTGATAAATATTCAACTTTAGGTAAATTAGTTCGAGTCACATCCTATTTGTTTCGGTTTTACCATAAACTAAAATCGCGAGTTAAGAATGATAAATGTTCTCATCCAAAGTACATAACAGTCCACGAGTATAACTTTTCTCTAAACAGATTGATCTATTTGGTACAACATCGAGTTTTTCAAGAGGACTTTCAAAACATATCGAGAGGTCAACGACCAACAAATCAACTGAAACGTCTTGATCCATTCATTGATGAGTCGAAGTTCTTACGTGTCGGAGGACGTTTACACAAATCGTTACTTCCTTACGAGTCGAAACATCAGCTGATTTTACCTAAAAAACATCGTTTAACTAGTTTAATTATTGACGATGCCCATGTTATGCACCTACATGCCGGTACTCAAACTGTTCAATACCTACTCTTCCGTAAGTATTGGATCTTATCGAGTCGAGACATTATACGTAAACAGATATTCCTCTGTGTACGCTGCTTCCGTGCGCGGCCGGTCCCGTCGCGCCCCGCTATGGCACCGATGCCCGCCGTGCGAGTTCAACCACAACGTCTTTTTGTACGGACGACCGTGGACTATGCTGGACCCTTCTTTGTGCGAGCTAATAAAGTTAGAAATGCAAAGGTCATTAAAGCATGGGTTGCTATTTTTGTAGATATGAGTGTTAAGGCGGTACACATTGAATTAGTGAGCGATTGTACAACGGAGGGATTTCTGGCGGCCTTGCGGCGATTCACCTCCCGCAGAGGCCTAATTACCGATCTATATTCTGATGGCGGGAGAAACTTTGTTGGGTGTAACAATTACTTACGAGAGTTGTACGAGTTTTTGAGAAACGATTCAGTTCAAGCTTCGTTGAATTCTCAAACCTTGCAACAGGGCATCACCTGGCATTTCCAACCAGGAACCTCACCTCACATGGGAGCCTTGCATGAGACGGGGGTGAAGGGAGCCAAGAGACACCTTTATCGTGTTGTAGGTACGCGAGTACAGACTTATGACGAGATGCACACATTACTGTGTCAAATCGAAGCCAACTGAAGTGATCAACTCGCGGCCGCTCTGTGTTCTGAGTGCAGACGCAGCTGATCCGCTGCCCTTAACTCCGGCCCATTTTTTAGTAGGCGGTCCTTTGACGGCCCTTCCGGATGTTCCTCTAACGGACTCGAACCCCGATAGGCTGCCTAGGTGGCGATGGGTACAACAATGTATTCAACATTTTTGGAAGCGATGGAGCCGCGAGTACTTACATGAGATTCAACAACGTAGCAAATGGTACACGGATATCGGAGCTCCCATCCGTGTAGGCGATATTGTCGTTATGTGCGATGATAACCTTCCTCCTCTAAGGTGGAAGTTAGCTCGTGTACATGCCCTTCATCCCGGTACCGATAATAAAGTTAGAGTAGTGACCTTACAAGCCGGCAAATCATTATACAAACGTGCAGTTGCAAAGGTTTGTAAGCTTCCCATTGAGTAGTTGATGTAGGTACAAAGGTTAGGTACCTTTTTCTTATAAGTGCCTACCACTTAGTTTTATTAAGTTTTAGTTAGAGTTGAGCTTATTGAGTAGTGATTGTAGTAAATGTAGTGAGTAGTTAGGTTAAAAGAAGTTACCTTCTTTTAAGGTGAGCGGTATGGTTCGTACAGAGCCAGTTTCTTATATAATGTTTAATATACTTTCCGTGCTTTAATTACAATCACTTTAGAGTTCGCGCGCTTAGCGCATTGATACTGTCACGTGACCATGCACAAACAAACTAGACTTTAACGAGTATGTTGGTGTTGGTAGAATTGCGATGCATTCGGATGTTTCCGCTGTGTTGGTATTCCTTCCGACGTCAGGGAGTGGTAGACAAGCCATTGAGCGCGACACACGTATCCGCTCGAGAGTGCGCATCCTCTGTCTTCTGGACCGCCCGAGTCCAGCACAAGGTGCGCGAGCGCGTATATCGCCATTTTATTTCCTCCATCAAGTTGGAGTGACCATCGCGGAGCCTCTCGTCACAAAGACCAGTGCCGTCGGTTGGTCCGAGTGCTTATTTGTACGAACTCTTTGGATATTTACCTGGTGGGTGGTACCACCTGGAAGCCTGCTTCACCTGCGCGTGCCGGACGAGGAAGTCGGCGAGGAGAGGAAACAACTGGACGAAGACCCTATGGATTTGAGCTGAGAAACCTCTGAGGACGAAACCACACAACGAGCTCACTGACCACGCACCCAGGCTGCTGTCTTAGGAAACCCACAGGTCAGTCGCCTTTCGCCTCACCAAATATTATTTAATATTACAAACTTATTGTATGCGGTACAATTCGTGTCTAGGGATCGGACATTGTTCACAAGTCATAGTGTTTGGAAAAGTCTGGTTACTATTGAACTTATATACCTTACTGACAAGTTTATACGGAACCCTCGGTGTGCCAGTCCAACTCCCACTTGGCCGGGTTTTTTTGTTAAAAAGTATATACATAGAAATACGGGATTACTCACGTTATATTTATCAGATAGGTCCGACTATAGTTTCGACCACATTCGGTGGTCTAAGTCCGGTGCTAAGCGAGACGTCATCGACGCGGGCGCCCCGAACAGTGCTTGGAAAAGACCACCGAATGTGGTCGAAACTATAGTCGGACCTATCCGATAAATATAACGTGAGTAATCCCGTATTTCTAATTTAAAATGAGTGTAAACCCCGTTAGTTATTATAACAAAGTAGTTCTCTGATCGCGACCAACTTATTCCACACAGACGAAGTCACAGATAGTAAAGGCATGTATTTACTACATAGCTACGCCTCGCGGTTTCTCCCGAATGTTGATGGATGATGATGAAAAGTATTATTTGTCCTTCCCCGGGATATGACTTAGATAGATAGATAGATAATACTATATTGATCACAAAATCATAACAATATGAGAACTGAAATGTAATCATTAAAAAAACTATACAATGGGCGGCCTTATTGCTAAAAGCAAACTCTTCCAGGCAACCTTAGAATGGAATGTATATTTAAAATTAATCAACATGGGCGCGTTTATTAAAACATAAGTATTGGATAAAAAAAGGGGTTGGCTATAGCCGTCCGGTACCTGATTTTGATGAAGGTGCGAGTTTAGGGGTATCATTGGGGTCCACCTGCAGCCCTTCCAGCAATTTTTTTTTGCCGGAAACGTAGTTTAAATTAATTATGATTAAATTAAAATTTGATAAAAAAAAGTGAAATGGAACGCAATGTTGAGAAAATGGTACAATATTAAGTTGTCAAATTAAGTTGTCAAACTGAGTTAAACGAAACGTATCGTTATCGTTAAACGTAAGAAAAAAAAAGGCGCCATTTTGTCTTACTGACAGATGGACTGTCATCCATTCATTCCGTTTCTCTCGTAGTTTCGTGAATGTGTGCTCTCTTGTTTTTAGATTTTTATTACGACTTTGGCTTTTTCCCTGGACTTCCTTCGATTGCGCGACGACTTGAAACTTGGCTTGCTTACCGGATTTGTTTGGATTGCTCTACGACTTGAACTTGGCTTGAAAACTGGACTGCACTTGGCTGTAATGGAGTATTACAGTACAATACCCGAAGCGGACGCGGTTTCGGCTCCTGATCTGCCCGTCGAACCTGTTGCCGGACCTTCTTCGGCTCCTGATGTGCCCGTCGAGCCTGTAGCCGGACCTTCTTCGGCTCCTGATCTGCCCGTTGAACCTGTCGCCGGACCTTCTTCGAGTAATGACGACGACGACAACGAGCTTATAACCAAACGAAAACTTTGCGTCACTGAAGTGATTGATCATTGGAATTTAACTGACGTTGTGCGAAAATTGGGCACTAAAGACCAATGCATCAAATATAGTGAAGACCAAGGTCTCATACCAACTGAGAAACGGTGTCGAACCCACAGGACATCCATGAAAGTGTCATACTCATGCGGATGCACAAGTTTTGGTACATTTGTGTGCTCAAAAAGATCATGCAAATCTAAATCGGGCAGCGGTGCCAAGATCTCTCGCAGAATTGGCACATTTTTCGAAAATATTGCTATCGACATAATGCATGTTTACTATCTTATATATGCATACTCACAAGGATGGACCTACGACCAAACAATTCACGAAGACCCTTATAAAAAAGAAAGGAAGCAATGTTTAAGCCCAAATACTATAGCCGATTGGTTTAATTACTGCAGAGAAGTAGTTGTGATATTTTATTTGGAAAAACAAAATCTTTACAGCGGTAAAATTGGAGGCTGTGGGAAAATAGTGCAAATAGACGAAAGTAAATTTGGAAAAAGGAAATATAACAAAGGACGTCACATTGAAGGCCACTGGGTGCTGGGATTAATAGAAGATGGGTCTGAAGACTTAAGATTGGAAGTATGCCCGGACAATAAAAGAGATGCTGATACTCTCATACCTTTAATTCAAAAGCATGTTTTACCTGGAACAACAATCCACACCGATTGTTGGCGGGCATACGATTGTCTGTCTGAATATGGATACATACACAAAAAAGTGAATCATTCAGACCCAGAGAACCCATTTGTGGGTAAAGATGGAATCCACACCCAAAGAATAGAATCCCAGTGGCGAGCAGTGAAGAGGTTTTTCAAAAAACAAAATTATAACAACCCAGAAAACTTTAGTGATATAATTGTTGAATATTTGTGGCGAAGAGACGTGTATAAATATAAAAGAGACTCTTTTGTACATTTAATGAAAGCAATTAAACATGTTTATGAAATAAACAAGTAATGTATTAAAATGTTTGTTTAATTGTGTCTCTCCTAGCCCTTTAACATTAAGTTTTTCTCATCTATCAACATAACTCTGAGACGGACTGGATATGTTATTGTTGTTATATAATACAATGTTAAGTGAACCGCCTTGAAGCGAACCGCCTTAATAAGTTAGGTGTGAAACAAAAAATAGGTTAGGTTAGGTTAGAACATGACAAACCAGAAGCCAGAAGCGAACCGCCTTAATAGATTAGGTGTGAAACAAAAAATAGGTAAAAAATACTGATATAGCCGAAAGTGAGGTTAAGTACTAAAAAAATTATTACTCAAAAACTAAAGGCCTCCGGCGGGGGGGGGGATGCAGGGGGGGCTTCACCCCCCCCCCCCCCCCCCCCCCCCTCCCCCCCCCCCCCCCCCCCCCCCCCCCCCCTCCCCGCGGGTACCGGGCGACTATAGTTTAACCATCATATCCATTACCATGTAATCGAAAAGTGTCATACCAAACAATAAAAATACGTAGTTATATCAGCAACATCATCCAGTCGTCCAGTGTTTCTATCACTGTAAGCACTTTATTGTTATGCTTATAGGGCGCTTATCGCTCTCCCACGCACCAGACGGCGGACAATTTGATGATGATGCATTCATCACTTAGTAGTTTAAGCTTGATAGAAAAGTAGTCTGTAATTAGTCTTCATCTTGAACAGTTCTATATTAAATTTAATTCAACTTTAATTAAAATTAGTATTTTTAAAAACATAACCACGGTTTTTCCCAGTTTGACTACGTAACCAATAAATATATACCAAAATAATAACATAAATACATAAACCTAAAGCATTTAAGGGACAATAAAAAGTGCTGTGCAGTATTATTTTGATTTATCTCCTTGCCAAAGTTCATTTCCCGTGATATATAGTTATACCCCCGCTTTGAACCCGTACCGCCTTAAATTTTAACACATTACAATCACACAAGACGCAAAAACGTTTGTTATCGGGTACCCGATAGCAAACGTTTTTGCTTCTCACTAAAATATGAATCCAGACTAGGGATCAAGCCTTGGCCCCCGCGTTTCAAGGGCAGAGTCACTACCAGCCAGGCCAATGAGAATTTGCAAAATTTTAATAATATTAGTTACAATAACTAGTACTGTTCTACTCAAGTCAAGAACCTTACTAAGTAATATCTGGAGAAAGAAAACTCTTATTGCGTTCCCCTTTATTCATATTTTCAAAAGCTTTAGGGATATAATTTCGTTTTGAGTTTGCCTGTTCAAGTTCAAAATGATTGCTTATTATTTTGTACAAAGTTAGGGAGCGTACAGCCGTACAAGCGCAGACATTGGATTATGGTAAAGTATTTTCTTTTGAGAGTTTCAAGATTCTAAGTAAATAACTTATTCAAGTTCCAAGTTTAGCGAGACTCGACCGAGTACCGGAAGTAATTTATTTCCATGATTGCTTCGAAGCGAGTGTTGTTACCGGAAGCTGTAATAAAAAGGTGGAATACGTAGTATTTTATTACCAGAAATTTCGAAAACTTACTTAATAATTTTATATAATGTAAATAAGGCAGTTGCAAACCGCTATTTAAGATAATATGCAACGTCCTCCCACTGCCTTGTACGGGTATATATATCAAAGAGCAATGTACCTTGATCACTGATTAACTACCTACATGTACTGTAGGTACCAAAAATCATCCAAATGTACCAAAAAATTGTTTGTCAAAAAATGGAACCGACTTCAACACCAAAAAGTGTGAAATAACTTGTTGAAATCAGTACCATGTTAGTTCCAAAGTAGGTACCTACCTATTATCACATCCGTTTTTTGGTATTATTTTTTTCTCCAGTTTTAGTGATCCTGCTATTTACAGGATCGGTTGTCAATGATGATATCATCAAGAAGGTCAATGATGATATCATAAGACACTTTTCAGCTTTTGGAGTGTAACTCAAAAACTGCTTGAACGAATTTGATGAAATTTTAATGGGTGGTCCCATCACCCTCGGAAGTAATAAAATAAAATACAACACAAAAAATAATTTTGAGAATCAGTCCATAAATAGGGTAGAAATCGGCTAACATACACGACAAAAAATACTTACACACAAACATATCACTTCCTTTTTTGAAGTCGGTTAAAAATTAGAACGACTGCATGAAGGCTGATTACACTGGCTTCGTCATGTTTAAGACCAGTCTCTGTAAACCCAACATGAACCCAATGTACATGTCATTTATAGATTAATCTTACTAACAAATTATTCCTCTTCTTATTCCCATTCTTAGAAGACAAATTAAAATTATAAATAGTACTTACTATATTTCGACGCTGTTGTACATGCACCATGTTCACAGGTAAACCCTACCCGTCACTCGCAGTCAGATGCACCAAGTTCATGGGTCTACCCGTGAACGTGGTGCATGTGACTGCGCCGAAATGTCGGGAACTCCAGAACCTGCCTAATCGTTGTCTACATCCCGTGAGTACTAATTATAATTTAGTGAACAACGCGAATGTCTAAAACAGTGTGTTACAAATTAGAATGCTAAATTTTATGATTTACTCAAAAAAAGCATATGCCAACCTAAACCTTCATATAAAGATTCATTTTAAATCAAATACCATTGGGTTAAAAATTAATACTAATATAAGAGATAAGAGTAAAGTTTCCGCAGACTAAGTAAAATATGATTACCATGAAAAGGAAAATTATGATATTTTGCCGTGTATTAATAATTTAATATCCTTGTTAGGTATATTAAGTAGGTAAGCCTAAAAGCTTTTCTATACTGCAGAAGCTACCATTTAGTCATAAGCTTACTCAAAAAGCCGGCTTCCTTGTGAATAATCTTCATGAATACAGGGCAAAATATCATAATTTTCTCGTAATGCTTTTGCGTAAGTGATTTCAAAAATGCCTCTAAATGCCATTTTGCTGCTCTCAGTGGAGTTAAACCCAGTGAAATAAACGCGGACTTCGTGAAAGCTACTTAGAATAGAATAACATTTACTCCCAAGTCTCAGAGGTGCATTTGTACTTGAAAAGGGTAAAAATTATGTCTTGTTTCTAGAAATAGGTAAAAGTATATTTGAAGATAAATAAAAAGCTCAGTTATCGGAAGAAGACAAAACCTGTAAAAAAGTGTGTCTATACAGGATGTCCCAAGAAATAGTGATATACTGAAGCTGGGAGGTAGAGCACCAAGAGGGCTATCTGAACCACCTTTGTATATTCCACGATGTTTCGTATGTAAGTAATGACTAGTATAGATATAGTAATGGTGTTATGACTTTTTTTAAATTTTTCACCTATCGCCGAGTACGATGAGGTTTTTATTTATGGTGACGTGAATTATTGCGGTAGATGCTTGATTGTTTTTGTGTGCTAAGCTGATAGATAGGCCAATTCAGTATGGTAAAATTTACTATCGTTAGATCTATGAATGAAATAAAAAAAAAATGCTAAGACAGATAAAATAACCCAGTATGATCACAACTTCAAGGGCCCTTAAAAAAATAAAATCACAAAAAAAATACCGTTTGACTTTTAAAAACTTGCTCTATCTATCAGGTAGCTACTCTGAAAATTTCATTTCCTTATTCATCGGCTTCAATCAAAAAATTGAAGTCTAAATGTGGTAAGTGCAAAATTTTAATTTACATGATGATTAATGCAAGCAAAGCAAAACCTTTCTAAATAAATTTCGTTCTAAATCACGCTAAATCAATAGAAAAAAAAACAAAAAACCAAAGCTCTCACGGTTGACGCATGAGAAAAATAGATGGTCGCAGCGAGGATCTCAAAAAAAACCAAATTTATTTTAACTTAATTTAATTTTATATAAAAAGTTACAATCTATTCTAAATCTAGAGTGACTGCTTCGACCAAAGTTAGATACAAAAGTGAGTCTTACAAACTACAAACACGCGCCACGAAAGCGACACTCGATGCAGATGCGGCGTTTGCGCGGCGATTGACGTCAAGGCTGAACTGGGTTGGCGCGAAGTGCAACTATGCATTCCTCATAGTGGTGCCGCACATAACATGAGAACATTTTCTCGTTGTTATTGTTATTGCTAGTGGATTAGTGTTATTACCTGGAATCGACGACTTGGCATTATTTAACTGGACTTAAGTTTGCGTGTAAGTGATCATGTTTACTTCACGTGACTACGCAGAAATGCATTACTATTACGGTTATGCTAGGGGGAATGCGGCGGAAGCTTCAAGGCTGTACCGGGAACATGTAGAACGAAGAGGCGGGCCTCATATTGATTGTCATATTTGATTTCCCCTACGGCTACTGAGACAAAAAGGAAGAAACAAAAAAATGTGTACCCAAAAATGGAACCGACTTCAACACCAAAATGTTGAAATAACTTGCCGTTGCTACTTACGGGATCGATTGTCACTCACCGTCAATGACGATATCATCAAAATATGCGTGACACTTTTCAATTATTGGAGTGTAACTTAAAAACTGCTTGAGCAAACTTGATGAAATTTAAATGGGAACCTACCTCTCTTCTACGAGTATATATACTTCGGATGTATACGCTAGCAAACATAAAAATAATTTAAAGAATCGGGCCATACATGGGGGAGAAATTGGTGAACATAAATATATAACAAAAAATACATATAGTCGAACATATATAACCTCCTCCTTTTTTAAAATCGGTTAAATATGTCTATTAAAATGAGTAATATATTAGTGCACACTATGGGTGCGTTAAAGGGGTAGCGTCCTACGTAAAATGTCTAAGCTTGCGTTGCGCTCCGCGGAATAAACGGTCTTAAAAACCTGTTATTTTAATTTCGGTAAAGTCACCGTGACTTTATTGTGCAGTCACAATAAAGTCACGGTTTAGTCAGAACAAACAGAATGCGGTCACGCATTCTAGAGTTCAATGGAGTTCTCACAGTTGTGTGTCTAATAGCGGTACCAAAACCGAACGCTTAACCTAGAACCTTACGTTGCTTAACATTAGGTTAAGCAACAAGTCACTCTGGATGCCGGTGGATTATAATGTAATATTAGCCCGTACTACATTTGAGAGAAAACTCGTGACTCAACAGTATTATAGATTGTCTTACAGAAATGGTTTTATGTGCTTAATTATTGTATTTTTATGCGAATCTTGGTGGGAGTTAGAAATAAAATACATATTATTGTAATCTCAATTTTCTTTTTACTATTTCATAGAATCGCTAATTACTTTCATGCGTGATTATTAACTTTAAACAGTTACTTATTGAAACTAAACAATATAAGTAAAATTTTAAAACTTGCAAAGCTCTTTCTAATGAGACACATGTTTGCAAACTTTTTGATATATATTTCATAACTTTAAATATATAAGGACTGAACTCAACTCCCAAGAATATAAACTTTCTAAGTTATTATGACTTCGACATACGGCCTAGCTGATGAACAAAACTGCACAAAAAATAGGGTGTTATTTAGATCTGCTGGACCCTAAAAATGTATGTTTAGATAATTTAAAAAGCTCCTAACTAAAATACGCTTTGGGGAGCACTTGTGACCGTGACCAGATGTCCAATGAAAATTAAGGTTATTCCTTCTTAATGTCAGTTTACTATAAAGTTCTTTCTAACCGTCGTTGCAATGAAGTTAACTGACTGGAACTACTTCAGGTGGATAATCAATGAAAACATAAAGTAAGGAGGGGCCGCGATCGGTCAGCAGGCAGGGTTCACGTGATTATCGAATTAATTACTAAGGGTGATTACTGAAGGCGCGCCGTACTCATCAGTTAATGGCTTTTGCATCGATTATTCACGTCCGGGCCCAAGGTACTTAGCTTTTATGACTTGTTTTCGAGCTTTTACTAAAATACTCGATTGAGTTGTTTGTGTTTAGTCTTTAGTGACTTTGGACCCTACTTTAATTGGCGGGCACATAAAGCCTAGGGACTCAGTTGCTGCCTTAGAACAACAGTCGTTAGGTAACATCTATGGCCTTCAGGCAGTTGGATATGATTCGAGAAAAATAACCTTGGGCATGATTGGAATCTGTGCAATTTGTTTGGCTTCACTCGCTGTCACTTGAATAATTATAGAACATCCTTTCGCCAATCTCTTAGTCTTCCTACAATAAGGAGAAAATCCTCGCCTCACGCGCATATTTGAAACCTATCTTGGTGTAAAGCTTTCGAGGTCAGTATAACACGATGAGAAAATCTACAGTAAGATAGCTCTCGATAAAAATATTTAGCCTAGTCTGTTCCTGCAGCTGTCTATAAGACCCAGTTGGTGTTCTAAGTCTGGTATTACCATCTTCGTCACCTTCACTGACATCAAGTGAGAGTTCAATTGCTACACTATCGACTGTACAACTTTCGTATTTTTCCTTCCTCTTTTAATGGTCCCAATAAAGTGACGAGACAAGGAGAGCATTACGTTTTAACTCATGCACATCTGTCAACGTTATTTTCATTGATAAATTCTTTGCTCTAAGTGTAAACGATGCGACACTTGTTACCAATTCCCAAGTAACGTGCACGAGAAAACAAGTTATAGAAATATGTGGCGCTTGGTGCAGGTAAATGTCAGACTGGACAATAATATTGGCAATATTACCAACACTAGTAGATAAACCTAATGAACAATTATTCAGACCATTTAGAAGCCTCCAACACGTACAAACGACTGTTCTATAAAAATGATTTAACATGCGCTACGATATAATATCTGCACATATTGGATTGGATAGTTATATCAAAGTGGCAACAGATATATCTGCTTAACCTAGTTGATCTGTTTATAACGAGCTACCTATCGAACTTAGTATTCATGGCTGTTATAGACACTTTTGGCCTGAAGGGGAAAGGGTCAAATCGTTTATTTTGTTATAATCACTACTATCACTGTGCAAAACGGCTTGCTTCCATCACAAAATGCAGCTTTTATAATTATTACTATGACTATAGAGCCGTATTATTAAAATACTGAATTCAAAAACTTCAAGATAGGCTAAAATTGCTGGATCCTTTTTCAAAAGTACCCACTTAGCTTTAAGCTCTGCATCAAACCTCAGCCTTCATCGAGCTGCAGCATGCCAAGGGCCCTGCCAAATGGTTGACTTTGGCAACCCAGCGCAGCGCGTGACCGTGCCAACCCAGCCTGCCGCATCGATTCATAAATTATATCTACTTAATATCTATCTGGGGCGAGTGCAAAACAAAAGATAGCAAACATACATCTTTGGTTGCCAAACGAGTTATATAGATATTCTCTCGACATATATGTTTCAAGTGACTCTCGACCGAATACAAAGTATGTCCCAACAAGCAGATAGTTTTATGCTATAATTCTTTAGCTATTACTAAAAATAATTATTGTAAATTATTTCTATGTAAAATTACTGAGAGTCCGCACTAATTGTGTTTTGTTTCAGACCCAACTCTGTATTTATGTGTAAAATAAAAATTAAACAATTTAATTTAAAAAAAAAATATTATAGAGAATTAAATTACTACATTTGTCTATTATCAAATACTCCAGCAATAAATACAATGGAAACAATACATAGATATTAAACTTAAAGATGTATGCCAAGTACTGTTGCGATAATACCTACAGATTTTTCTCGATCATCATCATCTCATCTCAGCCGTAGGACGTCCACTGCTGAACATATGTCTCCCCCATGGATAGACCTCCACCCTGGACTGATATTCACCCATTTTTCTCGATAATACATAGAAATAATATTTTTTTGACATTTTTTTTTTTTTTTATACCGAACTGGGTAGCACTTGACCACTATCTCACCTGATGCTAAGTTATGATGCGATCGATGATGGAGCGCGCTTACCCATGACATGCTCTGATATTTTTGTTCTCTGCCGTGCGATTCTCTAATAGCAAACATCGTTGCATCTTTGACAACATCCGTGAAACAAATGAAGAGATGACAAGAAACGTTGGATGAAGAACCTTATGTACAAGGACGATATCTCATAAAGTGTTTGACGAGCGTGACAGATTAAGGAAATATTGAGTCATAAAAGTTTAGTTTTAGGTTATAGAATGTTTTAAATTTTAAGTACATAATTATCATTGTAAATTCCAATATAATACTATTATAACATTCGTAATACTTATTTCATGTTAAAATATTTATGTAGGTGGATTTGTTTGAACTAAGAATACCTTATATGACTATATTATTGTTTGTTCTAATAAATATCAAATTGTATGTAATCAGTTGTAACAATATTGTAATAATGCTTAAAATTCAATTAGTGATTTATACATACCTTCCATACCTTTAATTAACTTATTTACTAAAATTGTAATAGTTTGGTGGTATAGTCATTGACTGCCGAAGTTGTTAGTGTTGTATAAAAAGGGAGGAAACTTTGCGCAGCAGTCAGTCGTCCCTAGGCAAGCTCAGAGTGAACATCTCAGGTAAAATGTTACTTCCTATTATATAGATGTACATTGTACAGTTTGTTTACTCGTATATACTTTATTAAATGTATATTATGTACTTCAATAGTCTTAATTATAACAAATTGTAATAAATATTATATTTAATAATATAAGGAAGTATAAAATTATAATGTTTGCAAGATTAAAATAATAATGCGAGTTACATCTTTTATTTAAAAATACCTTCTGTATATATTATTTTCCTTATTTATTCATTTTTGCTGTTAAGCGCAACGACAAATCATTCGAATCATCATTCGAATCATCATTAGAGATCGAACGATCGAAAGATCGAGAATCGCACGGCTGGCAGCCGTACAAAACAATGATAAAATAAATAAATCTCGATTTCATTAGTTTTTTTTTAAGTTATTTAAACACCAGGGACCAAGCCCGTTGGTACGCATAAAGTGAATGACCTCCAGTACTAAATGGGTAGTTTCAGACGACATCGATCATAATCAATCACTCCTTCATAAGGTCTTCGAACTCACACTCTACTTTTACTCGAAGCCCTTCAAACCCATCCATGAGATTACGAGTTATACGATGTGACAGGGGTTGGCGAAAGTTAAACGACTGGAATACGTTGAGCAAGCTGTCACGTGGTTGTAGTTCTCCTTCTTCGTCTCTTCTTTTATTGTGTAGTTGTAGGTAGTGTAGGCTTATAAGATTTAAAATAATTCGGTTTTGTACAGTGTAAAGTTATCGAAACAAGGTGCACTTAGTAATTATGGCTTAACCTGTGAAGCACGAATTCTGTCTATTTAAGCCATAATTCCCGGTAATTGTTTAGGTCAACTGCCGTTAGACATTATAGCGGTCTGAAAAGTCCGTCACTGAACGTGAACTTTATTTTGCCTTTGAAAATTTATTTAACTTATTTATCCATATGCTTTTGTACAAGTATGTAATTTATTTTAAACCACATTCAAAAAAAAAACAAAAATGTAACTGACTTCAAGACTAAAATGCATGAAATAACTTGTAGAAGTCGGTGCCATGCGTACAATATTGTGACAATAGGTACTTTTGAATTATCATGGTTCTGACTTTAACAAGTAATTTCACGCCTTCATACATTGAGCAAACAAAGAAAAGCCTTGTTGTTCGCGTTAAAGAATATTATAGCTGATACGAGGAACAGACCAAGTCTCCAATATATGAGCATGGTCTGGATAAGCCCAACCAATATATCCGGTTCGATAACCCACAAATCTGGCTGGGGAGAACCGCTACGTGCCGAGAACGTTAAGAGAGGCCATACAAATTTAAAACAACCCTAATTCCAATAGAGATGGTAATTGGCAAGTACCACTTGCTTGGGATCCAGTGATCAAAATAATGAAATTCTACGACAGCACAATACTGCAAGACTCTGCCGTGCGATTCTCTAAGAGCAGCCGCGCGATTCTGTAATAATTCGTCATTGTGCTCGTCGACAACCTCACCTATGTCAAATACTTTATGAGATATCGCCCTTGTACACAAGGTTGTTTTTCCAACGTTTCTTGTCATCTCGTCATTTGTTTCACGGATGTTGTCAAAGGTGCAACGATGTTTGATCTTAGAGAATCGCACGGCTGAAATCATTGCATTTTTGACAACATGCGTGAAACAAATGACGAGATGACAAGAAACGTTGGAAAAACAACCTTATGTACAAGGCGTATATGAAATTTGAGCGCGTCGACGAGCACATCGACGAATCACTGGACACTGTAAGTGACCACTGCGTGAATCGGGAACGTTTTGATTAATATATGATAGGCGGTACATAACAATCATATCCATAACTTTATAACAGTCAACTGTCGTCTACCCGTGACCATGTTCAGTGAAACGGTTCCAAACGTCGGGATAAAATAATATATGGTTTAATATATTTAAATTTGTTTAATTTCAACGTATATGTATCGCGAAAGTGTAACAAATGATTTTTTTTTGTTTAGTAGGACATACTTCAGAGCTGTATCATATGATAATCAGTGGTGATGTGATTGAAGAATTCACACAAGATCTAGAATCGCGACTGACTCACATGAACAGCTGCTGAAAAACTTTTAGGTGCTTAGCGACAAATTGTCACCGATTGCTCAAGTCTGGTTTGCTAGACACAGACTAGTTCATAGTACACCCTATGAACTAGTGACCGTCGATGTTTAGTCAAATTGGGGATCAACTCTCGCTAGCCCTGGACTATCCTCGCCTTGAAGTACGGAACAGCGGGCAAAGAGAACTTCAAAAAACAAAGCCAAAAAGAATAAACATACCCAAGAAGTTTCGATGCAAGTAGTCATATGATAGTTTGACAAATCTTTCGTGTAAGATCAAATTTTTATTTACCCTTTGTAATGCATTTTAGTACCCGTTTCATGCTCTTATACGTTAAAATAAATCGAAAAAATATTTTACAAACTATAATTTTCTAAGATAGTATATCAATTTAGTATTTGATTTTAAGATTTAAACGTTCAACGGATTTTAATAATGTCTATTATTCCTAGAATACAAAACATACAAAATTATTTCAGGGATGAAATGAGCGTTCAATAATATTGCTACGCAGACGCGTAGCTGTTTACGTAACTGCATTTTTGTCGTAGCTTCTACGCCGTAGAATATCTACGCAGTGGAAGGTCTACGCAATAGTATTGTAGGAATTTTATACTTCTGTAATAGTATTTGGAGTTATATTCTTTGAATAATATATTTTTAGAAATATCGATTAAATATCGACGTCGGAATCTGGGCAGTTTTAAGCATCCACTATGAAATAGGATTTTAGGATTCGATTTAGCTGGAGCTTCCATATAGACTATATATGCAACAAACTGCGAGCTATACTAGCTAAGTTCTACATTCTAAAACCAAAGGTACTGTATAAAATACTACTCAACATGTACACAGCCTTAGCAGAATCAATTATTTCATACGGTATTACGAGTTATGGTAGAACATTTAGAACATATATTGAAAGAATATATAATCTACAAGTAAGGCTATTAAAACGCATTGTACCTGATAAAATAAAACAGAAATATAAAGATAATATCATAGATATTTTCAAGTACTGCAATATATTGCCTGTACATATAAGACTTCATATGGCCCTCTTAGTTGAACAATTTAATAATAAAGAAATACAATTACCCGTATCCCATAAAATAACAACGAGGAATATTTGTAAGAATAAACTAATAGTACCTACAAAAACAAATTATTATGGTAAGCGAACTGTCGAATACTTGATCCCAACCATAATTAATAACATCCCACAAAACATACAAAAAGAAATTAACATAACAAATTACAAACTTAAATACAAAAAATACTTTTATGAAAATATTAAATAAACAAAACACATATCACTTAATCAGTTATTTTTAATTAATTAATTTAAATTATTGTTATTGTTATTATTTATTTTAATGGTATATTAACATCTTATAACGTTCGTATTTTACCCCTTCACTGCATTACAAATCGATTCATCCTGTATATGAGCGTTTACGCCGTCCGGCAGAACCAGTTCACGATAAGAAGTTATTCCACGAACACAATTTGACGGCACTGAGTATTGAATGAGTGTTTGCCTACTGCATAATTAGTAAGTAGTTAAGACACAAATTTATAAGACATACCCTATTTTTGTATATGATACCATAAAGTTAAGATTAATATTATGTTTAATATTAAGCAATGTACGTTGCGAATCTGAGTACCAATACAAACTATGTCTGGTTTAATGGTACAAAACAAAAGATTATGTTAAATGTGTAATATATAAATAAAATAAAAAAAAATAAAAAAAGGTAATTTCACCCGTAAATGGGTTGTAGTTTCTCTTATTCTTGCAAATACGAAATTAAATGTTGATCATAAATAAAGATGCCAGTGCTCCAGCCGCCATGGATTATGCAGATCTCGTGTTTATGCAGCTCGAGTGAGAGACGTGCTTGTAACAAACTCATTTACATGTACACACTGCTTTCCACCTTCTCGGTAAATGTTTATTACAGATAAACAGCTGGTACATATATTATGCATAGTAAATTAAATCAAGCTATCTATTGCTTATAAGCTAATTAGTTTAATTATAGTTCACTTTATTTATTTACTAGCGACTGCCCGCGCCTTGTTCACGGGGTAGGCTCGGTCTTCAGCCTCGCCATAACCTCCCTTCTTTGTTTGGTTGTTCTTTCTTAAGAACCTTCCCTTTTTTTTACGCAGAGTAATCCTTTATGAATACCACCGGCCCCGGAGGGAGCATGGTGGTTATGTGGGAGTCTCTGCCAGAAGGGCAGCATACCCACCAAACCTCTGCGGTGTTCCGTCACTGCCACTTTCCAACGCGGGACAGATTTCGCACACGACCGCGAACCCGCCGCAGCTATCCGTTGCCGGACCCTTCTCTCTTGCAGCACGCCAGAACACTTGGCGTGCCGCAACCGCCTCAGGGGACCAAACCCGCAAATGGACGCCAGACTCCCCCGAGTCTGGGCGCCCTAAGTCCCCCTACGATGGGGCAGGTAAGGCCTGCTACTTCGGCCGCAGAGGATAGGGACAGCGGCGCCTGTCAATACCAACAATCCTCTTCCCCTGCGACCCCTCCGGGTCCGCCATCTAACGGTGGCGGCCCCGTCAAGGCTGCGGAAGGCAGGATGAGCGACTCACCGTAATACCGGCACTCCTCTCCCGCCGCGGCCTCTAACTCTCAGCCGCGGTGCCGCCCATAAGACACCGCAGCCCACCTCTGTTGCAGTGGCGCCCATACCCCACCGCTACCTATATTGACCGCTCCCATGTGGACTTGGAGGGCAAAGTCCATAGGAGCGGTCCCACCTCGAGCCCGCCAGCTATAGGCTATCACTGGCAGGCCCATTGGTTCCTCTTAGCTTCACCGTGGTGATCCAAGCCACGGCTAGTGAGCCCCCCCGCCACGGCAAGGCGGAATATACTATTATATTGTACTATAATATTAAAAAGAGGAAAGATTTGTATGTAAGTATGTTTGTAACGAATTGGCTCAAAAAGTACTGGACCGATTTCAAAACTTCTTTCACCATTGGAAAACTACATTCACCCAGAGTAACATAGGCTATATAAGATTCATCATCATCATCCATCACCGCGCGGGTGAAACCGCAGAGAGCAGCTAGTTTATAATAAATGTAGATCAAAACTATAGCGTAAAAACTAAATCCAATAGCATGATAAAACACTATGCACTTAAAGCTGCCGTACGCGCATGGATCTCACGATAAACTGACTTTTGGCAGCTATCTTACCTTGTCTGTGGTATGGATCTAGCTGCGATAGCTATATTACGGGCCGTATTTTACCGATAATTGTATCCTATAATTATAACCGCTGGCTCGCAGCCGCGCACGTGTGGTGTTGACAGCAGTATGTATATGTTTTCAAGACAGGTAATATTATTAGATTAAATTAAATTATTTGTTATTGGCCTCTGCGACTTGACTTCAGGTAATATTACTAAGAAGATTATCCAGTTAAAGTGGCTGTGGGCAGGGCACATAGCACGCAGAACAGATGGCCGATGGGGCCGGAAGGTTCTGAAGATGATGATGATGAATATTACTTAATACTAAGGCTAATTAAACACGTACCCTCCATTTATTTCAAAGTTGGAACTTAATTTTAATCGAAAAATTGCAAAGTATACTTACTTGAATTCAACCTGCTAGTAACAGGTAATAAAAACACAGCCTCTCTTCTCAACCCCTTTATATTGTGGAGTTTAACCCACCCTCGTAACTGTAACATTATTGGTACTTGCTCAGCACTTTTCTAAAAAAAGCTAAATCCCCTGATAAGAGATATCAATGCGTGGTAGCATTGCACCACGGATTGCATTTTCATACGGTTAGGTATGTAATAAAAACAATATGACGTCAGCAGAAGGGGAGAGGAGGGTTGCGAGATTGCCCACTGTGATTGCTTTATACAGCATTTGCATAATAAATTACTTTTTAAAACAGAATGCATTTAAAACAGTCAAGAAAAATACGGAAAGTTTAGCATAATGCTTCGCAGTACGAACGGAAGTTAGGGGTTAGCCGACTTACCCGCGCATCCCCAGAAACCGAGTCAATGCATATTCAAGACATTATTTAAATAAATCAGGTTAACGTAATTCTGAGCGATCACCGATTTTGTAAGTGTTATAATCACATCTATAAGTACTGCCGTGTGATTCTCCAAGAGCAAACATCACATTACGTGATGACAAGAAACGTTGGAAAAACAAACTTGTGTACAAGGGCGATGTCTCATAAAGAACTTGACATCGGTGAGCTCGTCGACTGACCATTGCAGAATCGCACATCTGTCATCGGTGAGCTCGTCGACGAATCATTAGAGAATCGCACGGCTGTTGTCGTGTAGGTACTGAATTATATAACCAACATGAGTATTTGGTAATTTTAACATAAATTCCCCATTATAATTGATACATAATTGCTTCTCTGCTTTAACAGGCCAAATTGAATTTCATCTGTCCGTATGTTTGTTAGGTTGTGTGTTGGTCCTCCTATACAGGTCGCATTTTTAACAAATCTTGACGAAACTTGGTATGCATATTTCATTCTTTAGTATGATTTTGAGTGGAGGTTGTACTTTTTCTTAAAATGGAGGAAGTTACAACTAACTCATAGCAAGATGTTGCTGAATCCGTAGGAGGTCACAGTGTTTAGTGTAGCACTTGTGCAGTTTTTCACCTGTTACAGTGTGCAACTTTTCCACAGTAGGTACAGCTTTAGGGCAAAATATACCCGTAAATGCAGTGGTATTTACCAAGACGGAGGCTTGCCGAAGAGTCCTGCTGCCTTGTATGCAGGTGGATTTTTTAACTATGTATTTGGAATGAGGAATGCACTCAAAGGAGTCTCGGGCTCGATTGATGAATGTGTATGATGTGATGTAGGTATGAATTAAAGACATTTCTTTAAAACATGAAGCAGTTGTTATTATATGATTTTACAAGCACTAACGCTTGGTTGTGTTGAGAGACCAAACCTTGCGATTTTCGAGAGACAAATACACATCCTTTTCCTAATTTGATCTCGTCAAGCACGCGATAATGCTTTAAAAATCATATCATAAAAGTTATGAAGGGTTGCGACATCAATTTAAACATTTAAAAAGTCTTTTTCTCTCTTTTTCATCTTTTTTGTTTTAAAAACGTCATCTTTCGATTGGTAAATCGAAATGAAAATATAAGGAAAGGTTGACGTTCATAAGTGCGTCTTTGATGCCTAAATTGAATAAATGATTTTGACTTTGACTTTGAAAAATTGAAATTGAAATCCCCATGCGACGTTAAAAGACGGCGGGCTTCGGCGGTTTAATGGTTATATGGCGTCTGACACGGATTGTTGGAAGACGCATGTGTATTTTTGTCTCTAAAATTGCAATGAACCAGTTTATTATCTACAGCCCAATATTTCATTACTTTCCTGAATTCAATCCTTTTGAGCAGCGCTATCGAACGATGTAATACGTACAGTGAGTGTGGTTATTTTTCAAAATCTTGATCTAAAACTGGTTTGATTTCTTGCTAGGAATATTGAATATTTTCAATCATTCTAATGATGAGAATTTTACATAGAAAAATACAGATCCTCTGACGGGATACGAAACCGTGTCTCGTATGGGGCTCTAATTATGCGATACTTTAAGCCCAAAATTTAAAGGGTAATATAATATCACTCGTCATGAAAAACATTTGCAACTCTAGTTGCGTTTGCCCTGTGAATGACTTGCACAGAAACATACATTATTGGCGTTAAAGTAACAAATAGTACTCATACTTACATCTTGAAACATTTCAAGTAATTGGGCTATACTCGTTCAACGACGACAGTCAAGTGATAATAGAGCTGTAAGGCGAAGGGACAGTAAGGTTCTCCAACCTTTATCGGTCAATGTAATCAAGTTTTGTCAGGTGTGGGTTGGCAGTACTCAAGATGACTGACCTTGCGCCAGTACTACGAGTATATACTTAAGAATTAACGTTAGAAACGGGATATATACCTTGAATTGTATTTATGGTGAGCTCTCGATATTTCGGCACAGTTGCATACGCCGTGTTCACGAGTAAACTGACTAAAGAGTATATACTCGTTTATTCCGTGATCACGCCTAGACTTGTTTACTAAAGACCTTACTTATAAACGTTGCTTAAATTTAAATAATATCACTTAGTACAGCGCAGAACATTTTTCCTTTGCGAAGTACTAAATAACGTCATTTCACTAAGGCTGTAAATATTTATTAACATAAGATCTGGATTAATATTTTGTGTTCGTAAAAAAGGAAATCCCTTCTATTATTTCCATCAATTCTCTAGCTGACCATGCACATGTCACGACACGTGTGACGCCTAAACACATAGAATAAAAACGCAGTATCTTCGCATCATAACGATAATAGTGATTTGTTTGTTGACGGAGATCTTATTATTTTGCCTATGCTGTGCCCAAGCATATTACCCTTTGGTGATGAATGATGATGATGTTGAAAAGTATCCTATGTATTAATCCAGCGCCTCATCTACCTCCATACCAAATTCCATCAATACCAATTCATGGGGATCAGCGGCTGATATAGAGACCATATTTTTCCTTCAGAAACGTGCTATTAGAGCTATATACGAAATGGGTCCCCGTGAATCTTTGAGAGATTTATTTAAAGAAATCAATATATTAACGTTGCCTTCCTTATATGTATTTGAATATATAATGTATGTTCGTAAAAAATTACATAAATATAAGTTAAATAGTGATCACCACAATTTTAATACCATAAATACAAATAGGATAGCTGTACCTAGTTTTAGACTTGCGAAGACTAATAAGTCATTCCTAGGAAATTGTGTGCGTTTTTACAATAAAATCCCAAAGCACATAACTGAGCTCACAGAGGGCAAATTCAAGTTGACTGTAAAAAACGTTTTAATAAAAAAGCTTACTATAAAGTTCGACATTATATAGAAGATAAAGATGCTTGGAATACTCCACTTCTGGCAAGCTGTATCTCTGCCACCCATCAAATGTAATATTTGTAGTACCTAAGTAGAAACATTGTAAACATCCATATAAAAAGAATGGCCCCGAGTTTCTTGCCGCTTCTTCTCGGTGGGTTCTATATATTTTGGAACGCGGCGGTAGAGTCTTTAAAGTACATAATAATGAAAAGTTGACGTTCATAAGTGCGTCTTTGATGCCTAAATTGAATAAATGATTTTTGACTTTGACTTTGACTTTGACCATCAAAAGTGCTCCCGCTGTTTGAGCGTGAAGAGTACTTGCATCACAGTTTATGATGATGAGTTCATGATTATACTACTCGTAATATAAAGATACCGGCTGCACTCACTTTGTATTATGTCAGTTTAAGTCCGACGACGTTTCGAACGTGTAAGACGTTCTTCTTCAGGGAGTGTTCACGCGCGGAGATCGCGTCGCGCACCATGTGAGTACAGAAGGTATCTTTATATTACTATAGTGTGTGATACTCACGATAGTTTTTATATTCTAATTGCATGATTATTTAATTATTAGGTCGTAACAGAATCAGAAAAGAAAAGAAGAAGAATCAGAAAAGAAGAAGAAATCAGAAATCTGTTTGGAACATTTGTCATCTTGTGGCCCAAGCCCCCTTTAGGATACCCTGAGTCTGTAAGGGCTAGTTTACTGCTTGTGGTTTAAGAATTGACGTGTTTTAAACATTGTGCCATTTCTTTAGGAATATTTTGCAAATGGATCGACCAGTAGAACTCCGCGATCGAACCACGAGAAATAAACGAATATTCAACTATACTTACGTACTTATTTATTCCTTTACTTTAATTAGGTATAAATACCCAAGTAAAGTAAAAGTATTTATTCTTTACTTAGGTACGTAACTTCTAATAGAGTCTTGTTTACATGTAGGTGATGACTTACTGCTACTTTGATACCCATATTAAAGTTGTTTGCAAATAGTAATTTGTAATTTCATATCTACTTTACTATAACAACAGAAAAATGTAATCGTAATGAAATACATGTTAAATACCTGGTTGCGCGAGTATATATTATTTTTCGTTGTAGTCTATTGGCACTTCCGCATAATCCTTATTCCCCTTCCTTTCTCCCGCACTACCTGCCTGCGAGTGCGAGCAGGATGGATAACGACGGCCGATGACGATCGTCCGTCACATACATACAGCACTGCCAACCAAAGGGTCAACGCGCACGCATCGCTCCTTACAAATAAGGAATATATCGATCGGTGATTACACTGGACCTAGCTAGTGATCGTGTCGTTATAGTGGTGTTATCAGCAAAGGAACATTAGAAACAGAGTTGTGCTGGGATCTCCAGGACCAGCCGCCTCCGCCGCCGGCCTTACCACGTCACCGGATCTACAGGCAATCCAAGACGATCGAACAGGTCAGTGCAGTTCCTTTCCCTATCGTGCTGTATTCTTTGTTCTTCTCCGCAGCAGCTCGAATTCCTACTGGAAGTGCCACTAGCCTAGGTCACAGAATTTTCATCACGCACCGCAAATACAGTCCATCAAAAATTTAGCATTTTTTGTGGTCCAATTCGCCCCGGATATGAATCGCACATAGTAGCTTAGTTTTATTCCATAGGGAATAACGCACCATACCTAAATATCTAGTTCATTCTAGTAGATAAACCCGCACCTAGGTATTTAGGTCGTTTTTGGTTTTATAGACGCATCACAGAATATTCACTCGTTGATATTGTTGAGTAATATATAAATGTATGGACTACCTACATAATCTATTTAATTGCATACCGCCTTATTAATTATGTTACATTCTGACTTCAATACACTTTGCCAGATTGCCTTCGTTTTTTGGTAGTAACAAGATTAAATATTAATTGATCGAGGCAGAGATATTAACCTAGGTAATGAAGTATTGTCAGGTTTGTGGTTTAAGTCACGACGCCTAGTATTTCTAATATACATAAACATAACGGTTACAGATTAATTATTGACAAATAAATCGATCATATCTTCGCGCTATTCGTGTCCCGTATTAAGTAGGTAGTAATCTGTGGCAGTGAATCAGCTTATCTCCGCCGTTTCTAGCGATTGTTGTTTTGTTTGTTTATTTACATTGCGTAGATAGGTAGGTAAGTATTCACGATGCCTCCTAAACCTAACAAGGCTGACAACGAATTGAGGCTATTACACGCTAAGAGGGAAATGATTTACTCACGGGTTCAATTAATACATGATAATGCTTTCAAGGTATCGGACTTGGCTATAAGAGATTCATTTCTTTGTTCTATCGAGAACATTGATTGTTTGCGCACGGATTTTGAGACCGTCATTCACAACATTAACGCCCTAGAATTAGAATTGGATTCCGATTACGCAGTCAATTATTCGGCTTTGTCATCCTTTGATGACTTATACTGTCGTATAAAACATGTCGCCAAATCATTAGAACCGCATTTTGTTACATCCCAAGTAGAAATGAAACCCAAACTCAACCATAGTAGACCTAAATTACCGCCCATCCAAATCCCGGAGTTCAACGGGGATATTCGTAATTGGGGATTATTTTTAAATAGTTTTGAAAACAACATAGATCGCAACGACAATTTAACCGACTACGAGAAATTGTATTATCTTGTCGAAAAACTCACAGGCAAAGCAAAAACGGCTTGCGCAGGTATTACGCTTTGTGCTGAAAATTATTCGTTGATTTTAAATACATTGAAGTCAAAATATGAAGATCAGAGATTAGTCGTAACTGCTTATTTGGATCAGTTATTTGATTTAAAAGCTACAACTGTTTGCAACGAACAGAACTTAGAAAAATTCTTAGACGTTTTTGCATCATCTGTTCGCGCGTTAAAGAATGTTAAGGTTGATGATTTAAGTGATTTTTTGTTTCTGTATATCGGTCTGAAAAGGCTGGATTTCGAGACGGTCCGCATGTTTGAGACTAACCAGAGTGGTATCGGGAATAAGTTACCGAAGTTTGACGGTTTAGAGTCATTTGTACGGAACCATATCAAAATACTGCAACGGACTTCGTCGAAACAAGAAATAAAGAAACCTTTAGAACGCTCCCGCGGGGATACGGTATCTAGACCGCCGAAGTCTACACCGAGTTGTTATGTAAATACCGCATCCACGCATTCTCAATGGACTTGTTCTCTATGCAATTCTTCGCACACTCAATTGTATACGTGTACAGGTTTTCTGAGACTTTCGCCTAATGAGCGTTACACATTCGTTCGTGCTAACAATTTATGTTTGAATTGTCTCAGTGATAAGCACCATGCTTTATCATGTAATAGTAGTAACAGTTGTCGTAAATGTTCGTCTAAACATCACACTTTGCTCCACTTTGAAAGAAATAATAAAGCCGCAAACAATGTGAGCACAGTTGATTCGGCGATCGGTGGGAATGCATCGCTTATTGATAGGTCTGAGACCGATTGTAGTCGAGTTTGCGGATTCGCGCGACAAGTGCCGCCGCCCGATCGCCCCACTCAGCGCACCGCGCAGCACGTAGCAGCCGCCCGCCCTGTAGCGTCCGCCCGCCCAGACTGCGTAACTAATGACGTCACATTGTGCTCATTGTCTTCGACTCGTGCGCCTGATACCGTTTTGCTCGCGACCGCGCGCATAATTGTGTTTGATGTATATGGTAAACCGCAAATAATTCGTGCGATTATTGATAGTGCCTCGCAGAGTAATTTTATCCTTCGTGATTGTTGCCAACGACTTGGATTAACATACAGTAGTCGCACCGCGTGTTCCGTAGTAAGGGGTATTGGAGGGTCAACGAAGGCCATCCAAGGCTCTGTAAATATTAAATTCGCATCACGCTTTGGTTCAAATGTGTCATTCGAAATGAATTCGTTAGTCGTAGATAAAATTACCGAGCAGCTACCTACTGTTTCAGTTGACTCCTCGTTATTAGTAAATTTTGCTGACTTGCCATTGGCCGATGATACTTACGCCGTGCCAGGAGCCGTCGATATTTTAATTGGCGCCTCGATCTTCCCTCACCTCCTGCTACCGCGTAAGGTACAAGGTCACTCAGCGCGTTCGTCACCGCACGCACTAGAAACGGTTCTAGGTTTTGTTATTGTTGGATCCGCACCCGCGCTCGTAGATAATTACTCGACCGTGTCATATTGTTGCGCCGTCGAACCGCCGTTGGAGACTACCATCCGACGATTTTGGGAAATTGAAGAAGTCAATGTTCCACCAATCCTAAGTCCTGATGATAGGAGGGCTGAGGAGATTTATAATCATACTACTACCCGCGATGAAAGTGGTCGATACATTGTCGCACTCCCGTTCAAGGGTGAGGTTTCATCTCTGGGCGATTCGTATAAAATGGCTGAAAGACGCTTCTATTACTTGGAGCGCAAAATGCTGCCGTCTCCGAAGTTAAAACAAGCGTACGATGATGTTGTCAATGAATATATCGATAAAAGTTTTATCTCGCTTGCGCCTATCGAGACTAAAGAGACACAGGATTTACCCTCCTATATTATCCCGCACCACGGAGTTATTAGAGATGATAAACTCACCACAAAATTACGCGTGGTCTTAGATGGGAGTGCTAAGACTAGCACTAATGTTTCCCTTAACGATGTTTTGTATTGTGGTCAAAATCTTCAGGGTAACCTTTTCGACATTATCGTCAATTTTCGATTATTCGCTGTTGCGCTCTCTGCGGATATAAGACACATGTTCCTCTGTATTGGAGTAAGGAATTGTGATCGCAGATTCCAACGGTTTTTGTATAGATTTTCGCCACAAGAAACTTTGAAGGTTTACGAATTCAACCGCGTTTGTTTTGGGTTAAAGTCCAGCCCCTTCCATGCGCTTCGTACTGTCAAACAGCTAGCTGTTGATGAAGGTTACGCTTACCCTAAGGCAAAGGCTGTCATCGAGACGGGTCTCTATATGGATGACTGCGTGTTTAGTGTTAATAGCTAGAGGGAAGCCGTCGAAACCTCTGCTCAAATCATAAATATAATGAAGGCCGGTCAATTTGACCTAGTTAAATGGACAAGCAATTCTCAACTAGCATTAGATTCGATTCCGCCTTCTCATCGCCTATCTACTGTCAAAACCTTTGATGACAATGGTACGCACAAGGTACTTGGCTTGAACTGGTCACCCGAATCCGATGTGTTCAGTCTCAAGGTTAGTTCGACCCCGCAAACTTGTACAAAACGTATCATGTTGTCATGCATAGCAAGGATATGGGATATTATGGGTTTCGTAGCACCTGTAGTTTTATACGCAAAGCTACTTATTAAAGAACTTTGGCTTTCTAACTGCGACTGGGATGACGCGGTACCTGACACAATTGCTAGGCTGTGGGCTCACTTTAGAGAAGAGCTTCCTATGCTCGAACGAATTCAAATCCGACGTCATATTGATATTTCGCCAGACAGTTCAATTACTATAGTGGGCTTTGCAGATGCAAGCCAGAGGGCGTTTGGAGGAGTCATGTATTTTCACGTCCAGAACTGTGGAAATATTTCGGTTAGCCTCGTCAGTGCAAAATCTAAGGTCTCCCCCCGCAAAGTAGTCTCTCTCGCGCGCCTTGAGCTTTGTGCTCTACTTCTGTTGGCTCAGCTCATTAGCGCCTTAGTCAACGCTTGTAAACACCGCATAAAGATTAATAAAATATTTGCTTTCTCGGACTCAACGGTGGCACTGTGTTGGGCACATTCGTCTCCTCATCGTTGGGACACATTCGTCGCAAATAGGGTGTCAAAAATTCAATCTGAGTTGCCACCTAATAGCCTTTTTCATATCGAAAGTGCACAAAATCCAGCAGATTCTCTTTCGCGTGGTTTAACCCCATCTCAAATAGTAGATCACCCGTTATGGTTTAGCGGTCCATCGTGGACCCAAAGGGTGCCTGACGAATGGCCAGTGAAACCTTTCCTACAATAGTTTTAGGGCCGCCGGAAGAGAAAAGACACACCTTATCATGTACACCGCGTGTAGAGTCTGTTGTGTTGTTGTTAGCCAATCGCCTCTCGTCGTGGTCGAAGTTGCTGCATAGTGTAGTGTATATTTGTCGCTTCATAAAAATATTACCTCCACGCAAGCATATAGTTGCCGCAGATCTCGACAAAGCAGAACTTATCATTCTTCGTGAGTTGCAGCGATCGCATTTCCCTGGCGAGTTCAACAGTTTGAAAGCAAACAAACCTTGTAGTCACGCAATTCAACATTTAAAGCCTTTCTTGCAAGATGAACTCATTCGAGTCGGTGGTCGTTTGAGAGAGGCAAACTTAGATTACGATCAAAAACATCCTATAGTACTCCCGCGAAAGGATCATGTACTAATTCGTAGTAGAATACACAAATGTCTGCCCTGTTTTAAACTGCGTCCGCGTTTTAACGCACCAGAGATGGCTGACCAACGCTCTTGCCGCGTTTTACAAACTGCTAAGCCATTTGTTCATACAGGGACGGATTTTTGTGGCGCTTTTAAAATCACCCCCTCTAGGGGTCGTGGTATCCGCACCACGAAAGCCTACGTTTGTCTCTTCGTCTGTATGACAACTCGCGCTGTTCATATAGAGTTAGTTGGGGATTTGAGTACTCAAAGTTTTATGGCTGCATTTAAACGATTTTTATCGCGTCGTGGTCCTGTAGGTCGCATGTACTCCGATAACGGGACGAATTATGTAGGTGCAAAACGCAATATCTCAGAGTTACATGCATTTCTACGCTCTAAACATTATCAAACGGAGTTCGCTCAAGTTTTAGCTGAAAACCGCATCGAATGGCACTTCAATACCCCTGCCGCGAGTCATTTTAATGGTAATAGCGAAACAAATATTAAGAGCCTAAAACAGAATTTGCATCGGGTCGTGGGATCACAGATTCTATCTTTCGAGGAGATGAGCACAGTCCTCACTCAAATCGAAGCGGTGATGAACACGCGCCCTCTATGCCGAACTCTATCTAGTGACCCTTCGGAGCCGTTAGCATTGACGCCGGCTCACTTCCTTTGTATGACCCCACTTAAATATTTACCGGCTCAGGATATTGACGAAGATAGACTGCACGTACTTTCGCGTCACGCTCTTCTAGCTAAATTAGTACAATCGTTTTGGAAGCGCTGGAGAACCAGTTATCTTCACACGCTTCAGTCGCGTCTAAAATGGAACATTCCTTCGAATCCGATAACTGTCGGCACTGTAGTTATTCTTATCACCGAGAATGCACCTCCTCTACACTGGCCTCTGGGTATAATTGAGGAAGTTTTCCCTGGTTCAGATGGGGTGACAAGAATTGTGCGCGTCAAAACCGCAACCGGATCTTACTTACGCCCGGTTATACGTCTCTGCCCATTGCCAAACCAGCAGTAATTATAGTTTTGTAGTTATTATTAGGTTAGTGTAGCATACATTTATGCATAATTTACGCATTTGGTAGCTTTAGTTTAATTTCTTGAAGGTAACCCTTCAAACTGGGGGGGAATGGTTGCGCGAGTATATATTATTTTTCGTTGTAGTCTATTGGCACTTCCGCATAATCCTTATTCCCCTTCCTTTCTCCCGCACTACCTGCCTGCGAGTGCAAGCAGGATGGATAACGACGGCCGATGACGATCGTCCGTCACATACATACAGCACTGCCAACCAAAGGGTCAGCGCGCACGCATCGCTCCTTACAAATAAGGAATATATCGATCGGTGATTACACTGGACCTAGCTAGTGATCGTGTCGTTATAGTGGTGTTATCAGCAAAGGAACATTAGAAACAGAGTTGTGCTGGGATCTCCAGGACCAGCCGCCTCCGCCGCCGGCCTTACCACGTCACCGGATCTACAGGCAATCCAAGACGATCGAACAGGTCAGTGCAGTTCCTTTCCCTATCGTGCTGTATTCTTTGTTCTTCTCCGCAGCAGCTCGAATTCCTACTGGAAGTGCCACTAGCCTAGGTCACAGAATTTTCATCACGCACCGCAAATACAGTCCATCAAAAATTTAGCATATACGCGCCACCAATACCTAAGCTAGCCGCCATTCTTTATCGCCAAGCAATGTCAAGCATTAAATATAAAATTTTTAGTTGTTGTACATATGTGCTGCGTCTGTATTCAGCCTGCAAGCAGACGTGCAAATGATTGGCCTGAAGTCGCACTAATTATAACTACAAGTTAAACATTATCTTAATTAATATTTTCAATGCCCTGAAAATCTAAATATTATCTAACACTATAAAAGCAATTATCATTATATATCATTCTTCATCAAAGATCTCCATAACTTCACGAAGGGTCAGCTCACTCCGCTATCGGTTGGCAGTTCGCATGTTAATATGTTCCAGTATATGAAGAACTCTGAGCAGTCCTGAATATTAATAGCTTGCGCTTTTCATTAAACAAGATAACAGTAATGGCTTCTGACGGCAGACGACACTTTCAAATTGCTTTTTTAATTAGTTGAAAACTGGTTATACTTCTTGTAAAATGTAGTTTTTCTGTTTTGAATATCTCAATACAAAATGTGTAATGTCCATTGTACGACGAACTGAATAGCGTTATTTGCACACAGTAAAGCACGGGAGTTTTCTGTTAAGATTTCTGTGTGGTTTGGGCAGATACATTGGATAGACATATTAGAGAGGCAATACTTAGAAAAACATCGTAATCAGCCCACTACCGTGCCTACTTCAATCAAGGAATGGAATATAGGCGCGGATCCAGTCCTCAAAAAAGGTTGTAGTCACAGCCACCAGAAAATCGGCCATGTGCGACTCGGAATATGAACTTGTTCATGATCCATATGTACATTCGTACAAAGACATCTTTAGGTAATATTTGACACTGACCAAGATTTTGTAAAAACTATAGTTTTACGTGGCGAAGTTTTGGGATGAACACTAGAATAATACATTTGTAAAATGTTATTTTGATCGCTCAGAAAAATTAGAAAAGCGACAGTCGTCCCCTTTTATAACCGACTTAAAAAATGGAGGCGGTTATTGATTATCTTTTCATGTGCGAAAAAGAATCAGAATGTGGTCAGAAGTGTGGCATAAAATGTTAGTAAATTGTCTTTATTTTATTTTATTATGATAAAATATCATCAGCCCATTGACCTATTAGGGTTGTGGGCGTGCCCATGGTGCCCACAACGTTGGATTCTCGCTTGCCTAATGCACCACCACGTTGGCTCAGTGCAGCTTGACGGAAAGGCTATTCGTAGTGACGCAGTTAGCTCTGTTCCCAGAGCATATTCACGTTGTTTCTCTTACTTTTGTGTAGAGATAACAATGTAAAAAATAGCTTTTATAGATGTTCATAAATTAAGTTTCATTGCATTGCCCTTTACAACGCAATATAGGGTAGGTTATATTAAATGAATGATGGTTTGTCGAGTAAACAAACTTTGAATTTGTTTAGCTGTCATGGATGATGATAATGATGAAAAGTATCCTATGTCCTTCCCTGGGATATGCCAATGCCAAATTTCATTACGATCTGCGGCCTTATTGTCTATCTTTACGGGGAATGGGAATGGGCTTCATTTTGACATTTCAATTCCATTCTGGGTGAAACCTTGTAAGCCTATTAGCTGAAACCATCAATGGGAATAAAAATGAAGTGACATTTCATTCTCATTGCAGTTAGACAATAAAGCTGCCGTTCAGTCGTAATAAGGTAACAAACAGCCGTGCGATTCTCTAAGAACAAACATCGTTGCATCTTTGACAACACATGACGAGATGACAAGAAACGTTAGAAAAACAACCTTATGTACAAGGGCGATATCTCAAAGTATTTGACATCGGTGAACTCGTCGACGAACACAATGACGAATCATTAGAGAATCGCACGGCTCATATATACAAAATTTTCTCTATGCGGCTGACTGAGAGACAGGGTAACAGAGAGAGTGACAGATTTGCAAACGTTGCTATAATATAAATATAGTATGAATAAATAGTTATTCACGATACTAGTGCGGTAAGTTGGTTTCACAAAAGAGTGGACGGATGTAACCTTACCATAGTCCGTCGTATAGCGCGGTGTGTGCGTACCCTTTACGGTGTTTTTATGTCTAAAAAAGTGAATAAGAATTCCACCGAGAAGCTGTGCTTGTGTTGTTTATTTGTTTTAGATTTTATTTTTAAATCTCTTGTAGTTGGAAGACAGAGTCCTGATACTCCCATGCAAGTACCTGCACCGTACCACATACATTTAAAATTGATTATTTATCATCACTTGTCGTTCTAGTATAGTAAGCACCTGACACTGGAGCTGTGATATTATTCAGTCGCAGAAGTCATCAAGTCGGCTTTCTGTTTGACAGCTGTCGTCGTAAATGGGAAAATGGGCTATAAAGATTTTAGCTTTGACATGCCAGGTTGTACGGGAATACCATTCTACGTAAGAACATGATGGATCAAGCACACTATAGAAGACTAGGTTTATTCTTCTCTTTTCAAAATATGGCCACCACTTTGCGCTGCAACCATTGAGTCACGAGACTTAGTCGCCCATATTGCACTTTTCAACCCCCTCACTACCACACGCTTCTCTGTTCGTTGACGGAAGCGCGAGATGGCGCATGCACACTAAGGCAAGTTGCTTTCTCCATGTTACAGAATTCGAGCACCACTTTGGACTGCAACTGATGAGTCACGAGATTTTGACTAATTTTTAATCACCCATATTGAACTTTTTCAACACCCCTCACCACAATCCGCCCCCCTGCTCGTTGACGTTAGCGTGTGATGGCGCATGCACACTGATAGGCTAGTTGCGTTCTTCCTCTTTCGTTGCGATGCAACCCATGCATTATATATGCATGCACGAGATATTAAGTTTTTAAAGGCGACATAAAAAGAGCATCACTCCCGCTTTTAGGAAAGCCATTTTAAAGATGTGTGCATTTTAAAGACACATGCCGCAGATACGCAATACGCCATCTTTGTAGAAAAAGTGATAATTCTTCTTCTTGTTCTTTGGTTTTTATAGTATACTTTTGATCTCGGGAAAATGTTCCAGTAGGATAGGCAATAGGTGCCCGGACGAACACGTTGCCAGACGGTAGTGATATCTACCATATTTTTACTCCGTATATTTACGTAAGTAAATATCTACAGGGTTCCATGATAAAATGTCACTTGGTTTAATGTCAAATGGCTGGTATTTCAACACGGCATTCGCAATAACACCCGTAAGCATAGTGTTACTTCACGACAGCACTAGTCACCGCTCGGCGTGCGTTGCTATAAGCCTTTTTTTTCTTTCTGTGTAGGAATCTAGTGAACATACAGAGAAATTAAAGCGGTTAACAGTTTCGGCCTAACTTATAAACGCTGCATAAATTTAAATAATGTCATTTAGTACTGTCCACAATCCTGTGTGTTCCTTCTTATGACAATTGCTTGCACGCCAAAATAACTAAGAGTAAATATTTTTTACGGTTGGTATGAGTAGTACCTACTCAATTGTAGATACCCATTGTTTGGTCTATTTTTGTTATCTCATTTTTTTATTGGTTTATATGCATTGTTATAACAGAAATAACCTTATTTGAATAAATATGCTGTGAAATGTCAGAAAGTGATCCACATCGCCACTTTGAGAAGTTTCTTGTGCTACTTCTCAACTCCAAGTCTTCGTAAATCCTCCCAGGTACTTATACAATAGCTGATGGTACACTCTGCTAATGCTCTGTATGAGTGCATAAGAATATGTATCTACTATTAGATTTCCAAATGTGACATGGCTTACTGGAAAAGGAAAAAGATACCTTTGTTGGCAAATGTTCATTCAAAGTGGAAAGATCAACGTACCCACACACAACCTAAGCTAAATGTATATTCACTTATACATAGATAAGCAACTTTGACCTATCGCGGAATATTAATAGTAACATTGAGGGAATTGAAACAGCTAAAAAGTATTATGGCACAATATAGCTACGTAACATTTGCTATGCATATCTTGACGCGAAGTACGACTCCTTTTATAGGATATTTACTGATGGGTCTAAAGTTCAGTCCACCTCTGGAGCTGCATTCTTTGATCCGCAAACGGATTTACGAGCAAAATTTAAAATTGATCAACATATTTCTACTATGCATAGTGAACTAATTGCTGTCTCAGAATCGCTATCATTCTTACCAGCGGTGAACGCCAGCCATTTCGTAATTTTCACGGATTCAAAGAGTGCAACCCAACATTTGGCTCGGCTAACCTCGAATATTCGAGGATATCCGATAGCCTATACCATATTGAAGAGTATACATAAGCTTAAGGCTGCAGATAAGATTAACTTTATCCAATTGGTCCCCTCTCACATTGGTATCATGGGTAACGAGGAAGCAGATCGAGCCGCAAAAGAAGCTTTTAGCGAAGGGATTTCGTATAGTTGCCTCCCACTTCATACAGAGATGCTTAAAACCGTCAAAGAACTATGTCGTCAAAATTGGCAGGAGTACTTCGATGAGAGGGCTCGATCTGTAGGTATATGGTACAAAACAGTACAATGCCAACTGTCTCGGTACCCTTGGTTCGTCACAATAGACATGAAGAGGGAATGTGTTGTAGCCCTACTTAGACTTCGTACCGGGGACATTCCAAGTAACAAGTTCAAGTACCTACTGGGAAAAGCCAGGTCACCACTCTGCTGTTTTTGCGGGTCGGTAGAAGACGTACATCATGTGCTGTCGGAGTGTGCGCGATACGAAGTCCAGCGGCGAGCACTGCCGCATTTTATTGCAAGTAATATAGGTAATTGCAACAGTATCTTGGCCTCACCTGGCTCCGGGGAAGCCAGGATACTGGTGCAAATTTATTTAATGTTGAAGGAACTTAACTGCCTGTGTGGAAACTGTTCCGGGTAGCTTTAATTATACGTATAATATGATTTTACGGGGTGGCATTGTTATCGTTGATAAACCCCATAAAAAGAAAAGATTAATGAAAAAAAAACCAAATGTTTCGTTTCTATGTTGTACGGGCCGAGTCAAACAAGCTGTATTGGGAACTTTCATAACTGTGTTAAGATTGAAGGGAACTGTAGGAGATCTATAGCTGAATTGGACTATACTGTCACAGGGTGATTGATGAACGCAGTGCTGTGCCATGCGGAAATTTAATAAAAAACAATTAATAAAATATGTAATAAATTTGTAATGAAATTTTAGAAAAAACAAAGACCTAAGTCGCACTGCAACTGTCATGGAAGGACACGGCGCTTATAGTCATGCAAACTGCTCCCTCGTCTCGACCCTCTTACTAGAGCGAATAACGTGGCGCTTACGTCATGCGAATTGCTCCCCCGTCTCGACCCTCTTACTAGAGCGAATAACATGGCGCTCAACGTCTTGCGACCAGCACCCCCGTCCCGACCCTCGTACTAGAGCGAATAACATGGCGCTCAACGTCTTGCAAACGGCTACCCCGTCCCAACCCTCGTACTAGAGCGAATAACATGGCTTTCAACGTTTTGCGAACGGCTCCCCCGTCCCGACCCTCGTACTAGAGAGAATAACATGGCGCTCAACGTCTTGCGAACGGCTCCCGCGTTCCGACATTCTTACTAAAGTGAATAAATTTACTCGTAAGTTATAGAATTAAAATCTGAATAAATTAAGAGGTAGTTATATTTCATCGTGTTATATTTTCACGAATATAGGTAGTCACGTTTCGTCGATAGTAGTATGAATAAAAAATTTAGATAGAAAATACTCGTAGGTAATGATAATATGCTCTTTCTAATATTTAACCATTTTTGTTATCGTCAAAGATCTTGATGAACACGAAACTACTGAAGAATTATCTCAACCATTTACGTGTAGGTAAAATAATTTTGATAATATGCTGCATAACAAAAATGTCTATAAACACGCACAGCGCAGAACACATCACCGCGTATTTGTAATGTTCTGTTCTAATGTAAAACAAGGAAATTTAGCACTAACGTAGGTAGTTACCTACTTATAATTAGGTTGGAAAACCCTAAGATATTATATTGTACGATACATGTTGCCTAACTAATGTACTTATTTCACGCTTATCCTCGCCTGTCTGACGCTCGTGAACACAACAATATTACGCAAGCAAAGCCAACAGCCGTGTGATTCTCTAAGAGCTAACATCGTGGCATCGTTGACAACATCCGTGAAACAAATGACCAGATGACAAGAGACGTTGGAAAAACAACCTTGTGTACAAGGGTGATATCTCATAAAGTATTTGACATCGGTGAGCTCGTCGAAGATGCAACGATGTTTGATCTTAGAGAATCGCACGGCAGATGTTAGTAAAGAAAAAACGTTCAAAACCCTGCATGGAATAGCAATGCGCTCGTCACTTTGAGATGTACGATTAAGATGTTAAATCTATTGCACTGTAATTTCACGGGAAACATTGCTCTTCAACGAAACACGGTGTTCCTTGCACACCACTGCTTCATTGATTAAATAACTGGCAAATGGCAAAGGTGTGGTATATTCCCCAGGCAGAATCTGCAAAAGTCCTAGCACTACAAAACGTATGATGGTGAGGCGATGTCCAATGATGTTTTATCTGTCATTAAGGTCCACCGCACGTATCTTCTAATGCTCGGAAAAAGCTAAATTAAACATCGCCCAACGTGCAGTCACGTATAGTCACGCGCTTACGTCGTCGACTGAATACTAACGTGTATGACATGGCAATATGATGATGTGTATAAGACGACGATGTACGCTGTAAAAACTTCTTGTTTGCAATGTCTGTTATTTCCAATACGCTAGTCCAACGTGCAACTGCCTATCTACTTTGTAGTTTCGCTATAGGTACTCACCGAATAGAAGAGAGGTTGTCAATTAATATAAAAAGTTAATTATAGCTTTAGAATTGTATGTTTAGTTCAACAGATAAAGAAGCCCATCCTTGTGGTCGTAACCATTTAAAACTTTGTGAACGTCTGTTCCAGTTACAATACATTTTTAATATAAATACTTCTTATTTATTCAATGGTAGGTAGGTATTTACGCTTCTAATTTTTCTTGTAGCTAGTAGGTAGCAAGTTGTAGGTAGGTACTTCTTCGTCTTCGTTGCGCTCTTGACAGAGCGGTCGTGATGGTCATGTAGTACTTTTGGTGGGGCCAGAAGTTATACGTCTCACGATGTCACGCCATTTTTGCCTATTTGCGGTCATCCTGGTGCACTCATGCAAGTAACCACCGACCGCACACTTGATTTGGTCGGTCCATAGCATCGGTGACCTACCGCGCTGTCTGGTGCCTTCCACTCTGCCTTGGACGACTAGGCGCTCTATGGAGTCGTCTCGCCTGGAAAAGTGTCCAAAGAACGATAATATACGGGATTGGACAGTGGCCGATAGACGTTGCTTATACCGAGTTCTTGGAGTATTGACACGTTTGTGCGAAACTTAGTCCACGATACTCAAAGCATTTTCCTCCAGCACCACTACACTACTACACTTACAGGCACTACTTAGTATTATAAATGTGAAAGTTTAATATACGGATGCTACTCTATCACGCTAAACGGCTGGACAGACTTGGATTAAATTTGGTAGGTAGATGAGGCACTGGATTAGCACATAGTCTTTTCATAATATAAACATCCATCACCACGCAGGTAAAACTGTGAGGCGGGCCTAATATTAAATAACAAGCAACTCTCTAGTATTTGGGAACGAACATTTCTCATTTTAACCACACACGTTCAGTTGCAGTTCCTGGAAAAGTAGGTTGATTTCTGCGAAATCTATTGTATTATTGGCCAAATATGGCGAATCGCGATTCAACGGTTTAATTCGTAAGTAAGTTGACATTTAGGTAATATTCCACAAAAGGTATTGGTTACGATGAAGTGAGTAAAAGCAAGCTTAAAACATGGTACCGTCCAGCTGGTTTGATGATGGGTTTCAAAAGTAGGGTAACGGAAACCCGGAATGGCTACTGGTCCATCCATCGAGTTTAGGTTCATTATGTTTTTATTTATTTAACTCTTCTATTTAATTATCCAAACTCAGTGCTGGTAGGAGAAGGACATCCTGGGTGAAGAACTTACGCCTGTGGTATAAAAAAACACCCGTTCATTGTTCAGAGCTGCTGTGTCGAGGGTTAAAACTGCACTGATGATCGCCGACCTTCATTAGAAGATGGCACCCCGAGAAGAAGAATTATTATTATTTTACGTTCAAATATTTTTAGGAGGTAGTTAGTAGGTAAATAGTTTTAGGTAGTTTTTGTGAGCTTGCAATGCTGACAGACGTGAAAAACTTCAGACTTCATACCGTATATACTTACATAGGTCAGTCATGCTATTCTCTAATGATTCGTCGACGAGCTCACTGATGTCAAATACTTTATGAGAAATCGCCTTTGTACATAAGGTTGTTTTTCCAACGTTCCTTGTCATCTCGTCATTTATTTCACGGATGTTGTAAAAGATGCAACGATGTTTGCTCTTAAAGAATCGCACGGCTGTACTCAGACAAAATAAAAAGGCCAAGACAGAATGCTGTGATCAGAGAATCACTTCTCTAAAATTTATTTTTTCTTAGGCCGGGTAAATTTACGTGATTAATTTCTATTATTCTAAATAAGCAATTATTAGTTAAGTTATTATGAGTTAGTGTAAATATATTAGTATTAAATAATTTTAATTTAATTTGTCTAATCATGGAAGTACCGATGCACGCAGATGTGATTTAGAAAACCGGCTTCAGTTCTCTGTTCACAACATTCTGTCTTGACTTTTTTATTTTGTCTGAGGGTCTGTACAGCAAATAGCACCATTCTCTAAAGAATGTATTCCGTACACAAGAGCGCGTGAACCCGAAAGGAATGCCAATATCTGAAAGAGAACGCCTTCCGTACATTGAACTCGCCCGTAACAGCATATAGCCTATCGTGTTTATGAGATAGGGCGTAAGTACAACAATCGTTTCCTGCTACAGTTGTTTTAGTGAAGAGACAGAGACATGTAAGTCGTAAGTCGTAACTATACCTGATGGTAGTTGCAATGTCACCCAAAGCTTAGAAACATATCAATACTAATTAATCATTTATTTTGTGTAAATTTATATAACGCCGTTTATACGGCGCAGAGCAGTTTTGCATTGTTAGGTGTATTTTTATTTTTATTGCAGTATTAAGACTTTTGAAGTGAAAACTTCTTTAAGCGCATTGAGCACGTTTTGGGTGAAGAAAAATCAAGGATTTCGCGTCATCGTCACCGCCACCGAACGCTTTGTCATAGATAATGTAGGTACTTAGTTTTGAAGTGAAAACGCGATAATGGTTTCCATGACTACCTACCTATTGATGTTGATTGTGCGTCTTAAAAATAATTCGCCTAAGTAACGATTTTTGGAAGAAGGATCAGGTCGTCTGTCCACCGTGTCGGTGGACGACCTACGCTGCGCTTGCCGGTCCGTGGTCTCCACTCCAGAACCTTCCCAACCCATCGGCCATCTGTTCTGCGTGCTATGTGCCCTGCCCACTGCCACTTTAATTGTCTAATCTTCTGGGCTATGTCGGTGAATTTCGTTCTTCTACGGATCCCATTTGTGATTCGATCACGTAGAGAAACCCCGAGCATAACCCTCTCCAAAGCTCGTTGTGCGACTTTGAGCTTATCTATGAGGCCCATAGTAAGAGACCACGTTTCAGTGCCATAAGTCATCACTGGTAACACACATTGGTCGAAGACTCTTGTCTTGAGGCACTGAGGTATTTTTGACGAGAACTTTAGTTATTATTTTTTTGTAGTAATTTTAGTTATTTTATTATTATCAAAACATTAACTTAAGTGATTTTTAAGCTATCTTTTCGATGATCGAAGAAGTTCGGTGTGGAAATAAAAATGTCGTGCTGAATAATAACATAATGTTTAGGTACTTATATGTTTTATTTAATTATCAAATAGGCTAGTTGACAAAGTCAAAAATAAATTACAATGTAATGTTAAGTAAAAGTGGTTGGAGCATTTAACTCAGTGAATTTAAAAAAAATATATAATACTCGCTGCGCTCCGCGGTTTCACCCGCGTGGCAATGGATGATGATGATGATGATGAATTAGATATAGCGTATTTTATACTCTGGCATAATGTAGCTTTATACTGCTGAAATATTTTTTTGAATCGGTTTAGTAGTTTTTATGTTTCCATTTCAAACAAACAATGAAATCTTTGTTTTTTATTAGGATTAAATACTATGGTACGAATATTATGGTTTAGTTGGTACTGGCGTTACTATTGCATATTTAAACGTGAATAGTAGTTATTGGGACAACTGTAAAATTGCAAATTATTTTGTTTAATATTTGTCGCTCCGTCCCTATACGACTGTTAATATCAGATAGAGTTAAAGTTCGATGCTCGGACCTCGAGCCTCGGTGGCCTAGTGGTCATGGCGTCTGACACGGATTGTCAGAAGACACGGGTTCGAATCCCTTACGAGGATGCGAATTTAACTCTCTAAATAAATTGCAATATGCAGTATCGCTAAGCAGGCGTTAGTGCTTTAAAAAAGTAACTGTAATAGTTGAACTAAATTAAATAAGAAATAAATAAAAAGCCTTTAAACTCCCACAAAAATCTAACATACCTAGTTGGGTTATGAAATTAACCATTGACTTTTATTTTACACTATAATGTATCGTGTAATGTACACTATAATATTTATAATACAAAAGTTTCTACAAGTCACGTGACCACAAACGGAAGTAGCGGCGCAAATGATGTCCATCATTAAGGGCAAAAACATGATAGTGTCGTGCCTTATCAACAGATTGAGAATCAAGCAAGTGAAGGAAGCATCTAATATGCTTCCTAGTATGTATTTAGTTTTAAAACGATAACATTATAACATAACATTATATTATAATGTTATCGTTTTAAAACTAAATACATACTAGGTCAAAGGACAAACCGTCTATCCCTTAACACGGTTATAGCCGCAACCGCAAATAATAAGTTTGTTTACATTTTGTTAATATATTTTTTATTAATTAAATTGGTAGGTACCTACCTAAGTTTATAAAATATTCAATAGTAAATTCTTGTTTCTTGTTATCGTTGCTACACATTTATGGATTTCAGATTATTTCTTTTTATGAATGAAAAAGGGTCCAGACACACAGACGAACAGACGGACAACAAAGTGATCCTATAAGTGTTGATTTTTCCTTTTCAGACGAAACACCCTAAATACTTAGAACAAATTATGCGGCTAAAATGTAGGTTTATTTTTGCAACTGCAGATGTGGCTAAAATGTAGATGATTATTGCACTTCTTTATCAAGTAGGTAGTTAGAGTCTGGTCTAAGAATCATTTGATTACTGTTTTGTATAAGTCACGTGGATGCATTACTAAAACTTGCTAACACGATTGACGTAAAAAATACAAAAAGAATGTTTGATGATTTTATACACTTTACTGACACTCGTACACCATTGTGAACATCAACGGTTAATAACCCACCACTATTACACGTCAAAACTTGTAAATAAACACAAAACAAAAGAAAATAAATTATACTTAATAGTCATTGTTGGTTTTTTCCCGCCTTCTCCATGTTCAAAATGTTCAAATGGGTTAAAAACTAGATTCTCTATTAACTGACGCGTCAACAGTTATCTATTATATTATTAATAGTTTTCACTAATAATAATACCTACATAGTTTATTATTAGTCCAAACTATTAAATAGTAGTTATTTAAATACTAATTACTATTATTACAATTAGAAACTCGGGTTAAACAAATTTATGAATTAATAAATTACACTGTTTTTATTATTCCATAAATTTGTTTAACATGCCATTTGTCACTATGACAGGACAGCTATAGTTGGGTCCCTTCCGCCTATCCACCGTTGTTATTTTCGTCTTTTTGCCTTTTATAGTGCGTTCGAATAGTCCCAAGTTGTGGAAAATAACGCTAAAAACACTCACAAGGGTGTTCGAATTGGGAATCTGTGGGTGCCATTGCCGTTTATGGCTCTTTTTGTTCAACGTTCGGAAAGCTAAAATGAGTGATTATTGCCCCCAAAAAGTGCAATTTTTGGCCCACGTCCGGACTATGGTTGTTTGTGATCGTTATGCGATGACAACTATCCATTTGACAGCATATACATGCGATTTTAGGTCTTATGCTCGGTTTAGCGTTCGAGTATGATGTGGGCAAAAGTGGCAAAAATGTTTTTGAGCTTTACGAACGCTTTAACAAAAGAGCCAACAATGGCTACGCCGCCGCTGCCCTCATTGCTAAACGATCGCACCTTTAATGTTGGTTGGTACTTAGTAGACGCTTTACATGTGTCAAGTTCTAGAATAGGTACTAAATTATGATCATAGAAAAAAATAGATATTATTATCGATTCAAAATCTATTGTAATCGTAGAAGGTACTATTATATGTTCTGTAATAACATAATATCGTCATTTTGTATCGTATATATTATCTATCGTAATAAATATCGTCATTTTATTTTGTAAGCATCTAATGTTCGTGTTAAACGAATTGTTTATGGAAAATGTTATGTTTGGATACCTACTTATTTGATTTGATAAGCTCGTAAGGCGTATCGTTAAGTAGGTATTAAATACTAAACGGAGTTCAATCTATAATGTACCTACATTATAGAGACTTTGTCCCGCTACGAAGTATCTACTTTCGGTGAAAAATTATTTAATGAGGTACTTATTATTACCACGAAATAACACCTAGGCACCTGCTCAAATTATTTGAGCAACAGCCTTAAGCTCTATTTGATACCAGCACAGTATAAAAATGATACCAGTATGTAATATTATGCCAAGTCCTACTTCCCTAGATCTTTCATCAGATTAGTAGATATAGGTATGATCGCACATTAAGGGCGTTTCAACGAAAGCCAGTTAATGTGGCAGTGGGCAGGGCACATAGCACGCAGAACAGATGGCCGATGGGGCCGGAAGGTTCTGGAATGGAGACCACGGACCGGCAAGCGCAGCGAAGCTCGTCCACCAACACGGTGGACAGACGATAAAGCAGGACGCAGGCCTTGCGTTGGATGCAGGTAGCTTCCAACCGGTCCTTTTGGAAAATTATGGGGGAGACCTATGTTCAGCAGTGCACGTCTTACGGCTGATCCTACAGAATACAATTTCGTATTAATTATTATTAAATAAATAATAATGGGTTTTGGTACATAAACCTAATAAACTTATCAGTAATTTCGAATAATAAATAGGTAAATAAACATTAAGGTGTCTGAAAAAGGTGAGGGTGTAAGAACGGGTGCTGAAAGAAAGTGACGGGTGGTTACGTCGCGCCGTGAAGCCGTTCGGCTAACGTCGTAGTGGCGGCACGGTTATCTCGTTAGCGCGGCCGAAGTCTGCGGGCGGTCACTGCGACGCGCCTTCGACTCGCCTCCATCGAACTAGGGCATCGGGGTGATCGGGAGCGCAGCCGAGCCCGCGTTCTGCTGCCAGCTAACGACGCTGCCGCGCCGCGCCGATCGCCACTCGCTCGTGGCCGCCGCTAGCGCCCCGCAGTGACGCATTGCAGGTGCGCGACGGCCAATCGGCGCGCGCCGAAAGGCAGTTCACGCCGCCGCACCCGCCCGATATATAACCGTCTATCCTTTGCAGATCAAATTTAATCCTGTGTCGTGCGTCCCCGAGACATGGACTTGGACGTTCGAAAATATCGTGTGTGAATCGACTGTACCCAGTTTAGTGCGAGAAAAACTTTGAAAGGATCGAAAAACGGATATGAATACGAGATTATTCGAATAGTCAATTCGGAACTATTCGCGCCGGGCACGAAGTGAATCGCGGTCGAGAGTTTCTCGGCGCGGCCGCTCGCGCGAGTGGGGGCGGCAGTATCGTGTCAACCGTCGTTCCGTGCGGTCGCTTTTGCGGCGTAGACTGTGATTTTTAGTGTAGCTCCAGATAATCCAAGTTAATCTACAATGGTGAGTGATATTTTTGCGGAATGGTGTCGGAAGTGCATTCAGGGGATCATCATCTACTGTTCACCGGGTATATTTTTGGGGTTGTGGTGCATCTGTGTTTATAGTGATGACGGCCTCCATTTATATTATTGTGATAGCCGTTTTTTACCGCAATGCGGATCGGTAACGTATCCTGTACCGGACACTGATCAAACAAAGAACAATACGAAGACAAAGAGTTCATTTATTTGCCTCGAAAGACCATCGCTATCTTGAAACAACTGTCAAAGCTGGTCGAGAATCGTCCGTCGCCATAGTATCGTAGGTGGTGCCGGTGAAATGACGTTAGTTTGTGCGAAGCCGGTCTGTCGATGACGCCGTAAAATGGCGCTCGGAGTTATACGCCGAAAACAAATGGAATAGTGCTATTTGTTAGCGGTGTAGAGGCCCGAGTTGCGCCCCGTCCTCGGATCTATAGATCGATCGGCCGGCTCAACTGTCAAACACCCGTTGACTCATCGCATCGTTCCGCGATAGTCTCATACGCAGTTTCTCTGAGAATCTTACGAGTTAGTGGTGCACGGAGACTATGGTACTACATTTCCCGTTCATTATTTCCCTATATCTCGATATTGCGGTAGGTAAATACTAAATATACAGCAACCTGGCACAGCTGACTACAATTCGTATCAGTCGTCCTCTTGCAATTAAATCTTCTAATAATAATTTGGTCTGGCTCACGTTAACGTTATAATCGAAGGTAAACCGGTTCGCCGACAGGACTCTAGTCATATTTGGATGTTTACGAGTCAAAAGAATGTCTGGCAGTGATATATCGGCGTGCCGTCGCCAGCTATGGTTAACACTCTCATTATGTGGCCTAATGCAAAGCTGACAGCCTCACAAATGTACTGAATGGGCAATGTAAAGCCTTGTACAATATAGGTATCTGTTGACTAACCTTGGTACAAAACATAGTACAAAGTCAACCAGAAACCCATCGGAGCGCAGTGAGAGATTGGTCTTTTATCTGATCATTAACAAAATAAATATCAGAGGAAGCTCTGTTATGTATTTTGAGAAAATAGTAAACAGAAATCCTGCAAAATCTGCTTGCATAAGAGTTTGTAGAATTAACCACAGCAGAGCTGAAAATAATGTAATGTGATTGTGTTACAGCTGCTTATTAGATCTAGATGATGGCTACAAGTAATTCTATTGTCATTGTCACCAGACAATAGAAGTGCTTTGCTAATGTTGGAACATGCTATGGCAAGTACACAATACCCGCTTCATTATAATTACCTACCACAGCCACTGATAACAGACTACATATTATTAGTTACTCGTCATGGTATATTTTTAGCCTTGTACAATGTATACCATTAGCCACTGTTATGAACTGTGTCTAAAGGACATATGTATATGATAGGAATTGTAATGAACAGGCGACTATATAATTTTCACAATCAATCATGTATTTTACCAGTGTTAACATAACTGATAAGGTGTTTGTTCAAAATGGTAGTGGGTGTGTTTATGAAAAATATTGATCCTTTGAATGCACCTCTGCTCTGAACACAAATGTTTTAACTTTAGGGTGTTACATAAGTTGATAAATAGTCTGTTGGTTGTGTTTTTGAAGGCTTACTCTTCTAATAGGTAGTGACTGCCTACAAAGCTAGGAGTCCCGGGGTTTGATCGGTGCTAATATTTGGTCTATGGTGTGTGTATTCATGCCTCCTGTGACACTTAGTGCTGTGCTATGAAGGAAAAAGTGTATAATGTTGTGTGATTCTTTAATATCACACAGGATATATACTTATCCTGGAAACATTTATGAAGGATAGTGTGGAGAGCAACCAGAATGCATATTTTATACACCATTCTATCTAGTCTTGTATAACATTATATCACTTTCCCAACAACATCCCACTAACCATAGTATATAAATCTTAAATGGTATTTTTATGCTGTCTTGTCATTTTATAAACCACTCGCAAACCAACCAACCAGCATGTACACTATCAGCCATGATACCCATATTAGCTCCCTTCCTACACATGTCATCTCTAGGATATACTTTTTTTATCTTTAAAGTTCTCTTTAGATAGCCAACTAATACCAACTGCAAATAAATTCATTTTCATTTATTTGTTTAAAGACGAGCAGCAATTGCCGATGTGTCTATATCACATGTATCGAAAGTCATTAATTTCATTTTGCATGTTCACTTATTAAAGTTAGTTTATTGGTTTGTAGCGGGTTATCGAGTCGAGTTATTAGTAGAAGCTATCTATACCCATCTACATATTGAAGTCTACCAAATCAAATTTAATTCATAAATCTTTCTCTGTTAACTTAAATAAACATTCCAAAGGTTATTAACCCCTCCGCTGTTAACCAGGATAACGAGATATATATTGATTAGATTAATAGATTATATATTGTACCTGATTCTGTGACAGCTGAAGGCTTAACTGGCATAAGCTGCTAACCGGGTTAGGGTCCCATATAGTTTTAGACTAACCTTACCATTCGGCTAGGGCTGACTTGAACAAGGCCATGAAGACATAACTCTTAGATTACATTCTTTGTTATTGGCCTCTGCAATATGACTTGAGTGTCACAACTTTGCCAGTATATGTTTTATGATAGTTTCATAAACTACAGAAGAAATTTAAAAAAACTTAAAATATGGTTGGTGATTAGAAGAGAGAATCAAATGAACTGTTCCACTCTAGTGATTATGACATTACTCTTACTGCTACTATGAGCTTCTAACCTCGGTACCTATACCGTGATAATTAAAACAAAAGATTTATGAATGAAACGCACGTCTCTGGGACGCAAAGGGTTAAGCAATAGGTATGTTGAAGTGTCATCTTAGAATTTTAAGACTTAAAACCTATTAAGTGTTATTGAAAGATATCTATCTACAATTTGAACAAAAACATGTGTTTGAATTGACAAATAATTACTTAGATAGATATTGTAGGGTTTTTTAAGTACTTTGGAGAAGGTTGGAGCCTCATGTCAAGGCACACCTGGTGTTAGCGGTGACCTCTGGCTATAACAGATGCATTTCATCATAAGTCACAATAACTCAAGTCTTGTGCGCTTCTGATTTTGCCGGCACTGATACCCTTCAAACAGAACACACTATTGTAAACATAACTGCTAATAGTTTCCGAAGGATCTTGATAACCTTCCATGCAAACAAAGTCTGGAGCAGTACCAAGTTTGTAATATAGGAATATTTTAATGGTATATAATATATAATAATAGTTTCCGAAGGATCTTGATAACCTTCCATGCAAACAAAGTCTGGAGCAGTACCAAGTTTGTAATATAGGAATTTTTAATGGTATATAATACACTAATATCTTAGGTAGGTATTTTCGATTTTACAAAAATTAAACATTTGTTATCAATTTGAACTGTGCCATGGGTAACTAATTTATTTCTGTTACTACAATTCTGTAGTAGGTACCTAATGAGTTTGGAACACTTTCAGTGATTGTGGTGCTATGAAGACCAGCTTATATCTTCATAGAATAGAATCATGCAGATAACCTTCCTACAGAGAATTTGAATACCTGGTTAGGCTTAGGCACAAAACAAATTTGTTGTGTGGTTTAGGTGCCTGCTTAGCCTACCCTACCCTAGGCTATCTTGCAGAATTATCTCCAGACTAGGGTAATTAGCTGCAATCTTTCTATACACTATCTTTTATGATATCAAAACCTTACACACATATTTTATTATTATATATGTAACTACAGGCTCTAAATACAGGAAAATAGGATGTTGTTTCAAGATCATTGATCTAGTTTAAATTTATTTTACAATGATAGTTTAACTGTTAGCATACTGTTATTTTTAAACTGACCACCACCACTAGATACGACATCACGCTAATATAAAGGTTTCCGAGTGTGCTTGTATGTGTATGTGTGTTACTACTAGGGTCCTGCTGAAACAATTTTGATGAGGTATAGAGGCAGGTGAGGCGTAACGTAGCATAGAATACTATCACCATTAGAAATCACCAAGCGCGTGTAACCGCGCGGCGTAGCTAGTTTAGATTATAATTAAAATCAAAACCAGATTCAAAGTTTTATAACTATTTTATGCGCGCGAGTTCGTCTGCGTAGAATGTGGTTATCGCGATCCTTCAGGTTATGTATAGGTTACTCTAAGTTCAGAAACTATATAACCAATCTGAATCTAAATTTCAATTACTTTTTTATTTATGAACTAAATGTTAACTGAAGCTTACTACAATACATTAGTGAAAACCACATCTAAATTGGATTAGTAGTTTCTGAGAATAACGTGCACAAACCGACAGACGAACACAAACATTATTATAATATATTAACAATATATTTTCGCTTATAGTAAAGTAAAATAATGTAGCCGCCCGCTAGTCCTCCGCTGTCTAGCTGCGCCCGCGGTTTTACCCGCGAGGTGATTATAATAAAAAGTATTTTAAGTGTTAATCTAGTCCCTCATCCATCTAACCGCCAAATTTCATCCAAATCCGCTCCGCCGTTCTTAAGTTATAAAATGGTGTATCTATTTTTACATGATAGTTTGTTCTATATACACCGACTAAGCTATGGAAACCACGACAGTCATTTGCTGGACCTCCATGTTATTGTAGCTCCGAAAACCACTTTTGCCAAAATAATCAGTAAACTAGTTTTGAAAATCATGCAGCACACCTACCTACCACTATCAGTATCATACTAATCAATTCTACGTAACTCATATATTAACAATATCGTTATAAATTTCGATTATTGCGAGCAGCCATTACTGATAAACGATAAGTGGCACTGCAGCATTTATATCGGCGCGTGAAGTCCGCAGTGTGACGTGGCAGAAGGTCGGGCGGTAATTACACGTAATCTGCTTATCTTATCACACGGTGCCGAGCCGAGCGTGTTCACAATACTGCAGGTGCCGCCTCGGCGCTCTTCTGCCGTCTGTGCTCGCGAACTATGGTCGTCATGGCTGTAAGTCTCCTCGCATTACCATCGCAAATAATACCTATCTCTCTGATCTAGCTCGTAAAACATTCTCATTTGAGTGCCCTGTTTTGGCAATTAAAAATAATTGCCGAACGACAATGGAGTTTACCTTGCCAAAAATAGAGCTCACCGAGCTGGAAATAAATATGCTTTGATCTCGCGAAAATGGCCACGTCCGCTGATGGAAACGTTTCTTGTGTTCTAGGCGGATCAACTAACAGAAGAACAGATCGCAGAGTTCAAGGAGGCGTTCTCACTGTTCGACAAAGACGGCGATGGCACCATCACGACCAAAGAGCTGGGCACCGTCATGAGATCCTTAGGACAGAACCCCACAGAAGCCGAGCTTCAAGATATGATCAACGAAGTTGACGCAGACGGTGAGTTTTTATTTATACTTTTAACAAAATAAGTAAATATGTTTAAGTAGAACGTCTTCCCTACTAGCGTTGATATTCACGCAGGTTTAGCGCGAGACGCGTGCAAGGATGTCAACATCGCATCTACGAACAAATCTTCGATCGATCTTAATTTTTGGTAGCATACCTACGCAACAGAAAACAATGATATTAAAAACTGCCAACTCCGACTGCTCTGCCGGCATTCACGTAATGATCGCCGGCAAGCGTCCTCCGCCCCCACCGCACCGCCTCTTTCCACTTTTGTTGCGGAAACGTTCTACGTAGTGAGGGCCGGGCGCTCCATATACTTTGCCTATAAGTTTATTTTGACAGACTAGTGTAGTAGTCAGGTGTGACTTCAGTAATTGCTACTGGAGAACGGGATTATTCGATGAACTGCAGAGTTAGAAAGGCCTTCAGTCATCGGCCAAGGAAGCCACAAGAAGCCTTACGATCGTATCGAATTATCCGCCTAGACGTCGTCGGTCCCGTAACGGGATTGTGTCAAGTTCCGCATTCTGTCTCGATGTTTTAGTTTAAATATGTATACCGTTGATAACTGTACCTAAAGTCAATACTGTGGCAATTCTAGTTAAAAGACCGCATTTGCACATAGAGATGTGCAAGGCAGATGAATGGCGAGCTACGAGAAATGAACTAATCTTATTGGCTCAATATCTTATGCCCGCCGTTTTAGCTGATCGCTGCTAGAAAACCAGCCTAAACGTGGGGGAAAAACGGAGGGCATTTATGTACATTGCATTTTGAATGTTATGCACTTTGAGTAACGTATATATTACAGGATTGAAGACTTTGATTTGATTAATCACTACACGATTGGATATTATAATACCGATTCAAATTAGATTGTAAATTTCTGGTCTACAGAACTGAACATCTGGTGTATTGAACCCTAATGCTGCAGCGCTTTGATAACATCACAATTTACTATAAACACAATAAGCATATGTAATCAAAAACTATTGCCTTAAATTAAATTCAGAATCTTCCATTTACGGCAAAATTCGTCACATAGATAAAGCTATCAGTTACAATCTGTACAAAAGGCCGTAATTACGAGCGATTGCAAAAGTAGGTAAATAGAATTTTACACGGGTCCGATGAAATAACTAGACTCGCTGGAATGTTATCATACGGTATCGATACGACATGCGATTGTTATCAGTTAGGCCGGTGCTTATATTGCAACTGCCTAACGGCAACCGGATGCTAAGTTAAAATACCTATTCCATAAAAATACGCAAGCGAGCATCACTGTTCTGCCAACTACTCTCCTTTAGTTCGTGCCCGCTGTCATTTCAATGCGCTCCTTTCCGCTCTCCTTCCGAGAACTCTTTTAGCACACTTTTTGACTTACTGTGAAAATTTTACTGATCAGTGGGACAGATCCCAAACACGTGACTGCTCAATTGATTTTGAAGATGTTTTTACTGATTTATGGCATTTTATTTTAATTTTTGTACTTTGACTTATTAATTTATGGATAATATTTTTGTGTTCACCAAAAATCTAAAGGTACATCTATGTATGCATTTCTTAAATATTGATCTTAAACCCGTTTAATTGTTTTACTATAATTAAACTACTCGGCCAACAAAATATGTTACATAAACAAATTTCAAATTAACACCAAGATATAACACTTTTTTATTGTAGTGCGCTGCAAATATTCTATTGTAACAATAACTATTTTATTCTTCCCCGAAAAATACTGATCGTGCACCAAATATTCCTGAATGTTACACAAAATAGGTTAGGTTAGGTTAGCATTTTTTATTAATAAAGCTACATTGGACATTAATTGGTGTTTGATTCAAATACATTTTGCAGTGCATTATCTGAAGTAAAACTAAAAAAATAAATGCTTGTTTTTAAAATTAGGTGTATTACTATTTTTACAAATTTGCAACAGTTGTTAAATAGATGCTCGTTATGACATATTTTAATGAACATATTTTGGTGCACATTCAGTATATTTGGTGGAACACAGGCAAAATTAGGTAAATGAAATGGGAATAAATTGAAGTACTTTTAAATACCATCCTTAATTTATGTATTTATAATCGTAATGTTTGCGTTAAATTTTGAAATTAGATTTTGTTTGATGACGATATTGTGACATTAAATAAGTAATTAAACTCTCTTGACACATGTACGGAATATTATGTAGAGAGCCAAGGACATGGGTAATGTGATAGGTAAGCGCTTGTACAGTTTGATAGATATTTTCAATTGTATTTAACTACTTGTATTGTTTGGTTTTATTTTGTTTTGACATACTTAATTTTAGTTATCACGCTACGGGTATTATTTACTATATTCATCTGTATTAAATTTAAAATATATAAACCTATAATTAACAACTCAAACTCGCAAATAGCCTATGAGATCAGCGCATTACTTTATTTTTCGCATATGTTTCCTTAATATAATCATTTCGATGGATTAAATACGTTGAAATAGTCCAATCAACAATAACACAAACCACAAACTATATAATGCCTAATAATGAGTCGCTGTACAATGTAAAAATTATTTTAGTCGCTTTTACTGGTAACTCTGCTTTCTCACCGATTTAGAAAATCTCATAAAACGAGCCGAAAGCAAACGACAATAAATTATTGCGGCGTAAATGTTTGGCATTAGATGTTTGTTTGAATGTACACATTGAATTATAACAACTTGTTGCTGGAAGTGAACCGACTCGAAGCCTATGAATGTTTCTGTAAGACTATTATCCACGAGTGCCTGCGTAGGCTGGCTTGCGGCATTTGTTATCAATACGCTAATATTTACACGCTTCTTTTCTCTGGCCTTTTCCGTACATACGAACATAATCCCGAAATCCACCTTAAATGAACAAAGTGATGACCACACTCGATTTGGAACAAAAAAAATATCACCGCGTTCATTTATTTCAAAGCCACGACCGTACTGTAACATGTCATCCCTGAAAAGTATGTAGGTAAATCTAAATGTTTGGATACCCGCACGAAAATATTAAGGTGTCATAAAACACGCGTCAGCGGTATTATCGAGGCGGCGGTTTATTTTGTTGAACTGCAAATATGCCAAAAAGTCAAATAAAACGTTCGCCATAAAAGTTACTCCTATTATGCGTAATACATGTTATTCATGTACTGCGATGTGATTCGACCGTCAAGCATTTACCTTAGAATTCCTTACTGCTGACCAAAGCGCGAATGCCTCACCTAGTTTAGGTCATCTAGATATGGTCAATGCAAAGCATTCAAGTAATGTTCTAAACGATAAGTCCTTCGTACATTTTAATTTGTACTCGTTTAATTGAATAATTACTCCATACATACACTAAACAAACGAGTAAGCAGTAGAAATAATGTTTACTTAACAAATCCCAGTGCGATGTACGTACGCACAGATAATTCTGTTTTAGTTGAAGATAAGGAAAACTTGACTGTTTTGATTGCCAGTCATGAGACCAGAGACATTGTTTCTGATACAAATATTGAGATAGTGGAATGATAGTGCTACTTAATACATAGAGATTTCATGAATGTTGGTTAACAGCAACTTCCCGACAACACACAAATGTAATGATAATGTTATACATATAAACACCCACTATGGTCGGTTGTTTTTTTTATTATCGTCAGGGCTATTATGTATCTCAGTTGCTAGCAAATGTTGATTGAAAACTTCAAAAACGGCGGCTCTATCTCAGTTTTTACAACTCCAGTGACCAATGTTAAGTTGATGACTGGAGCTGACAGAAGTGACATAGAGCCGCCATTCTTTTCGATTCCAATCAACATTAAGTTTGTTAGCAATTGAGATATATAATAGCCCTGCCGGTCAACGACAAATGCGATTCTTAGATCTGTGACAGTATGTAATTGAAAAGCTAGACCACAACACGCGTACTATCGATAGCGCCATAAGAATTCAGGAAGCCTATTTTACAATTTCACAACGTTCAGCAATCTATCTAGCTGCAAATGCGGTTTGACTCCGGTTGTGGTTCGATAATAACCCAAAAAGCCATTCTACCACTTCTATAGACAAATTGGAACGTAAAGTCATCTTCAGCGCTATTAAATGCTTCTATATACTAATATGAGAAACGTCGCGTTTATGATATATCAAGTAAGCAGAATATAAACTTTGATTCTGGCATCTACAGAAACGTAACTGTTTTTCAATAGCAGAATAAGAAAATGTACTAAATGTAACCATTCAGCTACGGTTCGATTCGATTGCAATATAATTAGTGGAATCGGCCCCTGAATTACTTCCAACGCTCGGTAGAACATGTTCGTTGTCCAGTAATACCTCTCCCAAAGCCATTTATTTTAAACAAAAGGAACGTAAAACATTGCTTGTATCCGTTTCTCATTAGTGAGATCTATCAAAGTGTTTATAAGTGGGCGTTGGGCAGTGGGGCGCTGGAGGCGATGAGCGCTCAGCCTGTTATTGTAGGCCGATGTTTACATTGTATTGGTGTGCGACAACAGGCGACCTTGACATTACCTTATTATCAATAATATCCACCATACGATGTTATATTTAGGCATTAAAATCAAACCAAAACGTTTGGCAGTTGGCTACCTCTATCGCGTAAGTAAATTGTAGAATGCTCTGTCGGCGTACGTAATTCCTTGCAGCTACCCTGGGGTACCTAGCGGAGCGTGAAAAAGCCGTCGCTCAGGTCATCATAATAAGGGTGGCGATTAGTGCAGCTTGCGGCTGCACTAATGGTCATCGCTTTTTAATTCCATCTTCGCTTTCCATCAAGCTAGAGGGAGTCACTTTGATGAACCATTATAAAAAAAATACTCTTCCGGCGCTAATCTCAATTATATAAAACTCCAGAAGATCTTTCTAGAATACATAGGTAAATTGGTCATCAGCGAGACCTATAGTGGTAAAAGCGATAAAAGGATCGCGTCTTCACGGACTTACACCATAATGCACTGTGCCATATGGTTTTAACGTGTGCACGGTTAATATGTATGGAGAACTACACACATAGATGTGCATGTAACACAATGACGTAGACCCTTGAAACGTTTCCGCCTCGCCGTTGTGATGTATCATTTTGCAAATGCCCAATACTGACTGTGCAGATACGAATAATAAAGTTCTTCGGGCATATCTCCAGAAACAAGAACTCGATGGAGAGACTTATAGTGCAAGGCCAAGTGGAAGGAAAGAAATCCCGAGGTCGTTTACCAACATTCTGGGCAGACTATCAAAAATGCCACGAATTCCACCATTGTATAATGTGACCACAACCACTCTGCCAAGAGTGGTCGACGAAGAAGAAAAAATGCCCAATAACCACTGCATACAATAGCATTATACTGCATTGAAACAAATTCGTTGAATAAAAGTGACCCGAGTTCAATCGCCGTTGATCAATCTCAATTCCCTAACGCAAGTGTGTATACATTAAATTGATCGATGTGCTGCATCGGAAAGTATGTGTATGTACTCGGAATGTGGCGTTGGGTAATTTTTCACTCTTTTTAAAATTGCTTCATCGAATCGAAGTCCATTGCTGTTAATGTTTTTTATTACCTTATTATTTATTTGAGAAAAAATCTATGGATTATTTATTATATCGTTTAGCTAGATCCAACATCTATGCAAGACGCCTAAGGCTGCTAGCTGATAAACAACAAAAAGTAAAGTACCTATGTACTGTCCTACATCTAAGTACCTATCAAGTGTACTAAATAGCGCATCTAGAGCGAATCATGTCGCATACTATAAATGCTTGCTTCTCACGTGACTTAGTACACATTTTGCTGAAGTCATCTGTCCTCGAACATGTCGCTTGAAACTGATAGATACAATGCGAGGGAATGCTTTTCATTGCAACAGGGCGTGAGTGTTGTCCGGCAATTAGCACGCCAATTACACAGTCCACGGTAAAACAATACCTCGGTGACTCGATTGCGACGCGAGCATTTAGCGCCAATTGGCCATCTCCTGTCCATGCATTATCTCCTGGTACCTAGCACTGGTACACGAGCTGGGCCGGTTAAACAATGAAGTTGTTAAATTTTGTCACAATCCAGCAGGCCGCGGTAAAATCCTGCTAATACTAACATGTTTTACAAGCACTTTTGATAACAACTGATTAAACACAGTTGAATGGGCAGTTCAGTTTTTAAACACTCATTTTACAGTCCAAACCTCTGATACTATTTGGAACCTTTTGCTATACAGATTTTGAGTTACTTGCACAATCAACTTTCAGTAATTACGCAATAAAATGAGATAACCAGAATATATATCAGAATTTGAATTAAACACCTATTAGAACAATGCGATGAGAATTGACATCTGGGTGCTACACAGAGTTATCAAACTGTTTAAAAGTTTACCCGACGACGACGCGACGTTAATATATATCGCGTTATTAACAGTTACGTGAAATATAATTTGTATATGATATTGATAATTGATATCAAGATTATGATTCAATATTGCTTAAAACTATGACCGAAATCCAATTCACGGAACCGCTAATCGTTCACGTCGATAGTGTTAATGTTTGATTACCTATCTTCGTTTATTTTTAAGATATGATGTAAAAATGCTATCAACGGACACGTTGCCATTTCACGAACTGTCATGGCCAATGCACTTATTTCATAATCAAAATCATGATGCGAATCCGGTTTGACGAGTAGTAATACTTATGCCGGTCCCGCAAGTTGCTTCTCGGAGTGTAATGCTGATGTCCATCACGCGCCCATGACATGGTCAACAGTAGCCTGATGATATTGGCAATACAATACCTTCCATATAAAGTTCGCAACAATACGATATTGCTACATCCCGTCACATTAACGCTGAGGCAAATTAATTTGCTGCTCGACTACACGAGCGGAAAGTGTCGCGACAAACAGATTGTACGTTTTCCTGTTAATATAATATGGTTATTTCCGACTTTATCGCTAACAATGTGCTTTGTAACAATAGTGATAATTATGCTTGTCGTCAACTCGTGAATTGTGGATTTTTGGAATGGGCGGAAAAACACATTAATAGATTGTTTTAATCTAAACAGTGTAACCTAAACATGCGTAAATAATTAGCGTAGAGCAGTAGAACTTTGTGTGAATGTTCGGCCGGGGTAGTACTACCACCACACCTTTTTCTAACGTGAATCAGTAATGTTCGCAATACTGTTTTGGTTTGAAGGTATGTTTACCGGCGAAATTACAGGCACATGATATTTAATGTCTCAGAGTTAGGGGCGCAGTGCAATTCGTCACTTGTACGTATGTGTTCTAGGCAGAGATTACCGCTTAACATCAGGTGGGCCTCGTGCTTGTATCGTTTCCTAATATATAACATAAAAAAGGTGTCGCTACAGGGAACTGCACTTGCTACAGTGCTCTTTACACACACCTCACACGACATTGCGGTGGTACCAAAAAACGGTATCTTGTACAAGATGTCGAGTTTCCTCACGTCTTACGATTTGCCTACGGGGATGGACATTATTCTTTAATACGAGTATGTATCTCAGTTGCTAGCAAATGTTGACTGATTGAGAAAAAAACGCGGTTCTATGTCACTTTGTCAGTTCCAGTCATCAACTTGCTAACATTTTTGCTTACTAGAGTTGTGAAAAAAGACAAAGAGCCCCTTTTTTAGAATTTCAATCATCATTTCATTGCAACTGAGATACATAATTTAACCCTTATAAATGATCTGATCACAGAAAATCTTATTCTTCTGTATCAAACAAATCACTGTAAAAGCAAATGGAACTTTATACCGTGTGCAAAAAATCGTCATAACGCGAATGCCTTCCAAACTGGAGTAAGCTTAATAAGGCCGTCGTCGGAATACAACAGTTTCCGTTTCTGCTAAAGCTATCACGGCTCGGCCAGACACGAAACGACATCGTAAATCCAAATGAAGCAATCTCCTCCGTCCCAGAGTTGTGTCCAAATTCTAGAATTTTACCAGTTATGTTTCGTACCTAGGCTCATTCCACGAGCCGACTGTGGGGCGTCTCTTTATGGGCTGCTCTAGGAAATTATTAGATGAACAGTTCCGAGTTATAACGTCTATATAGATGACTTTGTGCGAAATTGCTCGCAAATTAGCGTAAGTTGGCGTAGTTTCGCTGAAACTTAGCACCCTGTTGTTGTTGTCGATACTGTAGGTGTATTAGTTTTCTTTTGGCGGTATTGTTCGAATATTCTTAAGTTGCACACCGGCTGGATCTTTTTTTCCTAAAATATATTGACGAGTAGACATTTTGACTTGTACGATTGTACATGTTCCATTTTTCAAGTCAATAAACATACTTGATCTAGTGAGGTTTTTACTCAAGTAGTCGGTGTCAAGTCTCAATTAATAAAAAAACACCAAGTCTAGTGCATTACAGTAATAGGTTCACGTAGGATAGAAATTGATATGCGGCTACAGTATAAACGTTGTTCTTTTTTATTAACTGTTTTATAAGTACTGAAGCGCATGTGATCTCGACCAATAAATATTATTGTGGGCAAGCTTCCATCCGTCATGAACGTCGCCATCCGTTCGTGTATAATCATTATGTTAATGCCCCCCATTACTGGTGCTGACTGTTGACATATCTACGTACATCGCAATTGCCCTTAAATAATAATTTTAGGTATATTGCATGGGGTCTCACTAAGCACGATAAGCATAAATTATTAACTGTATTTGTTGAAGTTGATAGAGTATGAAGTTTGAAACATGATACATGTCATGGTGCAAATGTATCATACTTTTAAAACACGAAGACTAGTTACATTGCATACGATCACAAATTAATCGGCATACCTCTGGCAACATACACGAGAGTTTTTGAAAACCTCAAGTTTTTCTACTATAGTGTTGAAATTAAATCTGCATTTGTGCTACTAAGGCCCGAGAAATTACCGTTTCTATGATAATGCCACTAATAAACAGCGTGGCGGGTTGAATTGCTAGCACAAAATACATGAAGATCATTGTCAAGTGGATGATTTCTGTCGTTTGTTGATGCAATCGTGTGGCGTTTAACAAAGTCGTTCATCCGAGACGACTGCAAAAAAACAAAAACCTACGCCTGACACTGACACGTCATACTATCTCTTTATTTTGGTATCTTATATCTAGTTGGCGTTATTACTGCGTAAATTCATGGTTCTCTTTCCACGTTTTTGGCGCCATCGCCACGGAGTGAGTGGGCGCTAGCGTCACTACTAAACGAATTCACAGAACCAAACTTGCATCTATCACGTTCCATTGACCCCTGGTGGGAAGAAAGAGATTTAGACTTGATGTCATTTTGCAAACACAGCTGAACATGAAAGACCTAAGATAGGAAGGGGCTAGGCTATACACATAGCAGTATCTAAATGGAGACTGCAGTTATTGCGTTGCACCCACGAGAATACCCAGTGGCGCCCTACAATTCAATTCGTGCATTCTGAAGCCACGTTCACGTTGCAGACAGTGGCACTCGTGTACGGCACGATACACCACTATTTATAGTGTATGTAGTCGGTAAATCAACGTTACAGTTCTCTAGTTGGCATCGGTTTTGCCGGTGATGTCACGGACGCGCTGCGATAAGAAGTCGTTCACTCGCCGGAGGGAGACAGTCGCCGCTGCACGCTTCTAATGCCTACACTATTTCTGGAACAATGCTGCCGAGCATTAAACTCTATTTGCTTGACGATACTTCAACAGCTGACCGGCAGAAGTATCTCTATCTGTACATCTAGGCATCTCCCCTTTTTAATGTCTGCAAAGTGATAAATTGTCACATATACTAAAAACTTGATAAAGTGACTCTTTACTGTGAAAATATAGGTAGTTCCAATTTGTAATTCAAAAGTAAAAAATAATTGTAATATTAAACATTTTAAATTACACTACCGAGATATCGTCCCACTAACGAGATTGCTTCTCCAAGTCAATAACATTTAATGAGGCGATGAACTGGCCGAATGGCTCGACCATTTCACTCGAGGGTCGTATAAATCGCGGAACTGAGAAGACTGCTGCGGCGCGACAGCCGACAGCTGACTGTAGTCAGCTGTCGGCTGTCGCGCCAGATTGCTTCTCCAAGTCAATAACATTTAATGAGGCGATGAACTGGCCGAATGGCTCGACCATTTCACTCGAGGGTCGTATAAATCGCGGAACTGAGAAGACTGCTGCGGCGCGACAGCCGACAGCTGACTACAGCGAGAGACCAATACTGACGCACGGTCGGTGTGCCATGAAAGTTCTCCGCTTCACTCTCCATTACATCACATTTTTCCCATCAATTCGATCTCTTCTGATATTTAGATTGAATCCCATATAGAGATAATCCTCTCCTACATTCGCAGATTCGAATCTGCGAATGTCTCTGTAGCTGACAGCCCTACCCTACCACTGAGTTATCAGCTTTTTTATATACCAGACTGAATGTATGATATATATTAACATCCCAGGTGGGCACGGCCTACATAAATAAAGTACAGCTAAGTAGTTGTAGCGCGGAGGCGAACGACCAATTAGCTCGATCATGTCGCGACGAAGACGGCGCGAACAAGGCTCCCGCTTCGATTGACCCTCTTCAACCTCCGGGCCCGCACAACTTCTGTAATGCCTTATTGAATCTGTCATCGCATTGATTGAAACGCTGACGCGACGCCACCAGTGCGCCGGAACATCTAAAAACTATCAGAATGACTAAAGAGAACCTATCATTATTTATAATGGTTGTCCGTCTAAGGCGGACATACAATCAATCAAACCGGTTCCTAACGGTCACGCCTCAGCTCAGCCCTGCACGCAGGTAATGTAATGGTAATCGCAATCAATTTGCAGCGATCGGTTGACAATATGTGTGACACCTACATACTTTATAGTTTGATTTATCATCGCGTAAGCTGTTGCGGGAGTGAGCACAGCGCATGCGCCTGTTTACTCATCTAATCTGGGATCACAATAAAAATAGGTTAGGTGCCGGTCATGCAACTCTGCCATCGATCGCGACCAACGGAGGCGACGGCGGTCGCTTTGTTGAACGTTGCTATCTCGGATTACTTCAATGGGTATGTTTTGCGGCGTCGTCTCTCCAAACTGTCTATCAGCGCCAACTGGATCTATTTTTGGGTTTGTTTATGATCCCACTTCATGGCCGCTTGTTGTTTGATCGCGATTCGCGACCTTCGTTCTTCATGAAGGATGGTTGATCAAAATTAATGACTGCATATGTTAAGCCAAACCCTCGACATTGGCGGCGGTGAAGTCATCGAGAGGAAATAATACAAATAAGGAGGTATATCGTCATTGAATACAATGGACCGTTATTTCGGGCAGGGCATTCATTACCGATGAGCACATGGGTTTCGTACCAACGCTTTATGGTTCAGAAATGCCTGTTTCAGTGGCTACTAAATTAAGCAGACCGATACATCAACGGCTGACCTTTCTTGTCCCATTATTATGGAGTTCGCGCCATTTGTTATTCCGCCTACGTGCATTTGTAGGTTCATGTTATCCTCGTGCTGGGTGACTTTAGACGCTTTCAGCACTAGCCAATTAGTGGACACAGTTCGAGTAGAGGTTATCCTTAATTGTTTAATTTCGTATCTCGATTTTACATTTATGGTCAGCCAGTTGATGATTGCGTTTTTAAAATATCTTTCCTGTTTTGTAGCCGCGTACTCGTCACGTCCGCAAAATGTTGAATACGTGGTGGATAGGAGAAGAAATCGCTACCTATAATGTTCTATGTTTCCGCGAAATCGGCTGCTTTCAATTGTCACATAACTGCTGTTAACCAATTACACAAACTATATATATAATGCGTAGTGTATATAGCAGGATACTGAAGAGGTTTGTAATGCCTCATCTGAGGCTGAAGTTCGATGGCTCTACTGATTCTTATCCGGATACGAAATCGTAATCATTAATTAGATCATTTGACATACATTTATGTAAAATAATCAATTGACTGTATGTACATGTTATTGTGTTTAGTGATTTACTAAAGTGGGGTAGTAGTTTCTGGCTTCAAATGAAAGTGTCTCGTCGCGTGTCGAGTGGCGAGACCGGGGAGCGCGTTGGTGGCGCGCCAAGATATTGATCTGGCGAGTGGGACCAGGTCCCTCCCGCGCCGGGTCGGCCGGCCCAATGTCGTCCTGATTACCGCATGCCCTGCATGATGCTCAATAACGCTCTCATGTAGTGCCCTAGAACAATCTAAACACTAATATCTCGAATAAACCTTAGCTATACCAGTTCAGATTATCAAGCGTGTATATAGATCTATATTGACCGATAGGTTTGAGTCTGAACTCTGATGATGTTAATTTATAAGTGTGTGCATTTAAAAACAAACGTTTACTAAATGTTAAAGCTATACATACATGTTTAGTCCATGGAAAGCCAACGCGTGGTTCATAAGGTTATGGGACCAGTACGCTTCCACCGTAACAGATACTTAGTCTAACCACATACTGATATTGTGACTTGACCGAAGTTGGTGTCACACAAAAGGCCTGTCGTAAGACTAAAACGAACCCTCTACAATGAGTCATGAATTTTAAATCATTTTACATATATATGAGTCCAAATGGTCCAATTAAGCTCGCTTCCGTTGCATTGTAACAGCACTTTTGTATCTGCAGACTGTAACACCTCCGCAATAAAGCCGCAGTGAAGTCAGTTGTCACGATACTCGCGGACGATAAACAGTGTTGACACGACACAAACATAATGACTGGGAGACGTCTGGAATCGCAGCGAACTGCAAATGAATTTGCATATTTAGCTGGCCGTTAGCCAGAGCGCGATTGTAGCGGTTTCCTACAGGGGCATGCCGGCTTGTCACGAGCATGCGGCTTACTTATATCCCCTTCGCTCGACGTTTACATCTAATGGTGACACGTGTTCCATTAGTTTCTTGTACTTTGTTATGCAATACTATTTATGAACAAAATGGGGTGTTTATGCAACATTAACAGCGTGCCGGGTGCCTACGTTTGTGTCAGTGTGACAGTGCATTTCATAAATTCGCGCTCGTAATGCGTGCAGCAGTAACCCTCGCGAGTTGACGTCTATTCTGCAACCGGAGTTTTCGCAACGGCTTCCGCATACGAGTCATAACTATTACACTCTCAAATAACACTCGTATCGCATTCCTAACGTTACGACCTAGACTAGAGTCTCGTGTCGTTCGCATTCAATTATAATCAATATATTGTGTATTTTCTATTCTGTGGGGTGGATAAACATATATTGAAGGCTTTGTAACAGTCAGAGATATAACTTGATTGATGAGGCCGATATATGGCATTAAGCTTATCCCTATTTCTAGTGCAAGTATGACGTATACGGTACAAACTGAGTTATCTGTGCCACAGTTGTACTAGATAAATGATAGTTTGTACTGATACGTTCAACGACACAATTACGATACACATACGCAAATGTTCTTGCTAGGCCCACTGTTGTGGCTTTTGTAAGAAGTCATGTTCCATTTGACATAAACTGCAACTTTAACAATTACTTGTGCTGGTAGTGTCAAAATTCCAAGTCCCACGGACATGGCCTGCTAGATGTTTACGATTGCTCTTTTGTAGTTTGAATGCGTAATGTAATATCGCATAAGGACCTTCCTTATGCGATATTCCATTACGTACAGATATCGCTATCGATGGCCAGAGGCCGGCGGTGACGCCATTTTGAGTCATGCGTCCTTGCTGTTGTGAGGCTTCGCCTGCCACCGCCCGCCGCGTTCGCTACACGACACGCCTGACTAAGCCTGAATCTTGTTACTGAATAATAAAATCTAACTTCTCTGTTTTTTACTTGCAACAGAATTACCCACGCACCTTCCTACATCTTTCAATGAAGCTGGGTAGTTATGGTCGGTCTGCGATAAAACTGTCGCCGGTGATCGAAAATAAAACTAGTTACTAAGCAAGCGTACTTCAAGTACGATTAACATCAAAGCCGCCTTAACCATAGATAACATAATCTACGCGTACACCTTATCTTAATCCGTCTTAGTTGTGAAATAATCATGTTAGCCTGTTTACAATGCCACTCCATCCATTCAAGTGAAATTGTTATTAGTTTCAAATTTATGTTGATTAAAAATAAATAGACTGAATCAAAGTCTGAGGCTACAGAAACAGGCGTAGACAGGCAAGATATAAAGCATGATCCGATATTATAGAAGTAGAAATAAAGTATCAATCACCCTTTCCACTGTCACCAATCCACTAAAAAATATCGTTATGTAAATTGAAAGCGTACCTGAAATTAGTTTATCTAATAACTATAGAGCTTAAATACTTGTCAGATAGAGCAATAGATGTGCTGCATTATATCTAAACTGATTATTGCATTAGGATTGGATTAGCAACGCACTCGTGAGTTCATCTCTGGTTATAGACATGGATATCCAGCCCACTGCGCGTGGGACTGATATGTTATGGACTGTACACACTGTTCACCCAAGGATGCTCATAGGCTGATATCGTTGTTTGCTTAAGATACTACATATAAGTAATGTTGGGTTCAGCTTTAAAGCAGATTTTATATATATTGGTACTACAAACTCATCTGTTGCGAGAGACTCGTACAACATTGTACTGCAGTCATTGAGACGTCAATAAATCAATTTATATATGGAGTACATGTTAAGCTTTGTGTACGTACGAAGTTTCTCTTTCATATGAGATATTTGTGAACCAAAAACCTGCGATATAGATGGCAGTGAAACTAACTGGTAATGCCGTATTGTATTCAGTATGCCGTCCATATGCCTTCTCAAGTTCGTTGCCATTAGTATCGATTGTAAGTACTTCCCTTTCTTCGATTGTGAGGAGGGCGTTGAACGATTTACTGTCTCTATCGCGACCTACATGTGTGTACGAGTAAGGATTTTGAACTCCACGAACGACATATTTGTAATTTCTTCATTTTGCATGGAAATTCTCAAAATCGGCAATGCTTGAATGTTCGTTGTATGTATAGCAAGAATACATACAGGATTCAATCGATCTATTTGACCGCTTGCCATCAATCATACGTACCACCACACCACCATCATACACAGAGACCTCTGTATCTCACTAATATTATAAATGTGAAAGTTTAGATGGATGGATGTTTGTTACTCAATCACGGCAGAGCGGCTAAACGGATCTGGGAAATTTGGTACAGTGATAGATTATAGTCTGGAGTAGCACATAGGCTACTTTACATGATCATAATCCTGCGCAGACGTAGTCGCGAGCACCAGCTAGTATTATATACATAGAGGTGGTATATAATATACAGAGGTACCTGTTTTTGCGACAACGCCCTGTCATTAGGTACTTGCATGTAGTGAGTAAGTAAGCTATTTGTCAAGGCCGAAAATTAATCTTAATTGAAGCTGTGATGATACGAGCTGACTCACATTCATTTCATGACTCAAGCCATCAATTATCATGCGCGGAACAGAATCTACCACATTGCAAACAACATACACGTACTTAAAAAACGTGTGAAGAATCCTCTGAGCATTCCAAGTAATCGTGATTTTTGATAAGCATCTAGTGATGACAGTCTGTTTACGCTAGAAAATATCAAGTTGATAGGTACACATGAGCAATGTCTTGTGGATTCCCATCGAGTGCTCTCGGGATACGGTGTGAATCGATGCAAAAACAACAAATAGGGCAATGTGGCGCCGTGATGAGACAGACGTCAACGCAAGTGAGTTCAAGGCAACACCGGCGGCGGCGCGGGCGGCCCATTGTTGCTCCCACATTGAGCACTTGTGTTCAGACGCAAAGGACTCTGTTCCATGACTCCGCTTGACATTCATATTTCCTGTTACAGAAATTAAGGCGCGTTCAATGTTTTTTTTTCGACTGAGACCGTAATTGTGTATTATGTTTTGGCATAACTGGGCCAGATACGCACTGAAATACATGAAAAATTTAACATCGTATATTTGGTCTGTAACCATCAAAAGACAAATAATCTTTGGTCTTCAACACGCTACTAGTGATGCATTAGGCCTCGCGGGCGCCGTTGAAAGCGAATATGAAAGGTGTCGGCAGCTAAACCATGACAAATTTACAACCTGCAAATTGATTGTAGCAGCCCAGGTGCTCTGCTGAAGAAAGTAAGAACAACAAGTGAACAAGCGCGTCGCGCATTCTCAGCTCGCCGACTAAAAATAGCCAGCGAACCACCTCGGAAAGGTTAAACCCAGAATTAGACGGCCAAACTTAACTCGAACTTATTTTTGCAACGCCTCTGCCCCGGCACGTTCTTCCTTGCGACAGATGTGAGACAGAACACTAACCCCTTTGCAAACCAACCAAGGAACTAGCTGTATTGTTATGTTATTATCCAGTCAAACACAATGGAACAGCTCCTTTTGGGTTTGGTATATATTTTCTTATATTCTTTTTTTTTGTTATAGGATTCACAAGGCATTGTGCATGAGCTGTTTTCTCATGACCTCATTTTGTAGAAACCGTTGCATTCATCTCTCTTCTTCTAAGTAGAAGTCAGTCAGTTGTCAAGTGACAATCTTATAATGTTTTTGTAATGTGTGAATCGTACAAAATAACGGTTAATTTCCAAACGACGACGTTAACGCTTTAAACTAACATCCCGTTATCAGTGTTAGTTACGCCTGTTATTTAAATTGCTAGTATTGCAGCTCTTGTGGAAAGTTTTGAATAGAAATATTTCGAAAATTTACTAAAATAATGTTTTATATTCGTCGCTTGCGTGACTACAGCTAACAAATATTTTACTGAAAAACTATTTGTAATATATTATTTCTTACTTTCAAATGTTTTACTGGTACGTTATGTGCTGAAAGTACATGTTTAATAATGGTTCATCCTATTCATATATAATACACATTTATAAGAGTTCAATGTTTGCAATAATGATACCGTGACATGTTTATTACATTGGTGACGTCCACGTGTACACATAGTATTCAATTATAGTTGTTTTTTATTATACTAATTTAAGACTACACAGCGGTTTTGGCACGTATGCTATTTTAATTTTAGTAAACAAATAAGAGCTAGCTAAGTACATGTTACACTAGTTCCTTATCAAACAACCAGTCGTCGTTGTGTATTTTTGGTACAATTAACGAGTGCCGTTGAGTATGCTGTTTTACAAGCTATAAAGATCGACCCTTGACGAGGTATTGCTGGATTTTTCCACCGACTCGTAGAGTTATCGCCGTTTTCATTGGTCACACCTGCGGAAATGTTATGTCTTCGATCGTTCATTAAGTACTAATGATGGAGATACTACTTAGTAGGTACATTGAAATATGGGCACGCTTTTTTGACAAATCCTACTTTGTAACCAATTAGGAATATCTATCTGCCTTGAAAAGAGGTTTTAACTTATTAAAATAGTTTTTAACTTATTAAAATAGTTTTCTGTGAATTTGTTTAGAATAAGCGCTCGTAGCGGAGCTTGCTAAGTAGTTGTACTTGGATGGGTGAACGCTAGTGACCTAGTCAACTGGGCGGTTCAACGCTTCAGAGGATACATCATGTCGTCGGTGCCGGTTGTCTTGTGACGGCAGATGTTAGGATATGTCGAAAGCTTTCTTTTATACTCTGAAAACTGCCGACACCAAGGCCAACCACTTAGCCTATCTGATACTGATACGTACTAGCTTGCTTCCATGCATCCGATCTGTAAAAATGGCTCGTGTCTACTGGGGACACGAGCCATTTTATTAGATATATTTTCTTTAGAACCTAATAGTCGTCTTATTATTATGATTAGCCGGCAGGCAACGGTATTGCAAAATAGAATTAAAATGACAAAGTGATGGGTTCACAATCATTTTAATGGATACTCAAACGGTTTATCAAGGAATTCACATCCTCTAGAACGAACTCTAGTTCGAGAAAAAAATCGTCTGACATTAAGCAAAACAACCATTTCGATTCCAGGCAACGGCACGATAGACTTCCCCGAGTTCCTGACCATGATGGCGCGCAAGATGAAAGACACCGACAGCGAGGAAGAGATCCGCGAAGCGTTCCGCGTCTTCGACAAGGACGGCAATGGTTTCATCTCAGCCGCTGAGCTGCGCCACGTCATGACCAACCTCGGGGAGAAACTCACCGACGAAGAGGTCGACGAGATGATCCGTGAAGCCGATATCGACGGCGACGGACAAGTCAATTACGAGGGTGAGTTACCTGCTTGTGTGTGTGCAGCAAAACTGTGCGATTGGCTTACCAAACTTGGTCCTTTGAGCCGGATCATCTTTCCATTCACCACTTTTCAATATTCTACAATGTTCCTAAACCGCCATCGATACAAACGGGCTTGGTTAAGAGTTATTAAATCTATACGCATGCAACATGATCAGTGTGACAAGTGACATAAAAATGAACGAAAATGAAGTCGTAACTACTTGCAATGTCTTCTACACAGCCTTAATAGAAACCGAGTTTGGTATGAACAAACGCTTTTATCATTAAGTTTAATTCACTACATTCCAAGAACAGTATCCTCACTATGTTTACTGACATAACATGTCGTTGCTCCTGGAATGTAAACCTTACTGTCTTCATTGTCACAATAGCTTACAAACAACCGGTTAAACAATAACGAATTGGAAAGCGTGACAATAACCCACATACCTCCTCGGAAAGAAGAATTTGTATGCACAGTGTTGCAACAACTGTTATGCCGGAGACCATGATTTGGTCGACATTATTTATACATTGCCACGTTGATTTAAGGAGCTAGGAAATAAGAAGCGATCGTGATATCTCGCACAGTACCACCCTCTGAGTATATAATGCAGTATTCCGGTAATCTCCGGTAGCTTAAATCCGGTACACCATTTAAGCTTGTAGGTTAGTAAGCATTCACACTAACCGTTTGGTTTGCTTGTTCCGAGGTCTGTTTTATTTATATAACTGACTCGTACAGAAAGTATTCCCTCGTAAAATTCACTCCCATGTGTTTATGTTAGTCTTGATTTACGAATACGCAGTTTTTATGTGTTTTATCAAAGGAAAACGTTGATTAATTTATTAGCTCTATTCTAAGTAGCAAATTATGGAGGTAGTTTTGACACGATAACGATTAGTGATATATTTAAAGCCCGATGGGTTTGGGCTTGTCGATTAAAGATTTTTAGTTAGTCTATGTTGATGTGATTACATTTTGTAAACGCTTCGTAAGCTTGGTGGCCGAACACCCGGCTTGCATGGATCCGACGTATCGTTACGGGCAGTTAAGGCCGCAATACTCCACGCAATGCTCCCCAATCGCCGCCGTGTAAACACGCCATGCCGTAGTTCCATTTTGCCCCACTTTTGTTGCAACTGTGTGTACTCCCTGCATACCGAGCTACGTGATCCGGACACGTTTTGCACTCGCACAGATATTGCTTGTGTCGTATTTAACTGAAAAAAATAAAGTATTCGGCGATTAGTGTAAATATTGTGTATGTTTCTGGTGGATGGTATTGATTTGGAGAGCTTTCTGCATCGATCTGCGCGATTGTAAAACGGGCGTATTAACGCAGCGGTGCATCGCATTACCGGAATTGAATTACATTAATGTTAAGCTATATGGAAACGGGCATCTCGTGTCCACATCGGTAGCGCAGCGGGGTAGACACGGCGCCGTGTGTTGGCCGTATCATCCGACCGAGCGTTCTCTCTCTTGCAGACTTCCATGCACTCGCCCAAATCATATTCGGTCGCGGCGACGGCAGCCGTTAGCGCTCGGTCCGCACACACACTTGTGATATTAGTACCGTAACTAACCAAAAGAAAAGACTCCACGATAACGCTGTGATCTCGAAACGATTTCCCCTAGTAGTGTGTAGAAACGCGACCGACGGCCTACGGCGCAGTGCGGTACCATATAGGTATACCCCAGTGTTGATCTGAATGGTTTGCTGCTCGTTATTAACTGTTCCTACCTTGGATATGTTAGCTGCTCACTCGCCCTCGCCCGCCACACCCTCCCCGCCGTCCCACACTCTCCCTTGGGATCTCACACTTGACTATCGATTGTCTCTTCACTCTCCCAGGGCGCGGCGGCTCGTTTGCAATTTTGTACCGGCGACTAACACCGAGACGACAAAATTACACGCGTCCGCTCCAAAAAGCCCAACCTTTCTCTGGTGCATGTGTCTAATGTCTGTATAGCAGTTTCTTGTAGAAATACCACCTGGTGATCCCGCCGCTTCCACCGTGTGACCGTCACTAACAAACGAGCAGCAAACGTTCGACGGACTCGAACTATTTCACATGACTCCTGTAGGCTTGCGCACGCTTCCGGGTTATCTGTCGCTCCGTCGGACTGACGTATCGTGTCGGGTGCTTTCCGTATTCAGAGGGTGGTATTTCACAATCCCTTGTAGTGGCATGATGAGATACAGTTTCGTACGGTTTATTAATGTTGTTGGTGGTCGCAGCGAACACATGCCTGCGCCCGTGAAGGCGGCAGGCGTGTGTTCGCTGCTGATTTATTTGTTTCGATCAATCTAGCCATTATCTGTCTAATAGCGGTTACGTCTATATTAGTGCATCTGTTGTCTGTCGGTTACCTTCGTTGTGTTACTGTTGTGTTAACATTTATCTTAGACATGTTATGCCAGGGTTTATGTGAAACTTTTCTCGTAAATCTATCTCGTGCGGTGTGCCCGTGTGGTCAGAAACGGTCCACTAATGTCTGCTTTTCCTTTTCCAGAATTCGTCACCATGATGACCTCGAAGTGAGCCGCCGGCTAGTGTGTGTGTAAAAAGCAGAGAATTTAAATATACATTTTGTTTCATGACACACAATATTACCATCGTATTGGACCTGCATTTCTCTAGTGTTTGCGATAAATTAAATATTGTCATCGTTTCAGTTTTAAGGATGTAATAATTGTATCAAGCGGCAGCGAGCGCGGCGAGCGGCGCGGTGCGTGCGACCGCCTCGCCGCGCTCGCTGCTCGCTCTGCTCGTTTATTTAGATTTAAAGTATTCCGTTAATGTAACTATGTAAGAATTGGAAGTGTAGCGGTACAAGGGGGAACGGAAACGGGAACGAATAGGTGTGCGTCGCAATGTGATGGTACAAGTCTCGGGTTCGTGTCGGCTCATATTTATATTTGTGTATATTTCCCGGCGGTGACGTCACCGCCCGCTCTATGTATGTGTGCGTGCGTGCCTCTGTCTGCGGTGCTGCGTCCGCACCTTTCCGATACATTTTAATGTAAATTTTTTTCAAGTATGAGATATTTATAAAGTACGTGAGGAATAAAATTTTAAAAAATCCAAAAAAAGTATCGTATACTTAGTGTGCCGTAGTGCGTAGGCTAGCCTCGCTCTCGGGCGCCACAGTATCTCCACTCCGTGTACATTCGATCCTAATTAATGTTTAAATCTAACTAACTCAGTAAACGAATAAATTAGATTTATCGGTACTGTATTAAATGTATCTCTGTAAATTGATTCGATAAATATTATCCAGGGTGGGCCAATAAGTTGTGCGCGGTAAGCGTGCGAGCGAGTCTGTCGTAGCGACGCGAGCTTGCGGGTAGATGCAGAACTTACTGGCCCGCCCCGCATTTCTATTGTTGGTGAACTAATTATTCTATCGAAATGGAAACTAATCCGCTCTGTTATCTTACAACATTTGAAATTCTGTTATTAAATTTTACAAAAGACATACTGAAAATAAATGTTTCTTCATTTTTAGGTCAATAAGCATCGGTGTTTCATTTTGCCCCCGTTTGGTTTGTGTTACGTTTGATCCGTGAGCTCGCGTCTCGATTGCACCCACCGTGCATATTCCTTATACGCTATCTGTGCGTTCTTGTCTATCTGTGATCCAATATAGCCCCTGTAATGTCATAAATTCCATAACCCTCGAGTGAAAGTCGCTTGTGACCGCCAGGCCTAAGGTTCTGTGTCAGGTTCATGCTAGTGCATCTTGGATCAACGATAGAAGGGCATATTGATGGTTGTAAGTTCTGAAACCGCTGTGAGAGTACCTCCAGCTCCCCTTTACCGAGTGATTTAGTTATTATTTTATTTAGTTATGTACCTACTTTAATTGTAGTTTTAATTTGTGACAAGACACATTGCTGTATTATAAATTATTTTTAATTTGGAATAAAAGTGTACAATCCTTTACAATTGTGGATTGGAAAAAACATTGTATGTTACTCGATTCATTTATTCCATTGTGTCGCTCGATCCATGTTTATTGAAGTAAACAAGGTTCTAATCATTAACAATTTATTATTTTAATGCCCATATTCAAATGTCGAATTCATATAATGATTACTAGGCAAAATAAATATGTTTTTATCAAAAACTCACGAATCATATTTCAATAATTATTGAAATGGTATTCATTTTAGACTCGTGATGCGTTGTGCTGAGCTAGATGAGACCACCTTGTCTAACAAGCATGATATAAGCTGAGGCTGGTATAATTTTTTTAAGTTTTAGACTTACGATAAAAGCATAATGCCTGATATGCCTATTTCATGAAGCAACGAAACCGTATTACTATGTAGTTAGGTCTGTCCGACGCATAGGTGGGAAATGAGACATTTGTAAAAATCCCATTTGCCACCAATGTACCGTCGAGGACGTTGGCAATTTAAACGACCCCATAAAACGTCGTGCTTTAGGATGCTGTGAGTATGGTAGGGTTATTTACAATGCGAGGTAGTTGTGCGCTATTAACTAAATTTGCATTTTGTAGTTTTGGTAAACTAGCTAAACGTAGAAGTTTGAATTAGATGCCAATAATAGACTGTACTTGTGTGCTAGTTTGTTTAACGGTTGACCAAATACCTACTAATTCTAATTAATTTTAATTCGGATTTAGAAGCAAAGGAATGAGTACTCCTACCCGTTACTTGTGATACGATATTTAGGTATGAAGAGATACCATTTTTAAAGATTTTCACAAGAAATGTGTTTTTTTGCACAATTTTTGGTTTTGTTTTATCGAAATAATGGTTAATACAAGCAACTTTTAAATTCTAAATTATACCAGCAAAAACTTGCCTGACATGCGCTAAGGATCCTAAAACCGATTTATAACTATTTTTGTTCTGAGCTACTGATTCATTAGCGCAGTTAGAAAAAAATTAGAACGAAATATAACCATTATTTATTACCATATATTTCGCCGTGTCAAGTATAAGTCGCAGGGAATTATTGCCTAGCGATAATTGCTTGCGAATCTCGTAAGATATAATCGTAGGCAAGACCTGTATGTAAACAGTATGATACGATAATCTTGTGGCGATTATTGCTTGGAATAGTTGCGTAAGAGTTTTCGCCTTGAAACGTGCGAGAAACTCTCCTCGTCTAAATGGCCCTTTACGCTGCATTGGGAGTATCACACTACTCTTCTGGCGCATCGCTGCAGCAGCTCGCGCGTTTTTGGCAAAATAAACCTAACACTCTTTGCTTCGCTCGTCGTCGTACATACCTATATATATTAGGTATGTGACTGCCTTAGACTAGTCATGAAAACTGAATACCATTAAATACATTTTTCATTTTTGCCGCAATAGAAATAATGGGATATAATTAGGAAATAACTAGTCCCACTTTTTACTAGCGACTGCCAGCGACTTCGCGTAGTAGGCTCGGCCTTCGGCCTCGCCATAACCTCCCGTCTTTTCTTGATTTTTCTTTCATAAGAACCTTCTGACAATAACTAGCACTACAAAAAAGAATTAGCGAGACCAGGAGAAAGGGTTCATTTATTTACATAGATATATAGATTTCCGTAGAAATAGTGGGATACACCAGCTGCATTTTGATAAAGGAAGCAAATGTAACTGGATTTTATTAGACTGGCTGATTATTTCAGAGAGGCGCTCAGGTATGAATCTCTACTGAGCGTACATTAGACCGTAAATGGCATACACAATTTACTCAGATCTGTAGGTACTCAAGCCTAGACTCAGAACTTAGCGTCATTTTGGAACACCGGCCTTAACGTAAAACGTTAGGGTCAGCTAAGAAACAAATTCCACTAGATGGCGCTGTTTTCTTGATAATTGCATATTCATTTATTTTAATGAAATATGGGAGGATTAAATAAGAATGCTTGATTTTGCGCCCTTTATCTTTATTTATTAACACACTACAAACATAACTGAAACTATTTATTACTCGGATTTCGAGAAAATGGATAATAATTATCAACTCTTGTTATACCACAGATTACGTAATAGTACATATGCCTTAGGCACGCACACATACAAATTAATAATTTGTAGTAGCTATTTAACAAATTCGTCCGTCTCACAGAGTTCCCATTAGCCTATCCGTAGAAACGTTTTCGCATGGGAACAAAGGTGCATGGTTCGAACCTGGGCTTATCGTGTTATTTTTGGCATTTATGTTTTAGTTTTTTGAGAAACCTTTATTCGTCATTTTAGATAACGATATGAATAGATACTAATATTATCAGTGACATTCTAATATACCTAAGCCTCAACCTGAATTAGATACCTATACTTTATTACCCTATGTCTTTTCTGCTGCTGTAACAGAGCGAAGGATCGTCTTGATTTTGAGTAGTATAGGGTTCCGAGGGTGACAGGTTACTTTTTATACAGACGTAACACGGGCGAAGCCGCGGGCAGACACTTGTGTAATAAATAAAAGTCTACATCATTTCAATAGTGTATATTCATAGATCTAAGCACTTAGCATTTTTTTTAACCCTTCTTAGAATAATTTCTGGTAAAACACATTTTTTTAAAATGCTACCAGTTTCGGGACCATTCCAGCAATAAAATCTTCATCTCGTTCTATTTATGGGTTGTTCTGGTGAGATGTAGCACACAAAGAAACATTTTTTCATGTTGGTTACCCGCAGCTGACCTTGCACCTGCAAAAATATAAATCTGTGAGCTTTATAGCTCGCTTTGGATCTCTGAGATTGCATTTTGCACAATTTTTGCACAATATTTGACAATATGATATCGCACAAAAGTTTTTGCAAAAACAACGTAATAACAACAAATACTACAAACAAATAACACATGGAATATTACTCGAGAAGTCAGTCACACGGAATAAAATAAAATATCAGCAATTCAGCATCACCACTGCAACTTCAGTAATAATGACATATGAAAAATATGAAATTGAAAACTGTCAAAACGTCCGAACCAGTGTTGCTAGTGGCAGATAGTCAAAAGTAACTCGAGTCATCTAATAAGTACCTATATCAGGCAAAAAACTCACTATTTTAGCACTCTCTTATTTGGGTTTTTGTGTTTCAAGGTCATTAATTAATGTAAGTAATTTTGGAATAAGCATAACAAGAGTCGATAATGTCGCTGGAAACAAAAAAAATCTAAGCATTAGGTAGCTTCCATTTTTTTACATCAACAGTAAAATAATATACCTAATGAAGGTTATGGTAATATTACTAATTTTGTGCAAAAACACTCAACTAATACATTTCGATCGGAAGTAGTGCACAAACGTAAAAAATAACTAAAATAGCTAACAGCTCGAGTCTGGTAACACAAAGACAGCAGAACTGAGTGGAAGAAAATGAATTTATTTTATGTCGCACAGAGTGGCAACGTCGCGTTCAAGCCGTGATATAGCGCGGTCCTACTCTCGCAGAAAATGTACTCTACTAGCACGCACCATCTGACAACGTAGCTTACTTGCACTGTCAAGATATTATAACGTACAATAATAATGTAGCTATATGTATAAAATTGAACCACACAAACGTAAAATCAGACGATTTGGCGATGGTAAAACAATAAGATAACACGCTGATGTTTAACTATATCATTGATTTGCGCAAATATGAGTACAAATTAGGACAATGTTAACTCACAATAACTTTAAATTCGCTCCAGAGAACTCAAAAATGCGTAGTTTAATTAGTATGGAAAACGTTTAACCTTAATCTTGACATCATTACACAAAACCATTATCGATCGTTACCAGTAGGGAGAACTTCGCATTCATTACTGGTTGAACAAGAAAGACGAAAAGGTATTTTATCCGATTTTATTACAAGACAGTATTTAATAGTAGTTTATATAATCTCATTCGGTAATATTCTAATTATGAAATACAGACTGTTTATTGGCATACTTTATTTACATACTTCTTTAAGAAAATTAAAAAATTAAATTAAAGCATTACTCTCCTAACAGCAATTTTTTAATTATTAAAGTACAATGTGTCCCGACCAAGGAGGTTTCAATTCAATTTATTAATTTAAAGTCTGTTATTGGTCTATTGGCTCGGAACCAGCGCGTTGCGCTCACCACAGTTAATGTGTACTTAAATTGAATTGAAACCTCCTTGGTCGGGACACATTGTACTTTAATAATTAAATAAATGTCTAAAAGCATTGTTTTGTTAGGAGAACAATGCTTTAATTATTTTTTTATTTTTCTTGAAGTATGTAAATTTTCATTTCATAATTAGAATATTACCGAATGAGATTATATAAAGATAGTAATGACAGAACAATGTATAAATAGAATATTCATATATGACTAGAGGCTGAATTCAAATATTATTATGTTTTATTGTGAACCAATGCAACACAATATGGCCCTTCAAACGTGCGGAGTAACAGGCTCTGGCGTTAATTGTAGTCTTTTTACCCAAGGCAGGCAGCACTATACTCAAATGCAGATCTTCGTGCTTTAGTTTTTTATCATTCTACCCTCCGACATTCAAAGGTTACTATTTCCCACAAGGCGAGGCGGCAACTTGCACCGGTTCAGATTTCCTCTCGACCACACAGTTGTTGGCGATGCTCTCGAGCATGTACGCGAGCGTGCGCGTGGGCCGGCCCGTCATGCGGCGCGGGTGCAGGTAGGGGGGCCCTTCGTGGGCCAACTTGCCCACGCCCGTTATGTCCATGTGCACCCAGTCGTTGCAAACGAAGTTCTGGGAACAAAATGTTTCATTACATGGTAGTTCATGGAAATATAATATAAACAACGTTTTATTATCTAAGAGTTTATTACGTATACGTTGTTACATACATTGGAAATTATAATAGATAGAGGTAATTATATCTTCAATTTATACTATTTTATACGACTTAAAAATATAGTTTGGGACTTGGTTTGTTTTTGTGAACTGAATTGAGTCTTTTGAAAGATTGTAAGGTTGTTGAAAGATGTAGAGATTTTATGTTGTCATCGTGCTAGATATTAAAATCTGGCTGTGTTTACGTGTATAAAGGACTAACTGCTCTCCGCGGTTTCACCCGCGCGGTGATGGATGATGATGAATCTTACGAGTATATAGACTATGTTACTCAGGGTGAATGTAGCTTTCCAATGGTGAAAGAATTTTTGAATTCGGTCCAGTACTTTTTGAGCCAACAGTCGTTACAAACATACTTACATAAAAATCTTTCCTCTTTATAATAGTATAGATTTTGACTTTAACTTAGTGATTCGTACGAAACTGGTTCTGGCTTCGTCAAAAGATCATTTTTTTCTCGACATGGCCGAAGCGCTTTTTTAAAGTGATCCGATTTTGATGTTTTTTTTTTATAAAAAGCTGGTGCTTCTGATGTCCCATTTACATTCGAGATATGATAACTCGTTTTTTTCTTAATAATTCATAATCAAAATATTAAGAATGGAAGTTGGTTTCAAATTATGTATTATTACTAACTGTGCCCCGCGGTTTCACCCGCATGGTGATGAATGACGATGATAATGATGAAAAAGTAGACCTATATTTATAGTCAGTCAAAATCATTTATTCAATTTAGGCATCAAAGACGCACTTATGAACGTCAATTTTTCATTATAATGTACTTTAAAGCCTACCGCCGCGTTCCAAAATACATAGAGCCAACCGAGAAGAAGCGGCAAGAAACTCGGGGCCATTCTTTTTATGTAGATGATTTTACAATGTTTTTACTTAGGTACTACAGATATTAGCTCCAGTGTGTTGCCTTACAAAAGAGAACATAATAATGGTATCAGTAGGGCAAGTCACGCTACGCTTTGACATCTTAGTACACGAGTAGATAGATCCTGGAGTGATCAGTCCCAAGCTGTTTTATCCTCCAAGTAATCCGAAATTTTGTAATAACCTTTTTGACAGAGTTTAGTTTTAATAGTAATTTTAAACTTATTAATAGGCAAATCTCGGATAACATTGGGAACTTTATTATAGAATCGTATACATTGTCCCATAAAAGAATGACTTATTCTGTGGAGACGCTTATATTATAGTAGGTCTACTTAATATACACACAAAATTTCACAATAATGGGTCAAGCAGTTTCCGAGGAGTTTTATTACAAATACTGTGACAGAAACTCAATACTCCTTGCAAATTATTTGAGAATGTATTTAATTTTTAACGGCAAAGTGTCTTATACGACTATGCACGTCATGCACTCATTCATTCATATTTCAATTATTTTTCTATCAGTGGGCCCAGCACGAAAATGTAAGTAAGTGTAATGGTTGCCTTCAGCAAAACTTATGGTGTTAGTTATTGTATCTGTACTACATAATACGTATGAAGAGTATTTTTCGTCTAAGTTTGTAGGGACAGTCAGAATTTTTTTAAATCATGCTCGGAAATGGAAACTAAACATTACTTATGCAGAACATCTGGTCAAGAGTATTAGTTTACCTTTAGAAAAGCTGCCCCAAGGCAAGGCGTTGCCTTACCGGCGCCTTTGTTCCGCAGGTCTACGGACGGATCGTCTGGAAATCAACATTAATGTAAGGTATATAAACAATATGCGTTTTTTATTAAGCATAGTATTAATGCTATAAGTACGAAGGCAGCTTGCGGTGAGTTTGTTACTTCGGCACGTTCAAACGGTGCTATGGATTTGGAATGGAGATATCCGGGTATAACGGGTATGTTTAGGTGTTTGTCCCGGACTATGGGATAGTTATTTTACGACCAATAAAAAAAAATGCCACTAGCGGTCACCCATCCCAGTCATGACCGCAGCAGGGTTTGCTCAACACACTTAGATCTGATAGTCGAGTAGCTCATGCACATATCGAAGCAAGTTTTATTGAAATAAGTTTCATACTCTCGCGCGTTACAGTGTTCCGTAAAATGGCTATATGGGGGCGCTATACATTTAAGCGAGCCGGCATAAATCGGTACACCCTGGCGGCAAAATAGAACTAACAGAATTCAAAAACAAGGCCGGCCGGCTACACGTCGGCCCGACATTTATCGGCAAAATCAAGCTTATGTAGATGAGTGTTCGGAAACAAAGCCGCCTAGCTTGTGACAGTCGGGTTCTGGTTAGCACCCGGATGAACCCGATCGGCTTACATTCGCTTGTCGTTCCAAACATACTGCCGCATTGACTACCCGATCGGCAATAAGCAAATAATATGAAACATGTGTAGTAAGTAATTGGTAGTAATGGTGCGGAAAGTCGTATATAGGTGAGACCCGACGCAATGTTTCTACCAGAGTAACCGAACATATAAGAAGCGTCAAAAACTTCGATACAGTAAGGTCGGCGGTGGCAGAGCACTCTCAGATCGCAGGTGCCACACATTATATTCGGTTCGATAAGACTATATTAGCGCAGGAGAAATTCTTCGTTCCGCGTTAAGTACGAGAAGCCATCGAAATAAGACGTCACCCCAGTCCTGGATTTGTCAATAGGCTGCGGTCTAGGGGCGGCAGATTTCAGAGGACGCTCGCTCACTCGATTTCAGAGGATAAAAAGTCAAACAATTTCACTGGTTTTCTCATGGCTTTTTATACTATTATGTTATTTTTTTTATTATTACTGTAATATTTGTATCCACAGATTCCGAATCCACAGGGTCCGGGCCATTTTTTTACATTTACTTAACTCAATTAGTACACCTCTTACACAATACATCTTTGCATACAAGGAGGAAACAGAATAAACCTAACATATATACAGGATGTCCCAGAACTCAACGTCAAACCGAAACGGGGTGACAGGATTGCTTGTAACAATCATGAGAAAAATCAGAAAAAAAATCTATCCCATGCGATTTGGAAATCATGGACATTTAAGAAAAACCTATAAATTTGGTCAAACTGTAACCATTTTTCGGTTATTGTGGTTAATTTTTATTTGTGTTCATTTAAACTGGAACCGTAACCTTAATAACATTTCTAGGACCATAGTCAAAAATAATGACACAACTGCCTCAAGTTTTCTAGGATTAAGACTATTTGTTAAACTATAAATTTGTAATTTTCAACGTTTTTTATCGACTTTAAAAAAATTTTACTAAAGTGCCTTGACAAGTGCCATTAAAAGTACGCGCATTTGATCAGGATTGTAATACTTGTTTGTTTCATACTAAAAAAAACTAGTAAAAAAATAAAAACCTCGAGTAACCCGATTTTTGCTAACCCATTTTACTCAGTTCAACCTCTCACCCCGTTTCGGCTTGACGTTGAGTTCTGGGACACCCTGTATAAGAAGTAAAAGAACAGAGAGATAAACAAAACCAAATTAGGTATCCATTAGACTTCCGAGAAGACCGGTTTCCACTATACTAATACAAATGTTAAATCCCTATAGAAAATCATACATATCGAAAATTATTAATCCAAGTAAGTGCCTGTTATTTGTACCTCTTTCTAAATGACTAATTCGTTTAGACCAGTCTAATTAGGCTCAAGACAAGAGTCTTCGACCAATTTGTGTTACCAGTGATGACTTATGGCACTGAAACGTTGTCGCTTACTATGGGCCTCATAGATAAGCTCAAAGTCGCACAACGAGCTATGGAGAGGGCTATGCTCGGGGTTTCTCTACGTGATCGAATCAGAATTGAGGAGATCCGTAGAAGAACGAAAGTCACCGACATAGCTCAGAAGATTAGCCAGTTGAAGTGGCAGTGGGCAGGGCACATAGCACGCAGAACAGATGGCCGATGGGGCCGAAAGGTTCTGGAGTGGACACCACGGACCGGCAAGCGCAGCGTAGGTCGTCCACCGACACGGTGGACAGACGACCTGAGGAAGGTCGCAGGACGACGTTGGATGCAGGCCGCTTCCAACCGGTCCTTTTGGAAAATCATGGGGGAGGCCTATGTTCAGCAGTGGACGTTCTACGGCTGAGATGATGATAATGATGAATTAGGCCCGGTAAAAATTATAAGTAGCTAATTTCCTTCGGAATTCGTTGGGGAAGGTAGAGTCTAAATCAGTAAAAAAATCTAAATCTAAGGCAGTCTAAATTTTGTTTTGCATGGTACTCGATCCGTTGCGTCCTCCGCCATCTTTATTTTAAGAGTATTTTTTGTTTCTTGAAAACCTCTTTTATTTTCAATTTCACTCGAAAAACAGTTTTTCAGAAGTTGTTTGGGATTGAATTTTATCAAGTTTTTCGTAAGATCTATATTTTCCGATTTGTAACGAAAAGAGGGGACGGTTTTTCGTTTGATTAACAACTCGTTTATTATCAATTTTACATGAAACCTTGTTGTAAACAAAGTTAATTAGAATTCATTTTTGTAAAATTTTGGCGAAATCTTAAACAACTTTGTTGTAACCATGTTTTGCCTAAAGTTGAAAATTAACTTGATAATAGAAAGTTAAGATTTTACCTTAAATTAAATATAAATAAAATTAAATTTTTACCACCCTGTTCAGGTATAAATAAAAAATATCGATCTTACCAAAAAATTGATCAGCACCATAATTGAAGGAAATGTAGGTATTTTTCTAACAACTTTGGTAGTTACAACTTTCAATGTAAAATTAAAAATAAACGTAATATAAATCGATAAATACCGATCTGACAAAAAAATATATTAGAATCAAAATTGTAAAAACCTGAATTCTAATGAAAAACAAAAGAGTTTTTAATTAAGCAAAAATTCACCCTCTCTTTTGATTATAAATCCGAAAATATCGAGGATCTTAGGAAAAAATTATGGGTCTATAAATTGTAGGAAATTGATTCTAAACTATTTTTGAAATTGAAAATAAACGAGTTTTTCAGTTAAAAATAATTGGCCCTTAAAATCAAGATGGCAGATGACGCAACGGATCGTTTACCACGCAAAACAAAATTTAGACTGCCAGTGAGCTCCCCGACGAATTCCGAAGGAAAATTGCTACCTATATATATTTTCCAGGTTTGTCCCTTTTTTGAGCTAATTCGACTGGGCTAATTCGTTTATTTAACTTTAGTGCCTGTTTCTTTTTAAAATATTACGAGTACTAGCAATGTGCGTTGCATATTACTAGTAGTCTTGTCTTGTACTTAGTCCCCTCGAACTAAGCTAAATATGCTTGTGTCTGGAGTCTGGAGACTGGAGTGGGTTCACGTCGATAGCGCAATGGATGGGGATCGTACTCATGACCGCTCAGTCGCAACAGAAAATTGTTATTTTAGAAAGGTCCATGGGGCGGCGGAAATAAAGTGGCCTACACTCATAAAAAATATAAATCCGGCACTGCGTCACCCTAATTTCAATCGGGATCGTGGGTGGAATATACCGCCGGCCTGGATACTGGTATCTAGGTATGTTGAACATTGACAAGATGACCTCGGAGCTCTGGAACCCTGAGGTCGACTCAACAAGTGTGGTGTGTCAACAGCCCTATATACTAAAAAACAGCAGTGACAGTGACACTGAAAGTGACATTGACGTAAGTGACAGTTCGGACGGAAAAACTCTGACTAGACACAGCGCGACCGTCGCAGCGCCAGTCTCTGTCGCAACTACATAGCGTGAAAATGATGTATGAAACGGGGCAGAATTTAAATGGCGGATATATCTCTCTCACTCACGCAATATTTCGCTTTCTTTCTCTCATTGTCAATATTGTCATTGAATATCTTTGTTTTTATAATTTAGTGCAAATATATAGTCAAATATATGTATATTGTGAAGTTGTTTTATGTTATTAGGTACTAGGTAGCTAAAAACTATAAGGAAGTGTAATTAGAGAAGATATGAGGTACAGAAAATGTGAAATATGCAGTTTTATATCAGAAAGGAAAGATGGTACGAAACGTTGTTTTATGGCCAGATATCCGCTGGAAAAAGTATGGTAAGTAGTTTAATAGTTCATAATAACGACCCCTATTCATATAATAAGAGCTAATATAGCCATAAATTCATTTTACATATACCGACCGCTTAGTTAAAATAAAATAGTGCGGTGCCGCAATATTTTTTTGTAAATATCGATATCGATGGTTTTCTACTGACTTCCACAAAGGAGAAGGTACTCAATTCGACTGTATTTTTTTATGTTTGTTACCTCATAACTTTTGACTAGGTAAACCGATTTTCAAATATAATCATTTCAAATAAAATATAAAAAAATTAAATCGGTCCACAAATTGGCGAAAATATTGATTAACATACACACAAAAAAACATACAGACGAACATATAACCTCCTCTTTTTGATAATCACTAAATAAGTGTTATGTACCGTGTGTAATCCACGGGGAGCTACTTGTTCAATATAAATCTTTTTCTGATTTGAGGGGGCGCTTCATTGATATATTATTTATTTTATGCTTTCAGCAAGAAGATAGCTATTTAATCAATGATGCTAATTCCTGAATTTCACCACCGCGCCATACGTCATCAACACGATTTTCATTCTTTTGAAAATGGCAAATGTACTATCTTCAAAGTTTTAAACGAATACTCTGCAGAGTATTCGTTTAAAAGTCACCAAATGAAGAAAAATAACGCAAATATACTTATGGATTTATAACCTCAAAAGTTGCTGGAACGAAATTTAATTCAAGTGTCCCATAAAGTTATTAAGACATTCCATTACCATACCAACTTAAAACAATGTAAATAAATAGTTAGTTTGCTGATAAATATCAAATTTAAGTTCTAAAAATAAATTGAAACTCGCTTACACTATGGCGTTTTTCTTGATCTGACGAAGTTCTATTGGCCTCTTATATTCTGCAGCCCTCTCATTTTACACTTTTCATATTTTTCTTATTTGCTATGCAAAAAAAATAATTTAAAAGTAGATGAGTGGGCTGCAGAATGTTATAGGCCTCATAACTAGTAGTTATGAAATCGATATCGATAAATTTCGAATTAAAGGGGTGCACATCCCTATTTTATCCCTAATGTTGGCAGAACTGTTAAGTTCGTCAAGTTGGCTTTCGGAGGTAGCCCCGTTTTGACGTTTAAATATTACACTTTTTATTGTCTATGATGTCCCGTCTCTTCTCTATTGTATTCTCTTTGGCGCCAGTTACTTGGTGTGGCCCGCGCTCGCCGCTGTGCACAATATTGACTCCCAGAAGAAGAACTTCAAATAAGTTCGAAACTGGTCGGAAAATATTTCCGGTAAATATTACGCGGTCCTATCGGGTCCTAGCCGGTTTTAAAGCGTAATTATGAACATAACTCGCGATAGTTTTCTATCTCAAATTTATGTGTGTATTCGTGCCTTCCGCGGCACATGGTGAATGTGGTGAAACGGATTAAACTATTACTATTGACCGGCAAAACACTCACGTTAGGGATCGAATACGTCGACCCGGGCTTCGAGCATGTCGGATGTACCCACCGGGAGCTCACAGACGCCACTGCGTACTCGCCTTGAAGATGAGCACCGGACATGCTGGAAACCCGGCGAGACGTGTTCGATCCCTAACGTGAGTGTTTTGCTTGTTAACAGTAATATTTTAATGTGTCAAACTCACGAAAATTTCAATACAAAAATGAAGGGGATTGTATAGTTCCGTAGAGGGAAACTCAGTTTGGTGTTTTGTAAATAAATATTTGAGAAAATCAAAACGTTTATTGCCAGAAAGGTAATAGGGTTGTCAAATACACAACTTGTGCATTCAATTGTGTGTGGCACGCAATAATTACGAAGTATGTGAAGCAGAGTCGTAGAGGGTAATTATTTGAGTAATATCGGGATTTCTCTACGTGATCGAATCAGAAATGAGGAAATCCGTAGACTAACTAAAGTCACCGACATAGCCCAGAAGATTAGCCAGTTAAAATGGCAGTGGGCAGGGCACATAGCACGCAAAACAGATGGGCGGTGGGGTTGGAAAATTATGGAATGGAGACCACGGACCGGCAAGCGGTCCACCGACACGGTGGACAGACGACCTGATAAAGGTAGCAGGACGACGTTGGCCTTTCCCAACCGGTCTCGATTTCTGAATGTTTGGGAGAGAAGGATGTTCAGCAGTGGACTTCCTACGGCTGAGATGATTGTAAAGGAAATGAGTAAGTAGTATTGTGTAGTACTGACTGGTGATCTGGTTGTGGTAGTAGCGCCACAGCGGCAGGCGCCACGGACGGTCGCCGCTGTCCGCGCCGGCCGCGCGCGCCGAGCGCCACGCCGCCTCCGAGTTGCTGAAGCATCCGAACGCGCCGTCTCCCGTCGCTAACTTCACGCCGTCTGTAACAACCCTCGCGTTCTTAACTTCTCGCGTGTTAGTGCCGATAGTGTGGACGTGTTTTGTTACAAGCTGCAGTTACAATTCAATCCATTCCGTACACTGAGAGCACAGAGTGTCCGGCAGGACAATGTACGGAGTAACGACCTACTAGCCGGGTCCAGTGTGGACGCTGGTCTGTGTACTAATCTAAGTTACGTGTACTGGTATCACGAGCGGATCCATCGAAAGTTGTTTTTTTTTTTCAAAGGATGTTCGCTATTGTCCGCGTGACCAGGAGACGTCCACATTTGCGTTTATGACACGCGTCGAAGTACGCCAGATAACACGGAGTAGGAACGGATCACGTCAGTCGAATGTAAATAGTTCAAGAGTGCGCTGCATGCGCCGAAAATTTGTAACATGATTTTTTCTAGTGACGAAATTGATGTTGAACTGCTAATTGTGGCAGTAAAGAAAAATGCTTATTTTGGAGTTATGAATCGAAAGAATACAGTAATAAAACAAAAAAAAACAGAGCATGGATGGCGGTATGTGACCAAGTTGTCAGGGATTTAAATAATAAATCCATACATAAACCCATAATGAATGTGTTTTTATTTAAGGTTTTTGTCAGCGGCGACGAAGTAAAAGAAGTATCAGTGTTTTTCTTCGGAATCCATTCTGCAACCGACTCCTACGCTATGTAGCTGACGACGGCTTCCTATAATGTCTTCAAACTTGGAAGGTCGACGGCTGTCGATACCACTACTGTTGGCAACATGCCGTGAAAAAGTGTGAGTTCTTCTTAAACTCACACTTTTTAATGTTGAAGTTGGTTCTACTTTTTTGTAAAAAAAATAAATATACTACTACTTGCGCTCCGCGGTATCGCCCGTGTGGTGATGGATGATGATGAGAATGAATGAAATATAGCGTATGTTACTCAGGCATAATGTAGTTTTATACTCGTGAAAGAATTGTTTAAATCGGTTATGTAGTTTTACGTGTATCCATTACAGACTATAAACAAACATAATATCTTTCCTCTTTATTATTAAGTAGATAAGGATTAATACCAAGGTACGAATAATGTGGCCTGGTTTGTACCGGTGTTACTATTGCATATTTCAAAATGAAAAAGTATTTAGTGTGACATAACTGTAATAGTTAGACATTATTACTTCATCAGTCGAACGACCCAGACACAATAGAAATTTCATTGTTATATTGACAATCGACTAGTGAGGGGTTATGGTAATGTGGACTTTGTAGACATTGACGTCTTCTATAAATCTGTAGTACGTCACTTTGCTTTATTGTCAATAGCATAGACTAAATAGTCTCCACAGCATACGCGATATAAGGACTTTTTTTTTAATTGTTTCCATACCTTGGGTTACATTATTGAAATTTTCATACCTATTCCCGAATTTTTTGAAAATATTATATAGCCTATATAATCAGGAAAAATGTAGGTTTCTAATGGTGAAAGAATATTTCTAATCGGTCCAGTAGTTTCGGAGCCTATTCAAACAAATCTTAATAACAATATACTAGTATGTAGTATGGTGTGCGTTACGTGTGAGCGTGGCGACGTCTATAACGAGCGCCGGTTTGTGCGTGCTCTGGCCGTACACCAGCGCGTCCGCCAACATCAGCCGCCCCTCCATGTCCGTGTGCTCGATCTGGGAGTTACACATTACTCTACTATAGGGGCCGTCCATTAATCACGTGAGGCTCAAAAAGAGGGGGAGGTGGTACGAAAAAAAACATAAAATATCACCAGGGGGGAGGGGGGTGTAGTAAGAGACATCACGTGTATTTATTTTTTCGTCAAACGAGATACATTAAATATGTTCATGTACTATAGTACAATATATATTTTTCGCATGATTACACCATTCCTTTAATATTATTTATAAGTATGCGAGTCAAAAACAACCTGCAACCTTTCTTCGTCTAGACTTTTTATTATGGTCCTTAGCTTTCGAGAATAAAAGTAAGTAGATTATACTTTATACTTGCATGCATTTGAAGATAATATTCAGAAAATTTTAAGATTTTTTATAGGTACTAAAATATACACGTGATTTTTTTGGGGTTAGTCTTAAACCTCACCACGTATCACAAAGAGGGAGGTCAAAAATGCTAAAAAAACACATGATTAATGGACAGCCCCTTACACAATATTGATAAGAAACAATTATGTGTTTTTACACAGTTACACAGTTTGACAGTTACGAGTTTATTTTAGCAACGATGAGCGCACCGCACACAACATCCTGAAGAAAGTTTCCGGACGTAGTCTAAACATGCGCGCATCGTGATAAAAGTCTCACTCTAATTAATTTCGTTTTATTATTACAAACTTATAGTGAACGTGAGTTTCAATAACATTATAATCAAATTTTTGTTATATTTCCAATAAAGAGTATATATACTCGTATCTAGTATACTTCACCTGTATGGAGAGACCATTGAGCGCCCTGACGACGTCTCCGACCTTCATGCACTGCCCCGACACCATGTTCTCGCAGATCGGTATCACCGCGTGCACGTTTATCGGTACCTACACACATCAACACACAGTTGTAACACGGCCCAATTAACTCATAACCTCTTATATACATTCCATTAGTAAAAAGTAACTACAGGAAAAATTCATACTTATGTCGAGTGAATAAAAACTATAATAACTTAGATGTATGATGATGTTACCTTTAGTTCAGCGAGCGCCTTGATAGCGCCGAGTACGACCGCGGCGCCGGCCATGCTGCCGCGGTTCTCCGTCATGCCGGAGCACGGCTTCAAGCACAGCCCGCCGCTGCAACAACAACCACGCTCTCATACACCGAACACTACTGCTCTACACTACACGTACAGGACACACTTTCTGGACACTAGATGGCACTGCACTAGTTATTAGTCCGACGTCATTTTCAGTCCGGCCGGATTTAACCGGATTCCCATCAAATCAAGATGATTTTCGCTTTTCGGTTCAAAATGAACTGTTAGAAAGTTAATTAAGTGTCATTGCACTGAATATAGGTAGTTCATAAAAAATCATATAAGTATATAAAATCAACTTTATTTCTAATCCAATGTTAAGATTAGACGATGAGCAAACAATTAAAATCTAGTAGTAAAGGTAACTAATACAATTTTACTGATGTAACGAGTAGCACAATTTTTTTAGATTTCAATTTCACAGATTTTTATCAATTATTTTAGTAAGCAACTTTATAAAATCTTATATAATTAACCTTGCGTAATTTACTGAGATGAGATCACAATAATTATTAAAGTATTTGAGAATACTACATTTGACAAACAAGTCTTATTTATAAGATAGATTAGATTATAAGAATAATTGTAAACAGTGCTTTACTATTTGTTCAAATATTGAGTTTGTATTATAACTCGTCTCTTTAATTTAATCAACTTGCTTTACAATAAATAATTATTTTAAGTAGAACTTTAAGTAATAATTGTCTTAGTATCGTCATTGTATATTAAAAGAAAATCAATTTTGATGTTGAAATAAGGATCGTCGAAAACAAATAGTGTTAACTGTGTCATCTGCTAGTCGACTTCTGCAATCGAGCTGCAATATAGCCTGGCTATATAGACTGCGGCCGAAAAGGCTCTTTCAGCTCTACACTTGTCGGCTTTATTATCAGCAAATAATCATAAATAGCAGACAAGTATTGTTCTCGCACTCCGCCACCTTCAAATGTAGTTATTTCCTTTTGTACCGGCGTAGCGCCGCGTAGTGGGGTGGGGCGATTCGGCGTCGAACGACTCGCACGCATGAACACCATGCGCAACGCGTTAATGTACCTACTCATGTAACAGCTCTTTTATGTTGCCAAAAATTGCTGAAATTGTATTGTAAGTAATCCGCCGGATTACTGGAACCGTTTTTCCGGATTGCAATCGCTACACCGCAGCCGTCTTTCAGAATTATTGCTATCAGAATCTCCGGCTGGATTATAAATTCTCCCGTCATATTATCGATGACGTGGTCTCTTTTGACGTAAGCAACTTGGATTGTATTGACGCTATAGGATAACTAGTATAATCATTTGTTATTTTCTCTGAATAAATATATGTCAAAAACAATTTCACTCGCCTGTCTCCTTAAAGTTGGTAGTGGCCTTGTCATTTTGTTGAAATTAAATGTAATGATCACACATTTGACAGATATATAAGGTGAAGAGCTGAAACCTTTTTGCGTGATTGTACTCCAGGGTCACGTGCGCGCGGGCAATGAGGGGCTGAGTGTGATTGTTTGTCACGGCGTTGCTATGGTTACGCACGGCCTCTCGCTCCGCACCGCATACCCCACTTCGATTGAGACCCGAAAATGTGTTCTGCGCATAGTTCAATTTACGTGCCGCAATCTGTAGGTTATGCAAGAGGCCGCCTTGGTTGGTACCACCGCAGTGCCAGATATTCTGCTGCGAAGCAATAGTGCGCATTACAGTGTTAGGGTGTGAAGGGCACTGTAGCAAGTGAAATTACTGGGCGAAAAAATTAACGGACTAGAGTTGCGAGCGCAGTGCAACGCAATTCAACGCTACAGTTCTGAGCTCTGGGTGGCAGTGCAACTGTCATGGGTAAACGTGCTTCACATCAGGCGCATGCTTTGTTCATCTTATGTAGCCAAACCCAAAAAAACAGTCTAGTGAGAGTGTTCGTTCGTCGTAAGATTTACTATACCAATCAAAATGATATGCTACTATTAGCGGACTTGAAAAATTGAGTTACACCATGTTTTACATTTGCAGGCGTACTTTTTATTTATGACGCCGTAGAAATTGTAAAATACTAAAACTCTGCCTCTATATAAAAACAAAAATTGATTTAGTTCTTCTTTATGTGCCCGTGGTCCCCGAATCTATGAAGAGTTTGGGAAGTGTTCTTAAGAACGTTATAGACAGATGAGTGATACCTATCGAAGGTGACGCCTTTGGCGGCGATGAGGACCGGTGGCGCGGTCCCCTTGCCCCCCTTGTAGCTGCACTCCAGGAACATCGGCTCCGCACAAGACCCGCGGGCTACTGCTAGAAACGCCTGCAAACCACAATACATATGCCACATGATGACCACTATATGATACCATACATACTTATATTTGAGCCCAAACCATTGTTATCTGTACTGGTATCACAAGTGCGTTATTTTGAAATCTTGATAGGGCAACAATTTGCTTGTCACTTATGTCACTTCTTTTGGATCGATTATTAATTTTGGATTTTGGAACGTGAACATATAGTTTCGCTATTGAATATCCCGGTAGTTACCTGCATGTTCTGTGATTCGATCCAGTCGCGATCTCTCGCCTCCACGACCACTCCGAGCGGGCACAGCATGTCGAGCGCGTGCTGGAAATTACGACATCCGCATATTCATAATATACTTAAATTAATTGTTGTGCAAGTTCACATGTATGCTGCTGAACGTGCACGTTGTTTTATATATCTGCAGCGCATCGGGCATGCTTCCACGCTACAATGCGCAAGCGGAGCGCGTCCCTGGTGCGCCGAGTTCGGGCCAGCCCCAACGCCGTTCTGGCAATGTTCGCCGTCAGGCTTGATTATATTTATATACGGCATGGTTGCAATAGGCATATAGCAGTCCCAATGCCGGTTAGAACATGGTAGGGTTCAATGCAATTAATTAAATTATAATTTGTTCTGACAAATATTTATGTTGACATATTAACTATAATGATATGTAATAATTTAATGATTCGTGATAAGTTTGAATGATATTTTCGCTTCTTTTTTATTCTATTGTAACATTTTTTATTTATTTTTGTATTACCCATGTATTTTACTCGTCTATTGAATAATTTAAGCATGCCTTTTTATTTTTATAAGCTGATATGACGTATTGATGAGACCTGGTTGCTCGAAATAAATGATTTTTGAATTTGAATTTATACTAGTAGTACCTGGAAAACCGAGCTTGGCTCCGTTTTTTGAGAATCCTGACCTGTTTTAGGCTTGGGGCCTTATCATACTAGCAGTTTGCGAGAGGCTTCGGGTCGGAGCGGGCGCGCAGCGAATGCGTCGCGAACACAACGCGGCTGCACAGCTGCGTCGTAGCGGAGGCGTGGCAGATACGCAACGTTATCGTCGCATGTTGTTGGCTTTGTTTTTAAACGCTGCTGTTGGCTTTGTTACTTCGAAGACGTCGGAGACGAAAACGAAAGCATCGACGAATTTGGGAGGACCATTATCAATTAATCGAATGGAAGAGGGCGACTACTTTGTGTTGGTTTGCAAACGTACCATAATTACTGAGTTGGCATCTAACATACATACAGAGTGACGATGTGGTCGCCGGTGTCACACCACATCTATGATGGAGCAAGGATAACTACCGGACCCGGAACATACCGTTACAAGCTTAGCACTATGTTTCCAAATTTTCGTTTTATTAAAATGTTATAAAAATACAATTTAAGAGAAAAAAAAATCTGCAAGGGTAGAGTAGTGTAGAGAGTGGTGGGTGGTAGCACTAGTGAAATCGCAGCACACCTCTCGGCACCCTTCCATCCACACTAACGTAACCCCTTTTGTCACCATTGATTTTGGCCCTTATGGGGGGCCCGTTTAGTGGGTGGCAAGTCACCACCTGCCTAAATATTTAAGATGAGACTAAAATTGGCAGGTGCCGTAGTCTCCTCAATAGCCCCGTTTATTGGGTGGCAAGGCACCACATGCCTAAATATTTAAGATGATACTAAAATTGGCAGGTGCCGTAGTCTCCTCAATAGCCCCGTTTATTGGGTGGCAAGGCACCACCTGCCTAAATATTTAAGATGAGACTAAAATTGGCAGGTGCCGTAGTCTCCTCAATAGCCATTTCCTTTATTATTTAAGATTTCATGTCAAGAGCCCTACTATGTTACCAATTTTTGCAATAGCTATACCATTTCACATTCATCCCAAATGCTGTTTATGTACTACATTGTACATTTTATACCAAACAGGCCTCTAAATGTTGGCTACAGCCCCACTTATGCCTTTGTGAAGGACTGGATAAAATCCAAGAAAAAAAAGAAATAGATAATAATAATAAATGTATTAAGTTCAAACACAAAGGTTACAAAATAAATGAAAAGGAGCATCTGGTTTCTAAACTAGGCTAGAGACTCATACAATAGAACCCAGGACGTCGGAGTAACAAGAAAACTGCGTTAATAAGTTAGTTTATATAAGTAACAATACGTACCTTCATACTATAAAGCTACAAACAAGATATATTGTGCTTATTAAGTAGGTAAGTGTATTGTGTGTGTGTTAGTGTATTGTGAATGTAAGTGTATTGTGTGTGTTAGTGTATTGTGAATGTAAGTGTATTGTGAATGTAAGTGTATTGTGTGTGTTAGTGTATTGTGAATGTAAGTGTATTGTGTGTGTTAGTGTATTGTGAATGTAAGTGTATTGTGTGTGTTAGTGTATTGTGAATGTAAGTGTATTGTGTGTGTTAGTGAGTTGTTAGTGTATGTGCATGAGAGGAAGGAAGAGGGATTTAAAGTAAGGGAGCTATTTTCATGGAAATATTTTTTATTATACAATATAGTTTTTTGTGTTTTTGGTTTTCTGTGTCAAGATAAGTAACTAAATACATATTTTTTAAATACAGCTTTATTATATCCAAAGGATGTAAGACTAGTTAATGTTATGTCTTTATTTATGGTATTGTGTAGATAAGTCCCTCAAACACTAGGGAACCTTCGTTATCTTGTTTCGTTACCTTCGGTAATTGTCCCTGATGAACAGAGGCTATATAATACTTATAGGATGAAAACTTCGATATTTTAACTTATGTAACCCAAGCTGTGTAAAAAATACAAAAAAAAACACTTATATCGCGTACAGCCCGCGGCACGTAACTCTAGCGCTGACCGTTATTGCGCAGAAGTCAAAAATTGGGTATCACAGGGGGGCTAGAGGGACGAAGGACTCTTGTCTCTCTCTGTTACATCGAAGACGAGGGACTCTTGTCTCTCTCTGTCACATGTGCGCGACTGTACCCATGCGCAGATATCCCCTCCACATTTCGCTCAGCGCTAGAGTTACGTGCCGCGGGTTATACGCTGCGGAAACTATTGACAGTAGAGCAAAGTGATGTACTACAGTTTTATAGAAGACAACAATACCTATTAAAAAAGTATTCTAATGTATTCCATTTATAACTTTTACAATTATGCCTCAAACAGGTACAATCCAGGCCACATTATTCTCCTTGGTATTTATCCCAATCTATTCTAATAATAAAGAGGATGGATATATTTAGAAAGAGGATACATTTTAATTTTTTGTTTGTAATTGATAAACGCAATAACTACTAAACTGTCGAGATATTCGACTATAGGTACCTACCGCGTAAGTTAAACCGTCAAAATAACATTAAAATGTGTAATACTTACGAAAGTTTCAATCAAGTTATAACTACTAAACTGATTCAAAAAACTCTTTCACCAGCAGACAGCTACATTATGCCTAAATAACATTACGCTATATTTGATTCCATCATCATCATCCATCACCACGGTGGTGAAACCGCAGAGCGCAGCTAATCAGGTAATATTTTAAATGCATGTTCATAACGACGCAATGTTTATTGTAGACACATCATCATCTAAATCGTAGAACGTCCACTGCTGAACATTGGCCCTTGGTTGGAAGCGACCTGCATCCAATAGACATATTATTATATGTAGAGACCTAATAGAGAGTGATGTGTGACCTGCGCGAGATCCACAGGGGTCATCATGTTGGCGGGCATGTCGGAGAGGAACCGAGCCCAGTTCTGCGCCTGGCCCCGCACCGACCCCGCGCGCCACGACCCCTCGCCTCCACCGTCCCCGCCCAGGGGGGACACGCGCGGCACCGGCAGACGGTCCCCCGTCTTGAACTCTTGGAACCTGCGGGGGACAACAGATACACTTTTTTTAAATATGGAATTCAGAAAACAAAATGTTTGATATCGGGTCACATTTGTGTAACACTTGGAATGACAATTCTACAAATACCATTCATCTATTGAATTGTGGGTAGTTTTACAACAGCTTAGACTAGTTTAGAGAGCACGGAATTGAATAAATGACAACTAAATTTGCGCTAAACGTACCCATAATTTAACAGAATATAAAATTTAAGGACTGACATCCTCAAGCGCTATTGGACCAATTTTATTGAAGTTTGGTACGGAGGTATATAAGGGGCTGGACTAACATATACGACACTTTTCACCATCATCCATTCCCACGCGGCTGAAACCACGGAGCGCAAATAGTTTTTTACTAAATAAAAATGGTTGTCTGTTAAGTCGGTTTATGGACGATAATTTTACGCGATAACGTCATAAGACAAGACGAACGCTTAGGCCGATCATGCCTCTCTATCGCTTGTTTCGCGCTCTCGCTTGCACGCTCAGATAAAGCCAGTAATATGTATACGACAACGGAACGTGACAATGAGTCATGCTTTTTCGTGGGTGCAGTCGGCGTTCATCGGTTTCGGGCGTCAAAAGTATTCGTATTGTAAGCGTCAACACGTCACGCTCCTGTGAACAAACTACGAGCTATCTGTGTCACAGTTGCTATTAACTTGTGGTAACACTGCCTGTTGGTAATAGTTTCTCTTTGGTAAGTTAGGTAACAGTATCTATAGGCGCGTTCATTTAGCAATGAGGGTGTTCGTTTAGCAATTAGGGCATTCGTGGCGTTGCCATTGTTGGCGCTTTTTTTAAAGCGTTCGTAAAGCTCAGAAACGTTATTTTTGTCACTTTTGCCCACACCCTAGTCGAACGCTCAACTGAGCTTATGACCTAAAATCGCATGATTATGCTGTCAAATGGATAGTAGTCAAATAACGATCTCAAACAACCATGCTCCGGACGTGGGTCAAAAATTGCCATAAACGACATTTTCCCCCACAGATTCAAACGGCCTTTATGATACTACGGAATACTATTAAAACATGGTTTCTTGTAATTTGTGCCAAGGAAATAAACCTGAAGAACTTAAACAATAAAATTATCGTGCTTCATTTAAAATGCTCCAGAGCGCAGACTTACCCCCGTGTTTAGAACGTTAGTCAAAGCCTTGATTAGTTGACCAACTAAATACTAAACGCTCATTGGTCAACGGTATTCTATGACGCGATATGTGACCAATCAGCGGTCAGTATTCCGTCTGTTAGCTGATCAAATTTTGACAAACGTTCCAGAAACCTGAGGTTAGACAATCTATCTAATCAGTTCGGTTGCCCTAGATACATGACAGTTTGTACTGTTTCACGTGAACGACACGTTCCGTTACACTTACGCAGTTATTCGTGCTAGGCCCACTGGTGAACATTTTTTTGTTATGCCTAACGGATAACACATAGGCTCAGTTTGTTTGTGGTTGTTGTGTGAGTTATTGGTGGGGATATATTTGTGTGTTGGCCAGAAATGTTTGTTATCTTGTCTTAGGTGTTGTTTGTTTGTGTGTGTGTGTGTGTGTGTGTGTGTGTGTGTGTGTGTGTGTGTAACAGGGACTCATAGTCCTGACTATGAAAGGTTAAATGTTAAAAAATATTCCCACTACACTTTAAAGCTTATCATGCTCCTAATCAAAAAATGCCTTCTGAGCCGTTGGTCCCGGGTTCGATCTCCGGAGAGCACAAACATTTGTGTGCATGAACATGTCTGTTTAAGCTGTGTCTGGGCGTGTATATGTATATCAGATATGTATGTTTGGGACCTGAAAGACCTTGTGTCGATGTTGTCTCTTATTATATTATTATATTAAGCTAGGTATTACCCGCGACTTCGTTCACATGGTAGGCTCTGCCTTCGGCCTCGCCATAACCTACCATATTTGTTGATTTCTTTATCATGTGATGACCAAGTAATAAAGATTGCGTTTTATACATATAGGTTAAATTTTCTAAGCTTCTAAGCAATTTTCCTATTTTTTTTAATGCAAAAATTTTCTACGAAGAATTAGAAAACATTTAAATAAAAGATGAATGAAAACGGAACAGGAGAAATAGGGGTTCATTTTTAAATTATATCGATACACATTATTATATTGTTTTGACACTCTAAAGTATTTAGGAATATATACTGAGGGTAGTGCGCGAAGGCAGCTGATAGCATGAGTACCTCCAAGCGGCGAGTTCGGCAGCCTCCGCGGCCGCGTCGGGCGCTCCGGCGGCGTCCACCTCCACCTGTCCGCAGCAGCGCTGCTGCAGGACGCGGACCCCCGCGCCCACGCCCCAGCGCACGTTCTCCTGCGGGGGACACGACCAAGGGTGTAACTCTGAATTTCCACAAGCTCAATACAGGTTTTTACAAGTCTTTTATTTCAAACAAACATTTTTACCGAAAAAAATTGGAACCACCTTCAACACTAAAAAAAAGTGTGCGTCTTGGGACGCCCGACAGAAGTTATAACTTAAACTAGTCTAGCGCTGTGGGTTAGAGTGAGAGAGGATGCAAGAGAGAAAGGGAAGCCAGACAGACTGGTGCCGTAACGCGTTACGTAACGAATCGGTTCATCCTCCCATAAGAAGTTATCACTTCAACTAGCGCTGTGGGTTAGAGTGAGAGAGGATGCAAGAGAGAAAGGGAAGCCAGACAGACTGGCGCCGTAACGCGTTACGTAACGAATCGGTTCATCCTCCTATAAGAAGTTATCACTTCAACTAGCGCTGTGGGTTAGAGTGAGAGAGGATGCAAGAGAGAAAGGGAAGCCAGACAGACTGGCGCCGTAACGCGTTACGTAACGAATCGGTTCATCCTCCCATAAGAAGTTATCACTTCAACTAGCGCTGTGGGTTAGAGTGAGAGAGGATGCAAGAGAGAAAGGGAAGCCAGACAGACTGGCGCCGTAACGCGTTACGTAACGAATCGGTTCATCCTCCCATAAGAAGTTATCACTTCAACTAGCGCTGTGGGTTAGAGTGAGAGAGGATGCAAGAGAGAAAGGGAAGCCAGACAGACTGGCGCCGTAACGCGTTACGTAACGAATCGGTTCATCCTCCCATAAGAAGTTATCACTTCAACTAGCGCTGTGGGTTAGAGTGAGAGAGTGAACGCACAGCCTCGTACCTGGTCCCACGTTAAATTAATAACTTACCTATTGATTTACGTAAAAACATTACACCAAGTAATATTAAATATAAACTCAAGGATTATTTCCTTCAACACATAGAATGTTGATTATTTAACTTGTTACCTAGCGGATATCGCATGGGCTACGAAGATAAATAAATAATCTTCGTTAACAGTCAAAACATGCTTGTATATTGTATACCACCCTCTTAGATGTATGATTAAGTTAGATTCTTACCATTTATATAGGCATGTATGAGGCTTCCTGGTGAATTATATAATCTTAAAACCTGTAATGCTATCTCACGTTATAGATACCGAATAAGTCAGTGTAAGAGTTCAGATTGTTATTTATTAAACAAATATTTAGTAGTTTGCAGACTAAACAATAGCATTATGTACAAACCTATGTGGTTTATGAATGCTATGTTATATTACTTCAAATATGTATGTACTTTTAATTTGGTAAATAATTTAAAAAAAAAAAAAAAGTGTAATAAATTAATAGTTCAATTCAAAAAGTCAAATTGGACACATATGTCCAGATATCCATTTTATGGAAAACACGTTTTAGACTTTGTCGGTTGTTAATTAAGTTATAATTAGTACTCACGAGATGTAGACCACGATTTAGTTGCTTGTGGAGCTCCCGATATTTCGGCACAGTTACATGCACCATGTTCAAAATTATAACAATTTATGGAAGTTGTTAAAATAACCCAAACACCATGCTTTGCTTTACACTCATTACTGATCCGTAACTTGAACTATGACCTTGAAAACGCAGAGGGGCCGCGCTTAACCATAGCAACACTAGCTCCCAAACAATCACCCTTCAATCGCGACTTTTTTTCTTTTTTCGTTCCACGTTCCACTTCCAAATTACTTTGCGCCCATGGGAGTTTCATACAACATTACAGCACCGGGGATATAATGCCTTGCTTTACGTCGAGATATGTAATGTGACATTTTAGAACAGGTGGCATGATAAAACGTTTGTAACTCTGTATCTCTGTTTGTAACCTCATCACGCCTAAACGGCTGAACGGTTCGTAATTAAATTTGGCAAGCAGATATATTATATTCTGGGTAAGGATATAATATACTTTTCGTCATCGTCATCCATCCCCAAGCGGGTTAAACCGCAGGCGGAGCTAGTATAATATAATCCAGGTCAAACAGAAAGTAACTTCAGCAGCCTACCTGACGATTTTTTATATATAACGATTCGACCCGCCACCGACTTCGCTCGCTTGGGCTATAGGTTACGAATTGGAACGACCGAGTTACAGTTAGTAACAAAACTTACCCTTCAGTAAAGCAGTTCGCTGGGGCCAATATGGTGTTACTGGTCGGTGCCACGCAACCCGTGTGCATGCCACGCTATACATCATGTTCGGGTCGGTCAGTTCGGGCCAAACACATCACTATTTTTGATTTTCCATGAAAATTATTGGGCAGTGCAAAATTGGCAATGCAATATACAGGGTTATTGGTAATTAGACCGGATCCTTTTAAGGGGTGGTAGGGAATGCCATTTGCAACAATATGACTGTACATTGTGATATCCGGAAATGAATCATTTCTGTGATATTCTTTTTTTTTATTTTATTTTTTGGAAAATCCAGTTTTGCTACTTTAAAATTCAATAAAAAAAAAGTAATCAACCGATTTCAATTCTGTTCGCAGTTTTAGAGAAACCTTGTTACAGCTCTTAAAAATAAACAATAATATCGTACTAATGTAGATCCATCCAAAAACTAGAGGCTTTTTCATAATTTTTATTTGATAATTTTTGTAAGATGCTTTACAAAAACCTTTATTTTCTCTACAAAAACGATAGTAAATTAAGTCTGCATTTTATTTAAAAAACATCTACAAGTCTTTAGCTATCCAACGAGGTAAAAAAATTAGCACTTTATTACACAGTTGCAGAAATAATGCGATTACAAAAGGCCGAGAAAGGAATGAGAATAGTCCATGAGAAGTAGCTATGGAAGAAATACTTTCTTAAGGTAACTTTATTTCTTTTAAAGAAATAAAAGAGTAGATGTAATTAGTCTGTATTTATTATTTTTACAATGAGAACCCAGTTTGCTCAAGCGCATCGTACTGTTCAGACGCTCTTTGGCAACCCTTTATTACGATTAAATTTCGACCTTGATAACGTTATTGGACTTGTGTAACTTCTTTTTCTGTGATTCGGCTAGTGAACTGGACTTTTTGATTGATTGCTTACCCGACGACTTGGCTTGTACTAAAGGATCTGATCATGACTGCGGAATCCCACGACCATCTACCTCGGCTTCGAGAGTTCACAAACGAAGAGTATGCGGACATACTGTTTTGCTATGGTTTTGCCAACGGCGTCGCTACACATGCTCGAACGGAGTATCAGTCTCGATTTCCACAGCGCCGTTTACCCCATGTGAGTGTATTTGACGGAGTGTACCGGCGACTACGAGAAACTGGTCAAGTTCAAAGACGACAAAGTGATGCTGGACGATCTCGTATTTATCATTCGGATGAAGAGGAACAGATAATTCGCATGTTTGAGCAAGATCCTACGACTTCAACAAACATCATTGCACGACGTCTTGGCATGTCGCAATGGAAAGTATGGAACACAGTGCACCGCTCAAGACTCTACCCGTATCATTTGACTCCGGTACAAGTTATCCAAGACGGAGATCCTGCACGTAGAGTCGAATTTTGCAGATTCATGTTGAACACCGATATGGAAGATGCCAATTTTTTATTAAAAATCTTATGGACCGACGAATCCAAATTTGATCAGGATGGAATATCAAATTATCATAATATTCATTATTGGGCCCCGAAAGATGACGGTAACCCAAACAAGAAAAGATTACAAGGATCACAAAGAAGGTTTTCCGTTAATGTGTGGATGGGCATTATTAAGAATGAATTGATCGGCCCTTTCTTTCTGCCCAACAACCTCAATGGTGAAGCGTATGAATTTTTTTTGAGAAACGAACTTTATGAGCTACTCAGTGAAGTACCCCTTGAAACCCGCAGAAACATGATTTACCAACATGATGGTTGCCCCGCACATTTTAGTTTGAGCGTCCGTGAGTGGCTCAATCGTCAGTATCCCAATAAGTGGATTGGCAGAGGAGGACCCATTCCGTGGCCGGCCAGAAGTCCCGACTTGACTCCCGTCGACTATTACGTATGGGGTCACATGAAAAGCTTGGTGTACGACGATACTCTTGGACCTGTGGCAACCATCGAAGAACTGAAACAGCGCATAATAAATGCAGAAGAAAAAATGAAAATTAATTTAAATACAAGTGTTGTTAAAAGCAATTTACGCAGACGTATGCGTCTCTGCATTCAAAATTCTGGCTCACATTTTGAGAACGAACTGTAAAAATAATAAATACAGACTAATTACATCTACTCTTTTATTTCTTTAAAAGAAATAAAGTTACCTTAAGAAAGTATTTCTTCCATAGCTACTTCTCATGGACTATTCTCATTCCTTTCTCGGCCTTTTGTAATCGCATTATTTCTGCAACTGTGTAATAAAGTGCTAATTTTTTTACCTCGTTGGATAGCTAAAGACTTGTAGATGTTTTTTAAATAAAATGCAGACTTAATTTACTATCGTTTTTATAGAGAAAATAAAGGTTTTTGTAAAGCATCTTACAAAAATTATCAAATAAAAATTATGAAAAAGCCTCTAGTTTTTGGATGGATCTACATTAGTACGATATTATTGTTTATTATTAAGAGCTGTAACAAGGTTTCTCTAAAACTGCGAACAGAATTGAAATCGGTTGATTACTTTTTTTTTTATTGAATTTTAAAGTAGTAAAACTGGATTTTCCAAAAAAAAATAAAAAAAAAGAATATCACAGAAATGATTCATTTCCGGATATCACAATGTACAGTCATATTGTTGCAAATGGCATTCCCTACCACCCCTTAAAAGGATCCGGTCTAATTACCAATAACCCTGTAGATGCAGTCAAAACATTTGAATATTTAACAGTTCAGAAATTATTTTAAAAGTTGAAGCTTTCTGATATCCTTCCATAAATTAAGGACACATACAAAATGCTATACAAATAATAGTGAATGAAACCTAAAATGCGCGTGAGTAGTAAAAAACATATACCTCCTACTCTTTACTCTAACGACGAGTTTCCAACTCGTCGTACCCATGAACGTAAGTGATACCTTAGTGACGTCGAGAGTTTCCAACTCTTCGTACCCGTGAACGTAAGTGATACCTTAGTGACGTCGAGAGTTTCCAACTCTTCGTACCCGTGAACGTAAGTGATACCTTAGTGACGTCGAGAGTTTCCAACTTGTCGTACCCGTGAACGTAAGTGATACCTTAGTGACGTCGAGAGTTTCCAACTCTTCGTACCCGTGAACGTAAGTGATACCTTAGTGACGTCGAGAGTTTCCAACTCGTCGTACCCGTGAACGTAAGTGATACCTTAGTAATGTCGAGAGTTTCTAACTCTTCGTACCCCGTGAACGTAAGTGATACCTTAGTAACGGCGAGAGTTTCTAACTCTTCGTAACCTGTGAACGTAAGTGATACCTTAGTAACGTCGAGAGTTTCTAACTCTTCGTACCCCGTGAACGTAAGTGATACCTTAGTAACGTCGAGAGTTTCTAACTCTTCGTACCCCGTGAACGTAAGTGATACCTTAGTAAAGGCGAGAGTTTCTAACTCTTCGTACCGCGTGAACGTAAGTGATACCTTAGTGACGTCGAGAGCTTCCAACTCGTCGTACCCCGGGTCCTTGGAGCCGATGCAGGCGAGCGCGACCGTGTTGTACTCCGGGGTGAGCCCGGTGACCACGAACGCGCGGCCAAGCTTCATCTGACATGATAACCTGTAAAGCGATTATATGATGTCGTTGGTGATAATATTAAATTTTAAGTGTCAAGAAGTCGAGTAGTAGATGACACAGCTTTCTCACTTATATCATTATGTAGCAAAATATCGACTTGTCTCGATTTATTTTGGATTTGATGTGATTTACATGTCATGTGTTGCATCAAGTGAAAAAGTACTAACTAAATAGTTCTCAATATGCAGCTATGAAGCGCTCGTAGCGAAGCTTGACTTGGCGATCTTAACCGATCAACAAGATACTTGCTGCACTTGCTGCGATCAGTACTTGGACGGGTGTGTGCTAGTGGTATTATTCAACTGAACGCTTCCGTGCTTCGGAAGGCACGTTATACGGTCCCGGTTGTTTGTTTTAGGAAAAAAGTCATTAAGCTATGTCGAAGGTCTTCGGGCGGCCTGAAAACTTCGACATGGGTTGGCCACTAACCTATCCACCAAGCCGCACTGGACAGCCGCGTGGTGAATTATGGCCCAACTCCTCTCTTTGAGAGGGAGGCTCGAGTCCCAGCAGTGGGAACAAAATGGGCTGATAATGATGCAGCTATGAATGTAATTTGACTTGAATCTTGGGTGATGATCCATTGATTTTTCTCTACTTTACTATTGCATTAATTTGTAGTTAACTTAAATAATCGAAAATCCAGAATATTAGACATTTTCAATCATAAAATTTTATACCTATGACACATGATGTGAAACTCATAAATATAAGATTATTAGATACCCCTTGCCTACTTCGTTTTCGCACTATTATCTGTACTTTATAAACTAAATAAATAAATGTACTATATGCCTCTAGTGACTTTCCATTCGGGTCAGCTAAGTTCAGTATTGTTATCTCTGTGTGCAAATGTACAACCCTGTGACCCACTCATGTCGACATGGTTCGTTTCATTGGAATATATAGTTATGTTGTATGTGTTTTAGTGTTGTGATTGCTTACATTTAAATATTTAGAAGTTATATTTATGATTACTTCACTAACTAAAATAATTAACTCAAACTCAAAAGATTTTTCTAGCTTCTTCCCACTGAATTAGATTTTATCGCGAAAGTACTCTTACCTGACATATACTTCGAATTTGGCTTAATAGTAAGTAGTTATTGAGATTTAGTATTTAGTCAGAACCAGTGCAAAGTTCACTTATATACCTAGTAGTCCTGCATACAGTGAACCTCTCGAGCACAAACTCAATTTCCCCTTCAATTAAAAACCCACCAAAAAAATCTACGGAATTATGGAAACTCTACTCATCAAGATTAGCTATAAATTACGACCTGTACGTGAGTACCAAAAAAAATTGTTGTTTTTTTTTTTACTTTGTTACTTTGTATGCTTAGCTCACTCAGTCAAATATTCACATGTAGAAACATAACTTTGGTTCTGGATCTTTTCCAACCCAATTTCGATTTATTATAGGTAAAATGATTGATGAGTTCAACTTGATTTCTGTTTCAATTCAAGAATTATTATATTTCTATTATCAATGTAGAAACGAAGTAGTTTTCTGATATAACTTACTCATTGAGATGCTGGGATATTTTCCCTCCAGACTTCTGGTTGATCTCTTCTGCAGCCGGCGTTAGCTCAAACTTTTTGTTGGTCTCGTACACGCACAGGACAACCCCTTTCTGGAATCATTGGGTTATAAGTAGTGTTCTTAATATTAATAAATTATAGTTACTAAGTATTATCGACTAAGTTTAGCTATATCTACAAAATGTAGGGTACAACTGTCTATGCAACGACCTTTCTTTTCTCTTTTTAGTGAGATCGAATAGCCCCAAGTTGACGAATCGATGGGTGAAAATCTTGTTAATGGTTATTTTTGCCACCAAAATGTGCAATTTTTGACCCATGTCCAGAGCATGGTCGGGTAGGATAGAAATTCAAATAGATAGATTCACCAATTCCCTTATCGCTAAACTAACAAACCTTTTATAAAGATTTAATTAGACAAATTTAGGCTTATAGAAGACATCAAAACTACTAAATCAATTACTCGCCGGCGAGCTTGAGGCAAAAATTATATCTTGGTTAGATTCTCTCCAAATAGTCATAGAGTGAAATTCATAGGGCCCACTTTCAACAGTACACCCATGTACAGATCGCGCCAAACTTCTAATCCGCTCTGAACACAGCGCGAAGCGCGTCGCAGTAGTAAAAAATAGGTATGCGCGGGGAGCGGCAGAAGGCGGCGGCGGCAGGGCTCGCTCCACTTCACCGCCCCCGCACCTAAATCACCAGTGCGTGCGTGTTAGTTAGAGATGGGCTGTACTAGGTAAATTCGAGACTAGGTGCACCTGTTCCTAGTCCATGCAAATACGTGATCCAAATACCTGTTCCACATAGTCTTACCTAGTATCGCCTACGATTTGCGTAGCGTATTAGTCTTCACATAATACTTTAAAGAATGACTCGATACTTCGATTCGATTCATGAGAGATTTTTGAATTATAAAATAGTAGACTAGAACAAATATCTTCTTTTCATACTTTTACTAGGATTACGACCGTCAACATATTATACTTTCAATTTATTAAAGGCGTAGGCTTTGGAAGATAGCGTATTTATGAGATTTGAATTCACTAAATCTACTTTTATAAAAATGTAAAAGAAAAGTTTGTTCTAATACCTACAAAGGGAAATATAACAAGCACTTCACAAACTGCACTTTAATAAGTATACAATGACTTTTTACTTTCACAAGAATAGGTACTAGTCTGATACTCAATTCTACATGTAACAAGACGATGTATGTATGTATTGCATCGTCTCACCTCAACCGGACTTCAGCTTCGGCTTTAGCGTATTAGAGAGAGAGAGAGAGATAGTACAGGTGATGTACTGAACTAATGGTTATTGTGAAGGAAGACTAGTTAGACTTAGTATCGTGAAGATAGGAATAGGTGCCACCTAGTCTCGTAAAATACCTGTTCCTTTGATCTGTTCTAGTAAAAACGAGTCACCTCTAGTGGTAGTGTGAGTTCAGTGTTCTTCCGAATAGCACACGCGCTTGTTTTTCGTAGCGAAGTACAATCACGCTCAGTTCTGTTTTGATTTTGTTGTTACTTACTGTTAAGTTTTCGTTGTCTATTTTTTTTCAGTTCTTCCGTTATCGTTTCTTTGTTATTCCTTTAATAAAAAAATTTTGAACATGCCTAACCGGAATACGGTTTTACGTCATCAATATAGAAAAATTGTGTACAATGTTTCGAAATGTATGCAAAAAGAAGCGGACGAGGGCGTAAAAATAAACATCAAGCACGTGCAAAAATGAGTGGCAGAAGCTACTGGAGTTTCAACGAAAACGGTGCGCAGAATTAATGCAGAAGCCAACAAATCGGAATTTATACCTGTGTTTCGAACTCCTGGGAAGAAGAGAACGGGAAAAAAGAAGATATATATCTTTATATATTGACAGTTTTGACGAAGGGGTAATAAAAAGGTGCGTCCACAATTATCACAATACCGAAAAAGAGTTACCGAGAGTAAAGGGCCTTTTAAGAAAGTTAAAGAAAGGCATAAATTTCGAAGGTTCTGGAACCAGGCTGCGGCGCATATTAAAACGCATGGGGTTTCAATGGAAATGAACGGAGGATAACAGAAAAATTCCTCTTGAACAAACTAATATACGATTAAACGCATAGATTTTCTACAAAAAATTAAATGTTGCCGTGATGATGGAAGGCCGATTATTTATACAGACGAATCGTATGTCGACTCTACACATGTCAGCTCCAAATCCTAAGGCGATGTTTTGAAAGGGACTTAAGAAAAAAAATTCAAATGGGCAATGTATTGTCATTGTGCATGCCGGATCAGATGCCGGTTTTGTACCTAATGCTCTCCTTATGTTTAAGGCAGGGACAAAGTGTGGAGACTATCATGACAATATGAATTTTCTAAATTATGAAAAATGGTTGCGAAGCCAGTTGATCCCAAATCTACCCTCCAGATCTGTTAGTTATTGACAATGCGTCCTACCATAATAAATAGGAAGAGCACTGCCCAACCTCAAATTTTAAAAAATCTGACATGCAGACATGGCTCACCGAGAAAGGAATTACTTTCAGTCCTGAGATGCTGAAACCTCAACTATGCGAACTCATTAAAAAGAACAAGTAAACAAAAATTTTCACATTGACCGTATTCTAGGAGAGAGTGGGCATACGGTATTACGGCTTCCACCCTATCACCCAGACTTGAATCCAATAGAAATGGCCTGGGCAGCTGTGAAGGGTTATGTAGCGAAGAAAAATGTAAGCTGGAATATTAATCAAGTCATGGAACTTGTCTGAGAAAAATGTAACATTATGGGTGAATCAGAGTGGACGGCATTGTGCAACAAAGTTATAAAACATTGAAGAAGAGTATAGAAAGAGTGATCACGTAATAGACACATTAACCAATGAATTTATAATAAGAGTGACCAATAGCGAATCGGAATTGGAGAGTGAAGATACCGACTCAAACCATGAATCAGATAGTGGCAATGATGACAGTGAAGTCATGCCTTGTTATCAGCAACTCAACAATATCACTATCAAACTATATTGCAGGTGTTAAACAATTATATTAAACAATTATAAACTTTAAAATAAAACTATATTGCAATTAAACCTGTGTTTTGCCTATTCGTACTTATATCCAAAGAATGTTAGAATAACAATGTAATAATAACTAATATTATTATAATATTCTATTGCAAAATTAGTTCCTCAGTCATGGTGGAGGTTTTGTGTTTCAAATCAACTTAATTTTGTGCGTGACTGTACCCCTGCGCGAAGCAACTTAAGAGCGGACTAGAAGTTTGGCGCGATCTGTACTGTAGAAATTCTACGCCTGCATCTAGCTAAGTGCCATCTGCACTCACCCGGTGACTCTGTAAATGCCGTTAGAGACAAGCAGCAAGAGGACAAGGCAGAAAAAACTATTTCCTCTGAAATTTTTTACATAATTATGATGATGGTGTTGGTGACATAGACTACTTTTATCCATAAATGATGTGTGAGGAAAAAATACATAATGTAGTAGTGTGATCAAAGTTAGTAAAGACAAAGATTCATACCTTGTTCCCATCAAGTTTGTTTTCATCTCCACAATCTCGAGGTTCATTGAGAGGAATGTTACAACATGACCTTCTAATAATCTTACTGCATAGGACACTGCTTGGTATAGATTTAACACTTGCAAACAATTTTGTAAAGCCCATTGCATAAAATAAATTAAAAAAATTAAGCAAACAAACGAGACATTTCTCAAAAAAATCCAAAGAAAATTAAACCAACTAGATTATTTTTTGTTTTATTGAATTGAGATTTATATTTGAATGTAGAAAGTCATATTGTAGTAAAAAGTATTTTCCTAAGAGTCAGCATAGCTCTCTTAACATCTGAAGGCAAGCAGGTAATCAAAAAAGTAATCAGTGGGCAATTAGAGTTGAGTTCTTACCAATTTGTGAAGACTGGACAACTTAAAAATAACAACAACAGTGTTGAACTTTGAGTCCCTCATTTATTTCCAATATTCATTTTGAAGGTACTTGTTTTGGGCACATGCCTTATTGTCAATGATATTCTTGTATCTCTAGATACTTTGGAACCCTTCAAATATTTATCTGAACACATATTTAAATTCACAATTGTCTCATCTAACACATCTTCGCTCAATTCTTCAATACAATGCAAGTAGTTGTGAAATAATTTATCTTGTAGTACTAGTAAACTCCTAGGTTCCAATAATATAGAAAATACTGGCTGTATACTCATACGACCATGGACTGCAGATGGTTCAAAGAATTTTAAAACTGTATGTGATCCTACGGAAACAGTGGTTATTGTCGGGTAAAACAGGGATCCGTCCAGATGTGGCATTATTCCCTGGCCAGCTAAATACTCATTTACTAAGATGTGGTTAGGCCTGTTATTGTTCATCAGGTTTAATTGATGTATTCTTTCCAGATAGTTGTCCAGCCAAGGGGGTATGGTCTCAGCTATCATGCCTTTGCTGTGGGGTATCCCACCCCAATTTTGAAGTCTTCTGTTCGACAGCTGGGTCCATTTCGGTTTGGGTACCGCATAGATATTTGATAATATAGACTTCTCTTCGTTTTCCGACAAGAATTTTGATATGTAATATGCTGTAGGTTCCGCCTGAAACGTTAATGTTATTGGTATCAGTTTTATGATGGTAGACACATGCAATAAAGAAAGATTTACGAAACTTACAGTCGTAATTTTGAATTGTTCTATATTAAGTTTGTTCGACATTGAGCGTTCAATAAATAGTAAATTATAATGGAAAATATCCCCTCAATTCAGCGCTTTTAAAGCCTCAGCAACCACGATTCAAAAACCTCCAAAAACCCCCCGAAATCATAAAAACAAGTGATTTTTCAATTTAATTTCCAATTTTCAGTCTGTTTTCAGTGTTGCCAGTCTTACGAAACTCAGTACTTCAAAATAAATGTATGGAATTCACGCTTAGACTGATGGCAGCCAGTCATTTCCGTTCGTCATTTCTTTCTCACACGGAAGTGTCACTAATCACGACATATTTATGGTTGTCATCGTGATAGTGGATATAAAACAAAGTATTTCAATTTTCTTTGTTATTACTTATTATATTTTTTGATATTATTTCCACAAGCTTGTGAGGTATAAAGTGAACTTGGGTCACTACCTACTACGTCGTGATATTTTGCATACGTTATTTAACTGTAATTGTAAGGACAATCATAACCTAGTAATGTGCGATTCCGAACTACTGTACTACAAAAAACATAAAATTAGTGGAATAAAATCTCGACGAAAAAGATTATTTCTGGCTCAAATTCTTCTGGACGAGGATGGGTAAGTAATCCAATAACTTTAAACATTTATAAATTATGGTGATATTTTTGCGTGAGTTACAATAATATAGGTAGGTAACAAAGGTAAGGTAAGTCTAGGTAAGGTCTATACCTTGCTCTCTCCAGAAACACCTATGTAAGTCGTCCTTTTTTTAGAGTTTTGAAAATGGGAAAGCAGAACTCCATCCAAATCATTACTATTCATACATGATAGTCAATCACATTTGCATTGTCAGTCATAAATATTATGAGGTATGTTAAGGATTCACCCCTCATGTAATAAGCTGAGGTAGCACCGGACATGCATTAATGCAACAACATTGCATCAGCCAGCGACGAGTACGAACATCGAGGTCAGCGCGCAACGTGACGCCCGCGCCTGCACGAGGCACCGCGTCAGCGGAATGCGAGCGCCGAGTCCACGAGCCTCAGTTTACTTAATTATAAGTCACTCTTGTTTCTTACATCGAACAATTGACATCTTTTTATATTGTAATTCTTTTTAATTAAATTAGTATTAAATAAATTTGGTTTTTTTTAGAACCAACCCTGCGACCAGACGTAATTGGCGCAGTCGGTAGGATCCTGCGGGACGCCAGCTTGTGACGGGAACCAGGATAACCAAGGCATTTCTACCCACGTGGCTACCCGGGCGGCTGTTAAGCCCCAACATCAAGGATCCAGAACTTACGCAGAGTCGCAGGAAGGTGTATCCGGCCATAGATACGCTAAAGAAACCAAATGTATATGTGAGTACTTTGAATCTTACTTGTGCTTGCTCTCCTTACCTTGTAGTGTACTTATAATTATCCAAGATTTTCCATCCAAGGCAATCGCGGACCCCTAGTTCTAGTAAAAGTAGTAGGTTAAATTCTTTAGACGCAAATAGAGATATAGATAATTCAAACTTTAGTAATACTAGTTGTGTTAGACTAAGAAGTAATATAGATATGGCAGACTTAGACAACATTTTTAAGGCACTTCGCCTTGTTCCCGACTTTGATGGGAACCCCAATGTGCTAACTCGTTTTATCAGATTGTGCGATCAACTGGTAGTGCAGTTCACTTCAGGAGAACTAGCGAGTGAACTTAACCAACTAGCTCTTATTAACGGCATACTTAACAAAGTTAGTGGCAACGCAGCCCGTTTAATAAATGCTAACGGAATACCGCAGGATTGGATTGGCATTCGAAACGCGTTAATTAATAATTTTGCAGACCAACGTGACGAGACCGCTCTTTACAACGATCTTGCTCTCCTAGTGCAAGGACAGAGTTCCCCTCAGGAATTCTATGAGCGCTGCCAAAATTTATTTGGTACTATCATGACCTATGTCTCATTGCACGATTCTGTTCAAACAACGGTTGACGCGAAGCGAGACCTTTATAAAAAACTAACCTTACAGGCTTTCTTACGCGGATTAAAAGACCCACTAGGCTCTCGCATACGATGCATGCGCCCTGAAACGATTGAAAAGGCACTCGAATTTGTACACGAAGAAACTAATACGATGTACATGCAAAACCGTAACGACTACTTAGATAGGAAACCCGCGGCTCAAACGTTTTTCAATGCTAAACCACAGCCCTTCTCTTTACCGACTAGTCACCAATTTGTCATGCCGTCCAAACCCTTTAACACGAATATGTCCAGCCCTTCAAGGCCCTTCGTCATGCCACAACAGCCTACTTGGAAACCACAGTATAACCAACCACGCCCGGCTGGTCCATCACGCACACAGCAGATGTTCCGTGCGGCACCTCCTAATTATAACAGTCAGGATAATGCTTTTAAGCTACCTCCACGTCCAATGCCTTCAGCACCACGCCCTATGAGTGGAGTAAGTCATTTCACTCCTAGAAACTTGCCCTCGTCTTCCTTCGCCAATGCTCATGATTGAAGAAGATTCGGAAATCCTCCGCCCACAAATTACTTTAAGACTAGAGAGATGAATTTCAATGAGTGCATGGGATATGAACCAAACTATGAGGTTTATGATGCTTATGAAACCTATGAGCCATATGATCCGAATTACACATACGGTTTTGACGGACAGGATTACTACCAACCTTATCCCGAGGTCGGTTATGAACCTCCCACAGTAGAAGAAGCCCCCGCGCAGACTGAACCCGCTCAGGATTTTCAGGAAGCGCCTCTGTCACGAAAATCAAAATAGAGGTCAATTTGCAGACCCAAAGACAGCTCCCTTACATAGAGATCAAATCACCACCCTTAAAGCTACTTATTGACACGGGCGCAAATCAGTCTTTTATTAGCCCCTCTGTAGTCGAAAGGTACTTTAGTAACTTACCGCTGAACTATACACCCTTCGAAGTATGTAACGTGCATGCTGTAAGCCGTAATGACTATTCGATTACAGTGCCGACCTTTGACGAATTACATGACGACAACGAAATGACACTATTCGTTTATAAATTCCACGAATACTTTGATGGTTTAATAGGGTCTGATCTTTTAGATAAATGGGAAGCTACCATTGATTATAAAAATAAGACACTTGCTACTAAGAATATAATGCTTCGAACCCTATAAAGGTTTACGATTCTCGCAACGCGAACCTATACGAAGATATTATTCCGGCTGGTACGTCGAAGTTAATTAACGTTCCAATTAATGTAAAGGACGGAGATGCGGTTGTGTTGGAACAAGTAATATCTAACTGTATAATAAGTGACTGTGTGACATCCGTAAATAATAATAGGGGATTCTTAGAAGTCTACAATCCCACTCGTAATGACGTCATATTTTCTATGGACCGCGCGGTGTGTGCCGAGATCTATAACGTTGAGTGCACGCGCACGATTGGCGAACAACACCGAGCCGATGACGTCATTTCGCGATTACGTACCGATCACTTAAACGCCGAAGAACGCGTTAACTTGGAAAATCTATGCGCGCGTTATGCCGATGTGTTTTACGTAGAAGGGGAACCTCTGACGTTTACAAATAAAATCAAACATCATATAAAAACGACAGACGAGATCCCAGTCTATACTAAAAGTTACCGGTACCCATTTGTGCATAGACAAGAGGTCCAAGACCAAATCGCAAAAATGTTAGAGCAACGCATAATCCGCCCTTCAAACTCTGCATGGAGTTCCCCCATTTGGGTTGTCTCTAAGAAAGCAGACGCCTCAGGGAAAACCAAATGGCGGATAGTAGTGGACTTTCGCAAAGTCAATGAAAAGACAGTGGATGATAAATACCCAATACCCAACATTACAGACGTTCTGGATAAGTTAGGTAACTGCCAGTACTTTTCCACCTTAGACCTGGCCAGCGGCTTTTATCAGGTCGAAATGGACCCCGCTGACATCCCTAAAACTGCTTTCAATGTTGAACATGGGCATTTTGAATTCCTACGTATGCCTATGGGATTAAAAAATAGCCCTTCTACCTTTCAGAGGGTAATGGACAATGTGCTTAGGGATTTACAGAATACCATCTGCCTTGTGTATCTTGACGACATAATAGTCTTCAGCACGTCGCTTCAAGAGCACATGGTCAACCTTGAAAAGGTATTTCAAAGATTGCGGGAATCTAACTTCAAAATCCAAATGGATAAGTCCGAGTTTTTAAAGTTAGAAACAGCTTACCTTGGACATGTAATAAGTAGTGACGGAATAAAACCTAATCCCGATAAAATTACAGCAATTCAAAAGTATCCAATTCCAAAAACCGCAACAGAAATCAAACGGTTTTTAGGGTTATTGGGGTATTATCGGAAATTCATTCCTAATTTTGCGAAAATCACGAAGCCCATGACTCAGTGTCTTAAGAAAGCATCGAAGATTTCACTTAACAACGACTATGTGGAATGTTTCGAAAAGTGTAAAACTCTTCTTGTAAACGACCCCATACTTCAGTACCCTGATTTTACAAAGGAGTTTGTGTTAACTACAGATGCCTCTAATCTAGCCATAGGAGCAGTGTTATCACAAGGAAATATAGGATCGGATAAACCAATCGCGTACACCTCGCGTACTCTTAACTCCAGCGAGATCAACTACAGTACGATCGAGAAGGAGTTACTAGCGATTGTATGGGCTACTAAGTATTTTCGTCCTTATTTATTCGGGAGAAAGTTTAAAATCGTAACAGACCACAGGCCATTACAGTGGGTCATGAACCTTAAGGAGCCCAATTCGCGTTTAACTCGTTGGAGACTTAAATTAAGCGAGTATGATTTCACAGTAATATACAAGCAAGGTAAATCTAACACAAATGCGGACGCCTTGTCTAGAGTAGAAATACATAACGACGAAGTAAACTCTGTGGCCGTTAATGTGTCCGAAAAACCACCAAGCATGGCAGGTTCAAGTACAGCTACAGTACATACAGACGCTGAGAACCCCATATTAGAGGTACCCATTACGGACGATCCACTTAACAAGTTCCATAGACAGCTTTCTATCACCGTAGTTGAGGACGTTAAAAGTAGACCAACTGTTTCCAAGCCCTTTGAAAATCATACGAAAACCAGCGTTCAAGTGTCTAAAGCTAACCTAAATGAAGACATCGTCAACGTCATTAAAGAATACGTACACCCCAAAGTGAGGACAGGATTGCTAATTAGCCCTCCTTTGGAAATGTACTCTATATTACCGATAATACAAAGCGCGTTCAAAAGCTCTTCAATGAATCTCCTCTTATGTAAAACTGAAATAGAGAATGTCAAAGACTACTTCAAACAACAGGAAATTATTAAGAAGTATCATGAAGGAAAAACGAACCATCGTGGTATAAACGAATGTTACCTTTCCTTGTCTTATAAGTACTACTGGCCGAAGATGAAAGAGCACGTTACAAAGTACATCAACGAGTGTAGCATATGCGGTCAGGCTAAGTACGATCGAAACCCCATTCACCAGAAATTTCAAGTAGTTCCGCCCCCAACAAAACCTTTTGAAATAGTTCATCTCGATCTATTCAGTGCTGATAATCAGAAGTACCTAACCATAATCGATGCCTTCTCCAAATATGCACAAGCATATTACTTACGAGATGCTACCGCAGTTAGTGTGGTTCAAGCCCTCTTGCAGTTCTTCACACATCATGGAGTCCCTTTGACAGTGGTGACAGACAGAGGTACAGAATTCACAAACCAGGTATTTCTGGAGTTTGTCAGAGTCCATAAAATCATCCACCACAAGATCCTAGCATATGCCCCTAACGAAAATGGAATGGTTGAACGCCTACATTCCACTCTATTAGAACATCTTCGCATTTTAAAACTAGAGCAACGTGGTGAACCTATCGTTAACTTAATGCCTTACGCCATATTAGCATATAACAGTACTATTCATAGTTTCACGAAGTGCCGACCTTTAAATATCATTACAGGGCACATGGATCCTCGTGATCCACTTGATATCAATCTCTCTGAAAATTTATTACAACAATATGTTCAAGACCATCGTAAAAGAATGAATAAAGTATTCGAGCTTTTGAATGAAACTTCACTTCACCGCCGTACAGAAATAACTGAAAACGTTAACAAAAACCGCGAACATGAAATGAACTACTCACCCGAACAGAGCGTATTTATACGTAACCCTGCAGCCAGTAGACAAAAATTAGCTCCGCGTTTTACCCATGATACGGTTTTAGCAGACCTCCCTATCCATATCTATACAAAAAAGAAACGAGGTCCTGTAGCCAAGTCGCGTTTAAAACGCGTCCCTAATAGTGCACGGTTGTTGCAGGATACCGCTTCTGATACTGGGCCTGACGCGAGCGGAGGAAATAACCCTGAGTAGCCTGGATGAGGGACCGGGGATTTTGCCCTTTAATCTAGGACCTTCTAAGGTCATTTCCCATTACCACTCCTTTCTTCAAACGATAAGCTTATCTAACATTAGAGAAAGCGTAGAATCAGTACAAAGTCAATTACAAAACTTCAAACCACTCCTTAACAATAAAACCTTGTCGCTTTACGAACCACACGTTAACTATCTCGATCTTAAACTCAAAAAGATTTCAGACCAACTTATTACCTTTGAACCCATACGTAGTAAGAGAGGCCTCGTTGACGGACTAGGTTCTATTATAAAAAGCATCTCAGGAAATTTGGACTACACAGATGCCGCTAAGTACGATAATGCCATTAAAATCCTACAGAATAACCAACGTAGTTTATTGACTGAAATAAATAATCATGTAAGTCTCAGTAAGCATTGGGTAGACGAAAACACCAAAGTACTCAATAGGCTAACTGAAAATCAGTCTAAAATCGAAAAGGTTATAAATTTAATATTACAGAGCGACGGCACCTATGAAACAGAACTAGTTAAATATGCACACTTAGCTCAATTCCTTATTATTTTAGGAGATAACATAGATACTTTATCAGAAGAACTATTCCGTTTAGAAAACGCACTATCGTTCATTAAGGCTAAAACCACTCATCATTCTTTGATAACTTTAGATTTATTTAAGGATATAATGATAAAATTAAGAAATATATATAAGAAAGACGAAATCCTTGACGTTAGCTTTAGGGACTACTTCGACATAGTTAAATTAGGATACTTTTACAGTAATGACGATATAGTATTAGTATTAAAGGTTCCGATTGTCTCTCCTATAACCTATAACCTATACAAACTTTCCCTCGTACCTAATAAAAATAGTAAAGTCATAATCCCTCCTTATCCTTACGTAGCAATCCACAAGGACGATTTCATGTACATAGAGGCAGAATGCCCGAAGTCTAACTCATGGTTTCTTTGCGAACGGCGAGCCCACTATATGACGTCGAACCAGCGGCAATGCATCCAGCATCTCATCCTGGACCAGCAGATCGACTCTACATGTAACTTAACCCAAGTTACTCTTATAACATCAGCATTCGAAGCCCTCGACGAGAAACACTACGTCATCAGCCTGCCTACGTCTACGAAAATTCGCCTGTCCTGCATGCAGGACCAGTATAACATGATGAAAGGAAGTTACCTAGCTATTATCCCTAAAGGTTGCTTGTTACAGACCTCACATTTCACCATAACCAATGAGAACGACCGAGTCAAAGGACAAGCATTAAAAATTACAGACATACCTATACATGAAAACGCAGAACACAGGAGTCAAGCAACTCTGACCCTTAACTCTATAAATCTCGAGAGTCTACAATCAAGCAACGCAGAGATAAATCTACAACCTACACTTAACATCGATGATAGCCCATCAATTAGCGTTTACCATACGACGATACCAGTATATCTTATCCTGTTCATTGCTATGGTGATTGCCATCATAATGACTGCTCGCAGATGTTTCCTGAGTCACCAAGTTACCAAGGAATCAGAGACCAGAGATCCCGAACAAAACCAAGCCGAGATCTATGCCGAGATTAAGGACACCCGAAGACCAGGTCCTGCTCCTCTCTCAGCACTATTCTCAACGACAGTTAACAAATAGATGCTGAGCTTAAGGGGGGAGGTGTTAAGGATTCACCCCTCATGTAATAAGCTGAGGTAGCACCGGACATGCATTAATGCAACAACATTGCATCAGCCAGCGACGAGTACGAACATCGAGGTCAGCGCGCAACGTGACGCCCGCGCCTGCACGAGGCACCGCGTCAGCGGAATGCGAGCGCCGAGTCCACGAGCCTCAGTTTACTTAATTATAAGTCACTCTTGTTTCTTACATCGAACAATTGACATCTTTTTATATTGTAATTCTTTTTAATTAAATTAGTATTAAATAAATTTGGTTTTTTTTAGAACCAACCCTGCGACCAGACGTAATTGGTAGGTTCTCATACACTCATAGTCATACGTAAATATCGAAATAGTATTTCTTAATTAATTCATTATCATAAGAATCACGAAAACCTAAGAAATCATTAGGTATAAGTAGGTACCGACCTACCCATATCAACCATAATTTGTCTGTCTACTACATTGAGTTTAGCTACTTTTAGCTGTATTCAGCTAGACTATTGTCTACTAAATTACTTTCACTATTTCAAATAATCACATTTTGCTTCTTCCCAAACTGAATAGTACCTATATAAGATATTTTTTTTATTCAAGGAAGTAGTATTCATTTCCACTTTTAGGTGGGTACAGTACCCAAAGGTTTGTTTCAGACGGAAACTGGTTGTCATTGCAAACAATGTTTCCCCAACATACATATTAATTAGCTCAAATAAACAGCATTACGTTCTACAAGTACAGACTTTCTATTTCACGATGAAGGTTTGGCCATGGTTGTAGTAGTGACATGTACAGACAGGCGCATTTGTGTGTGTAAACTGAAGGAGCGTTAGCAAAGAAATGTAAAACACATTTTTAAATTAGAGCCTTATTTTTTTTACTGCGATTTAATAAATAATTAGTGTTTAGCTCCTACAACTAATTTTTATGTAAAGGGAATAAAATATGATAAGTTACTAGATATACTCAGGTTGTCATGTCATAAATTTTTATTTAGCAAAAAGAATAAAGAATAGATCAAAAAAACAAAGTTGAAATAATTAGCTATTTTAATCACTGCCAGATTCGTCTTCGGATTCTGATTCGCTGTCATCGGAATCATTTTGCAGATTAATCATAAACTCAAAATCCAGGTCAACATATTTCAAGTATTCCTTTTCAATTTTTTCAACATGAATACAGGTTTTATGCCATGTTTCGCTAGTAACTTTGTTCCAGCTTTCATTGTTAAGTTTTTCTGTATATGTCATGTTTTGCATAATATTCTTTGAAGCAATATAATTTTTTACAATTCCCCAAATATTTTCAATTGCATTTAATTTTGGGTGATAAGGGGGGAGACGTATGACATCAAAACCTTTGGTCTTGATAAAGTTATCGATTTTGTATGTTATGTGTTGATCTTTGTGTTTTTTAATTATGTCGTACAGTTCCAATTTAAGGCAAGTTTGTTCAAATGCTATGCCCTTATCTCTGAGCCATTGCTGCATTTCTGCTTTCTTTGTTGCTGATGTTGGTAGTTTTTCAGCTTGTGTATTGTGATAAGAAGCATTGTCTAAGACAATGACTGCGCCTTCGGGTAAATTGGGTAAAAGTTTTTCGTTGAGCCATTTAATATAATTATCATAGCTCATATTCGAATGGTAATCGCCAGCTGTTGAGTTGGCCTTGTAAACCATTTTTAATAGCAGCATTTTTAATAAAGCCATCCTTTGTTCCCGCGTGCACCAATATAAATCGAGTGCCTGTGCTAATCTTCAAAAATGGCATGCTCTCTTTTTTTGTGCCCAGGTGTTGTTTCGCACGTGTGTTGAAAGGACATAACTTTCATCGGTGTAGACAATTGGTCGCCCTTGAGAGCGATATTCTGACATCTTCTTTAAATATTTTAGGCGCCACATCTGTATATCATGACGTTCAGTCAAAACTTTACGGTTATTTTCTGTTTTACGCCACTTGTATCTTAATTTCAGCAATAACTGACGAAGCGTTTCGAGACAACCTTCAAAGCCAATTTTTTCATTTAAAACTGTTCTTAATTTTGCCAACGTTGGAATTTCTTTATGGACCACATGAAAATTTTGTATCGTACTCCGGATAACATCGGCTGTGAAATGGTCTATTTCTATCTTATTATCTCGTTTCCTTCTTTTCTTCATGGGAGAAGTAAACTCTGAGGAAGCGCATGGCAATTCCTTCTCCTCTTTTAAGATCCGTTGGACAGTTGAAAGAAAAACACCTGTGGCCTCAGCTGTACGCTGTGTAATATTACGTAAATGAGACAAATCACAGCTAGGCTCCATAACCGATTTTGTAAATTCAAACTCCTCTTTTAGGAAATGGTAAACGCTAGCTATCATTCTTCGACCCTTAAATAAAACAAATCGGAATTAGTGACTTTCAACTAATTCAACAAATTAGTTGAATGTAAAAAAAAATTACCTCACTGTGGACGACTTTTCTGCGTTTAGTTGCCTTGCTGATGGTACTTTGTGCTGACATCTTGCGCGGGGCACAGAACACTAGTGACTCGGACCGCGTCGTGATCGTGACTGAGCGCTCCCGAGGTTACGCACACTAACTCAATGTGCATGTGCACGGCTAACAACAAACAAGATAAAACCTACATCGTGAAATAGAATATCTATAACGGAGAACACACTGAGCACGTCAAGCGGAAATACGTTACTACGGCATTATCTTACACCAAACGGAGGCATATCGCAACTACTGCAAGGAATAGACACCAACGTCGCAAAGTTAACGAACAACGACTATTGCGTTATACTCATAGGAGAAGAGGATTTTAAAACGTCCGGTGATTCGGTTAAACTTATCTGTCAGATTCGTGAGACTTGGCGTAATATCAAACATACAAACTTTATAATATGTGTACCTACTTATAAGTACTCTCAAACAATGGGTCTAACAGCTATCTTGATATATTTAATTATAGAATTGATAGTTTAATAAGCTATTATAGCCGTATTGTTTAAAAATAGTTTTTTTATATGTCTCTTAGTTGTAAGGCTTGATTATCTAAATAAAATTTATTATTATTTTATATCTAGACAATATGTCACATAATTTTGCGCATATATTTGACTGTAATGTTTGTATCTCATACGACAATACGATGTTCTATATGTTCCTGTTTCTTTACTCCGGAATGTTAAATAAAATCGGCCTGCGTGCCATAGTTTACAATGTTTTTTCGTGTATCGACGAAATGAAACGTGCTTCAAACACTACTTCCAATAACGAAAAATCATTTTTTTTCGTAGATTAATATATTTGTATCATGCATCAAAATATAGCAGGACTATTAAGTAAAGCTAATAATTTAATTGTATGTTTGAACGAACTAAAATTTGAACGAAATTTAAATATTTATGTTGTCTGGGTAACCGAACATAATATGAAGTCGGGCTTTGAAAACAATCTTGTTGTCGATAATTACCATCTAGCCGCCAGTTTTTGTAGACAAAACATTTCAAAAGGTGAAGCATGTATCCTAGTAAAAAATGGACTTCAGTACAGAGAGCTTCCAGTTATAAAGTACCTGTCGAGTACCACTATTTTCGAATGTTGTGCCATAGAGTTGATTCCTTCTAAAATCATAGTTGTGTGTATATACAGAGTACCTAAATCTAAGCAAAAACTATGTCATATGAAAATATTTCTAACTAAGCTGGATAATTTACTACAAATACTTTGCAAAAAATCACATAAACAGTTAGTTGTCGCTGGAGATTACAATATAAATCTTTTGAAACCTGACATAAATACGCGAAAACTGGAGCATCTATTATTAAACTATCTAGGCGTCAAACAACTAACTAGACTTAGTAGCCAAACGTGCATAGATAACATTGCTCATGATTTTAAAAGTAATTGTAAAGTTGACGTAATTGAGTGCGCGCTGTCTGACCATACCGCTCAACTGTTAATGTGTCCTGTTGATAAAAAGTGCATAATTGATAGTTCGTGTGTCAATCGGCATGAGTATAGTCATGAAAATATATCAAAATTCATATCATGTATAAAAAACCTTTCATTTTCGGAGCTGTATAATATTAACGAACCTAATGATGCATATAACTATTTTATCGACATATTTAAGTTGTTTTATAAGTTATGCTTTCCCTACACTAAACAAAATGTAAAATCGACAAAAAACCTTAGTGGATATCTCGGGGAATTAAACAATGTAGCAAAAGTAAACGTGTTCTCTTATGGCAATATCGACGAAACCCAACCAATTTTAACAAAACAAACTTAATGAATTACAATAAACGGATCAGTAAAATCATTAGGCTCACTCAACGTGCGCAGAATGATTACGCTATAAAAACAGCACCAAATAAATCAAAATGTACATGGAAAATAATTAATAAATCTAAACCAAGTATACTTAAAGAGTCTCTAGGTGAAATTAGATTCAATAATGAGAATTTAACTGATCCGACAAAAATATGTAATGCCTTCAATAATCACTTTATTGATAAAGTTAGGCCTGTCTATGAAAACCAGCAAAAAAAGAAATCGTTGGTAGTAAGTAGGCCAAATTCGATGTTTTTCTCGCCAAGCAATGCTGATGAAGTAAATAAAATAATGAACTCGCTGAAAAACACTAACAGTGTAGGATATGATGGCATATCGACCCAAATTATTAAACAAGTCACGAAATATATATGTGGTCATTTAAGTTACATCATAAATTTATGTATCTGCGAAGGCATTTATCCGGAAGCACTAAAAATTCCAAGTATTAAACCTGTATACAAAAAAAATGATAAAAAATGTATTGATAACTACAGGCCAATCTCACTCATTCCAATATTTACAAAAGTTTTAAAAAAAATATATTTATTCTCAACTTTATAACTTCTTAGAAAATAAACACGTAAGGAACAGAAAGGTTTTAGGGATAAAAAGACAATATGGCTATTTATGACTTCATACATAACGTCATGCTTAGTGTAGATAAAACCTGGCCCGTTTGCACGATTTTCTGCGATATGACGCAAACTTTGGATTACGTCCAAGACAATATACTTTTGGCAAAAATGGAAGCATACGGTATTAGAGGAAATACATTAGAACTTATTTATTCTTACTTGACCAATAGAAAACAGTTCACTGAAATCACAAAGATAAAATGCAATTAAGAAACAAGAGGAATGTTATTGATCTAAAGAGCGATCGCCTACTTAAGGTGTCCCGCAAAGGAGTGTACTAGTCCCTCTATTATTTATATTGTAGATTAATGATTTACCGAAAGCAATAGATCATCCAATGACTTTATTCGCAGACGATAGTACGGTGACAATTAATTGTGAAAATAAAATAACATGTGAATCTGAAATAAATAACAGTTTCAAATCAATAATCGAATGGCTAGATGATAATAATTTAAAAATAAATATATACAAAACGAACATAATGCATTTTTGACAGCGTGCGGTTCAACCAAGTATTATGGTACAATACAACGGCAGCATTGTGCAGGAAGTAGAATCAACTAGATTTCTTGGCCTAACCATTGATAGAAAACTCAACTGGAAAGCACAAATAGAGGTTGTGGCTAAAAGAATTAATTCTTCGGCATTTATTCGAATAAAGCATAATATGCTTTATATAAATTGTCATTTATAATTAACAGAGACGCACTATTAATAGCATATTACGGGATGGTAGCATCAGTTTTACAGTATGGTATTATTTTCTGGGGGAACTCTACTGATAAAAATATTGGTTTCACAGCGCAGAAAAGATGTATTAGAGCAATGCATCACCTAAATAAGACATATATTGTAGACCCTACTTTTTAGAACATTAACTTTTGACGTTAGTTCAATCTCTTTTACTCCCGATACTAGATTATGCTGATGCCTGCTATTTGGATCTCACAGAGGTACAGCTTAATAAATTAGAACGTCTGCAGAATTTCTGTATTCGCTTCATTTTTGGTTTACGAAAATATGATCTCGTCTCAGAATATCGTCATAAGCTACAATGGTTACCTTTCCGCCTACGCCGGAATACTCATATACTTTTCCTCCTTTACACCATACTATTCTTTCCTTCTACACCGTGCTATCTCAAGGTGCGATTTGAATTTCTATCTTTTGCGACCTCTCGACCTTTGCGCGTCTCATCTTCTCTAATGTTATGGACTCCTGTTCACTCTTTTCATTTACTGTAGCGGCCGTGCGGCTATGGAATGATCCGCCTCTTCCTATAAGACAAGCAAAATCGATAGGAATATTTAAAAAGATGGTTCAAGATCATTATTTGTCCTCTGCCTGCTAAACTGCTTCACTTTTCCTATGATATATTAGGAATATGTTTATGTATTTGTAGTGTATATAATATATCGTATATATTAATAAATTATTCACATACGACTGAATAATCTCAATTTATATGAATTTCCTTTATGTATTTTTAAATATATGTATATATATCATCATCATCATCATCATAATATATAAAGCTCGACTACCATTCACTGACTCACTGACTGACTGACATAAACGATTTCGATGAAGGAGCAATGGGGGGTATAGAAGATGTAGTGGAAAAGTGTAGGGGGGGTTCCAGTGACATTGGGAAAATTATCAAAAGTGCTGAATGTGGTTTCCTGATGGAACAGATCAATGGCTCTCGGAAACTATAAAAGATGGGGGGTAGGTGCCAAAACTAAAAATGACCAAAACCCTGGGAAACTGCCAAAAATTAAAAAAAAAACATACCCCCCAAACAAAAGACGATCGCTCCCATACAAAATGTAAATGCTTAAAACTCCTAAACCGTTTGAGATAAGTATAAAGTGTTTGACCAAATGTCATAGGGAATCGGAGGGGTAATTTGGTGAATGTGTCAAAAATCCAAGATGGCGGATTCAAAATGGCGGCCGAATTGAAAGTTGGTCCGATCCGGCTCAAAATTGGTATCGGGTGGTTTTTGGGGTCGCACATTCGAAATATGAAAACAATTTTTTGATGACGTCATTTTTCAATATGGCCGCCATACATATGTTTTTTCGGATATTCAATGGGTCATTTCTCCCAGTGGGCGTGATGGAGATTTAGGTTTTGTAGGGTTATATGTGGGGTTACGATAGGTGATTTTAGAAGAATTTGAATTGAGGTGAACGTGGAATACCAGGTAGAACAGGTCAACGGCTCTCGGAAACTAAAGGAGATAGGGGGTAAGTGCCAGAACTAATGTTGACAAGCAGCCTGGGCATTTTCTAAAAAATAAAAAAAAAACACACCTCCCAAACAAAAGACGATCGCGCCCATACAAAATGTAAATGCTTATAACGCTGAAACCGTTAAAGATAGGTACAGGGTGTTTGAACTAATGTTTAATGGGACCGAAAATGCAATTTGGCGGAAATGTCAAATATCCAAGATGGCGGATTCAAGATGGCGGCTACCTTAAATATTAGTCCGATCCGACTGAAAATCGATATCTAAGGGTTTTTAGAGTCCCTGATTCAAAATATGAAATCCATTTTTTGATGACGTCATTTTTCAACATGGCCGCCATACAATTTTTTTCTCTGGAAATTTTATAGTAGTTTTTCGACATGTTCGCATGATGGAACGCTGAGGCTTTGTAAGTGAAAAGTATAGGCAGTGGTCTTACGTCCTTAAGTAACACCTGAAATGAGCTGAATGTGTACCTTCTGATGGAACAGCTTGACGGGTCTCGGAAACTAGAAGAGATAGGTAGTTAGTGCCAGAACTAATATTGACAAGCACCCTGGGCATTTCCTAAAAATTAAAAAAAAACACACCTCCCGAACAAAAGACGATCGCGCCCATACAAAATGTAAATGCTTATAGCGCCGAAACCGTTAAAGATAGGTACGGGGGGTTTGAACTAATGTTTTAGGGCACCGGAAATGCAATTTGGCGGAAATGTCAAAAATCCAAGATGGCGGATTCAAGATGGCGGCTTCCTGGAATAATGGTCCGATCCGACTGAAAATCGATATCTAAGGGTTTTTAGAGTCCCTCATTAGAAATATGCAACCCATTTTTTGATGACGGCATTGTTCATAATTTTCGCAATGGTCGTAGGTCGAAATTATATCCTGCGAAGCCGTAGGCCGAGCTATACTGGCGAGGCCGCAGGCTGAGCTATATAGGTCAAAGGCCAAGAGTGCTTCTTAGCAAAGCGAGGCCGAAGGCCGAGCGTACTTCTAAGCGAAGCGAGACCGAAGGCCGAGCATGCTTCTAAGCGAAGCGAGGCCGAAGGCCGAGCGTACTTCTAAGCAAAGCGAGGCCGAAGGCCGAGCATACTTCTAAGCGAAGCGAGGCCGAAGGCCGAGCGTCCTTCTAAACGAAGTGAGGCCGAAGGCCGAGCGTGCTTCTAAGCGAAGCGAGTCCGAGTTTTGAGCCTACGAGGAAATAGAAGTCTTTCGTAGCGAGTTTATTTCAAAATTTCAATGATCTTTAAGACATCTGCCCACGTTAACATAGGTAATGTCATGAAATGGTGTAAATCATGAATAAGTACTTGATTGATAGTTATACAGATATGATAACTTTTAGTGAAACACCACAATACAAATATATGTTACAAATAAATAATAACAAACAAATATATAATGTTACAATTAGAATAAAATAAAATCAAATTCAAAATATTTCACAATTAAATAGGTACTTAAAATTTAAAGAATGGGCGGTCTTATCGCTCAGAGCGATCTCTTTCAGATAACCATTCGCGGAAAGAAATAGGCATTAACGTATAAGGACGGTGTGAATAAAATAAGTGTACTAAACACTTCATATAGCAAAACTCAAGATTATAGATAGAAAAAATTACTTATAATATACTCGTATACAAACTATACTTATATAATTATACGATACGTAATATACTACAAAATAAATACATAACTATACATACTATACATATACCATTTAATTATTATTATAATGATAATAAGTAGGTTTGCAGTTAGTTATTGCTGCTTTGATCTAAATGCTTTGACACGTTGTTTGGAGATGTCCAAAGAAGGCGCGCATCTAATTTCGTAGAGTTAAGTGTTCCATAGACGAACAGCTTCAACACAAAGTAGGAACCAAAAAAAGTGGTGCGGTGTATCGGGGTACTTAACATTAAGTGCTCTGATGATCGTAGAGAAAAAGAGCTTCTTACATGTAAAAATTCAACATATTACGTACTACTGATATGACATGCTACAAATATACGTTTAATTTCCTTCGTAGGCTTGGGTTTGTTATGAATTTGAGTCCAAACAACACTCCACGCAGTGGTTTAAAAAGGGTGCAGCGTCTTCCAAGAAGCTTAAGGTGTCACAGTTAGCTGGAAAACTAATGGCGACATCTTAAGCCATTTTTTACTTATGAGCAATAAATATATCTATATATAATAGGCTTATAGGCCTTTCATGGGGACATTAATACACAGATTTTGAAGGTCACGATCTTAATGTCATGGTAGAGATGCTTACTTATTGTCATTCGTTAGTCACTGGTACGACATACATCCATGTAAATAAAATAAATACAAAGTGTGGTGTGGTGTTCACGCTAACTATATTGAATAAGAACTCAGCTTATTGATAAATGTATAGCACTATTCATTTCCCCTTGAATATATCGAGAGAATGGCTTGACAAAATCATTAATTTGACTACTTTTAAATTAAACAACTTACCGTAGCAACTAGAAGCGTGCAGAGTAGGCATTTTATGGTAAAGATGTTTTGTGGTTCTGCATTGAATATCGCAATTAAATTATTCGAAAATGAAGATTAGAAACACTAGATTAAATAAAATGTAACACATTAAAGGATCCCCTGTGTCGCGGAACAGAACACACACATTAACACATAATGAACAAGCAAATAATGTCTGATACCTCTGCATTTCTTTGTTCAATTTGGCCGCTCTAAAGGTTTTATAATTGTTTATTTCTATATGTGTATCCACGCTTCAAATTTATTTAGACATCTACTTAAGGTAGAGACGCTGTCTGTATACTCTAGGTATGTAGGCTAGGTATGTTATAAGGTAGATAGAATTGGAATGCAAAAAGCTATTGAAAATATACCTTTGAATTAAAGAGTAACAAAATTTATAAAAAACGTCTTATGAAACTTGAGTTAACTTTGTTGCAAAGATTTCATACCTCTAGATGTAAGTTTCAGTTTCTTCAACAAGTTACCCTCGATGCTACCTCCATGTAATGGTAATACCTTAATTACAAACATGTAAAGTCGTTTCACTTCTTACGAGTATGCTTAGCACGTACTTATATTTCTAAATGGCTGAAGTGGTATGGATTTTAAGGAGTCCGCATGGGGAAGTGGCTACCACACTATTCTACCGCACTATAGCCAGTTAATAAACCGCCAAGCAGAAGTGTGCAAACATTACGTTTTTTCGGTTTGAAATGTAATGATTATTCCAGTGAAATTACAGGGTAAGGGATTTAACATCTTATAAATCATAGTGACAAACATAGTGAATTGCCATCCAGTGTTATCTACTGCTTGGTAAAAAAAATCTGAACGGCACTAAACTTTTATGGCAAACGTGACGCTTAACATTAGGCGAGCTACCTCTTCTTAGGTAATATGTTCAAAGGAAAAACTAAGAGAGCTGTATTAGTGTTATAACATCAGAATCTATGTATTTCGTAATTACGTACATTATATTTATTAAACCTTGGCCTTCGTGGTTTAAATTTTATGAACTTGCTTTCACCCGTGGACCTTCCCGCGTTCATAGTGACTCCAAGCTACAGGCTACCCATTTGACAATGTTTGTCGACGTCAGTTCAATAGTATAAGCGTGAAAGCAGAAAAAAAATATTAACTAACGATAACTCGACAAATACGTATAATCTATAGAATCTCTAACGCCTGTTTAGCGAAATGATATTTTAAAATCTGTTCCCAAATATGACGGTTAAAATTAATTACAGAGATCAATGCTACTAGCTATCGGATCAGTCATGGAATTATACAGAGGTCAGAAAATGCGTGTTCGAATGTCATCCTATAATTTGTAGTTTTCTCTATTAAATTGCAATACATGTTTACAAGTATATCATAATTATACCTATAGTATATACGTCTTAATATGTATTATTAGCTAAGCCATCTGCGGCTTCATATGCGTTGTCTACAAGATTAAATTTCCACACAAATGAATTGAATAAATATGAGCAATAATGAAAAATAACGTTTTAAGATTTACTGCATCGTTGGTGTAGTTTTGTAAGCGCTACTTTGTTCAATCGATCAATCAATCAAATCATTTATTCGCCAGAATACAGTCATAAAGGTCTTAAATAATATAAATATGGCAAATTGTACTCAATCTGCAAGCAGACGTGCGAATTCTTGAACTTCAAAAATTAAGATTGTATATAATATTAAAGTAAATGTCAAGTTAGAAAAAAAATAAAAAAATAAAAATGGTATTAGAATTAAAATAGATAAATGTCAAAATAAAGAAATAAATAGCATTAAAATCAAATTATTAACAAATCATCACAATGTTGAGTCTCTAAACTCCTTAACACTATAAAAACTCTTGTCCAGCAAATAATTAGTCAATTTTCGTCTAAAGTTATTGCCATTTAATATTTTAATATCATTTGGTATTTTATTTTATATCTCGCTGAAGGCCGAGCGTTCTTCTAAGCAAAGCGCGGTCGAGTTTTGTGCCCACGAGGAAATAGAAGCCTTTCATGGCGAGTTCGAAGGCCAAGCTTTCGCAAACTTTATATCAAAATGTCAATGATCTTCAATGCACATGTTAACATAGGTAATGTTAATGAATCAAAAACATCATGAACACAACTATTAGCACGAGTACTACTGATATGACATGCTACAAATAACCGTTTAATTTCCTTCGTATAATTAGGTTTGTTCTTATAAATTTGAGTCCAGACAACCTCCACGCAGTGACATAAAAAGGGTGCAACATCTTCTAAGAAGCTTAAGTGTCACAGTTAGCTGGAAAACTAATGAAGACATCTTAAGCTACTACTTACTTTTCAGCAATAAATATATATATATATATAGTAGGCTTATAGGCCTTTCAAGGGGACACATACACAGATATAATACATAGATTTCGAAGGTCAAGATCTTAATGTCATGGTAGAGATGCTTGCTGCAATGTATGTAATTAAAATAAATACGAAGTGTGGTGTGGTGTTCACACTTGGAACAGTATTTTTTTAACTATATAGAATTAGAACCCAGCTTATTGAGAAATATATAGCTATTTTCATTCGTCCTTGAATATATTTATGTATTATATGATTATTAACGGGATATTTACCGTGGTAAGGTTGTGGAATGAGCTCCCGATATTTCGGCGCAGTTACATGCACCATGTTCACGGGAAGACTGAAGAATGCGGGTGGTTGGTCAAAAAGTTTAAAAGTTAGGTGCAGACATAACGATCTACCCTCTTTCTTAGTCTTTTGCTACGGTTATCACTGGAACTCGAACTCGATCCTAAGTCCCGACAAAACACACTCACTGTATCACTGCGTATAGTATTTTGAACACATTTTGAACGCGGACTTTTATTTTTAAAACAACCTAATACTGGATTCCACGCACTGGCGAGTTGAAAACCATCACCTCGATTGAAATTCTGGCATTTCGAGATCTCAATAGTTTCCTTTACTAGCCTTGGTATGTAATGGCGTTCGGTGGACAAGATTTTAGGGTTATGGAATTCAATCCAGTGGTTAGGACCCGCGTCCAGCAGATGCTCACGAAATATCGGGAGCTCATTCCACAACCTTACCACGGTAAATATCCCGTTAATAATCATATAATTTTAGAGAACAACCGTGATAGTTTAAAACAGTGTTTTATATTTATGTAGTATTGTATTCTCTTTGGAATATATTAAGAGAAAGACTTGACTTTACATAATTACTAATATGACTGTTTTTAAAGTTAACAGCTTACAGTAGCAACTAAAAACATGAGTAGGCTATTTATGGTCAAGATGTTTTGTGGTTCTGCATTGAATATCGCTATCAAATCGTTCCTTAAGATAGGGCGGAAAATGAAATTGGAAACAATAGATTGAATAAACTGTTGCATATTAAAGTTGTGAAGCTTCGTGTGTGTAAATAAAATTAATGCCAACGTTACGATTTGTAAGGTTCTTCAATCTTAATTTATATTAATGTCAAAGAATGGAAGTAAAAAGCACTGCGACCGTCCCCTAGGTCAAACTTGATAGGCAGGTATATTTGATACGTAACTTGGTTTTCTTTAAGTGAAGATGATGATGGAATAAGTTTATATATATGGTTATATGGTAGTGGGAGTTAGCAGAACTAAATTAAACCAGTTAATTGCCTTGGTACATACTAAACCCTATACGTACCGAACAATGCAGTGCAATTCTTTAAGTAATTCCTTAGTAGGTTTTACGACATAAATACATCCACGTGAAAAGATATACATGGAATAATAAAATTTTCAAACAAGGGTTACCTACATTTATTATCATATGAGACGTAAAACTTTTACTGCTGAAGACATGCATACGGTAGGACCAGACGGAAGCTGCATGCATCCAAGATAGTACTGCTACCTTATTTAGTACGTCTTCCACATTGTCGGTGGACGACCTACCTTCTCTACCAGACTCTCAGTCTGACGCACAGATAGACAAACGGACAAACAGCATCAACTTACGGTTGGATATAGATATATATATAATGATATACTACCAAACTATTGCCTACCACATTTAGTTCAAAAAATTTTACCGTAAGACTTTTAATTGAAATCTCACATTTAGTGTTATGTTTTAGTATTTATACCTTAGTTTTATTATAGTATTATGATTTTTACGTGCTTATGCTTGCTTAGATTTATCTAACCAAATCTTGCAATCCCCATTAACTCCATATACCGGTTAAAATTAAATAAGAGAAAAATATTGATGCTTGGCTGGGTGCCTCGAGAGGGTGTCTACGAGATTCAAAGCCACACAAATGAATTGAATTAATATGATGATGTGAAATATCGTTTTAATGTATCGTTGGTGTAGTGGTGGCAGCGCTGCTTTGGAATGTAGAACTCTTGGTTTGGATTCCCGGTTAGGACAGTTGTTAGAATTTTCTGACAGAGAAATTCAAACTGTCCGGCGTCTGAAACACTGCCCTGTAGGTGCCAATAGGCCTTATATGGGAGCAATACATATCTGGTATGGGTGTTTGATAAATACTCCTACCTACCTCTCTAAGATATGTACGCATGAACTTAATGTTATTTTTGTTTAAAATATGTATATCATTATTTACGTTACATATAAATTACTTTTACTAAGGTTAAACTCCAGGGATACCTTGAAAAAAAACTGTTTTCATATTTATTTTAAAGTTTACTTGTAACGAGTTTCGAGAAAATTAAAACAAGGAATACAACAATTTTATAGAAAATTGCAGAGTTATTTAGTAAATTAAGTCATTACTTACTTTTGATTAATGAATATATATATAAATAATAGGCTCCTCACTTTTCATACGTCGTGAAATATTTTTCGGGACTATCTCTGTCATCATCATCATCATCATCAGCCTGTAGCAGTCCACTGCTGGACATAGGCCTCTCCAATTGCACTATCTCTGTGCAAAGAACATATTAATAAACAAAAAATCATGAACCGACAAATACTTAGCTTTTCATGACAACTAATTATAATATATATCGATGCAAGAAAACGTTTTTTCTGTAAGTTTGCTGTAAGTTGTTTAGCCAAAACCCAACTTTTCCCCAGAGCCAAAGAACATTAAAAATGTCTTCAAAAAATCTTTGACAGAAATATGATTTTTGTAACACAGTTTTGTTATAGTAATAATACTCATGAAGAGCAATGAAAATATTTTTGTTAAAGTTATTACCTGTAGGCTTTTTACTACTTACAGCAATTGACTTTTCATTTAAAGACCTGACGTCGTAAGTAGTTTGGTGACTTCTATGGAGATAAGTTTCGTATTTTCCACACATTTGAAATGCTTATACTTGAATAGGTATTTAATACATTACCTACTATATAACAGATGTAAGCTCCAGCTGACCGCTCTACCCTTGAGCCTCAATTGCACTAAGAGAAATGCTCGCTTTGTAACTTGTATGGGAGTTATGATTTTTCACGCAACTGAATGCAGATCTTTTTTTGACCTCTCAAGCCGATCTCCAAGACTACTGCTCACGTTAAGCACTGCACCAAGAGGTTGGATCCCTTAACAAATATACACAAAGAGACTCTATGTCCCGACTTGAACTGTAATTAGAGGCTAAATTTCTGCAATTGAACTTGTATGAAAATTTTTACTTTTCTGTTCAAATGGTTAAAGTTTAGCAACAAAAACTAATGCACAAGGACAAACGCGGGCCACTCGTGGCCCGCGCACCGCCCAACACCTAGTTAGTTTATAATATTATATCTACTATATAAAAATAAGTCGGGTTTTTCTTCCTGACGCTATAACACCAGAACGCACGAACCGATTTCCACGGTTTTGCATTCGTTGGAAAGGTCTCAGGCTCCGTGAGGTTTATAGTAAAGAAAATTCAGGAAAAATATAAAAAGAAAAGCGGGAAAATCTTTTTTCACATACAGCGCCATCTCTGATACATAGCATGTACTTATTATATTACCAATATTTTAAGTAGATGGCGCCAAACGAAATGTTACATAAAACGAAGCCATCTGGTGGCGAAACGGAGTTCGCAGGGTTTGCTAGTATATTATATTATTGATATTTGTGTAGGTATTTAAGTTTCCCTCTCATTGTTCTTCTTTGAAATATTCTGTTTAGTTTTAACTATTATCTTGTTGCACACCACCGTCTAAACTTTTATTTTTGTCCAGTCCATTCAAAGGTTGTCTGTAAGAGATTGCATTAGCGATAAGACCGCCAATTGTATTACCAGCATAGATCTAAGATCCTTACTTGTAAGTAGATTAATTAGTTAATTTACCTACTGTTTTTGTTTGTGTGGTAAGCAATAAAGAGTTATTGTATTGTATTGTATTGTATTGTTACCATCACTGTATATTTTAGAAATAGCTACTTTTAACCCAAAAACTAATCCAAAACTTTTTTGTCGCATCTCTGAATTAAGCACTCGTAGCAAACTTGATGATACTAGACACTGCTCGAGTGCTTGTAAAACTACTTTAATGCAAAATAGTGTTTCCTGTATGGCTCCCATTGTTTTTAATAAGATACCAAAAACTATTAGATGATTAAACAATAGTATGTTTGAATATAAATTGAAGAAATTGCTTGCAGAAAAATGTTATTATAGCATTACCGATTTCTTAAAATAAGCCTTTATAAGATCATGTATGTTGTATACCTACCATGTTCCTAGCAAATAAATAATTTTGACTTTGACTTTAACATTTTCAAAGGCCACTAAGGCGTTTTAACAGTTAGGTACACGATTTTCACAGCATAGCCGACTTACTCGTATCATTTACAATATTATTTGTATCTGAGTTATAGTTGTGTATAATAAAACATTTTTTGTTAACAGGTTTTAAAAAATCAGCAGTGAGGTGCGAAAGATGCGAGGCAAATCTGAAGGTTAATGACCCACAGCCAAGTTCCATATACAACTATATCAGCTGCGTGAGCGGTGGCAAAATAAAAGATTCCTCACATACCCAACAATAAATCTATGTTATTTGGTTGATATGGCTACCAGAACTTTTAAAGAGATTAAATATGCAATCTGTACAAAACAAAAATCCTTTAGGTACCAAACTTACTGTTACATTTGATTAACATTAATTACCGTTACATTGACGCTGACCAACTGTGATAACTTGTCATGGGTATGTGAGGTTCACAATAATACTGTTAAATACCTTGCTGTTTCGCCTTAGTTATCTGCTGATACTATACACAACATTTTTTAACTACCTGTGTAATGTATGTTACTGTTTAATGCACTTACACAGTGCTAAACCATACCTGTTGTGTAAGCAATAAACTGTAGCATAAAATGATTTTAGTAATTATGTGATTAGACAGCTAGTAATATGTATGTACTAAGTTAACTATCAGCTCAGCTACACAACCCTGTAATATAAGCATGGCCATAATGCTGTTGGCAAGTTTATGTTTAAAACAGCTAAGACTTTACCTAAGCCTTATATTATTATTCTAAAAGTAAAATAGGTAGTATGTAATAAAATAGGTTTTATGTTGGCCATCAGCCGCTGTTCTGTATAGTAAATAGGAAACATCATGAGCTATACTAGTTTTTGTATACAAAATATTTTAAGACACAAGCAGCATTATTTTCCATGTTAATAAGAACCAAAATATTAAATGGTACATAATAGTATGATTTAACAGATTTATTTGTAAATATACAAAGTTGTGCATAAATATTAAGTGATTAAAGGTTTACAAAACCTTAATTTTAAAATAAATTTGTGAGTTCTAGCTGTCTGACGCTTTATTTACTGCAAATATTTTTTATATTGGTAAAAATTCAAAGAATTTACCTACAGTTGTAAATCCATGTTATTTCGTTAGGTCCCACCATGATCTATCTATAACCACATATCACGTACATCGGCACGTATATAGGTATGGTAGGTATATGAATAAAATAAATATAGGTATAGTATGTTGCTATCGAAGTTTTATTTACTTATATTTTAAAATTAAAATACTGAGTATTTAAGCGAAAGTTTCGTACTGAATCGATTATGTATCGATATATTTCATTATCCGATTCTAATAATCGATTTTTTGAGAATCTTTATTTATTTATATTAATTATTTTCCCATCCGCTTAGCTGACAGATGTTGTTACTAGATTATGTTGGCAATAATTATTTTTTGTCGTGGTGGTATAGCTTTCGAGCCTAAACTGAATGTGAAGTTGGTTCTACGTAAGTCCCGGCTCTTAAAACGCAGTGTAAACACTGCGACACTATTTTCTTTGGTGTCGCCAACTCGACTGAAGTAAACATCGCTAAGAAGCCGGTAGAAAAGTCGCTAGATGTCGCTGGGTGATTTGAGATCCAAAAGTCGCTAAATTTCGCTAGACTTTTTTATCATTAACTAGCCTTTACGTTTAAGGTTTTGGCCGCTTATTATTAATATAATATCTATCTAAACATCCTCGCAAATTATTTATAATATGAAGTAACAAGTAGATAGGGATTATTATAATCTTTTAATAGTGGAATAAACATCTATTTTAATCAAAGTTACGTCTTAAAAAGGTATAAAAAAAAACTTAAATAAGGTATTTCTAATTATACCTAGTTTTGTATCTAAAATTCTTCTTCATCTGTTTCGACCTGTAAATCATCGATGAGGGATACATGTTCGCTCAGACTTAGTATTCTTGAAGTTAAAGGCTGTGGGTCTTGTAGAACATTTTAAAGGAATGTACTTTCTTAGTTCTAGCTAGTCTTAGAACATCTAATAGTAGCATAAGTAGCTCATAGCTAATACATGTCTTTTTCATTCGTTTCAGAGGAAACCTGATCATCAAAATTGAATTCTTGGTTGCAAGCCCCATTCAATTATGTAGCGTACCACTATTGTGTTGGTCAAAAGTAGAGTAGGTAGATCATTTACAAAGTTAACTATGAATGAAATGGTATGCAAAAATGCCGTTAAAATCTCTACATAAGTCGATAGATTATTTTTGTCGCTAAACGCAAATAAAATGTCGCTTTTAATATGAGATTTTTTCTGAATCTAATGACAAAGTCGCTTAGTTGGCTTCACTGTTTTTATGTAGTACCGTACAAAAAGACTACCTGCAATGAATACCTACGTACCGTAGTACATGCAGCGCGACATAAAAGAGTAGACAATAAATGATGGCGCCACTATTGCTTTTGTATCTTGCATATAGCAACATAGTTAGTAAGCACAAACGTTTTTGATATTTGTTTTATTTTTGCAATTATAAGATTAGCAAGACACAAATTTTTAAAGACTCTTATTACAAAAATATGACGTAGATGCGAGGTTTCCTCGTTGAAATTGTCACTATTCGTCATCATATCATTGCATTCGTCACTATTCATAAAAATTACTAGAAAAATATAGTTCGTTTTATGTTCTACAATAATAATAAAACGGATTTTAGGCAGCTTACTTTAATTATTTAGTAATATATTTTCTCCCGACGTTTGTTTGGGCAAAAACTCATGGACACCTAATTTATTGGGAGCTCTAATTTGCCAATTCTGTTAAACACAATCCATCAAAAATATTTTTTTTATTATTACTAATACCCTACACTTCTGTAATACTATAATATATTTTTGTTATATGCCTTCTAAGTGCAGAAAAAAATCTGGACCTAGTTCAATTTTTAGCTAAAATGGCTTCGAAACAAGTACGACTATCTCCAAAGTTCTACACCATTTTGACATTATACTTATAGAAATATAATCTTTAACATTTGCTTGAACTACACTATGATGATTATTATTATTATGTCTACTATTATTTATTTATGAATTTAATAAAAGTTACTATTCTTATATTTAACCACACCCGGCGCATTGCGCTCAGTACCGAATAGATGAATATAATACCTAGCGGAAAGTATTGCGCGAGCACTTACCAGTAAAATTAGCTGTACGTTTGTAAACATCGTCTAGCTCTGTCAATAGATTTCCGGCTTGATATTCGGCCATGCACCGCATGAAAACTTTATAAATTATCTCACGGGCACTGCGACGAATAGCTTTGTTCATGATCACACTGTTGTTTTACTGTTAATCATCAAAAAATAACTAAAATACATAAAAACGCACAAAGTTCACGAAATGTTTACAGTAATTGACAGCTCATATACTTTTTTTTTGGTGTTGTCATAGCATAGTCATAGTTAGTTCATAAATTATTAATTAAAAATAAATTAATTAATTAATTCATTGCTTTGGCTACAGTTTTTCAACTGTTTGTGTATTACTGTTTAATTCTAAGCTGTTTGTTTTCCTGAAAATTTAAATAAATAAATAAATATTTAATATCTACTCTTTTATGTCGCACTATACAAAATTGAATTTGCGTAGTGTATTTCATAGTCTGTGGATAGTATTTATCTATGGTCTGTGGTCTTCTTTAGGTGCGTTCGTTTAGCTTTTAGGGCATATTGGTGGTGTCGTCATTGATGGCTCTTTTGTGATAGCGTTCGTAAAGCTCAAAAACGTTATTTTTTATTTATTTTTCCCACACCTTATTCGAATGCTCAACTGAGCATAAGACCTAAAATTACATGATTATGCTGTTAAATACATAGCTGTCAAAAAACGAACACAAACAACCATGCTCCGGGCGTGGGTTAAAAATTGCACTTTTTGGTGGCAATAATACCTATTTTTTAGCTTTCCGAACTGTGAACAAAAAGACACATGAACGACATTTTCACCCACAGATTCCCAATTCAACCGTCCCTTGTGAGCGTTTTTAGCGTTATTATCGCTTACAAGGTGTCTCTTCGAACGCACTATTTGTAATTGTAACATCCCACTGATCAATCAGATTAAATTCCAATCCAAAATAAATAGAAATCACTGCAGACGAGCACTGCATGTTAGCGGACTTAGCGGCCGTAGGTAGCGGCGGAAACGCCGCTACGCCGCTACCTTGCCGGTGAGTTTTTTAGTGCCATCAATCCACTTTGACCTAAGAGTAAGTATTAATAGAGTTGTCAAGTTAGTTATAATATTAGAATATTAATAATTCATTCGATCTTTGAATAATACTATGAGTGAGCGAAATGAGTATACACTATTCCCAAGAAGTGCCAAAGCTATAGAATAAACTTCGCAATACTTGGCCCACATACAGATGTTTGAATTTTGATCCATGTTTTGACGCAAAAGTCGTTGCAGTCACTGATAGATGATCTAAACGAAAATCATGTTAAACGATCTAATCCAAAAGAAAGATCTCATTTGGAAGTGATCACTATAAACGTTCTCGGCAAAAATGTCATGCGACTGGAACACGCCCTTGATCACATTCAATAAATAATTATTTTTTTCTTTGAATAATACTACGAGTGAGCGAAATGAGTATACACTATTCCCAAGGAGTGACAGAGCTGGAGAATAAACTTCGCAATACTTGGCCCACTTACAGACGTTTGAATTTTGATCCATGTTTTGACGCAAAAGTCGTTTCAGTCACCCATAGACGATCTAAACGAAAATCACGTTAAACGATCGCATCCAAAAGAAACAGCTCATTTGGAAGTGATCACTATTAACGTTTTTGGTAAAAATGTGATGCGACTGGAACACGCCCTTGATCAGCTTAAGCTATCCGTTGAATACTCACCCCGACATTGATTGTCCTATTGACGATATAATTAATTATTGTATTAATAATTTGCCAGGAAGTATAGGCACATAGAATTCATCATTTAAGAAAGAGAACCACAATTGTAATTTATTTAAATCATAAGATGGAATTCTCTTGTGTATGTGTTAAATCAATTTAATAAAAGTTTCGAATCTTTGCATGTGACTTGGTTATTTTTTTATTAAGATTAAAGTAAAGGTAGCTTAATATATTTTTAGCGCGGAGGGGAGAAATCTCAGGAGGGGTCCTGAGATTTTTAACCGTATCCGCCACTGGCACGATGCCGTATGGACATTGATAGGCTATTGTTTTCATCATCTGAATGCAAAAGATCTGTGATAACTTATGGTGTAGCTGTTTTAGATACTGAATGACGAATGTTGACGACTGTTTACAAGATGACTGATGTTTAGGGTGGCATTCTCAAGTGAAATTTGTCACAATACGGACTTAGCTGACTTTGATTCTATACGCCTCTTAAATCGTATTTTTTATCTGAACTTTTATGCGTAGTTCGGAAAGACACCGAACGAAGTAGACACTGGACTGCACTGGTTAAAAAGTTCGAAACGCTCCGAGGTTCAAATCGCTCGAGTTGAGAACAACCGATTGCTTTACCTTGAGGTTTGGAACAGCGGCGGCCGGCGTTAGCTAGTACGCAAAGTTGCACTCCGAGTGCGATCTAACCCAGGTCAGGCCTCCGTCACTCCATGTACTTGCGCGCTATAAGTGCCTACCGCCCAGCCGAGCGGTCTCGGTCCGCCGGCGGATCAAATTCAGTGCGGTTTTCGCAAGCGAAGCGCGCGCACGCCGTTCAATTTTATTAGTGCTGTTCGTTCGTACGCGTATTACGATGCCGTGTGGTGCCTTATGTGCTGTAGATGGGTGTAAATCAAGCAAAAGAAGGGATAAACACCTAACATTTTTCCATTTACCAGTCAATGAAGAAAGGTAAGTGATAAATTATTACTAGTTTTTGTCGTGTACGTTTTTTTCCATTCACATATCGTCATTAGACATAATTAAAAGACAGTAGGTGTGCGGACACCGGTATCCACTTAGAATTTGACAGTTTAATAGGTATATACTAAGCATTAGCTTGCCTTTCAGACACAGATTTACATAATTTTGTTACATAGAAACGTTATACCACAGAATAATTAATAGTTCAAGGTACAGAAGATGCACTCTTCGAAAGAAAACATTCGAATATAAACTGCTAAACTAACAACTGCAATAATTATCATAAAACATTGCAAAGCACGGACGTGACCTTCAAAAAATGTGCCTACAAGTCCTTGACGCGCTCGTAACGAATCAAAATGCGCTTTAAGTCTGTGTAGCGAGAGTTCTTTTTCTTACGCCCGATGAAAACCTTTGAACAAGCCGCGTCTGTTGTAAGGTTACTTGTTGCGAGAAAACGAATCAAATTTATTAATCTTAATAGATTTGATTCGTGATAATTGGTAGTAGTACAATACACCTAGATATGTACAACTAGGAACTAGATATATTTTTTATTAGAAAACTGCAGTATTTATGTATTTTTGTGTGAGAGTGTTACACTCGTTAATAAAATAACTTACGGCTTAGTGCTTTATTTGAAGTCGGTTCTCTTTTTTTAAGGCTTTTTTTTTCATTTCTAGTGAACATCTCCGAAGATCATCATCAAACTAAGAAGTATTATACTTTTTTTAAAACGTTCTCCTAAATGTAACAAATCCTTTTCTGAAAACCGCATCGATATCGGTTTAGCCAAACACGAGATTATCGCGCACAAACATACATACCTACAAACCATACAAGTCAAACATCTCAGTTTGGCCTGTATGTCTGATCACCTCCTTTTTTTTAAGTTGGTTAAATATTTTATAAATGATAAAATTTTTAACTGCCACATAAAAGTCAGAACATATTCACAGTTCTCAATAACATAGATAAAAAGTTGTGTTAATTTAATTTTATCGAAGAGGCAGCCCTGCGATTACTGTGGAATCGCGCGGTGCGAAGCAATCACTGCTGTACGCTTGAGCATTTAGGCGCATTTTAGCATACAGTGGTTGTTGACGCGAGGGAGTAGGCAATTATCGTAATAGGTATTGGAAATTTTCTACTGAGTGAAGTATCTGTTCTTATTCAGTAATCTGTGCCCAGGTTCTGAACGCGCCCCTGTTGTGACAGATTGCTATGTTAGTGACGTGATGATGTCAATGTCAAAAATAGTGTTTGGTTTACGTTCGTATATAAAATAGGCAAATAGAGAAAATTTTAGCAAAGCATAGGCTTAAATTTAAATTTACCGTAGTATTGAAGTTATTATATTCTCTTTGAACTTTACTTTTAAATAAAGAAACCTAATGAATTTTTTCTAAAGTTTTGATAGAAATAAATTTTATTCCGTATGGTAAACATTGGTTTTTATCAGCATTGTGTCTGCAAGTTGCAATAACAAAACGTTACAGTTAATCTTTTTTTTTGACAGCAGGCGTACAATACAAGAGATCAAAAATGTTATTTGGTATTATTTTTTTGTAAATATTTGTTAAATGAGCAATTATAGAATGTGAACATAATGGGCGGTTGCATAGGAATAACTAGGAGTGGTAGCGGACCCATAGAAGAATCCTCGGGGACTGTGTCGCGTCCTAATTCTGGTACGTGGGTCATTGCTTTTCGTTGTGTACGTGAGTACTGAGTAGTCGGTCCAAGACTGTCAAGAGTGACCTGAATGTTTCGGCTTACAGGTGGCCTGCGGAAAAACCAGTCTCTATGCCATGAGACTATCCGGTGGAAATCGGACGTTCCTCTGACGGAGGGCCAGTTGAGGAGCAAGAGAGATGAATTCTGGGACACTGCTCCTGCATTCGAAGGTCGGAAAGAGATATGGGATGCTCTACGAGCCGCGGCGGTGGCTGCTGAGGCCATGGACTTCCAACTTGCACAGGCTATCCTGGACGGAGCTAGTGTTTCTGTACCTAATGGGTACCTTACAGAGTGCTATGACGAATGGGGCACTAGATATCAGGTACTTATTTCCATAAAATAACCTTAGCCAATACTAAGATATTGGAATAATTAAGTATGTTTAAATTGATTGTATAATGTGGGAGCCACCTTGCTCTTTGACCTTTGACAGAAACTGGTCAATAGTTTGCAAACAACATGTAGTATATATGTGACTGTGGACTTGTGGCTTCACACTGCTCATATGGACAGACTCAACTTAAATCTTTCAGTTGATATAACAATTGTTAAGTTAAGTTTTTATGACGGTATTTAGATATGTTATTACTTTCTCTTGGAATGGTGTGCTACAGAGCTCAATACATGTATTTACTAAAATATAGTGTTTTATTCAACATAACAGGTATAGTTGAGTATCTCGATCGGTTCGGACTCGACTATACCTACCATGTAAGTAAAACTTTCAAAATAATATTAAAATCATTTAATTTAATTTATTAAAAACATTTTCAATTTATTGATAAAACAATAATATCTAAAGGAATATTTTTAAATTATTCATTAGTTCTCAAATATCATATTTTCATGATATACATTCTGCCATTCTCGAATCTAAGATAGATTCATTGCCACTTTAGGTGTAAAACTCCATTAACCCCTTTAGATTATATGTACTTTTTGTTAACTGACTTCAAAAAGGAACAGTTTCTGAATTCCATTGGTGTATCTTAGGCTACTTTTGTTTTAGAAAAAATATTTAAAACTCTGTCTTTCTGTTTGTTTGTTACCTTAATGCCTGAATGGATTGCAATCAAATATGGAAGGTTATAAATTATATCCTGAGTAACCACATATAATACTGTTCATCACCATCATCATCGTCATCCATCACCAAGTGGGTGAAACCGCAGGGTGCTGCTAGTATTTAATATATTGTATAACACACACAGATCACCAACAAAAAGGTAAATGATTTCTACTTTATAGTAGGTATACATTTATACATTATTTTAGGCATAGTCTAAAAGTTGGTATTTCTGGCAGAATTGTGACAATTTAGTCACAAAAGCCATTAATAAGAAGAACTAGTTGGTATATGATAACTTTTCTAAAATGTAACTTTATTTTATGTTAAAACTAAAAATGACACTGTCACCACTTTATGGATTGGGCTAAATTAATGTTTTAGTTTTGACATTATGACATCTTTTTCGTTAATTATTTTTCCTTCCTTGGTTATGAATATGCAACAAAAATGCAATAACACATAATGCATTGATGTTGCAAGTTACTTTTAAGTATAATAAGTATTAGCCCTTTAAGATAGTTTATTGATTCAGGTGTAACTTTGCGGAAGTCTATATTAAAATAAATATTCAGTGACACTTACGATGGAAAAATGCATATGGCAGAGAGTGCATCATCCTCCCTCGCGCAAGTATGCAAATAGGAAGTATACAGAATAAGTTACGCAGGCCACATATAAATGGCGTCGGGCGCGGACATGGCGCGGGCAGCTTCATAATCCATTCAAATTTCTTTTAAAAATTCAAAGCGCAATTTAGAACACACGGTATGTTGTTGCTCAGACATATATATATATGATGATAAAATCCTCATAAGGTCTTACAGGAGGGCAATAACATGTTTCAGTTACAATCAAATGATGATTGAATTCTTAAAAATAGTGGTTTTATGTCAGTTTTGACAACTCCAGTAAGCAGAAATGTCAGTATGTTGCGACCGGTGCCGAAAAGTGCCACCACCAAAAATAATGCCACCTTTTTTTTTATCGACATTTGATTGTAACTGACATAATATGACGCACTCATGGCGAAGCTCGACTTGGCGATCTTAACCGATCAACAAGTTAAGCAACGCTCACTGCGGTCAGGAGTTGGATTGGTGTTTGCTAGTGGCATTGTTCAACTGAGCGCTTCCGTGCTTCGGAGGGCACGTTCAGCCGTCGGTCCCGGTTGTTAGTCTTAGGACAACAGTCGTTAGGCTATGTCGAAGGCCTTCGGGTGGCCTGAAAACTTCGACATGGGTTAGCCACTAACCTATCCACCAAGCCGCACTGGGCCAGCGTGGTGGATTATGGCCCGAGAGGAGTTGGGCCATAATCCACCACGCTGAGAGGAAGGCTCGAATCTCAGCAGTGAGAACAAAATGGGCTGATTATGATGAGATACGTGATAGCTCTGCAAGTCCCAAACTAGGCCGAGCCTGTAACCTGATGACTGATATACATACTTATATACATATACACACACAGACACAGTCCTCGTCCTTTGACCTGTCCGGGAATTGAACCAGGGGCTAGCAGCTCAATAAGCAGGGCTACCAACTGCACCTGATGTTAAATTTAAAAGTATATAATCATATGTAGGTATGTATATGTATAGTAAGTAGGTACTTTAAGGATTTCGTTAGTGTAACAATGAGAATTACTTTTTCCTTTTTGTATTCAACGTGCGTGAGTCATGTGAAGTGGGCTGCATATTGTTCTGCCGGACCAGAGGTACTTGAAAGTAATGTACTGTTTGTGGGCGGCATTATTCTCAAAGTTGTAACAAGTAAATGTTCGCGGCAGGGCTATTATCTATCTCGGTTGGTAACAAATGTTGAATGAAATATTTATAGTATTAATTTTTAAAGCACTAACGCCTGCTTTAGCGATTTTTCTTTAGGTTCTCAAACATTGAAATTTAATGTCTTTCAATGTTTGAGATCGCTAAAGCAGGCGTTAGTGCTTTAAAAATTAATACTATAAATATTACAAGGGTTGCGATGTCAATACGAAATTTTAAGTATTTCTAAATAATGCTTCTTTCGGTTGGATGGTACTGTCAAGGCTGTTCAATAGATGTCGCTCCGTCCCCGTAAGACGGTTAAAGAATTGGAAAAAAAAATTGGATGCTCGGACCCCAACCTTGGTGGCATAGTTGGTCAATGACGTCTGACACGGAGAGTCAAAAGACGCGGTTTCAAATCCCGGCGGAGGATGCGAGTTCTTATCTATAAATTTCAATGGTTGAATGATAAACTGGGGACTCTATGTCACATTTGACAACTCCACTAAGCAAAAATGTTGGTAAATTGATGACTGAGCTGACAAAAGTGTCATAGAGCACTCATTTTTTCGATTTCAATCAACATTTGTTAGCAACTGAGATACACGGTCCCTGCCGGTCACCGGGCGTTCTAGAGCATCCTGTTTAACGGACATATTGTTTAATCTAGGGTTGTTTTAACTGACTTAAGAAAAATAACGCGGGTCTCAATTACACTGTATGTTTTTTTTCAATGTTTGTAACGGGATTAGTCAGCCAATAATGAATTGATTTTGACGATTCCATTTTTGTTTGGTAGCTCATACTGTGGTGGTCCCATATATACATTTTATCAAAATTGATTCTGCGTACTATGGTGGCCCAATAAAAATTCTATCAAAATTGATTTGGTGCTTTGTTAATATATGTAAACATATGTATGTTACTCAATTTCGTAGGTTGTGAACTGGTTTAAATAGTATATTATGCAACTAGTGAATAAAGGACGGATTTAATGCGAGGGCCATAGATGAATCACGAGTAAGTGAACGATTCTAACGACCTGAATCACGACCGCAGGGAGTGATTCGTGATGATTGAATCACGAGCGTAGCGAGTTATTCAAGTGTTAGAATCCTGAGTGATTCGTGGCCCTCGATATAAATCCGTTTTATTCAAGAGTTGCATACTATACTTTATACCTTGACTACGAGAAAAAGAAATAATTTAAGCGAAAATAGACATCGACCAATCAAATCTCGAGGAGTTACTTGCACAAAGAGTTTGTATGTCCACTATTATTTGCGTAAGGAAGATGTATAAGCACTGAGATGGAGATCGAATATATTGGTGTGTTCGAAGTTCAAACACCAAAACAAAGATAAAAAAAAATTTAGAGTAGGAATGGTATAAAATATATTTATTTTTGTATGATAAATTATAATTAACGTTATGGTCTTTTTCGAGTATCTCTCAGCCAGTAATTTCACTTGGTTCAGTACACCTTTCGTTCCTTAACACAGTAATGCTTACGCGCTCTTGTTTCGCGGCAGAATACTTGACACTGCGGTGGTACCAACCAAGATGGCCACTTACACAAGAGACCTACTACCTAGTAACTCGGGATTACTAGCCCCATACGATTCGCATCCTGACGGTGGAGGGAATAATTAATTTAAATCTGTTCCCTCACGCTTCTCATTAATGGTTAGTGGTGAAAAACGCCATGTGATAAAATGAATTTTAGTGATTCATTGTTTTTATATTGATTGGAGTTTTTGTCCGTATTTTGCGAAACATTAAAAATTACCCATATTTTTTCCAAACTTATGTGAGATTTTATGTACATCAAAATTTTTAAAATTATATCTACTTCTAAATTTCAAAAAGTTAAAACTTCATAAGAGCTAAGTTAAGAGGTTTGGGCCTCAACCAATTGGATGTAGGGTTAGTCCAAAGTGTTTTGATAGAGCCACCATCGGACACAGCCAGTGGGCCTATAGCACGAATAACTGCGTGCGTGTAACGTAACGTGTCGTTCGCGTGCAACAGTACAAACTGTCATGTATCTAGGGCACACCGTGACACAGAAACTCATAGTTTGTACGCCGAAGCGTGACACGTTGACGTTAACAATACGAATACTTTTTGTGCTACCGCTTCTTGCCACTTTTCAGATTGTGTTACAATATTTTAAGATGTTAAGTGTATAATATGAATGCACCAATGTATGGTACTGTATGTATGAATGGCTGGCATGGCTGCGCTGCGACCAATGTAGCTAAAAGCCCCCTGAATACATTCAGAAACAAAAACTAGTTTAAAGCTGCATAATATAGAAGCTTGCCATATTGAACTGGGCCCATAATCTTTCTTTCGTGTTCGTTTGACAGACGATCCCATACTGTATATACCTATATCTGTTGCTTGTTTTATCGTGTACAATGGAGTGTGCGTCACTCAGGTCTAAGTGAAGGGTGCACTCACAAACACTAACATGTTAGTATTTAAGTACGCGAATTATGTGACGTCCAAACACGTCACATATAAACTACTAGCTTTTGCCCTTCGTCCGCGTAGTGTTAATTTTTTTCCTAGATAAGAATGTAACAATATAGTTTAAAACAGTATTAAGAAACCCCATTACTTTTTTTATTACTATCTTAATACAAATTTTCACACCAATAAGTTCAACAACCAAAAAATTCCATATACATTTTATCCTTTATTTCACCCCTAAGTCCTTCCTGTCAAAAACTATTATAGCACATTTTTTTTTATATTATTCAGTACAGTAATTGTATTTATGTTTTATTTCCGCAGGTGCCAATATATTGTCTGTCGCCCCCCATAAACATGGTGAAGGAAGCGAGCGGTCGCGACTCCCCCGCGGAATGGTCGGAGCCGGTGGAGGGCGGCGCGGAGCTGAACCTCCGGCTGCGGCTCTCCACCACGTGCAAGGACGTCGAGCTCGCCGTCTACTCCAAGCACACCGTCGCGCAGTGCAAGAATAAGTTACATGTAAGTATACTTTAGCAGTTGATCCCGACAGATGCAGGGGAAGCGCTCCAGGGGCAAACTTCCATCACGATGGTGTAGAAGTATTGTAGAGGCAACAGGAACAACTCTACAACGATCTATTGATCTGGCGCAGGACAGAAGCAAATGGAGACAAATCGCATACGGTCACGACCCTCACTAGTGAGGGAACGACAAAGAAAGATAATTTGCGATGCCGAGAGAGCTCTTTTGCGAGGAGTACTCGATGTGGAGCTGGTATTATCGTACTCAACAGATTAGGAAAGTTAAGCTACCTTCGCTGTGGTCCCGATCTTGATGGGTGACCCCTAGTAGCATTTTTTACCAAAATCTAATGGAGGAGGTTATCAATTCGTTGGCATCTTTTTTATGTGAAACATACTCTATTACTCGAAGAAGCGTGGATCGATTGCAGAAATTCTTATTTTGTTTGCAAGGGTATTCTTCCAGGATCCCAGAAAAATTAAGGGCAACACTTAAATTTTATAGAGGCGCGTGTGTTGTTTGTGGTTTATTTCAATATGTTTCTAAATTATTATTTCATTATTATATGTTCCCATTTACCTCCCCATTTTCCAACTTTTATGGCTTTGACGACTATAGTCGGGCTGCCACCAACCACGGAGTTGCCAGGCTAGAAATGCTCCTCCCGACACGCTTAGAGTGCAAGCACTTCGGAAACTAACGGACAAGCGAGAGTAAAATAGTAATAGTGTAGAGGTAATGAACGCACTGCAGTGTCGCAGATTTATAAAATATACATATTAAAAATTAAGTTATCAATATCTATATATATTAAAAATGCGCGACACTGCATATCTATGTAGGTGGCACTGCAACCGTCGTGGCATTTTGTATTTTAATCAAACGAACGGTTTACGAACCGCTCATTTAGGCGCGCTAGTATCCTGATGAGGAAAAGCAGAAAATTTAAACATCTAGTGTAACGAAACAGATGGATCATATTCTATGAAAAAAATACTTATTTTAGAAAAGGAACAGGAAAAGAATAGTAACCGAATATAATTCATAAATATTACTCGCTTTCCGAAGAAATAAATTCTAAATAGGCCCCCAAAAACAAACTTTCACGTCCAAACTCTCAGAATTTTCAGCGCTAACAGCATATTTTTAGGTAATACATAGCTAAAGTATAGTATTAAAATAGTATATATCGAAAAATATAAAGAAAACTTACAAAATTAATGCATCTGCACATTACAGCGTCCAATCTGATAAGCAATTTTCAACCTTACGTCAAGCATCGCGAATTGGTTTAAAATTGGGATTGGTCTGCGCCTAAACTTAAAGTTGTCATAGAAACATAAATCCGTTGAAATAGAATAGAACCATTCTTAACGCTAATGAAGTGATGGAGTAATATGCAATCTCAGTAATGGAGTAGGTAAGTACATAGTGACGTCACCATCTGTGTTGTTTTGAATGCGATTCTGTTTCACTCTGAACAATGAATGGATTTTCGTGAAGTTTTGAACAACAATGTATACTTAAGGGACGTGGAATCTTTAGATATTTTTTAGTCTCGGAAAAAGGATTTCCTGTGTAAATGTATTATACAGCCTCACACCTTAGACGAAATTAGTTTTATGCAATAAAATTATTTTCTTTCTTTCTTTTTGTTCCGTTGTAAAAAAAAGAAAGAAAATATATGAAACTTCCACTCAAAGAGAAGAGCGTGAGTTATAATTTACTACAGGGTCCAGGGTTGGCGGGTAAGTTGGACCCCGAAAACAAACTACTTAATTAATGAAGCTGAAATTTGTGAGATAGGTGAGCAGAGTATATAGAAGTGTAGAAGTCAGCTAAGTATTTTCTGACAGTAGCGAATGGAGGCGGTACAATTTTACTTCTACGATATTATATATAACAAAACGCATACATGTTCTACTTTTCTACCAGGTACTCAATTCGACTGTATTTTTTTATTTTTTATGTTTGTTACCTCATAACTTTCGATAGGGTGAACCGATTCTCGAACCAATTCTTTTTTGTTTGAATGCTGGTGCTTCTCGTGTGATCTCATTTAAATTTTATCAAATTCGGTCCAGTAGTTTTTGAGTTTCACTCCAATAACTGCATAGAATGGAAATCGGTATTAAATTTTTCAAATTGTACTTGTCTTTTATTTTATTAGGAGATTGTACAAGCACGAGACCCACCTGGTGGTAACCTCTGCCTAGAACAGATGCATTTCCTCACAATTAACGAACTTTAACCCTGAGACATTCAGCCATACCCTTCAAACCAGAAGAATCAGTATTGCGAAGAGTACTGCTTCACGGTAGAAATAGGATATAGTGGTAATACTACCCCGGACTACTCATTCACAGGGAGTTCTACTGCAGTTAAAATATATCTGTCTACCCTATATTATAAAGAGAAAAAAAAAGTTTATTGGTTTGTTTGTTTGAATTGAATTTAATAGGGCCCGAAACTACTGCACCGATTTGAAAAATTCTTTCACCATTAGAATCCTACATTATCCCCGATGAACATAGGCTATAAGTATTTTCAAAAATTTACGGATACTGTATGAAAACTTTGATAATATAACCCAAGGTGTGAAAATAAGACCCAAAATAATACTTATATCGCAACTAGACAATAGAGCAAAGTGATGTACAAACCTTTTTATAGAAGACGACAAATGTCTGCAATACCATGGGTGCCTTCCGATTGAAGTCAAAATCGATTTTAGCTCTGTGATCGCCATTCCGAATCAATAAAAGCGCCACAACGTGATGTACTGGATTACGTCATCAAGGACGCCATTTTGCGATTTCAACGACCACGTTGCAAACTGAAATCACCTTGAGCAGTCCGTCAAAAATGACAGTTCGTTGATGTGCGCGTGATGCACTAGCTATCATCTGTCTGTGTGTACGTGTATTCCATGCCGTGAGCGTGGTTTCAACCCATTCCGAATGGCTGATAGATCTTACCTGTCAAAACCACTATATTGAATCGGAATGGAAAATAGTGATAAAATCGCTATAATCAGTTTTAACGCCACTCGGAAAGTACCACATTTATGTCTGACTTTTAAAGTTATGTCAAAAGAAATACTTTTCATTTTAATATACGCAATTGTATCGCCGAAAAGGCCTGCTATCGCGTACGCTACGGAAACTATCGACAATAGAGCAAGTCATGTAGGTACTACAGTTTTATAGAGGATATTAATATCTACAAAAAATCTGCAGTGCCATATGTCTAACCATTACAGTTATGTCACAATAACTACTTTTTCATGTTAAAATATGCAATTGGTATTTAATCCTAATAATAAAGAAGAAAAATTTCATTGTTTGTTTGTAATGGAAACGCAAAAATTATTTAATCGATTCAAACAATTCTTTCAGCAGTAGCATCAAGCATACATTATGCTTGAGTGAGATACGCTATTTTTGATTCATCATCATCCATCACCACGCGGGTGAATCCGCGGAGCGCTGCTTGTATATAATATATACATTTGTACATATAGGTACAGGGCGCCCCTTGACTGTGCGACATAAAGGGACCTTAAATATTGTAGAGATAGTATATTTCGCTGAAAGGAGACTTTATTTTATTTTTGAAAGTAATTCTACATTGAAAGATTTTCTAAATATTACTTGCTTCGTCAAAACGATTCAAATGTGAAAAAAATCAATTGAAAATGAACAAAGGCGCACTGTCACTCCCGCGCACCGGGTGCTCGAGTGCGCGTGGAGATCAGTATGTGGAGCTGACCTGCCCTGGCCTTATGTTGATGCACGTAAGCCCTGGTATTAAGTTAATGTGCAGTACATCTATACAGATAATAGTGCGAATGACAAGCAGGTGTTTCCGCGCGCTCGTCAGCTAATTATTCCCCCCCCCCCCCTTAATGTTTGGACTCGTACTACTGTATATTTGCTATTCCTCAACTTATTGAGGTAAGAGAAGTAATTAAATGATACGCAATTATAAAATTTGGTGAGCCCACCCAAACCAGCATTGAAATGATTTAGTCAGCATACAAAGATTGTGTCTGCAATAATAAAAATCAGGCAGCAATCTTTGTTCCGCAGATAATTTTGATAATGGTCAAAAATTTAATCATTAATAGGCATCATAACAATACCAGGAGTTTGCATAATAAACATTCGGTCCGCAAAATAACTACTTGGTCAGCAAGATTTTATGATTGATCAGCAGAGAAAACATGTCTATATGTTCCATATGTAATTATACTAGTCTAGGGCAAAGTCATATATAGGTACGACGACGAGCGTAGCGAGGAGGAGTGTTAGGTTACTTGTGACTAAAACGCGCGAGCCGAGCGAGCGAAGCGAGCGTGCAGCGGCAGCGGCTGGCGACTGAGTGCTTACCCAAATATTATAAAACAGGAACAGCTTCTGGCTGCTTATATAATTAATATGCAGTACAAAAATAATTACAGCCATCCAGAATGACATAAATTGCTGATTGATTTTGAAATGTTTGCTGGCCATGAGTTGCTGACCAATTAGCTATTTCTGCTGACAGATAATATTTTTCTTTCAAAAATACTAATACTATGCTAACCATTTAAATAACACCCTTGAGGTAATTGTATAAGACGCTAGTCTATCATCAATATCGGGTCTTAACATCATGAGTATTTTCAATAATAGATTGGAGGCTGTTGTCATATTGTCATGTAGTTTTGTGAAAAGGTGTGGAATTGTGAGGAATAAACGTGTGTCGCTTCCCCAGGCTCAAGAGAACATCGAGCCGTGGCGACAGCGGTGGTACTACGGCGGCAAACTCCTCGGGGACCGGCTCACCGTGGAGGAGGCTCGCATCACTCCGGGGTACGTCGTCCAGGCCATCATCAGCACGGAGCCAGGCCCGCCCAGGTAGTGTCCACACATCACCAGCTCACGTGGGACCTAGCTCTTGTTTATTACTCTCAGCTGCGTATAGATATATAAACTAGGCGGAAACTTCAATATATTTGTACCAGGGAGACATGACAACGCAGTATACAACGCATATTCACTGAGTCGCGTCTATCCTGAATACTACACGTCTACAATTGCAAAACGTTTGATGCGAAGCGAAAACTTATATCGGCTACGACCTTTTAATGTATATGTACTTTAAGTGGTCTGAGGCCGTGGCACAAACAATTTGCGAAAAAGTATTTGTACCGAATGCGTCAACGCGTCACGCTTCGGCGTCAAACTATGAGTTATCTGTGTCACAGTTGCCTTAGATAAATGCCAGATAACGTTACACGCACGCAGTTATTCGTGCTAGGGCCACTGATGTAAATTTTAGATTCGCGCAGCATTTGAGTATTTGATATTTATTGAGTGTAAATTTTAACGTCGATAAAATGTAACCCTGAGTATGAACGTGTGCGCTTTAGTGCCAGCAGGAGAGTCCCGCTGTCGCAATGGATTATATCTCTGAACTACAGTACGGATATCACAAAAGAAAATAGTAAACTTTGTTTGTGCACATAGTTGTTTATATATGATTGTTGTGATGCATAAAGAGGTACCTACAGCGAAATAATCGTAATTGTAAACCTGGCAAAATTATATCATATAAAAACATTGTCATTTGTCTTGAGAGTAAAGGCGATCAGTTTATATGTTCTTATCAAATTATATTAAGTTTATTCAGACAACTGTCCATATACATATTTAGTTATTTCTCGTAGGCTTCTGTCCAAAGGTTGATTCTTTTATCTATGAATCGGTTAGAGGGCGGTTTTAATCTTAAACTAAAAACTGTTTAATGTAAATTAAATCTACTACATATTTTAGTTCGTATAATTATTTACATTATCATTGTACACGTTCCTATACATACATACAAATATAGTGAAATCCACAAAAGAAACGCAGTTTTTCGTGAGCGCATGACTTGATAACGGCTGGACCGATTCGAATGATTATGCAGGCTCGTAATACTCCGTATATATGTCACACATGACACAAATATTACCCACGACAAACAAACACACTGACATACGTTTCCTCCTTATTAAATTAGTCTGTGTAGTGTATGCAAGGTCAATCTAAAACAATCCTTACCGTATTTAGTAATAAAATATAATTTTAGATTACGATAACTATAAACGCTATTTGTTTGAATTATTTTAATGTTTCCTAGCATTTTATCGCGAGTACTTATTCAGTGGTTGATACTACAGGAAGTATACTGTTTTAACGTTGAATGCAGCAATTTGTATGTAAACTCTCTTCACTCAATTGAATATCAATGAAGCTCAATCCTCTTCCCGAAGTAGTCTGTTTATAGATCTGTTTCTAAACGGAGAAAGGTTAAATAGTAGTGAGGAAGAGGCTAAATAAAAGTGCCTCCATACGATTTGTCTACCTGTTGATAGCACCAAACTAACCAATTGCTTGAGACAGTTCCTGATGTATGTCTGAATAAAATATAGTTATTCGAATAAATAGCCCATAAATGAAGTAATCTTAAAGTAACGTTTCATGGTCAACTGCCGTGGCCCTCATAGCCGCTGTCGATTGCTATTTATCCAATTCGTTGCTGATTTAAAACAGGGCGATAAACTTGCTATTGCATCCAGGGTGCATCACGGAGGCGTTCCTGACTCACGATACGAATAGCACCTTTTCTTGTCAATGCTCAGAAGGTGTTAGGTACTCAAAATCTACAAAATACTCAGTACTCACTGACATTTAATAAACTAGTGACGTACATAATGGTGTGTGTCGGTGTAGCAGTCCAGTTTCAGTTACATTATTCGATCACATGTTTACGTAGGTACGCGATAGCACTGTCTAAAGGCCGCACTTCTTTTCCAGAAGCGTGCTTTACATATCTGTACTTAAGCGTGGATACGTTACAGAGATACAGACCTGTGTACATTGTGTACGATATTTCCTGTCCAATCTCCACTTAAGTTGAGATTTATAACTGCTCTGCTGCTGCTGGAATACCAAACCCATCCTGCTTTCCGATTGAAGTCAACATCAATATCGACGATGTTATCACTGTTCCGATTCAGTATCGCGCTTTTGACAGGTGAGATCTGACAGCCATTCGGAATGGGTTGAAATCATGCCCACGTTGCTCACGGTATGGCTGACAGCTGACAGATTCGTTATACGCTTCTTACAAGATATTTAACGAGAAGCAATATAATATACTTTAGAAAAACGTTTAAAACATGACATAAGACTTTTCTTTTGCCGGAACGAAGAAGAGTAAACACACGCACACATCAACGAACTGTCATTTTTGATAGGTTACGGTGATTTCAGTTCGTAGCGTGGTCGCTGAAATCGCAAAATGGCGTCTTCGATGACCTAATCCATGACGTCACATACTACGTTGTCGCGCTTTCGTTGATTTGGAATGAAGATCACGGCGCGATAACTAATTTTGACTTTAACCCGTCCGCATCAGCGCAAAAAATAACAATAGATGTATGAATGAAACTTAACTCGAATGAGTCTTGCTGATTCGGACAGATTAAACGGAAAGCAGGGCCAGTTTAATGGGTTGTGTGTTACGTTCAGTTGCGTCACGTTGTCACTTCACTATCTCAGTGTATAGGGTGTCCAGGGGTTGTCTTATCTAAATTCTTACAGTTTAATAAACACACTACTAGAGATATATTTACAAGGATCGCTTGCACGACATTTCACTAAGTGCGTTAAAAGCTAAACAGAATTAAAATATCGTTTTGTTTGTTCAATTTATGTTGTTAGTTCGAACGTCTGACAGACAGAGTACAGTAACAGTAGTTAGTAAATGTCATGCAAGATGCCTTCAATCAAGTGACTGCCATTATATTTGTGATGCGATAAGAATATTTATTATAAAATTATATTATTGTGCTTTATGTTGAAATCGAACGCTAGAAATTTAATTTTCTCGTTATATATTTTACCGGGTACGCAAGATATATTATATAATGTAAAAATTATTGAAATTGGGCACTAAAATGTAACTGCGAAGATTTAGACTATAATAGAAAACGTTTAGAGCTAAACGTTTATGTTCAAAACGTCATGCTGTCTCTACCAACTGCGAACAGAAATAGAATGGAATATTTTAAGTTTGGGAATGGCAATAACAAGATCTCGTGTAAGTAGAGTTATGACATATAACTACTGAAACTGGGAACCTAATTCTAAAAGTTACACAACTTCGACCCGAGTAAAATTATTTTGGTCGAAGTTGTGTAACTTTTCTCTCTAAAATTGCAAGATAAGATAATTCTTACTAAGTTACATGAGATTGTTTCTGTCGTACAATATATCTGCGTATCCGGTATATGATAAGAAATAAAGCGCGAATTATGATTGTGTTGCTACATGTATGTACGACGCTTAGGTTAACAATACTAACATTAAAATTAAGTTTAAATTCGCACCAGTGTTGTCTGCGCAAAGTAAAAATTAAGGAGATTTAAATATTGGAATACGTTAGTTATTTTTAATCGTTAATATTGAAAATATATACTTAACGACCATTCCCAGACCGCGAAATTCATATGTAAATAGTTTCATTCGAATAGTCATATCATAACTACAGTTTGGCAAAAGGGAGGAGAATGTAGCTAAAAATGTAACTTATTTGATGTGGCAACACTGAATGTCTTCAATGCTATTGGTTGAATGAGCTACAGTGTTACCAGTTTTCCTACTACAGCGTCTTCATTATTTTCTATTCTTTTTGCCAAGCTGTATGTTAATAAATACTCGATACTAGATAACAAGAGATGAATAATAATATTTTATATAAAATAACTACGATGTAGTATGTAAATATGGCCTACTCGCGTTACTTTTACAAAAAATAATATTTTGTGTGTGTAAAAAAATTCATTGTTGTTTTCTGTTGTTATTGAATACAACTTTGTGTGTTTTTATAAATTATCGGGCTTAAGTCATTTGCATTATTTGTAAATTATTATTCAATGCGTCAACTATAATTGTTCTAGATTGTATTTCAAATTTATTAGTAATTATAATTATAATACTAACTCGTTAGGTTCAGTTTTAGTATTTACGCATTATTTATAATTGGGAAGAGGCTCGAACTGTACTCTGTAAAGTGATTTATTTACGCATCTTATATTGTTATCTATAATTCTATATGAACAGGGTGCCTAGTGGGGGTGCTAACATTCCTCAACGCTACAAACGCGGACAATCGCATACATATAATAGTTTGTATGACAAGTCTCAAACTGTTTAAAACAAACTCTTATTTATTCTGTACGTTACGCGAACGCGTTTGCAGCGTTAACGGACGTGAAAACTAGCACTAGAGACGTATTTGACAGTTTTATGTGAATATTTATTAAAGCTATACATACTCAGGTTGCTTTAAATATGTACCTACGTATTGATATTGGTTTTTATTATCAATAACACACTCGATAATTATACTATAACATCACTTTTCGAACACATATAAACTTAATTCCCACTATGCATATCGTTACTTATGGGATAAATCGTAACTTACGTGATAGCTCGTTACTTACGGGATAACTCGTTAATAACGGGATAGCTCGTTACTTACGGGATAACTCTTAACTAACGTGATAACTCGTTACTTACGTGATAGCTCGTTACTTACGGGATACTCGTTATATACGGGATAACTCGTTATTTACGGGATAACTCGTTAATAACGGGATTACTCGTTACTAACGTGAAAACTCGTTACTTACGTGATAGCACGTTACTTACGAGATAACTCGTTATTTACGGGATAACTCGTTAGTAACGGGATTACTCGTTACTAACGTGAAAACTCGTTACTTACGTGATAGCACGTTACTTACGAGATAGCACGTAACTTACGTGATAACTCGTTACTAACGTGATAACTCGTTACTTACGGGATACTCGTTATATACGGGATAACTCGTTATTTACGGGATAACTCGTTAATAACGGGATTACTCGTTAATAACGGGATTACTCGTTACTAACGTGAAAACTCGTTACTTACGTGATATTTGTTTGTTTCCGCCTGATTTATGGACGCTGCTGCAAACGTCCTGATGTCGGGACTACTGAAAAGCTAACCATAAATGTTACTTGATTCGAAGAAGTGATAAAATTTGGGGAAACAGAGTTTGTTATTGAAATCTGAGTTCTCAACAAATATACATGAATATGTATATATTTACTATTATATAGCAATGCAGATATTGTGAATAATTGCATACGGGTACCATCCAAAATTGTTTCGTTTTATATCTTTACTATTATTATAATTTATAACTTTATTTACAACCTGTTTAAACTTATTTATCAAACGTTTTGTGCATTTAATTGTAAATGGACGTTTTTTTGTAACACTATCTTTATCACTATATTAATTTGTCAAGAATTGAATTGCTTGTAGGTCAAATTTTGTAGTAATAGTAACAAAATACCCAATATGAGAAAATACAAAAACGTCTGTGCTGGAAAACGTTTAGATATATATACAAGTAAAAAATTCACTTCATGTACTGTTAAGGCTTGTATCAAAGTGTATATTTTGAATTATTTAAATTATTGGTCGATAATTATTACATTAATGTAGTTCACACACTGAAACTTACTCGTATTTTCAAGAGAAACCTACAGCATATACCTACCAGTGGTTTCGGTTATTTATCACAATAAAGATTTATAATAATATACTGCACGAATTGTACCGTATCCAGACGACAACGCTCTTGAACTTATTTATGCTATAGAATATTGATCGTAATGCTAAATAGATTTTTTTATCGATGATGGAGTAATGAGGGTCAGCTGCTATTCAGGCGTCCACTGGATCGATTCCCACCTCGGGCTTGAAGCTGTCAAAGAAGGTAAGATGAAATCCACAGCATGGTGGTAGAGCATTTTCTTTCTAGCTATCTCTCAAGATGAAATCTGTCACGAAGCTCCAAACGGTGTGTTTCGACTGCATCATCACTAATAATCAAGTCAGATAGTGGTAAAACAGCATATCAATTGTAAATACGAAACCCCAAAATAAAACAAAATTAGTCTCAATTTATACAAAATAGTGTTTTCCATCGAATGCCCACAACATTGCAATTTTAGAGAGAATAATTCACACCTTCGGACGGAATTCGTATTATTTTATTTTATTTGTCGCCGTATAGACACCCGCGTCTTCCAACAATCCATGTCAGACGCTATGCGCACTAGGCTACCGAGGCACGAGGTCCGTGCATCGAATTTTAACTCTATTTGATTTTAACCGTCGTATGGAGACGTAGTGACAACAGCTCCAAAACTGCCCTAATTATACAAAATAAATCTAAGATGAAATTGGACTACATAAACCACCGTGAAGTTTCACATTGTTTAAATAAAAATAAATAGAAAATAACTAACATTTTGTGTAATAACTGTCGACCGGTACACACCACAAACGTCAGATTTCGACCACGAATTCACGATGTTTGGACATAGAATAGTGTTAGATTAAATGATTTTGTACAATACTCAATGGCATGAAACTGCAATATATTTAGTGTATAGAATACCAGTAGTCATAACGCGGAATGTGCCGGGTAAACTTAAGGTGAATCCTCTAGTTTTTGGGATAAAAAAAACATAATTTGAACATACTTGAAACTAACTTAAACGAATTATATCGCGTATCATTTATATTATATTAAACTCGATTTTTCGAAAATTGCCACTACAAAGGCCTTATTCGATATGACCATTCAAACAATTAACGCGGCGGGCTATGCTATCGTAAAGGAATGATGGTGAAATCAATACAGTTTTGCGATCAATCCTCAAACATATTGTAACCGCGTTACATGTTGAATGGTTATACCGAATAAGGGCCCAAGTTTTTTAACAGAGATCGTGGTAATTAGTATATATAAAAAATATACGCGATCTAATCTAATTAAAGTGTTCAATAATCGCTAAAGCCTTATCATTGTAAAAACTTATGATTTTGTAACTAGGCTGAGTAAATCCGACTTATTCACAAAATTTAAAAACGTTATCTAGTAGAATGACTAAGTAATTTTATAGTTACATTAGTGTTTTTACTGTTTCATTAACATAAACACTTATATAATTTTATATCACGTAGCTATCAGAGATAGGTAGCATGTTCGGGACGGTTTATACGATGCATAGTTCTTGAAATAAATCGGCATTAACGTGAAAGTTAGGCCTTGTCGATTTCACGTGTGTTACAGTGTGATATCGACAACGGCTAAGTTACGTTATAATCCTGTTTAATTGTAACAATTATAATGAACGTGAGTTTAAATAACGTTTTACACATTTAATTGGCTGCTTAATGTTTTAATTTTTTTAATGAAAATTCTATGTACATAATATGAAAGCCTATGATTAAGTGGAATAATTACTTAGCCTAGCCATTATGTAATATATAACCGCTAAAAACTTTGAGTATTGACCTAAATTGATTTTAAATTTGACATTTTAAAACAATACATGACTTTAGTACACAGAAATAGCTACTTCCATGCATTTTTTTTGTATGGTGTGTGAACCAAAATGATGGCTCATGTGTTGCCAAATGTCGAATTGAAAATGTTTAATGGCGGCGTCGCATTTTTAAGTTATAGAGAAAATAGAACATATCCATATCCAATTTCACGTTTGTTTAATGGTTTAGTATGAAATTTTAAAGAGAAAATGGGAAATTATTTATTGTAATTTTTTTATTATCACACGTCACGAAAATGAATAATACGATTAAGTAATGGTCGATCTGTAACAGTTCAAACGTGGTTGCATTCATTGTAAGAAACTGGATCTATTGTTTATTAATTAGTTGTTATTACGTCATCAACAACTAAACACTTTAAGGCACGCTCGTATCCTGATAATAGTAAAAAGCAGAATCTTTAAACATCTACTGTAACAAAACAGGTCCACAATATTGTATGAAAAAAAAACTAAGGTTAGAAAAGGAACAGGTAAAGAGTAATAACCGAACAGAATTCCTAAATTTACTCGCTTTCTGCAAAAAAAAATCCTGAATAGATACATAAAAATAAACTTTCACGTACAAACTCTCAGAATTTTCAACGATAATACAATATTATTTTTTTGGTAATACATAGCCAACATATAGTACTAAAATAGTAACCAGCAGTTTTTTCAATTGTGTTAGTATATATTGATATATTTTAAGAAAACGTACAAAATTAATGCATTTTCGCATGACATCGTCCAATATAACATGCTATTTTCAACCTTACGTAAATCATCGTAAATTATTTTAAAATTGGGGTTGGACCGCGTCTTAAATGGCTTCAATAGCAAACAGTAACTATAATTTTGAAGCGCATAGTTCTATATAGCAAGTTCCATTCCTGACCTGGACTAATCATTTTGCGATAAGCAGAAATGTATGCTCTCGGATCTTGGATGTTTAAGATGTGTTACAGTGATTAAGATGTATTGATGCGGGGTATGAGTGTGGAAGTGTGTGTAAACCTATCGTTGTGCAGAAATTCAGTGTAAACCTTATTTAGCCCGTTATATCAAGAGCAGCTTAATTTAATACCACGCTATTTAACTGCCATAGATATTCTAAGTTTAAATGTAAAGCTGCTATTTATATTATGGGCCTTAATCAAGAAAAGCTGAGATCTTTTATTCAAAAAGAAACGGCATTGCTTCAAAACGATGTATAAATTTAAATAACGTCATTTAGTAGGGCGCAGAACAGTTTTGCTGTGCGCAGTACTATAATGTCATTTAAAGTTGACGTTTTAAGTGAGGTCCAAAATGTTTAGTTTGGTGACATATTAACAACTAATAAATATGAAATGAATGTCCCCGTTCACGCGCACACGCGTGTCTACACAGCTTTGTACATAACCAAGTTATCAGTGTGTGTAAGCAATACGAACATTACAAATTCAAATAAAATCACTTTGTGAATAACATTTTATTGCTGGTTTCATTATCCTATTTACTTTAATTACTTATCCACACCTACAGGAATCTCCATGTGCTGAGTATAGTCGAATAGGTGCAGTAGAGGCGGCAACTACGCCCCTGATTTATATAACTATAGTACCTCGCGAGTACAGCCTTATAAGTGGCATTTTAATTTTTAAATCTGAGCAATCTGCAGACGATACGAAATGTTATTTGATATGATAAATTACAATCTATTATCTCGAAAACCTCTTGACCAATTATGCTCATATTAAAAATTTCTCTTTTAAAGTCAGGTACCAAATTTTATCAGAATCGGTCACGCTTAGCACACGTCCCCCCTTTTTAGGAACAGAACCCCCTATTCAGAAATCGCCGCCTACAAAAAAGATATATTGAATAGTAGAACATGCATTCCAAGTCTCGTCAAAATTGGTTGAAAAATGCGACCTGTACAGGAGGACCAACATACGGACAGATGAAAGTCAATTTAGCCAGTTAAAGCAGAGACGCTTCGCTCGCTCGGTCTATTGAAAACATGACACAGATCATAGTAATGCTAATGTTCCTGTGATCAGAATTTACCTCACTAGCTTAGCTTAGATGCTTTCCATTACTTATGTTGTAATAATTAGGCATGGTAATTGAATCCAGTCATTCCCCGCTGCACTACTGGTAATGCAGAAGGGAATTCCCCGCTGCACTACTGGTAGTGCAGAAGGGAATTCCCCACTGTCACTTTGACAGCTGTAAGAGCTAAGAGCTACATCAGTGTTGTTTTCAAGCCAAATGAAGTCTAAGTGTGAAATCAAAATTATGAAATACCTCATCACATGTTATTTTGACAGCTGTCACTTCACAATCATGTATGAGAAGCTACAGTATAATAAAACCATAGCGTGTAACAAACATCAACACGGAACCCTATAAACAAGTTGAATATTCATGAAATAATGTTTGGTAGTGCAGAGGGGAACAGCAATGTATGCAGATTCTAAATTAACCTAACCTAAATTACCAGCTGGTAGTGCAGTGGGGAATAAAAATTCCCTTCTGCACTACTAGGTAGTAGTACAGCTTGGTAGTGCAGCGGGGAATGACTGATTGAATCTGTAGGTGCAACTAACGATATGTGCCGTTTCGTTTAGTGTTCGTACAGAATATGTCATTCAACCTTCGAACTACAACTAATGTATGTGGTGCTACCTAAGGCGGAGATGTGATTATTGTGTAGGCAAACGTTTCAAATATCGCTTTTAGTTTTACAACAATTCGAACCTATCAATAATAACTTTGACTCAAAGTGTAAATGTAATAAATACTAAGTATGAACACGTGCACAGCGGGTTCACTCAGAATGAAACTTATAGCAGGTGATCCCAAAAAATTTCATAATATTATGTCATCATCTCAGTCGTAGGACGTCCACTGCTGAACATATCCCTTCCCCTGAGCTATTTAATATATTAGTAATTAGTATTTAACATAAAAAAACTCAGGTTAACAGAAGAATAATTCTTTAAAACAATTACCATTTAGTGATTACGATTATCAGGTACATACATTTAAAGAAAATGTTCAATAGGAATTTATATGAATTAAACCGGATAAATTATAAGTCAGTGCCAATATTACTATATATACAAAGAAAGTATTACGCATTTTAGTTTCAATTTCAAGAACCACGAGTAAATTAAGTTGCCCTTGGTACTATCGATAGGACTACGGGTAGTTTGACTTGCCGTGGTTCGATTGATAGAACCACAGGCAAAAATATTTGCCTATGGATCAACTAGTAGAACTCCGCGATTCAACCGCGGGCAACAAATTAAGTAATTCAAATCAAAACGGCAAAAATTTAGTAATTATTTACCTTAAATATTAAAGCGTAATCTTGGCTAATAATACACAAACAATTAATAAAAGACATGTATTTATATCTTACTCTATTAAATACTTGCAACACCCCTGCACACTCAACTACTATACTATGTATTGTAAAACTAGAAACAATGGCAACACAGGTACATAGACTATCCGCAGTACATTACCAGAGTCTGCAACAAGAGAACCGTCGTGCTTAACGGTGACCAATATTGTTATATGGCAACACTATCCAGCTATTATCTGTCCTTCACACAACTGTCAGCTTCACTATGCAACAGTTTAGAAACTATTTTACCCTGCTTTCCGAGTGGAGTCAACACCGGTTTTGGCGATATTACAGGTCACGGCACGTAAGTTTGGCGCTGAGCGAAATGTGGAGCTAGCAAGCTCCGCATGGATACAGTCGCGCACATGTGACAAAGACAGACATGGTGCCTAATTTTTGACTTCTGTGCAATAATCGTCAGCGCTACAGTTTTCGTGCCGCTACCTGTATCACTGTTCTTCATACAATATCGCGCTCTTGACAGGTGAGATCTGTCAGCCGTTCGGAATGGGTTGAAATCCTCGGAACACTAACAGGGCATGGAAGCCGGGCTAAAATCAGAAATGAAATGCATATGCCTATCTTTTTTACCTACAATGTTAATAGTGCGTAGGAAAGAGACATATAATACCGTTTTGTTTCGTTATCATGCAGGTTGTCACAAGTTAATTTTTGGATAGTGACGATCCATCCTCCTTTTCTTTTCTCGAACTATGGGATTAACATAAAACTACACAATTAAGTTGACAGCCGACTTAAAGTATTTTGACGTATTCGATAGAACTTTTGTATTTGTTAGCATTATAAGATGACCAAAGGTGACCATTTCTCATTGCTCATTTTTTGCTTGTGACACGTTCAAAAATAATTAAAACCAACAGCCATGTTTTGTTTCACTCACACCTTAGGACATGCTATTCGACATAAATGAATAAACATATAGAGAGTACTCGGTTCTGTTTTAGCCCGGATTCCATACCCTGTTATTGTTCCGAGTTGAAATCAAGCTCACGTGCTCACGGTATGGCTGACAGCGCAGTGATTCGTTATACACTTTTTACAAGATATTTAATGAGACGGCATGGCAATGGCAACGATATAATAAACCGGGAAAATATGATTAAAACCAGTCCACAAAAGCTTTTGTTTAGCCGGAACGAACAAAAGTAAACACACGCACACATGCAAGCGCATCACGCATGTATCGACTACCTAACGGTACTGTAATTTTTGACAGCACTTCTCACGGTGAATGTTCGTAGCGTAGTCAATCAAATCGCAAAATGGCGTCCTCGGTGACGTAATCCATGACGTAATATGGGTCTACGTTTAGTGGGTTCAAATTGAACCCTGCAATTTTTGACCCGACAACCATGCTCCGGACGTGTGATCGTTTTTTGACAGCTATGTATTTGACAGCATAATCATGCGTTTGTAGGTCTTATGCTCAGTTGATCGTTCGAGTAGGGTGTGGGCAAAAGTGGCAAAAGTACCGTTTATAAGCTTTACGAACGCTTTAACAAAAGAGCCATCAATGACAACGCCACCAATGCCCTCATAAGCTAAACGAACGCACTAGTTGCCGCGCTTTCGTTGATATATGGCGATCACAGCGCCATGTCGTTTTTGTCTTAAATCGGAAGGCAGGCCCATACATCCATCTATTTACTAGCATCAAAACAGTAAATTAGCATATGCACGACCCGAATAACCAGGACGATTCTCTTTTTGCACCGACTACCGGCCTTACATATAAACGGTGCTTAAATTTAAACAACGTAATTTAGTACGGCGCAGATTTTGCTGTGCGCAGTACTAATTAACGTCATAAAGTTAGGCAGCGTTTATGAGTAAGGCCCTAACTCTAGGAACATTTGGAACGTATTCAGTAGACATAAACCGTAAGTAGGTATGTGTTCACTTGGGTATGTACTTGAGCAGCTTGATCTCGTGCGTGAGCCAGATGGCCAGCGACAGCAGCACCAGCGAGCCGGACTGGTGGCTCGCGGCCAGCGGAGTGGGCACGTAGTGCAGCAGGGTCAGGATACCCAGCGTCACCTGCAACCAACGTATTCATCACAACTGATCACTCAAAATCAAATCATTTATTCTGTACAGGCCTATGGGAGCACTTACAAATTGTCATATTACATTTGTTATTTCTTAAATCTACAACCGGATCGGAACGCGACCACGACTGAGAAGATCTGGCAAGAAACTCAGCGGGTTGTCTTTTAACATATTTTTTTTATCGCCACTTACTTAATATATATTTAACAAATATTCATTTATTTTAGCTCCAGTGTGTTGTCTTATAAAAGAGAGAGATTTTCGAGGTTTCACGATTAATAAAAGAAACTAAGCAACTTTAAACGATATAAGCGATGAAGCGCTCGTAGCGGAGCTTGACTTGGGGATCTTAACCGATCAACAAGTTAAGCAACGCCTGCTGCGGTCAGGAAATGGAGGGGAGTGTGCTAGACTGCTAGTGGCATTTTTCAACTGAGCGCTTCTGTGCTACATACAGCACGGTAAGCCGTCGATCCCGGTTGTTTGTTTTCAATAAGACAACCGGCCATCGGGCGGCCTGTCATTTTTGACATGGGTGTAGTGACTAGTGGCCAGCCTATCCACTAAGCCGCACTGGGCCCGCGCTGTGGGCGCACTTGTATTATGACCTTACTCCTCTCCCTGGGAGGAAGGCTCGAGTCGCAGCAGTGGGAACAAAACGGGCTGATTATGTAAACGACATAATAAAATGATACCATTCAATCGAATTCAGTTAAAATCCTACACACATACAATATGATCGGTTTCATGGCAAACCCTAGGGAGGAAACAGGAAATAGAGGAATACTAGCGGCTGTCTGTTTCGGAGCTGTCAACACGTCACACTACCCATACAAACGCTCATATACGTACTTATATGGCGAAGTATCGATCTTTGTATTTTTAAAGCACCAAAAGCATTTTGAGAGACAAATTCAGAAATGGTCTCCACCAATATGGTTCTAAGCTCAAGTTTGGTTCATAATATATGCGTATTGTAAAACAAAAGAAACGTTTTTCACAAATTAAATTAAGGCTTCTTCAAAATTACATAATATGCCCTGGAATAAACTTTATGAATTCCCTAGCACTAATATTCGTTCTATAGTCGCAAGGCATGTTCCGAATGGTAAAATCACTCTGGCGATATTCTGGCAAAAAGGGGACCAGAGGACAAATCTGTGACGACTTAGCAGCAAACCCACTGCGATGGAGGCTACAAATCTTCTACACATGGAAAAAAGTTTGCGGTCACTTTGAAAAATCTAAATCTTTTTCTTGTTGCGGTAGATTATAATTATGATTTCTTCATCTTTTTAGTTACTATTGATGGAATTGTCAGACCATTCCGAGTAAACCATGGGTTTACTCCACCACTTTGAACCACCAATTTGTACTGGTCGATGATTATGCGCCCGCTCATCGAGCTCAACGAGTCATTGCTGCTCTCCGAGCATACGACATCACAAAGTTAGACTGGCCTGCCGGCTCGCCTGACTTAAACCCAACAGAGCACGCGTGGGATGCTCTTGTAAGCTGTTTGGAACTGTCAGCCGCGTCCACAGACAGTGCCAGAGCTCAGGTATGCTTGCTATTCAAGAATGGGACAGGATACCCCAACAAATGCTGGATAACTTCGTTCTCAGAATGCCCATGAGGATCACCGCATGTTTTCGAGGGGATGAGTTATATTATATTGAATACGAACTTTTTATTTGTTAAATTAAAAAAAAAACAGCTTATGCTAGTAATCATAAACTTTTTTTGATGTGTGCACGTGTACACACAGAAAACGAACAACAAACTCTGTGAAACAGACGAACAGACTACATGCAGGCAAAGGTTATGTTCAAATACCTGAATAATAACTTACTAACTAACTAATAATAACTAACTTAACTACCAAGACAAGACCTACGTCTTATGGTTGGTTTAATAAGGGGGCACTACAATTTAAATGACCACCTGCACAAGATTGGAGCTACAGACAGCCCCCTGAGCAGAGGTTGTGTGCTAGAAGACGAGGCTGTAGAGCATGTGTTAAATCAGGAGAATACCATATTGCATGAGGACCAAACGTAACCAAATAGTAGTGACTCGGAACAACATACATTACAACTGGACAAACTGTGCCAGCGACCTAGAGCAGTACTTCGTTACATCAAGGAGTTGGGATGGTTCGGGTAGAGGCTGGCGGGGGAAATGCACAATACACTCCAAGCGGGACGTCAGTGAAGGACTTAGCTCCTCCACACAGAATAAGAATGAGATCACTCTGGCGCTGTCTGGCCCACTTTTTATAGTACTCCTTCTATTTCCAGCATTTGCCGGTGGTGGTGGTAGTGTTACGCTGTTACCTTATGGGTTACAGCCGAATGGGCCGGCACGACCGGGGAAGTACAACACCCCACATAACACCGACGTGAAGTAACATAGCTTGCTGTTCAGTTGGTCTGTTGGGAGGTTCCGGAGGCCCAATCCCCCATTCCACCCTCACCTCTTCTATTCCTTCCTCAAAGGTCGGCGACGCATATTCGATACCTCTGGTATTGCGGATGCCCGTGGCCGACGGTGTCACTTACCATCAGGTGAGCCGCCTGCTCGTTTGTCAAAAAGAAGACTCAATAAAATGTCAGTTCATTCTCATTCCCATTGATGGTTCCAGCCAATAGACTTGCAGGGTTTCGCCCAGAATGGAGTTCAAATGTCAAAATGAAGCCCATTCCCATTCTCCGTAAAGATAGACAATAAGGCCGCTGGGAACACCTCACGTCACTTTAGCATGTTGAAGCATATTGACAAGAAGTGTATAACGCACCTGCATCCAAGCCATAGCCCCAACTGCTGTAGCCACTCGCCTCGCCGCGGGTGACAGCGGCTTCTTCCTGGCCAGCACCCACACTGCGGTCGCGAGCGCTAACGTGGTGGTACCCATTAGGCGGTGGTCGAACTGAACCGTTGTAGGGTTCTCCGTCAGGTTGCGGGCTGGTGGTGAGAACTCCAGGATGTCGGGGGGTATCCAGTGGTCGCCCATCTTTGGGAACGAGTTGTAGACTAGCCCTGCGTCCAGACCGGCCACGAATGCACCTGAAATGTTTGAAGGAACAATGTTTTGAAATAAATTAATGCGAATAATAAATGAATGAAATGAAAAATAAATTCGGAAGTATTGTTATATGATCTCCTAAGCCTGTATATGACCTTGCCTTCGAAGCTAGGGTCCCCCGGTTCGTACTATAGATGTGTGTGATAAGCGTGCGTATAATTTTGCAATCCAGTCTTGGATGTTTGGGTTGTGTGTACATGCCTCCGACGACACTGAGAATCCTAGTCCAGGCGGGGAGGGATATACATCTGGCCAAAAAGTACTATAATATAAACTGTTGACATACATATTGACCCTATTGCACTGGTTATGGTTATAATCCAAAAACCAAAACCCAAGCACAACCATTTCTGCTCATCACGCACATATTTACTCCGGCCAAGGATGGAACCTGGGACCTTACGCTTCGAAGTCAGTGTCATTACCGACTGAGCAAACGGACCCATCATTGCTGCTGAAATAATGCAAGCAGTTGCTCCAAACTATATTTTGTAGATGTATGCCCAAGATGGAGCTAGTTAAATGGGCCATGATCAGTTCAGTTGTAGAAAGCGAGTGCAATTATATCGGCAGGACTCGTCGCAGTTGTATTAAGCCAGTGCAATTATATCGGCAGGACTCGTCGCAGTTGTATTAAGCCAGTGCAATTATATCGGCAGGACTCGACGCAGTTGTATTAAGCCAGTGCAATTATATCGGCAGGACTCGACGCAGTTGTATTAAGCCAGTGCAATTATATCGGCAGGACTCGACGCAGTTGTACTAAGCCAGTGCAATTATATCGGCAGGACTCGTCGCAGTTGTATTAAGCCAGTGCAATTATATCGGCAGGACTCGACGCAGTTGTATTAAGCCAGTGCAATTATATCGGCAGGACTCGACGCAGTTGTACTAAGCCAGTGCAATTATATCGGCAGGACTCGACGCAGTTGTATTAAGCCAGTGCAATTATATCGGCAGGACTCGACGCAGTTGTATTAAGCCAGTGCAATTATATCGGCAGGACTCGACGCAGTTGTACTAAGCCAGTGCAATTATATCGGCAGGACTCGACGCAGTTGTATTAAGCCAGTGCAATTATATCGGCAGGACTCGACGCAGTTGTATTAAGCCAGTGCAATTATATCGGCAGGACTCGACGCAGTTGTATTAAGCCAGTGCAATTATATCGGCAGGACTCGACGCAGTTGTACTAAGCCAGTGCAATTATATCGGCAGGACTCGTCGCAGTTGTATTAAGCCAGTGCAATTATATCGGCAGGACTCGACGCAGTTGTACTAAGCCAGTGCAATTATATCGGCAGGACTCGACGCAGTTGTATTAAGCCAGTGCAATTATATCGGCAGGACTCGACGCAGTTGTATTAAGCCAGTGCAATTATATCGGCAGGACTCGTCGCAGTTGTATTAAGCCAGTGCAATTATATCGGCAGGACTCGTCGCAGTTGTATTAAGCCAGTGCAATTATATCGACAGGACTCGATGCAGTTGTACTAAGCCAGTGCAATTATATCGGCAGGACTCGTCGCAGTTGTATTAAGCCAGTGCAATTATATCGGCAGGACTCGACGCAGTTGTATTAAGCCAGTGCAATTATATCGGCAGGACTCATCGCAGTTGTATTAAGCCAGTGCAATTATATCGGCAGGACTCGACGCAGTTGTATTAAGCCAGTGCAATTATATCGGCAGGACTCGACGCAGTTGTATTAAGCCAGTGCAATTATATCGGCAGGACTCGACGCAGTTGTACTAAGCCAGTGCAATTATATCGGCAGGACTCGTCGCAGTTGTATTAAGCCAGTGCAATTATATCGGCAGGACTCGACGCAGTTGTATTAAGCCAGTGCAATTATATCGGCAGGACTCGACGCAGTTGTATTAAGCCAGTGCAATTATATCGGCAGGACTCGACGCAGTTGTATTAAGCCAGTGCAATTATATCGGCAGGACTCGTCGCAGTTGTATTAAGCCAGTGCAATTATATCGGCAGGACTCGACGCAGTTGTATTAAGCCAGTGCAATTATATCGGCAGGACTCGTCGCAGTTGTATTAAGCCAGTGCAATTATATCGGCAGGACTCGACGCAGTTGTATTAAGCCAGTGCAATTATATCGGCAGGACTCGACGCAGTTGTATTAAGCCAGTGCAATTATATCGGCAGGACTCGTCGCAGTTGTACTAAGCCAGTGCAATTATATCGGCAGGACTCGTCGCAGTTGTATTAAGCCAGTGCAATTATATCGGCAGGACTCGACGCAGTTGTATTAAGCCAGTGCAATTATATCGGCAGGACTCGTCGCAGTTGTATTAAGCCAGTGCAATTATATCGGCAGGACTCGACGCAGTTGTATTAAGCCAGTGCAATTATATCGGCAGGACTCGACGCAGTTGTATTAAGCCAGTGCAATTATATCGGCAGGACTCGACGCAGTTGTATTAAGCCAGTGCAATTATATCGGCAGGACTCGACGCAGTTGTATTAAGCCAGTGCAATTATATCGGCAGGACTCGACGCAGTTGTACTAAGCCAGTGCAATTATATCGGCAGGACTCGTCGCAGTTGTATTAAGCCAGTGCAATTATATCGGCAGGACTCGACGCAGTTGTATTAAGCCAGTGCAATTATATCGGCAGGACTCGACGCAGTTGTATTAAGCCAGTGCAATTATATCGGCAGGACTCGACGCAGTTGTATTAAGCCAGTGCAATTATATCGGCAGGACTCGTCGCAGTTGTATTAAGCCAGTGCAATTATATCGGCAGGACTCGACGCAGTTGTATTAAGCCAGTGCAATTATATCGGCAGGACTCGACGCAGTTGTCTTAAGCCAGTGCAATTATATCGGCAGGGCTCGTCGCAGTTGTATTAAGCCAGTGCAATTATATCGGCAGGACTCGACGCAGTTGTATTAAGCCAGTGCAATTATATCGGCAGGACTCGACGCAGTTGTATTAAGCCAGTGCAATTATATCGGCAGGACTCGACGCAGTTGTACTAAGCCAGTGCAATTATATCGGCAGGACTCGTCGCAGTTGTATTAAGCCAGTGCAATTATATCGGCAGGACTCGACGCAGTTGTATTAAGCCAGTGCAATTATATCGGCAGGACTCGTCGCAGTTGTATTAAGCCAGTGCAATTATATCGGCAGGACTCGACGCAGTTGTATTAAGCCAGTGCAATTATATCGGCAGGACTCGACGCAGTTGTACTAAGCCAGTGCAATTATATCGGCAGGACTCGTCGCAGTTGTATTAAGCCAGTGCAATTATATCGGCAGGACTCGACGCAGTTGTATTAAGCCAGTGCAATTATATCGGCAGGACTCGACGCAGTTGTATTAAGCCAGTGCAATTATATCGGCAGGACTCGTCGCAGTTGTATTAAGCCAGTGCAATTATATCGGCAGGACTCGTCGCAGTTGTATTAAGCCAGTGCAATTATATCGGCAGGACTCGACGCAGTTGTATTAAGCCAGTGCAATTATATCGGCAGGACTCGTCGCAGTTGTATTAAGCCAGTGCAATTATATCGGCAGGACTCGTCGCAGTTGTATTAAGCCAGTGCAATTATATCGGCAGGACTCGTCGCAGTTGTATTAAGCCAGTGCAATTATATCGGCAGGACTCGTCGCAGTTGTATTAAGCCAGTGCAATTATATCGGCAGGACTCGACGCAGTTGTACTAAACCAGTGCAATTATATCGGCGGACTCGTCGCAGTTGTATTAAGCCAGTGCAATTATATCGGCAGGACTCGTCGCAGTTGTATTAAGCCAGTGCAATTATATCGGCAGGACTCGACGCAGTTGTATTAAGCCAGTGCAATTATATCGGCAAGACTCGACGCAGTTGTATTAAGCCAGTGCAATTATATCGGCAGGACTCGACGCAGTTGTATTAAGCCAGTGCAATTATATCAGCAGGACTCGTCGCAGTTGTACTAAGCCAGTGCACTGGAGTGTACATCATAGTGTACGTCAACAGTGTTAGTATGTATCGCAATTAATATATTTTGTTTTATACACAAAATCTACTGCCTATATTATAAAGCATACATTTATTACGGCCAAAAAGGAGTTACATTTTATACCATACATTTATGTAAGCGTATATATTACTACATACAAATATATATTTATATTAAATTTATAAAATAAACTGAAACAGTAGATAGATAGATAGATAGAAGACAGTACATGCAACCCAACACCCTACAATTTCCTACTATAGTACAAGTATATACAAATAAGTTATGTATGCTGCCCAAATATAGCCTTATGTACCCATTTGGTCGCAATTAAAAGCTGTGCAGACAGACGGAACGCTCATCATCAGAGCATCAACCTGCTCCTCTCTCCACTTGATAGCATTAACAAATCTCACCCGACACCGCCGTGAGGAAAGCCATAGCCTTCACAGCATGCGCCAACGCCGTCATACTCTTCAACTCTTTTAGTTTCTGTAAGGTGCCCGCTGCAGGGAAGGGGCGAAGCACCCGTAGGGCTCCAGCGAGGAGACCCGCGTACAGTACGAAGGCAAGGCTGAGATGCGCCGCCAGACGGTATTGGGAAACCCGGGGCACGTCTGAAGGACCTTGGAATCGGTCTTCCAGTCCTGATTTTACCATGTACCAGCCCATCAGACCCTGGAAGTAGAGAGCACATTTGTAAGTCGGCAGATGCTGATGCAGCCGCTTTAAGGCTAGCAGGATTTCGCCCAGAATGGGACTCAAATGCCAAAATGAAACCCATTCTCATTCTCCGATAAGATAGACAATAAGGCCGCAGGTCGGATCAAGCCTGATCAATGGGTGACGCGACTCAACAACTCTTTGGAGACACCCTACTGGCATAAATCAGTAGTCGCTATGCAACTTATGCCGTATAAACGCCTTCAAGGCGGTGCACGCGAGTAGTCAAAGTGTTCGTGTTTTCCTCCTCAATCGCCTTACAAACTGTTAGTAATGTATTCACCGCTTTACTAGCACGTGAGCTAGACAGGATAGTGACTTAATGACAGACTTATTTACGTGATTGAGATTTTACTATTTGAATTAAATTCTCACTTAATGCAAGTATAAATGTTTACATAAAAGAATTTGAGAAATGGCAAATGTACAAACCAATTGCATACCGTACAATGGTAATTGTGCCTTTGAGAACTGGGGCCTTACTATCAGCTTCGTAAAAACCATGCAAGTTCCGTGCAGTTCTTAAACCTGACATAAACAGTTTTGGATGAAATCATACCATGACGCTCATTTAGGTGAACTGTTTGAATATTGTTTTCTCAAAGGTGAACGGATAATATTGTCTCTAGCGTTCAAAAATTTACTATAGGTAACCAACTCGCAGACGCCTAGACGTTTGTAAGGTAGGTAGGTTTGTAGGGTAGGATAAACTGAGTGGATTTAGAGCGACATGTTAACGAGAGTCCATACAAAAAAAACATGTGAACGGTTTTTCTGTGTTTCTTGAATAGTAGGCCTGGGCAGGCCTGCTATAAAGTTGTCATGGTACGAATAAACCGGGCAGTAGTCTAGAAGTCCTGTTTTAAGAGCTCATAGTAAAGGCCCCTGAACAGTGGCAGAGTACCGTATTCCGACGTCAAAAAGCCAAATAAGAAGAAGAAGCATCTGACAGAACTTTTGATGGTGCAAATAGTTTTGAGAGTTATCAAGTAACAACCATAACCCTGGCTACGTGGCTCTTCCATTACATCTTGTTGACGCAAATGGGGCTTTAGTGTGAATAAGAGGCCATAAGGGTCATGTAGACACTGTCCCTTGGTCTCCAGTCTTTACCCGGCCAAATCTCTTACACTCGATTCGATGTTTAGGAAACGCGAAAACATAACAATGGTATTGATTCGCTTGTGCGTACACTGAATTAAAATTTTCTAAACTATGTTCTTATTTTGTTAATACTAAAATCCACATTCGTGTAACACATGAATGATAATTCTAAACATATGATTATTCTATTCAACTGTGGGTAGTTTTACATCAGTTTAGACTTGTTTAGAGAGCACGAACTTACACTGACATGACGATTAAATTTGCACACTAAACACAATTAAACATAAACGACAAATTTAAGAATTGACACTTGCAAGCATTATACGAATTTGGACTTAAGCGTGAACAGAATAAGAAATACCATAATTTACTAACAATAGATTTTAGTTCGCTAGTTTAGTTTGGTGTTATGTGTACCTATATGGTTGAAATGAATATTGAGATTACCTGAGCGGCTACAAGCGCGACGTAGACCCCCACCCTCGCTTTCATCCCCCTGTCGAGGTACCCTCGCGCCCAGAAGTACGCGGCCGGCAGGAACACGGCGGCGCCGATGCAGCGGCCCCACGTCCTGTGCGCGAACTCCATGTACCAGATCCATTTGAACTCGGACAACGTTATGTTCTGGTTTTTACTGGAAATAAACAAACTCGACGTGAACAAACGGGGTGTGGCTGTGTCATGGACACGGCCGTGTGTTGTACGTGAATACGTTTCTCCGAGACAAAAGTTATACTAATTGCAAATCTCGATACGCAGCAAAATAACATCAACATGGCAGCGCTTCCCCCTCCACCCCGCGCTATGCGTCTCTGTTCTCGTTTATAATAATGAATACTGGCATTTAGCTATCCAGATTCGAAACTACAACGCCAAACTGTTTCCCCCGATTTTGTTATCATTAGTATTGGATTGCCCCCGTAAGGTAGCACATAATATATAGTGTATGTAGTTTTTTATTCTCTTATTATGTTGTAGTTGTGTTCTGATGTTCGTGATGTCATGTAAAGGGTTCCGACTGAACACCAGTAGCTAAGGTCTAATGGTCTTAGTTAAATGCTGAGTCGGGACCTACGTTCATGATGTTACGCAAAATTTCATATTGTATGTTACTCGTAATTATGTGTGTAGGTATATTATATTGGAATGTTATGTTGCGTGTATATCATGAATAAATATATTTTCTTTCTTTCTTTTCTTTCACATTTAAAGACGTACTTGTTTGCAACTTAAGCAACATATTAAATACTTGAGTGGCGTCTGAACGCACGCTTATTGTTCAAGTCTTGCTGCTCCATCTGTTTGTGCTTGCCACATCATTTCTCTGTAATTTAGCTGCGCTCCGCGGTTGCACCCGCGTGTCGATGGATGATGATGTTGACGAAGCAAAATATATATTTATAGCCTATGATACCCAGGAGTTATTTGATATAATTATGATTTTTTTTTAACTCGGTCCAGTAGTATTTTGAATTGTTCGTTACATACATACTATTGTATATGTTTATACATGTACTAAAATTGTAAGTAGGCTTGTTGGGGCTAGTGACATATGCTATACATTTTTATTTAATAGACGAGCGAAGCGTCTCTGCTGTAACTGGCCAAATTAACCTTCATCTATCGGTATGTTTGTTTATTTGTTGGTCCTTCCGTTAACAAAAGTTAGTCCACGACTGCCTTCGACCAACAATAACCAGGGACAGGAAAATATACTAGATTGTAATATAATCATATTGTTAACGATTACATTACAATATTTATAAGTTATCTGTGCCACAGTTGTACTAGATCCTACTAATATAATAAACGCGACAGTTTGTGAGTATGGATGTGTGGATGTTTGTTACTCTTTCACGCTCAAAAAGCGGGGCCAATTTTGATGAAATTTAGTATGGATGTATATGAGGCGCTGGATTAACACGTAGGATACTTTTCATCATCATCATCATTCATCACCATGCGGGTAAACAACCGTAATATTTTTGGGCACAGAATAGACAAAATAACAAGATCTCGGCCTACGTTAAGATCGTAAAGATGACAGTTCAAATGTCAAAGTTTGTGTCAGTTTCTGATATCTTAGTCAAAAACACGCTGGAATTGTGACAGCTCGATACACTAGACGTGCTCGGCGACCGTCGAGGGTGATGAGATGTAATGACAGTTTTTCCATGGTGATTAATTTTATATTTGTACGAAGGTACTGTATTTTGATATAAGTGTTTACTGATTAATTTACTAATACTTAAACTTAATCATATAACCATGTAAACGGTTTATGACATTTTGGTATAAAGATAGATATGGCTTGGAGAAGATAATTAGCTACTTGAAGTACTAATCCTGCGCAGACGACGTTGCGGGCACCAGCTAGTACGTAATAGTTAGTACTGTATACGTCAACGATATAGTACGTCATCACCCACATTCTCATCCTAGCTAGGCTCATTGTAATGTCTACATTTTCGTGTTATGAAAAATATTTAGTTAGGTTTAGGTACCGCTACACACATGAACTTATCTAATCACTTAAACCTATTTGACTGTTTGTTAGTTAGTTTACTTACTATTTGAACTCGGGATACTGCTGGTACTGCGCGAACTCTCTCTCCCACTCCTGCGCGCTGGTGGGGAGCTTCTCCCCGAGGAGTTTCCACGTCACCATAGACAGTCCTGACTCTGTCAGCCGCGTCACGCCACCTGTAGTCGCATATAAATCACAATCAGCAGTTTAAGTACGTGCTTTTCGGTTTAACTTAACAACTTTATGCAAGTTTCATCACAATCAGCAGTTTAAGTACGTGCTTTTCGGTTTAACTTAACAACTCTATGCAAGTTGTATCACAATCAGTAGTTAAAGTACGTATGCTTTTTGGGTTAACTTATCAACTATATGCATGTTTCGTCAAAATCAGCAGTTTAAGTACGTGCTTTTTGGTTTAACTTATCAACTCTGTGCAAGTTTCATCACAATCAGCAGTTTAAGTACGGGCTTTTTGGTTTAACTTATCAACTCTATGCAAGTTTCGTCACAATCAGCAGTTTAAGTACGGGCTTTTTGGGTTAACTTATCAACTCTATGCAAGTTTCTTCACAATCAGCAGTTTAAGTACGGGCTTTTTGGGTTAACTTATCAACTCTATGCAAGTTTCATCACAATCGGCAGTTTAAGTACGGGCTTTTTGGTTTAACTTATCAACTCTATGCAAGTTTCGTCACAATCAGCAGTTTAAGTACGGGCTTTTTGGGTTAACTTATCAACTCTATGCAAGTTTCATCACAATCAGCAGTTTAAGTACGGGCTTTTTGGTTTAACTTATCAACTCTATGCAAGTTTCGTCACAATCAGCAGTTTAAGTACGTGCTTTTCGGTTTAACTTATCAACTCTGTGCAAGTTTCATCACAATCAGCAGTTTAAGTACGGGCTTTTTGGTTTAACTTATCAACTCTATGCAAGTTTCGTCACAATCAGCAGTTTAAGTACGTGCTTTTCGGTTTAACTTATCAACTCTATGCAAGTTTCGTCACAATCAGCAGTTTAAGTACGTGCTTTTCGGTTTAACTTATCAACTCTATGCAAGTTTCGTCACCATTAACAGTTTAAGTACGTGCTTTTCGGTTTAACTTATCAACTCTATGCAAGTTTCATCACAATCAGTAGTTTAAGTACGTGCTTTTTGGGCTAACTTATCAACTATATGCAAGTTTCGTCACAATCGGCAGTTTAAGTACGTGCTTTTCGGTTTAACTTATCAAGTCTATGCAAGTTTCATCACAATCAGAAGTACGTGCTTTTTGGTTTAACTTATCAACTCTATGCAAGTTTCGTCACAATCAGCAGTTTAAGTACGTGCTTTTCGGGTTTCCTGATCAACTCTATGCAAGTTTCATCACATTCAGCAGTTTAAGTACGTGCTTTTCGGGTTTCCTGATCAACTCTATGCAAGTTTCATCACAACCACCAGTTTAAGTTAGTGCTTTTCGGGTTACTAAGGTAGATAAAACATTGAAGGTCCTGAACGAATGAAACTCAAAACCTTTCGGGGCGACGATCGCAGTGCAGTGCCACGCAAACTTCAGCTTTGTAAAAGATAATTAACTACTAGATAAACCGTAATTACAAATAAGTTTACTTAGTATTATGTTAAAAATTAATTTTCCGGTAGCTTCTCTATGCTCTTTTTGCATTGCCTATTCACTCTAGGGTGTCTTTAATTGTCCATTCAAAAAATGGATACTGCGACAACACAGTTATATTAATTATTATTGTAGTAAAGTTTATGAGTGTTTGTTTGTAACTTTTTCACGCTTCACGGATTTCAGTGAAATTTAGAATGAAGAATCTTATACCCTGAATACATAGAGATTACATTTTATCACGGAAAATGATCCGTATGGGATTATAATTATCTCTACTCCGCGCAGTCAGCGTCACGGAATTAAGCTAGTTTATTATAATTAAGATAAGTGAAGAGACAGCAGTTCCGGTTCCGGGACATCCAGTGTTATTATCCAAATTAGTAAAGAAAAAAATGCTAACCAAAAAATGGAACCGACTTCTTAGTTCAAAAGTAGGTACCTATTATCACAATATTGTGCGCATGGTACCGACTTCAACAAGTTATTTCACACTTTTTGGTGTTGGAGTCGGTTCCATTTTTTATAAAAAAAAATCTTTATTTTTAGTAACTCGCTACTTACGGGATCAATTGTCAACAATGATATCATCAAGATAATCAACACTT